>OV884030.1:22772500-23427000 GCA_930367265.1 Catocala fraxini | reverse complement strand
TGGATGTTTGTCTTGGTCTGGGTATTTCTATATATAATATGTACCAATGTATTTACAAAAAAAGGTTTTTATGTATGTTTATCTATTGTCTAGGACCCATAATACTTTGCTTAGTTTGGGCTAGATGGTGTTGTGTGTATGTGGTAGATTATGATTATTATATTATCATTATTCCATTTATTTTAATATTTTCTCGCAATTATATTTTATATTATATATAAAATAGGACCACGGAAACCCACCGGTAACGGGTGCAGGGACAATATATCGGTGGTTAGGGCTCCAGAGAAAGGAACCCCGCACTATGCGCGCTGTGTCGAGCAATACTGCCTTCTGAATCGAGGACTTGACCCAACCATTTAACGCGAGCCTCTTAAGATGGTGGTTGAGGCTCTTGGCAATTAACCCGTTTACCAAAACGACTATCGGTACAATAACCGCCAAGCCCACATCCCACATGTCGACAACCTCGCGACAAGTCCAGATATTTAATTTGTTTATCTTTTTCAGTTTTCACGAGATTCTCGTCATGAGAGATGGTGACATTGATGATCATTGCAAGGCGCTCTATTATTATTATTATTATAAGTTATAAATGCAGCGTATTAATTTGATATCTGGTGATTCTTTACATTGAAACTATGTATGAAGAAAAGACTGTACCTAGCGTCTCATGCTCGAGCGAAGTGTTATTAGGTTTTTCTGTGAAGTAACTATCGGTGGCAGCTTGGAGTCTGGAGTTGAGACCAGTAGACGCCCGTAAGCTAGCCCCTAGTAGAACCTGTAATTGTAACCGAGTATATGTGTGTGTAATAGATCTTTGCCTAACCTTTTAATACTTTTTTCATAATGACAATAATAATTTATTTCATAATAAACAGAAGCACATTATAAAACAATTTTACATTGTCAATTTTATCCATAATCTCAGATATCTTTATGGCATCTATGTCTGAACTAGATAAATTATTATCTGTATTTCAGACAACAGCGCTCTACCTGGAAATGGTGCATTTAAGAGACAATAGACCAAAAATGGCAGCAACAATAACATAAATCAAATAAATAATAATAATAATAATAATACAAAAGAATGACATTATAGAAAAATTACACCAAATGCGATAAAATATAATATTTGTCTCTGTATAATAATTCCCAAAGGAATAGGCATATTAGGCGTTGTCTTTTTGGATTGCAAAACACAATCGCAGACGCTACGTGCAAAAAAAAAATTTTGCTTGAATACTGACCTCGATAGTTAATTTATAAAAAACGATAATGATAATCAATTAATAAAAAGGATTCTTTAAACTCTTTATAAAGCTCAAGAGTGTTTCTATAGAACTGCTAAAATACTTTTTCAAGTGTTTTTGCCGATTTGACGTATTTTCAACATCATTATCTTCAACCTTTGGAGCTATCAAGACAAAGGTGCATTTTGTTGATCTTAAAATTTAAAATGTAATTGCAAGAAACTGTTAATGGATAGTTGAGATAGATATAATAGATAGATGTTAATAGATCCATCACTCAAACCTATCGACAACTAATTATATGAAATCAATATTAACATGAACATTATTCATAAATCTCAGAAAGCATTCATCTACATACGTGTTATTTAATGCTTGCTTTGGGCCAACATTTAAACATACATCACATATAAAGATACAACATGTATACATGATTCAGTATCTGATACAGTGTTCACAAGACGCAAGGCGAGGGTGCGTCGGACGTCAGGCATATGTCCGAGTGCGAATGATACATTTGTTCAAAGCCGTAAGCTTGTATCACAGCAAAAGTAAAGATATGAACAGTTTCATGAACGTGATAAGTGATAACCCTTCTTAGTTGAAGTTGTGTACGAAAACTAGACTGTAGGGAGAGAGATAGAGAGAGTAATAGAGAGTGTGCAATGTTTAAATGTTGTACTCAATCCATGTATCCAATCCATCCATTCAATCCATAAAAAGCAAAGATGCTTTTTATGGATTGAATGGATGGATTGGATACATGGATTGACTGAACAATTTGGGTGAATGGACCAATAAGGAATGATTAGCTCAATAGTGGAGGTATGAGATCTAAAGGATTGGATCCAACATAGGAAATAGAATATAGTGTTTTATTTTATATCTATTTGTTATATTAATGTTTGCTTAATTTGAAAACAAATCACCGGGCATTCTTTTCTATATCGGAACCTTTGCCTCTTGAACTGTATTTATTGCTTTTTGCAATTAAACTACCAAGACACGTGATAGTAAAAAATATTATATACAATGATATACCATGAGCTTTTCTTAATAAAAAAGCTCGTGGGATTTTGTAACGTTATCTATAATCTGCCATTTGTATATACGGTAGGGAACGGCTCGGCTTTGGCCACATATAGTTTATTTACTACTTCCATAAGAAGAAGCAATAAAGTCATAATGATGTATGTCTTAATCAAATCTCCGAATATAATCTAGACTTAAAGCATTAAGTACCAACATTATCTTATCTTAGGTGTCTATTTGGGCCTTATAATAATAAAACAGCTAATCCATGGTTTATTTACAAGTATGAGTTTAACATTATTACTTAAGATTGTAGAATGAATAATCACAACCTATAATAATACACGTCGATTTGGAAACTATTAACATTATGTTCCAATTTAACAAAATAACTTAGCTATTATTGACAGCTGTCTTGATCATGTTGTTTCAGTGGCAATAGATTGGTTTTATTCGTGCGGTTGAAATAATTGTATATTACCTTTGCTTCATTGCAGACTTTGGAAATGTACTCGGTAGACGATAATAGGTCAAAATTATACCTGGCTAAATGACACAGGGTCTGGCATAGTACGCGATGGACAGCATAAGTTAACCAAAAATATACAAATACGGTGTGGTTGTAATAACTTCTCAAATCAAATAAATTAATGTAAATGAATATAGTACTACAAAGATCTTAAGAAAATAATTGGCAATACCCTCTTTCTTTTGATTACTTTTCGTGGATCTACAAGTGTGAGTATATCTTGGTCACTTCTTTATAAGGTATTACAGCTTAATCACTTTTAAATTAAAATATGTTTTCCAACTTTGACTAAATCCTTTTCCCCTATCTTAAAAATAATACCTATAGAGAAAATTATAGCCTACTTATATCCAACACTCTAATTATAATCCTAAACATCTCTCGCTATACCACGAGCCTATAGTCCGCCGTCGGCCGCAACGCCTCTTTCATGTTCAGAATCAGATACGCGCCGATTTATAGCAGCCCGCCTTAATTGTAGCCCGATCGGACCATCAATTCAATTTGTTATTATGGACACTTAATGTGAACACAGAATTTTGTTCATAAAAAGGTTTGAAGGATAAATTAAGATGAACGGTTAAACGGTTTTGAATTATGAAAAGTGGCGAAGACATATCTTAAGCTGCAATGTAATGGTGATGTTGATATCTGCAGCGATTTATTAGTGTAGGTAATATTATTCTAAAAACATCGACTAAGGTTTTTGAAGGCTGGTAGGTATTTTTCGTAAATTGATCTTTGTTTATGAAAAGATAACATAAGAATGAATGTATCGAAATATGACACTGAAATTTTAATTGTATTTTGTGATATTGCGTTGTTTGCAAATTTCTAGTTTCTAACTTCAAACCAATCTTGGAGGTTGGATACTTAGGAATAATTCAGTTTACAATGTTGTAATTTTGATAAAATATTATGAACATAGAGTGAATCCTCCTCTTGAAATTTGGTTTACCTTGTTTCCTCATATTACTTTGGTTAAATTTTAGGTCCCACTTTAGGGCGAGTTAATTGCTTTCACCGGACACATTACCAGACTTCGCGCTTTTTCAAACAATATTCTAACAGAAGAACCCAAAAATACTTTACCTAATACCGGGAACGGAACCCGCGATAAAAGAAAAGCGCAAGCTAATACCACGGGATCAACAAGATGGTCAAAGACTATTAAGGCAAACATAATGATAGTGGACACACAACAGCTTTAGACTACCGAGAACCACCCTAAAAGGTCCATAAACCACATTCTACATGTAATATGATATAATAAAACCACCACCAGCCAACCGCAGTTGGTTCCGACTCACATTCCTCTTCTTTATGAGGCCGATTCGCTATTTTTACTATCCCCGGGTCATCCCTTAAATTCTTTTTATTGCCGCCCTTGTAAATCATTGCGTAATGCTCCAGTGCATTATCCGACGCAGAAACTTCATTATGGTCGTTTTAATGGTTCGAAGGAGCGATAAAATCTAGCTGTGGCGGTCGGGCAGGCCGGCCCGCGTAATGGAGGTGGTGGCTATGCTTTTTATAATAAACGGGATAAACAAATTTTGCTTACAATTAGAGCCACATAACTGTGTAGGGATTATTAGGGATTACATACGTAATATCACGCCTGTATATCTAAAAGTGTAGGCACAGATACGTATATTACCCACATTACGCCTTTGACTTTTGCTTCGAAATATAACTGTCTGTCGGGTAATTTTCCGGATAATGAGCAGCTACAAAAAAATCTTAACAGATAAACTCACCAACACTTTGCCCGACCTGAGAATCTAACCCAAGATTTAATGCACTACCGCTGCGTAACTGAGACAAAGATGTCAGCAAACCATATATTTTTACTACCAGGTGCAAATAACCTTTCGTCCAGCTGATGGTTACCACAACCTGTAAACGCCTGTCATTACTAGGTCGTAGGAATCACTTTCGTCTTGCTGAAATTTCTAAAAGGAATCTAATCCACTATAGGTGTACAAATTCCGCAGTCCCTTATTTCACTTCTGTTGAAAGCACAGGGTCTCTTCCAGAAAATTGCAAACAACAACACTACCACAATCATAACTGTTTTAAATAAGACATTCAGCAGAGTAACAATACGTACTATGATGGTCGAATCTACGGCAAAATCAGAAACCCTAAAGTTGGGATATGACTATGAAAGTAATCTATTACGGTGACAAACAAGCCGTTGACCCGCCTACTTTTTAATTATAAGTGTAGTCTAGAGGCGCTTAAAATACAAGTATTACTTGCGCTTATCCAATCCAATGAATTGACCTACTACTCTGCGAAAGTAAGGAACTGCAGATTCCCTTTCAACTAGCACAGGATCATTAGAAGCTTCGAAAACTATTGTCTTCCAAAAATCAAATAAATATAACTATCTTTTTTCAAAATAAAAATATTTATAAAAAAGATTTTCTAAAGCAGAGGTTTCCAGACTTTTTGTCTCATATACCACTATCAAAATTTAGTAGGTTGCGATGGACAGTTACATTTCTACCATATTCCTTGGCATTCGTATTGAAAATTTGAATTTGATCAAAATTCGACGGCCTGACCTTTTTTTTTTAGAAATTCGTTTCGAGTCCACTGGAACTGAATATGGAATATACAAGTTTTTACAAGTAACACTACATTGATAGGTGAAGTCAAGCCAAAATTTTTGGTCTTCACTATCGAAAGCAAATAAATTTTCATAGACCCCTGCTTACGAATTGTGGACCCCCATTTTTTTGTCACGCCTAATTAGACTCCCTAGAGTATCCCGTGGACCCCTAGGGGTCCACCTGGACCACTTTGGCAACTAATGTTCTAAAGTAATTGAATAACTTTTACTTATAGGAATGTCCAGCTCACCCCTGAAGCCGTGGCAGTAGGAATAATAGCCAGCGATACATCACGTGCAATTTGTTGCGATAGCACTGCGATAGGTGGTCTGCGAGCACTGGATTGTACTTTATAGCCCTGTAAACATACCTACGGAGACCATTTTGGGTGTATCTTATTGTCTTAAACGTAAAGAAAAGTAAGTTCTAAGTTCACGCTTTATTTACTTCGAAAGAATTAAAGTGTGTGCTTAGATCTTAACTAAAAGGTATTATATAAATACGAATGTGAGTTTGTTTATCTGTTACGCTCTAACAATTCAATTGATCATCATGAAACTTTATATGTATGAAATTTTGCATACACGTTGCCAGAGATACTGAAAATACATAGGGTCCTGTTTCCGAAGAATATAACATTGACATAACCTATATTTACGCAAGCGAAGCAGCGGGCATAATCTAGTATTTTTAAAATATTTTCTATTCGTTAACAGCACAAAGAGTAATGTGGATATAAAAAACGCACCAAAAGATGAAGTTGGCTAAAGATTAATTTGAAGTCTAATTCTAAGTAAGGTATCTATCTGTAAAAACATAATAATATCAAGTCTGTCTTAAACTGTCCCACTGCTGGGCACGCGCCTTTTCAATGTGAGAAGGGTTAGAGCATAATCCACTACGCTAGCCTAGGGCGGGTTGTAAGACTTCACATATTTTCGAAAACATTATAGCGAGAGATAATTTATTAATTATCATGTGCAAAAGTACTTTTATAAATTTTATTCGTGGGTCACATTTTGATTGCAAAAATGGTGTAGCAGGCAAGCGGGCGTTGTGCTTGGAGTTGTAGGTAGAAATCCCACACGTGTATATTATTTGTCGGATTCATAAATAATTGTCCTAAGTCTGGGTATAATTTGTGCCATTAATTGTATGTTTGTGAACTGCCTACACTAGGAACACAATACACCCTTTGGAATTGACCCTAGAGCGGGCGTCGTCTTAAAAAGCATTTTACCGCCCGACTTAATAAAGGTATTGACAACTTACAAGAGGATGCCGTAAACTATATATTATTATACTAGACTAGATTTTGCCCGTGGCTTCGCTTGCGTAATGTAAGTTATGTTAGGGATGTATCAGTACATTTTTCTGGATGAAAAGTACCTTATGTCCTATTCCTCATGCTCCCCTGACAAGGTGTATGCGAAATTTCGAGATGATCGGTCGTGTAGCTAAGGCATGGAACGTAACAAATAAACACACATTCGTTTTATAATATTAGTTAGGATATTCTTACTATTCTACTAAAAAATTAAAATATTATACTTATTTAAATTTAATTTTAAACCCAACAGGAGCATTTTCATTAAATCCATCTCCGTACGTCATGGACCCCCGGACTCATAACTAATTTATTTCACTCCTTCAATTCATAATCATCTGAAAATCATTATAATTCAATGGGACTACTGCTTCCCTATAGATTCAATACAATTTCATCTAAATAACAAAGGCTTAAAAAGTTTAATACGGCCATTGAACAAAACCAAATTTTGTATCAATTTCAAGTCACGCCGTGGATTTGACCGCCTGGTGTGTAAACCCCTTTATGTTGGAGCTTGAAGCTGTGGCCATAGAGAAAGATTGTTATTTGTGCAGATACGTCTTTCATTTATTCATCTGAGAACTTATTTAGAACCGTTATATATATATATAAGACTTTTATTTTAAACAAACGTTTAGTTGATTACTTTGAGACTAAATACCTTTTATCTAATTCACAATTTGATTTCAGAGCAGGTACTTCAACAAACGATGCTGTTCATGAACTAACTCATCACATTATGTGCAATTTAAACAATACAAGAAAGTAATTGCAATATTCCTGGACCTAGCTAAAGCTAAAACTGGGTATCCGCAATATATAGTACAAATTGTTGTCAGACTATCTGGCTGGAAGATATCAAAGGGTAAGGGTTGGTGAATTCACTGGTGAGGACCTGCCAATTGTTTTTAGGGTGCCTCAGGGCAGCGTACTTGGCCCTACGCTCTTTCTCACCTACATTATCGATTTATGTAATTTGCAACTAACGAATGTCAAAATTGTTACTTTCGCTGATGACACTGCGCTGATCTTTCATGGAGATAACTGGTATGATACCTTTGATTTCGCACAGATGGGTTTCAATGCGGTGTTCTCGTGGCTTAGAAATAATGGTTTGACGCTTAATGTAGACAAAACTAAATATATCTTCTTTACAATAAAAAACTCTCTATCCAACCTTCCAAAAAATCACTTTATTGTAGCCCATACTTGCCTAACCTTGCCTTATCCGTGTGGTGACAGAGTAAGAATATTTAATGTCACCATCTCATTCTCACCATGGCAGCGGTCGCGGTAACGGTGGGATAGCGAAGCGTGCGAAGAACCTCTGTGCTACGGAAGGCTGCCAAAAACAAATACACCTGGCGACGTATAACGGTAGGTCGCTTCAGCTCGACCAACACCTCACCGAACTCGACGTAGAACTAAGTCGCATTTACTGGCATATATTGGGGTTGTGTGAGGTCCGAATACGGGGAGGATGCGATAACCCTTGAGTCAGGTGACTTGTTCTACTTTCGAGGTAATCGGCTCTCCCAGGGTGATGTCGGTTTCCTGGTCAATAAGGCCCTCGTAAGTAGCGTTGTGGAAGTCAGTAGTGTGTCAACACAGATAGCGTACATTGTACTAAAGCTCACCGCTATATATACCCTGAAGGTGATACAGGTATATGCGCCGACCTCGACTCACTCTGACGAGACAGTCGAGGCTATGTACGAAGATATTACAAAAGCAATACATGGTACGGCCAAGGCTCACTACAACGTTGTGATTGGGGACTTTATTTCCAAAGTGGGAGTACAAGAACACAGCGAAACGATACTCAGACTCCACGGCCTGGGGCGTAGGAATCAGAGAAGGCAAATGCTAGTCAACTTTCTAGAAACGCAGAGGCTCTTCTTAATGAATTCGTTCTTTAAAAAGAAGCCTCAAAGAAAGTGGACTTGGCAAAGCCCCGTTACTGTGACAAAGAACGAAATAGACTTCATCACTACGGACCGGAAGCATATATTTAGAGATGTCTCCGTGATCAATAGGTTCAATACCGGCAGCGATTACCAACTTGTCCGAGGTACTCTAAATATAGACTTCAAAGAAGAGAGGGTTCAAATGGTGAAATCTAGTCGCCGACCTACACTACTCCAAATAGCTTTGGGCACCAAAACGTTTCCATTGGAACTTCAAAGTCGTTTTGATTCGCTGGAAACCACAAAGAAGAAAGAACACAAAAGGCAGTTCTTAAGGTATGTCACTCCTTACCATTTTTATACCCCACTAGTGATCTCTACTAACTATCGGATGTCCTTACGGTTCGGCAATTATATATCCTAAATACTGTCCTGAAGCAACATTAGCTACTGCCTCTAGTGCCTCTATCACTAGTAAGCGACTCAAACATAAGGTTTGCCCTCCGACTGAGATTCGGTGGAGCACAGTATTTTCTGGCAAATTTTTCGGCTTCCTAGGGAGATACCTTTATAACAAGGTAAATCAAAAGTTGCATATCTACTCCTCAACAAAGTTCCAATGCAAGTGTATTATTTCCCATTGGCTAAAATCTCTTGACTACGAACAGACTGAAGATCTTCTATATGTGCCTTCATAGATACTTAAACACACTGGTTTAGTATTCATACCATGCTTATGCATCTGTTAGCTAGCTATCAGATTCTGATCCCAAGATAAACATATTCACACACGCGCACACACACACACACACACACACCCACACACACATACACATACACACACACAAACATATACACACGCACACGCGCACACACGCACACACACACACACACACGCACGCACACGCACACACACGCACACACACGCACACACACGCACACACACGCACACACACGCACGCACACCCACACGCGATCACGCCCAAGCATACTCACACGCACACAATCAAACATGTACTAACACTTACATCAATACACATAATCTCTCTGCCATAATTATATACTCTATACACTCACTTACAATAAATAAATTAAAAATATTTTAATGTAATGTATCAATATATGTACATCACATTAAAATATTTTTTAATTTATTTATTTATTCAAATCACCTGTTAAAGATTACACGGAATCTATACTACAGATTACACTACCCTAGTACCTACTTGTCTAGAGTTAGGAGAGGCTGGTCATCTGTCATACAGGTTTCTACTCAGTACGGAAACCAGTCTCTCACACAGATTATAATATGTTGAATTGTATATCTAGTTGAAATTATATATACGGATTTTATCGCATTGCTTATTTGACACTATATTACATAATTTTGAAAATTTGTTACACTACTATTACTATCAAACTTTACTAATTTTTAAGCTAATTATATTGTTATTAAAACTATTTAGATTTGATTTCATTTTACACTTTCCCCGACGTTTCGGTTGCTTTTCAGCAGCCATGGTCACGGGGACGGGGGTTGTATATCTAGGCTAAAAATGATTTCTGTTAACTATTTTCTGTGTGAGAGAAGAAATAAATGATTTATTATTATTATTATTATATCTACATCGATAAATATTGTTACAAAAATAGAAATACGCTAAAAAGTGTACGATTCATAGTATAAGTATTTTGATTAGTAATAATGTAAGTATGCTATGCTAATGTAATTTTCAGATGGTTGAATATGTTCAGATCAGATGATGGTTAGATTGGTTGTAGAAACACTCAATGCAAGACCTCGATGTTTTCAAAGAAGCGCTGGGTAAATGCCATGATTGCTGACAAATGTGAGAATCAATGAACCGACACCTAAGGATGCAAAATATCAGGCAAACTAAAAGTATCTGCCGGTGTATGTCAATACTTGATATACTCCGTGACCAAAACTGCAAGAACATGGAGTTATGAACGCAACATCTTACTGAAGTTTCTCAGCGAACAACATGAATACAATCAATTATTTGCAAAGAGTTTACCTTCAGCAATATAGAGGTATAAAGTTGTGTTACTAAAATTACTAACATTTCAAATAATGTTTTATCCCAAATGAGTGTCAATAAAAATCACGTCTACGCGCTATACTTAATCTCTGAGCGTAATACCCAGACCCCCCGGACGCTGCCCGCGGGTATCGAACCCGCTACCCACCGTATTATATCCTGATGTTACACTCAATATTAGGCGTAATGATAAAGCAAAAATTTCTGATTACTTACCAAGTCATGGGGAGAAATTATTTAAAATATTATTTTGGAAATCGGGATTAGTAACAAATTCGTTCGTTTATTATTAAATATTATCCTAACTTCTTAAGTAATATTATAAATGTAAATGTGAGTTAGTTTGTTTGTTTGTTACGATTTCACGCCTTAACTTCTCGACCGATAATCATGCAATTTTTCATACATGTTTTCAGGGGTACAAAGAAGGACATATAGTACCTTTTATCCAGAAAAAAGTACTGTTCCCGAGGGATCAACTAGATTAACACGGGCGGCGCGCCTTAAATCTAATTAGTAATATTTCAAAGAAAAATATTCTTCGGCGCAGTTATTACAATTATTAGTACACTTACTACTAAGCAATCGGGTACGCTACCATTGCTCACAATGCGATGACCACTTTAATTTTTATAAGTACACATAGACTTACGCCTGTATATAGCCCGAAGCGGTGGGCAGATTTGTATTACGCCCACATTTCGTTAACGATATCTCTAGGTCCCACAACATTTTGCCCTACCTGGGTATCATACCCAATAGCTTATACACTGCAGTGGTATTCACTACTGAACAATCAATATTTTATATTATAAAGCGTATATTATCTTCTCTCTTAGCTTTTATTATTCCCAAGTCACTTGGGGTCGGCTTTTCTGGTCTAACCGGATTTGACTGGATATCAGTTTTTACACGGAGCGGCTGCCACCTGACCTCCGCAACCCGAAGGCTAACGATACCCTAAGGCTAGACCAGTGTCAGAATATTAGAGGGTACTGACTTTCCCAATAACGACTGCCATAGATGTTCATGGCAGCCGGGACCGACGGCTTAACGTGCTCTCCGAGGCACGGAGCAGGCGATAATTGTCAATCAATACGCACATAATTTCGAAAAGTCATATAACTTCCGAAAGTCAGAGGTGCGCGACGTGGGTTCGAACCCGAGACCCTCTGCATTGCAGTCTGTTGGTCTCCCCACTGAGCTATCGCTGCTAGCGTATATTAAGCGTATATTATAATTATGTATTATTATATCTCTTCTCTATATGTACCTATGGATAAATTAAATAGAAATTTCCCATTTAGGAGGAGAATAATATAGACCAAAGATAATTCTCAGAGATAATTGGTATTGTGTAGCTATTATTACAACAATTTTACCGCAAATAATTTTACTAAGCTCTTCCCCTATTCTACGTGAACCAATAGCTTTGTAAATAATAATGAGAACAATTGCATTATGAATTATGTTCCAACGAAACATAATACAATGTAATTGGCAGCTTCATACTAGATAATCATACTTTATCAAATTATTATGGCAATCTAGCTAGGCTAGGCTAATCTGTTAGGATACAGTATAAACTGACCTGTCGGTTTTTCCAAGCCATTCGCAAGAAATTCGCCGCAAACTCATCTAAGAATGAAATAATGGTCAAATTGACTGTCCTGATTTACTAGCTAATATCTCAATTCGCACGAATTTGATAAGCTTCCGTCAACGGCCAATATTGAATGTTCCGTTTAGTTCAACAAACTATAGGGGTAATGCCTTTTCCAGAAGAAGTGCTGTAAGTTTCAATGCGCTTGCACGGGACCTGAATATCGATCTGTTTTGCACTAGTGTTGCCACCATGAGGCGGCAATTGGCCAATTCATACTTTGGTAATGTGAGCACAGGATTGACTGAATGAAAATGAAAATACTTTTTTTTTGTTATATTTAAAACGAGTACAAAAATCGTCTTTCTTTTTTTTTATATACATCTGAGGGCTTTTAATTGGCAAACTGAAAATGTTAATCATTGTTATATTTCATAGTTTTAATTAGTCCGTAATCCTTCTGTAAAACTAAATAAATAAATAAATGAATGTCCGCGTGGTCCTGTAAACTAGTACAGTCGCCAGACAATGCCGGTAGCGACACAACAACCCGGTAAAAGGTAACAGCTCTTCTATAACCAACATTGAACAGCCATCATACTCAACAATCACATAAAACTGCTGCATAAAATTGCTGCATAAAATTGCTGCATAAAATTGCTGCTTATATGACCCACAAATAATTGGTTGTTCAAAGTCTAGGTGTTTTTAATGTCCATTGTTCGAATATTTGTCCACCACCATGCAGCAACTGTTCCTAATGCAGAAACCAAAACTAAAAGAAAGATAATAACATAAAATATTTAATGTTATACATTTAAATTTATTATACTAATACTAGATAATTTGACATAATTATTATTTAATCATCATCATCGTGACTCTTATATTCCTAAGTATCGCAAGATAAGTTATCTACTCTAACCAGATTTGGCTGAATATCAATCTTCCATTGAGGAAGTGCCACCTGACCTCCAAAACTCACAGGCACTCAGCAGATATATTTCAGAATATTGACAACCGGTATCGAGTTTCATCTAAGTTCATGAAATTCGGAACTAACGGCTCTACATGCTCTGCCAGGAAAGGAATGTTTTACATTTTGCACACGGTCATTCGCCTGTGTACAATTGTACATACCATAGATTAGTAGGCACGTTAGTTAAACTTATCTGGAAACTGCCAACTGTTCTGTGACGGTACGAATAGGCCTGTCCTTCCGGCAATTACAGAGGCTGGCTCTTACAAGATACTGACGTAGGAGTAGAAAAAATGGTACTGACTGGTAATAAGTCCACAGTATTACATACTCTCCTCTACCATTTTTCCTTCGATTCCTTTACCTCGATTTGACAACTCACGAGAGATACCCCTGGTATCGCAATTGATCATAAGCTATAGTACCCGCTTAATCTTGCCGTACCTATGTTTAATTTTCCATCTTTACAATCGCCATTGCGTCTCGTCCCCTCCTTCTAATATCTAATATTACTATCAACATATAAAAAATATCTTATTACCGCCAATATTTACCCCTTACTACAAGCCATACATCATGGTGGCGTGCTCAACGACCATTAGTCCTACCGAATCAATGAGCCATTGTGGGGTAGTACATTAAATCCGCCGCTATAACTCATGGTGAGCCATAATTTCGTTCACAAAGGACCGCCCGCGCAGTAAATGATTAATGTAGATGCCTTCATTGAAATGACGGTGTTGTAGAGAGCGGTTGATTGGGAAGTGTTTAATTTTGTGATAGTTTATGAGCTTCGGTAGGTTAGTGGGCAGACTCTTGGATTAAAAGGTTTGAGTCCTCGTGTTAAAATTCACAGTTCAACTTTAGACTTTTTAAAATGGTATAAAAATGTCGATCTCTCATATTGATGTAAAGAAATATTTTATAAGCAATCATCAAAAACGAAACTAGCTTCTGTTCATGGATGATCCAAAGATTTAAGTGGTATCTTCGCCACAGCAAACTTAAAAAGAAAATTGTTGAGCCACAAACAGTTGATCCGTTATGTCCGTTGTTCAGATGTTTGTACAGACGACACAGAAATTGTTTCTAGTACGGATGATGTCTTTATACATTCATAAGCACACAATCCGACCAGTAAACAGTTATTATAGTAGCCCAGAGACACACTCACCGACATTGCCGACTTCTTAAAAGGAGTCGCTGTGCTGTTAACGCAAGACACGGAGTTAACTCATCATTGAGCAAAAAATAACAATAAAATGTAGCACTTTATATTATGGTTAGAACATAATGCATTATTGTCGATGGTGTGAATTCTGACAACCCTATCATAATCTGTCCAGCAGTAGGACTATTTAATAAAAGGGCTAAAGGTGTTGCTCAGGTAACATTGTTTTAAATATACGAAGCATGATTTATTGATCCATTAAAACGAGAAGATAAAACAAATAAAATTTTTATCTCGAGCCGCACAAGAAAATCGTTCACGAGAATGGTTCTAAAAATAAACTCAGTACTTATCTTTTTTTTTCATAAATTGTCGTACATCCCAATTTTAAGTCTTTCTACTACTAAGATACTAGTAGATAAGCGTACAACTTGCTTTAAGGTTGGCGATTAGATATCAGACAAACAATGTAACCTTACTAGAAAAGAGTTGTTATCCTGTCATTCTAAGAGACAAATAGATACAGCTTTAACTGTAATGTTCTGTCCGGTACAGTACCTCAAGCCATGTTTGTAAAAAACTTGATCTACTGTTAAATATATTTATCTGAAATTGACGGCACTAGACACTGTCTAACAGACGTAGTAAGTATTATCTACACTTTTAAATCCTTCGAACTGCTGCAAGTTTAGTGTTCGAAAATCTGAAAAGCGTTTTTCGTCCTGAATTGCAAATGTCACAATTGGTAGTTGCACAATTGATGAGGCTTATCAACCAAGGGATACTATTCTGTAAAAAGTATAATCTCGAACCCATTAACATTTAAGTAGTCTGCTGTACGGATAATTTAAGAGGTTGACTTGCCTCTGCCACTAATCCGAGTGTCGCAAATTTTTGTCCAACAAAAATGTGATTGATTTCCATAATTTTTTGTACTAAGTCTGTGTGTTCTTTGTGTTCGTTGTTTAAATGTCTGTTTAGTACCCCACGACACAAAGAGTACTACTAGTGCGGCAATTGTCCTTTAAAAACAAAAACATAAGTTACTATTTATAGCAGCGATAGCTCAGTGGGGAGACCAACAGACTGCAATGCAGAGGGTCTCGGGTTCGAACCCACGTCGCGCACCTCCGACTTTCGGAAGTTATATGACTTTTCGAAATTATGTGTGTATTGATTGACAATTATCGCCTGCTCCGTGCCTCGGAGAGCACGTGAAGCCGTCGGTCCCGGCTACCATGAACATCTATGGCAGTCGTTATTGGGAGAGTGTCGACACAAAAGATCGAAGTGTCGCCGGTCTGCACTGACTGGCCCCCACATAAGATACATACATACTATTTATTAATACCATAGTACCTAAAAATACTTTGATTTTAGGTGACAACTCCGTAGTGAGTTTACAGAATTGCAAAGCAGGACTAACAAAGCGAGTGAAAATCAATATAAAAACAATATCAGTTAAGCATCAGTAGGTGTAACCGGTAACTAATTATCACGTCATATAAACCAATCATTTCTCTGAACAGCTTTAATACAAAGTTGTCACCATAAAACTGGTAGCAGACATTGACAAGATGAATGTGACAAGTTTAGCCTGCTTTAGGGCTAGTTTCGATTAGGTAAGTTGACGAACGAGTTCCTTGTAAATATGCTAACAGTGAAAATCTTTACTAATGCGTAGTCAGAAGGTAAGTTAATTAAATACTTAATTATTATATTTAACAGCGATAGTGATTGCGACTGCTGTGTATGATGTTTGAGATTCACGCCGTGCAGAGTGTTACTGGGTCAAGATATTCTTAATAGAAGCCCAGAGTTAGGCAGTTGGCAGTGTTATTCACCCGTGCCTAAAAAATACGTTTAGGCAAGGCGCTTATACGTGACTTTTGTTTTTTAAAACGCTTTTATTAGCTTGGTATGTATATATGTATCTATATATCAATGAATCTATGTAACGAAATCTTTGAACGTGATTTTCACCCCTTTCAAACCGACGGATTGATTTGAAACTTTGCACACTTATCGAGGACCGATGACAATACAATAATTTAGAAAAATGTATAAAAAAGAGAGGCTCTGGAGGTCCTGATCTCTTTTCATTAGTGTCCTAATTCCGTCGTATCGGATTATGAAGGGATTTATAGCGAACTTCTGCTTGCGCGAGCACTTGTGCACTATAATATCTTCTGTGCAAAAGGCTAGTTTCTGTTAAAGATGCAAATTCGGCCTGGAGAATATTATATCATGTAATCAAAGCATAATCTTTAAGGTTATTTAAATAATAAGCCGCTCCTGTTTAAAGATTACCTAAGTTATAAAATATTTTATTCTCTAAAATTAATAAATACAGTACTCTTATATAGCAATAAATGTCTTACACCACAATAAAGTTATAGGGGCCTACCTGATAGTAAATAATTAGTACCGATAGTTAACAGACATGCATCCTAGAGTATCAGTCAAAAGTAACTCGGTTAAGTTCTTTAATCTATTCTAGCCTAAAGATTTGTATTTTAGTTTGTAAGTTTGTAATTAATAAACTCAAAAAGTACTGAAACGACTTTTAATTGTTTTGTCATTAGAAATATACTTTATTCAGAACTTATGTAAGCTTATAACATCACGGTGAAACCGCGAGGGAAAAGTAGGCACATAAAACCTACTCGCTTACGTTTCTGATTACTGCTATGTTACTTCTGAATAAAATAGCTTTCGACTGATAAAATTATTTTAAAATCAGTTGTGTAGATTTAGAGTTTATTGATTACAAAAAAAGAAACAAATCTTTTCTTTTTATAATATTAGTATAGATATACTATTGCTAAAAATAATTATTATCAATCCGGATACTAACTAGTAATGTTATAAATGCGAATGTAAGTTTGTTTATCTCTTTGTTACGCCTTCACGCCTTAACTAGTCGATAAATACATACAACGGTATAATAATACCAATCATCATAAAATATCGTACACACGTTGTCAGAGGAACAAAAAGGACATAGGTACATAACGTTCATGCAGAAAAAGGGACTGTTACTAATAACTTAACGTAGCCTATATTTAGGCGAGCGAATCTAGTATTGCCCTCCTCAGTTGTATACAAAATTGGCGATATTACCTTTAGTGTTGAAGCCATCCATCTATACTACTATTATAAAGCTGAAGAGTCTGTTTGTTTGAACGCGCTAATCTCCGAAAATACTGGTCCGAATTAAAAATTATTTTTGTGTTGGATAGCTCATTTATCGAGGAAGGCTATAGGCTATATAACATCACGCTACGATCCATGGAGGCGGCGCAGTAATCATAAACGAGGGTGAAACCGCGGGCACATCTAGTTGGTATATAGTAACCGCTTACAATAAATATGTCTTTATAAAAAAATCAATATCGAAATATCTAGTTTTTTTTTTAAATCTGTACCTCAATAGCCAGCGGGTGTTCACTCCACGATGAGTGTGCCACTAGCGATCACACCCGGCTGTCCCCTTTGTGATGATACCGCCACTGTGACACCCGTCGAGCTATTCTGTACACGTGCTTACGTGGGTATATTATTTTAATACACGTGTCGATTTATTATGGTTATTATTGCAGTGGTTATTATGATGTAATGAGTAATAGAGTCTCGGTGTGCAGCGGTTGGAAGCCTAGCTACTGTGTATAAGATGTCAGGTTCGATTATTTTAATGTTAAAAATATTTCAGTAGCTTGATGAAGTCTGGAATTGTGCGGTAGACAGTAATAGTAATAAAAATAAAAAATTAATTAAAATAAACTAAAAATCACGCTTTAAAAAGTAGAAAATAATGTAATAATTTTAATGTAAAATAGCGTGAGGTTATCAAAATATATTAGAAAGCACCCAACGATTTTTTACATTAAAATTATTTGATTATTTTCTACTTTTTAAAACGTGTTTTTAGTTTTGTTTTTAACTTTTATTTTTTCTCACCGCAGTGTGGTTTCCTCCAAATGCTAGTCTTGAACTGAGATAGTGCCACCTTATGAATCATTACTCAGTCACATTTACTAAAAGTATAAACTGACACAAGCAGCCTCTAGGAAAGAGTATCCGAATTATTAGAATGTCAGTCTTTGCATTAGAAGCGCTTGCTATTAAACAATCTAGATGTGGTTTTAACTCAGAATTAGCCTTTTTGTATAATGCTACTTTTGTTCTCACGGTGCGTTTTTTTTTTTTCCTAAGTTTTTGTATTGTCGTCGGTCCTCGATAAGTGTGCAAAGTTTCAAATCAATGCGTCGATTTGAAAGGGGTGAAAATCACGTTCAAAGATTCCGTTACATAGATTGATAGATACATACTAAGTTAATAAAAGCGTGTTAAAAAAGGATCACTACCTATGACGTGAGACTGAAAACTATAGCTAACGAAATCTAGGTGTTGTATTACACCTCTGACTACCCTTTCGAGAATATAAGCATGATACTATGTACCACTGACATATTATACATATTTCCTAGACTCGATTCAGTCAAATTACTTGTACTGTACGTTGTGTGTGTAGTACCTGTTCCATATAATCCACTAATGGTTTGTTTTAAATGATCAAGTAAATGTTAGTAAAAATATTATTTCCTTGCTGTCATTGTTTTATAAAGCAGGATAATAGGATGTGGTTTCTATTTGGTAGCTGTAGTTTTTGTAAATGTTTTCACCATCGAACGACTTCGAATATACATAAATATCTATAGTGTTTTAACCTTTAAAGTAGACTATAGTAAATCTAATATGGATAAAAAATTGTATCTCAAAAACAAAGGCTTTACGGAATACCAGCTGTAATAAAATGAATTCAACTGTAGGTGTAATTGATATATTACAGAATACCAATATTTGCATTGTTTGTGCAGCACTCCGTGAGATTTAGGAAAGACGTGCCAACATCCTATAATCTAGTCGCTGATTTATCTAAAAGCGATCTGATATAAAATAATTATATTTCACATCAAAATTAACTGCCATCTAGTATTATTATTGTGAACTAATAGAAACAACTCTGCATGATGACATAAAGAACTGTAGTTTAATAAATATCCCATGAGATGTCATTGTTTAAAGTTTTAGAAATACCTTTCATACCAATACTTTTAATCATAAATATTAATTATTTATTTATAAAGCATAACTGTAGTAGTAATTCAATTAGAATTTGACATTACATTTTACAACTTGACGTTTAAATATGGTTTTGTTTAACGCCATCTGTTATTTTTGTCTAAAACTACTTACAATACAGAATATATTGAAAGCATTGTATTACTTGGTACTAACGTGTTTTGAAAGATAGCGTTATTACAAAGTAACTTACTATTATGCTCTAGTAGATTTTCCCGCGGCTTCGCTCGCGTTAATTTATATTATGTCAATAAATTTCTATACCTCGGGAACAGTATTTTTTCTGGTTCAAAGTTATCCTATGTCCTTAATATGCGAAATTATAATTATAATAATTGGTAGAATACTAAGTAGGTATGTTAAAAGCGTAACAAACAAACTGACATTCACATTTATAATATTGGTTAGGGTAATCTATACTCCAGAAATGCACTGAACAGAACTTTGGAAAATTTATTCTTATTGTAGTTATGAGCGCTTTTCATTTAAGCCATTTTCATGTAAGGCGCCGTACTAAGGGTCGGTTTTGGGACTGGGACCGCGGTCCCGAATTCCACTTATAGATAAAATCATTATTTTTGAGTAGTATTATGGGACCACAAATCTATTAAACAAAATTATGTCTTGAAACCAAAAATTTCAGAAGTAATACAAATAAATCAATTTTCATAAAGTCACAGATATTGTGCAATTTTATTAATCTGTCTCACCTGTTTTTTACATACTACTAAAACTTACACCAGGGTTGTCTCTACCTGGGAATTCAAGACGTGTTTCGTGTATTGTACGCGGGTGCCAAAACATAAGGTAGGTACGTCGCTGAGAGCATACGCTTGTCTCAGAAGACGACAGACGAATAAATATTGTTGACAAAAAAATCACTTAAGTACTAACTTATAAGTTCCACAAATCAACACTAGCACCTAAACTAGGCCGAGCCTGTATTTTAGATGCTACTTTCCTTCATTGACACAGATATACGACGAACGGATAGACACAGAATATTCTTTAATGGCAGGTAGACAGGTAGGTACATAAAAATAATATTGGATCACAAATAGTATAACCACAGTACATACATATACAGTATTGTAACTCGGCCCTGTTCTTAAAACAATTACCTACAACAGCGCGGTTCGTAGACAGGCGTTAGGGCTGCCCGCCTACAGTATTTTAATTTTATCTACCTACTTGAGTTTCTTTCTAGTTTAGTGATTATAAATATTATACGTATTATATTATAAAAAATAAAATTCGTAATGAATTAAATAGAAATTGTTTAATAAAATCAAAATATCACAAGTCGTACGCTTACTGCTTACAAAACAATCACACCGCCCGTTCGTCACTGTGGCGCATTCGCGACTGGTTGCGTACCGAGCGCATGCCGACGCCGAGATACGTAGGTATGACTCGAGTTCGGACCGTTTATATGAACATAGGTTAGTGTATATTTATGTATAACATGAGTATTAGTTACAAAGTACCTTCGAGTGAATTTTAATATCAAGTAAACAGATGGTTCGACTATAATGTGTGAACTAGACACAATTAATGATTAATGTTTTTAATTTTTATTCTTTGTTTAAGATTGCGCCGAGTGAAATGTGCCAAAACAGCCTATCACAGTTAAGTGAATAAAATCAACACTTTTTGTTTAATACAAATAAAACATATACATTTACCATAACAACGAATGTGTTTACAATTACTCCGTGAAAAAAACTTAAAATAATTAATATTTTCGCCTACAAAATTACGCAATTTGCAAAAATAAAAAATGTAAGTTCGTGTTAAGTGATTTTTAGATTATAACAGTAGGAATCTATCCTATTTTACAGCTTAAACGAAACATAAATAGTTATATTACAATTTGTCCGACCCAAATATTTAAGTTATTGCTTGACAATAAAGATACATATTTATCAAAGAAGCACTTTAAATCCTCCGTACAATTTTACTATGGCGGCCACGCGCCGATTTGAATATGCGCCGCACGAGCTCTGTCATTATCTGTCTTACGCTTGGCGCAGTCTTAATAGGCACTCCATCACAAGAAGCTTCTTTTACAAATACATCCACTTTCTCATTCCCTTCTAAACCAATATGCGAAGGAATCCACTGAAGGGTGATTTCTTTCAAGTGTTCCTTTAGTTCAAATTATATTGTTTTAATAATACTATAGGCGATCGGTGTGCCTCTTAAAGAAGAGGTGCATCGAGCCACGTGCTGTAGGGCGCTTTTTGAGTCTGTTAAAATTATAAATGTATCATAGTCAATAGATTTAATGTAAGATAGTGCCTCAGAGATGGCAATTAATTCAAGGTACGTAATAAACATATCGTTATTAATTTTGAATTTACAGTATGTATATATTTGTGTATCGAATATTGCAGCTACCATTAACCCATGACGGATATGGTCAGATATCTCTTTAGATACGTCAGTAAACACTTTGTAATGGTTTGAATATTGATCTAGATATAAGGAACAAGTGTTTCTAAGGTATGTCATATTATACTCTCTTTTAGCTTAATCAATGCCCTTAGTGTAATATGTTATACCTCATTTTGTCACAAATGTTACATTACAATTTTTACACATTATTATTAAATAAAAATGTATTAATATAATGTACTAGCGATCCGCCCGGCTGCGCACGGGTAACACAAAACCTTAACCAATTATACAGCTAAACCTTGCTCGTTAATCACTCTGTCTATTGCTGAAAACCATATGAAAATCCGTTTAGTAGTTTTTGAGTATATCGCGAACAGACAGACAGACAGGCGCGGCGGGGAACTTTGTTTTGTAATATGTAGTGATGATTATGTCGCTGTAGAAATTATTTCACTCAGGAATCAGATCTTATTTATATCCAGTTGTTATCTATTTGTATATCGCATTAACGGTTATTTTCGACATTAAACGTCCTGCTGTTACATCTGAAGTGAACGCTGTAATGTTTAAATTTAAAAACGCTGTGTTTTTTAATCTAACGTAGACGAAATCACTAGTACTGGGGCCCAAGTCTGCTATTTTTATAAATTCGTCATTCCGACACGACGTAACTGCAATTCCATTGTCATTTTGCTAAAATTTCGTAATCTGCTAAATACATAATGGTCGATCATTGGTCGGCCAATGGTCTCGTAATATTCATGCCAGATTTCGTTTATATATATTTTTACATATTATTTATTAGTGTTAAAACAAATTGATCAAAGGAACTGTCAAAATTTTAGCAGATTACCGCAAACGTCAGTCATTCATTTGTCATTATGTACGAGATTACTATTCTATGCCATTTTTTCAATGAAGTGTCAGTGGTTGACCATCGGAAAGTCATAATGACGCCATTATATTAGTAGATTACCAAACTTGTTAAAATCAACAATCATGAAATCAATGATAGACCATTTTGACACTATTGTAATAGCAGACTTGGACCCCTGATATAACAAAGCATTATTCTATTCTTTTTATGAACACACCCGCTCTAGGAAATTAAATACGTCGAGAGGAATTTAAAAATATTTAAATTACAGATACTAAGAACATTGAGACTCGGAACGACTATATATGGATCACACAAATATTTATCCAGGTGCGAGGATCAAAGCTACAACATTTAGCAAAATAACAATGGCGAGGCGAGTATTAAAAAAAAATACAATGACCGTATACTCATTTGTATACAGCATTCTTAATTCTGTATGTATCTTATGTGGGGGCCAGTCAGTGCAGACCGGCGACACTTCGACCCAGTGGGATCTTTTGTGTCGACACTCTTCCAATAACGACTGCCATATATGTTCATGGCAGCCGGGACCGACGGCTTAACGTGCTCACCGAGGCACGGAGCAGGCGATAATTGTCAATCAATACGCTCATAATTTCGAAAAGTCATATAACTTCCGAAAGTCAGAGGTGCGCGACGTAGGTTCGAACCCGAGACCCTCTGCATTGCAGTCTGTTGGTCTCCCCACTGAGCTATCGCTGCTCTGTTAAGTAACTTTACAGAGTCTAAAATTAGTTATGGCAGCCATCAGAATTTGTTGCTTGTCTTTAGCTTCGTTATTACGTCCCAAATATTTAACCAAAGTACAGAGTACTTATTCATATACCCAAATACAGCTGACATTATGTGACTACGATTCGGTTTATCTCTATAGCATTTATAACATTACTATGGATTCACGAACATCTACAAATTCTTTGTCTGTTTTAAAAATATACTTACAGATAATATTAGATAATCTCATAAATAACTTTTGATATGACATTGTATAATATTTACAACGTGGTCCAAAATTCAACGATAAGCGGGCACCAAAAGGTGGTACTTATGACTACTCGAGAAAAATTATATCTTGTTTTTCTTTCGTTACGACAAAAATGCGAACTCCTTAAAAAATGGACATCTCCTATTATATTTATAAGTACCATTACTACAATTTTTAAAAACAGCGTACTGACTTGCTGAGTACAACTAAGGGATATTGGTAACGTTACTGATGTCAATGATTGGATTTTGTATCATGTACAGTCGGTCCATGATGACGTTTTTCATACACATTATGATGCGTAGTTTCGTTTTATTCATTAATATAATCACTTAATACGTATATTCTTAAATTGATATATTAAGATAATATCAATGAGTTATCATTAGATTACGTCGGTATTTGAATCCGGCTGTTTACAATTGACGATAATACGATTGTGGATTCTTGATTCCCTTTATGTATATACATATGATAGTAATCACGTTTATTTTATTGTTGTGTAATACAATTAACTATAATTAATCAAACCCATAAAAGAGCAAAACAGCAGGAATTCATGACACTTTGTGCTTATTCTGCGTAAATGGAACACCAATAATTAATTAAATAACCTTCAAGACAATGAGTCGACCACCATCTTAGACAAGAGTGGTTGGAAATCATATATTTTTTGAGGCAGAGCTGAATTGCCTTCGTTACATGTTTGTTCCTTTGTATCTGAAGTAGGTCAGTAACCTTAGCAATTTTGTTATTTGATTGATGTGTAGTGCCTCAGTTTCAAAGTTATGAATGACTAGATTTTGCCCGCGGCGTCCTTCGCATCGATGAAAGATACCTTACGACCTTTTCTGTTGCTCTGGCAACTTTCATAATGATCGTTCGAGTAAGTAGTTAATGTGTGAAAGCGTAACCAAAAAACTCACATTCTCATTTATAATATCGGTCAGAATTAGGATTTGCAAACCACCCGCACCGCACAATGCTTTATGAAGCATTGAGGGATGATCACCGAAATTACCACCGCGCTTAAATATTTTATTCTGGCTAATTACTACCTGACCCGTATAATAGCACTCGTAGATCTTAACCTGGAGCCATCAAACCTTTCATATACTAGATCATTATTATTAATGTAATTGAATTTATTAATATCAAACATAAATACAAATCTTTTCTCTTTATAGGTTATTATTTATTTAGTATATATAAGAATAATCCTAAAAATCCTTACGTGCAATGGACGTTTGACGTGTTTGTGATATAATCGTTTTAAACGTTCGCACGTTCGCGACCCAAAATTCAACAACGACTCTCTTGTAGTGTTCGTTTAAATGAGCTCGCCCGTTAGCGTTAGATCGTTGATGCGCGGGATATGTTATTGAAATGCCGAGAGGAACGATTCTACTCCATCACTTTAAAATACTTTTGCTTGAACATAAGAAAGAGAATATAAATTTTTCTATATTGTAGGATAGGATGCAAATGAATAAAATGATTTAATGCAATAAAAAGTTAGCAATCTTTTTACTACTTATATTATAAATGCGCAAGTGTGTTTTAGTTTGTTAATCTTTCACGCAGCAATAGGATGATGGAATTACGTTATTTTAGACATAGAGATAGTTTATGGACCGTAGAGTGCCATCAAAAATTTATACACTTTTTGTTTGACGAAGTACATTTTATGTGGAGTAGTTTTTCTTAGAATCACGGAACCGAAGCCGTGGACAAAAGCTGCTTTGATAAGATTATATGCTGATCTAAATCCCACAATAGGTACTAATTGGATTCTTATAAAACAGAGCATAAAATGTTAGAATTTCGTTCGCCCTAGAAACTTAAAATACATATTTGGGTTGAAGTGTAGCAAAAGTGACGAATTTTAATATCTACAAAAGTTGTAAAAAACATAGGGTACCTACTCCAATTGAAAAAGAAAAACCTATGATATTTATAACGCTTGAAGCTATTTACATTCAATTGAACATAGCGGATATCATCTTCATAATGAACTTATATAGGTCCGTTTAAAATAGTTAATTCAATCTTACACTCATCATCATCATCTCAGCCGAAAGACGTCCTCTACTGGACATAGGCCTCCCCTGAGGTCTTCCACACAGACTGGTCTTGAGCTACCCGCATCCAACCGCTTCCCGCAATTTTTACCAGGTCGTCGGTCCACCTTGTAGGAGGCCTACCCCTGCTGCGTCTTCTGGTGCGTGGCCGCCAGTCCAGAATCTTTATACCCCAACGGCCGTCGGTTCTGCGCACTATGTGCCCTGCACACTGCCACTGGCTATCCAGAAATATGTATATACAAGGTGGCGCAAATGTTATCACATTAAATTCTATACTACCTTAAGCTGGTTGATATAAGACCGTTAACATATAAACAAAAAAACTATTTTCGCAGAAATTAAGAAATTATTTCTTTGAACAAAATAAATAAAATAAAATTAGACACAAATTGGAACACCATTGTAACCAATCGTGCGCTGTACCCAGCTCGTTAACGGTCATAGGTTCCGAGAAATCGTCTTTGTCAACTCGCTAGGATTCGGAAATTCCCGGACCTGATAAAACATTATTACAATACGATAGTTTTTTAATATCGCTGCTTAAGGTATTTGACACCTAAGTACAGTTATCTCTGCATTACATGATGTTATAAAATTTCTAAATTATGAAAACAAACAATATTTGATTCATAATTTGTAAATCGTCAAGGAATACCATGTAGTATATGTGGTATCAATTAACGTGATAACATTTGCGCCACTTTGTATATTACATTCAATTAATAGAATAAAAAAAGATTGGTGACGGTATAGATAGCAGTGGTCTATTTTTATGTTATATAAAGATGCACCAGGGTTTTAAATATCTCAGATTAATCAATCGCCATAATGTTGAATTAAAATTTTGTTTGATAGCTACCTGATAATCAGCAGTTACTTGGAAAACTGTTTAAAATTGTTTACATTTCTAACACAACTTGGTTGTGATTCTTTCACTATGAAATGCCCTTGTTGTAATCTCCGGTATTGCTTTTAGGTCCAATGAAAGGCGTTGTTAGACTGCATAGCATTGATGAGCAACAAAAACAATATTGGTAACGGCATGGAGCCTTGCGGAACGCCAGCGTTTATGTCCATGCGGTTAGGAGGATTATTTCTGTTTACTGACATCTTGATGTATCTACTGGACAAAAGTTCGGTCACCTAGTTGTATCATCATTACATTTTTTTTATTATATATGATCAACTGCACCAATCCATTCATACATATAGTATAAACTAGGTACTTATTATGTTACACTGTAAAAAATATAGTATTTACTCAATGATTATTGAACTTTACTTAACGTATGTAAGAAGACTTATACATAATGCCAGAAGATTATCATGTTTTATCATAAATTCATCGATGTCTGGCTTCTGAGCTATTAGAACGGATAGATCGTATTATGGCAATTCTGACTAAAGACATTGATAGTAAGGTCAGTCGAAAGCTTTAACATATTATTAATAATGGCTTATGTTTAACCCAGCAAATGGTTTCCAAAAATGCTTTTTATAACTATACTTCTAAATTGCTATAAAATCGACAATAATATATATATAGTTTTTAACAAAACTATAAGCTAATACTTGGACGTTTCCCTTAAACGAACTCACTTAGGAAGAGATTCAGGGTGTTGTTTATTAGTAATAAAAAGGTACTCTACATCTTAATATTTTTTACTTCTAATGCAGCATTTAACTTAGTCATTGTAGTGTACACACAGCGACACATCAACCTAGACTGATTGGACTTTAAACTATTAGCAGTTGAACGCTGCGAATCGTGCGAGAGAGTGCGTTATATTTTTGTTACCCTCTATCCTTACCATTACATCGACATCACTATGCACTGTCCCTTTCCGACAATTCCCTATTTTGTGTGTACTTAACGTAGTTATGCGTATATAGGGTGTCTAACTTGATGTGTAGCCGTGTGTAGTTGTGTACATACATCTATAAAATAGATTATAAACATTATTATATATTTATGTATCTATTTATCTGTCGTCTCGAGTGATGTGCTCTGCTGGCGGCGCGGTGGCGAGGGCATTAGCTAACTAACCGGCGCGGGGTGACGACAGAGTGCGTGCACGGCGAGCCGATATAAATTTATTTATCATTCCTAATTATTCTAATTATTCAAAATATATATCAAAGGTCTAATAAAGTATAAAATGATGATGTTTGGATAAAGTGCGCGCCGGAAATTTTTCACAAGACCTTGGAAGGAATATTTTTAGGATACGAAGGAATAATCAATTTTATAGATGAAATATTAGTCTATGGAATAAATTTGGAACAGCATAATGAAAGATTAAAAAGGGTTATAGAAATACTAAAAGAGCATCATATTTTACTCAGAGAATAAAAATGTATATTTAGGGTAAAGATGACTGATTTCCTGAGCCTTTCAGAAAAAGGGATCAAACTCCTTGATAAATACATATCCACGATAAGAGATTTCAGAGCTCCTGAAACAATTTCAGAATTACAATGTATTATGGGCTTAATCAATTTTGCAGGGAAATGGATTCCCCACATGGCAACAATTACAGAACCACTAAAAGAATTACTGTGACAAAAATCTGGAAGGAATACTGAAATTGGGGTATTGGAGAGAACCTCAACTAAATTAATTTAATAACCTCAAATATGCACTTGTGAATGTACTACAATTAGGTTATTACGATCCAAATTATAAGACTTTAATAGCTAATGCCAGTCTGGCTGGCTGGAACTAGGGGCAGTGCTCGTGCAAATGAATAAAGAAGGACGACGAATTATTGCATTTGGCAACAAGACTTTGATCCCTTATGAACGATGTTACTGTCAAACAGAAAAAGAAGCGTTGGCACTGATGTGGGCAGTTGAAAATTTTGATATGTTTCTGTATGGCAAAAAATTCGAACTAATAACGGATCACAAGTCCTTATAGGTAATATTTAGTCCGAAATCAAAGCCATGTGCCCGAATTAAGAGGTGGGTTTTAAGGCTACAGTCATACGATTTCGAGGTTAATTAATATAGACTAGGAAAAAGTAACATTGCAGATCCACTTTCAAAACTTTGTAAATTGGCCACAAATCTTAAAGCCATATACGCCTTAAGTGTAACAAAGATGGCCAGACCTCTAGTGATACCTTTGCAAGAAATCTCTGAGTGTTCTCGTCAAGATTCAGAGATACAAAAAGTAGGAGAAGGACTTTATAGCAACAAATGGGATGAAAGTGTTACCTAACACTTTTAATATATTCCAGAACAAGCTGTTTTCACGGACGCATTTTGTTGAGAGGAACGAAGATTGTGATAACAACCAATTTAAGAGCGAGTGTTATAGAAGCTGCACACGAAGGCCATTCAGGTATAGTTGCTATGAAAAGTAGACTAAGAGAAAGGATGCTGAGAATTGTTGCAAAGCTTGTAAAGGCTGTGTATTGGGAGCAGAGGCTCCTAACCCTCCAAACCCTCTAAAACGGAGGGAGTTGCCAACCGAACCGTGAGTTGATACAGCGATTGATTTAATGGGACCTTTACCTCGTGGCGAATACATATTAGTGATAGTTGACTACTATTCGATATATAAAGGAGGCAAAATAATAACAAGTGCAGAAATTATTATCCATTTAAACTATATATTTAGTAGGCTTGGTTATCCGGTATCTTTAACCGCAGATAATGGCCGGCAGTTTACAAGTGAAGAGTTTAAATCATTTTGCACTGAGGGAAACATCACAATCTTTAACACTATTCCCTACTGTCCTCAGCAGAATGGAGAAGTGAAACGCCAAAATAGGGACATACTGAAACGGCTCAAAATTGCCCAGATGGAACAGAAGGATTGGAAGGAAGCTCTCTGGGAGTATATGATAATGTACAATAGTACACCATATTCAATAACAGGGAAAACTTCCGCGGAGTTATTCTTCTGTCGCCAGTTCCGCGACAAACTACCAATGATTCTAGATATGACATATATAGAACATCAGAAAACGAGACATATCAAAAGATAAGCAACAGAAGGAGAACGGAAATGAATATGCAGACAAAAAGAGACAAGCTTCACTTTCGGAACTACAAGTAAGGGACAAGGTATACGTCAAGAAAATGACAAGAAATAATAAGTTGAGTTTGAATTACAACCCTGCTCCGGTGGCTATGGTGAAGTCAAGTGTGGGTGAAGATGTAATAGTTCGTAATGATGAGACAGGACAACAAATGAGACGAAACATAGTGCATTTAAAAAAGATAGAAGACCAGTGGCAAGTGATAAAAGACAAAGAGACTAATGATTCTGGCGATAACGCTATTGAAGAGCTAAGCGATAATCTTAATTAATGTAAGTGATAATATATATTATATAAGAGATAATATACTATTGAGTCTACAGTTTAAACAAACCGATTGTTAAATAAATTGATTTAAAAAGAAACTAGGTTTTATTCCTCATATCATTACATATAATATTTATATTTATAACAAGGAAGGGATGTAGTGTATGTACATATAATAATAATAATATCAGTCCTGTATTAAACTGTCCCACTGCTGGGCACGGACCTCTTCTCACGGTGAGAAGGGTTAGGCCATAGTCCACCACGCTGGCCTAGTGCGTGTTGGCAGACTTCACGTATCTTCGAGAACATTATGGAGAACTCTCAGACATGCAGGTTTCCTCACGATGTTTTCCTTCACCGTTAAAGCAAGCGATAATTAACTATTTAATACGCATATAACTTCGAAAAATCAGAGATGCGCGCCTTGGGTTCGAACTCGAGACCTCTGCGTGGCAGTCTAACGGTTTCCCACTAGGCTATCGCTGCTAGTATGCTAGCTGTATGTACATACATCTATGAAATAGATTATATACATTAATATAATATATATATTTATGTATTTATTTATCTGTCGTTTCGAGTGACGTGCTCTGCTGGCGGCGCGGTGGCGGAGGCATTTAAGCTAGCTAACCGGCGCGGGGTGACGACAGAGTGCGTGCACGGCGAGTCGATATACATTTATTTATCATTCCTAATTATTCATACTAAACTTACGTGTTGCCTAAAAAGTGAACACTACAGTCATGCTTAAAAGTATATAGCAGCTTTACATAATAATTACGTGACACTGAGAATTTGGATATTTTAAAATCTTAAGATTACAAGGATTAAAATAAAATACTAAACTATATCATAATTTGCAAGTTATCAGATAATCAAAAATAATCAGAGTATTTAGTATTAGGCGTACGCAAAACACCGCATCTGCACGAAGTTGACGAACACAAATAATTTACTACCATTTGATGATGGTTATTGGTGCAAAAAAGACGTTTTTCATGTGCTACTGAATAATTACGAATAAGGTGATAAGAACGTTGATTTCATTTCTATAATATTTTTATCGCTTCGTGTTTGTATTCTTTAATGCGTATTTTCTTTGTTGATGTTTATATACAACAGATATTATTCAGTAATTCTATATAAATCTAATATAAATTTTTTATTCAAAAGTTACGTAAGCGTGTTTGTTTTTGGACTTATTATCTTTAGTTTTAATTAACTCCAATTTATTTATAGAATGGCGGGAGCAGACCTTAAACAAAGACAAAGCAATGGTAAAAAAGAGGATGTTAAAACTCAAGAAGTAGAAGAGACTAAGCCAAAACAATGGGATCCTCTTATAGACGGTGTAAAATGGATTGAAAAATATTCGGATTCACTAGAAAAATTCTTCGAAAGGCTTCCAGAATTCATAAGTACCTTTATTGCCACTTTAGCAGTATTCACCTTTGGAGCCACATTAAGAGGTAAGAATAAAATTGATAAAAACTCCATTAAAAATGAATACATTCAATATAAGTGATTCATTCATTGCTTGTTGATTGTTTTGCCTTCTGTGTGGAGCTAAAGCAAGCGTTTAATGGACCTGCAGTTTAAAAAAGTAAACTTTGCAAAAATAGTAATATTAAGAACGCTAAGACTAGTAATAAAATAAAATTTCAACATTTGCTTCATTATACATTACCACAAATATTATTCTCTATTAAAATTGATAAGCAATTACTGAGAAGCTCAAATAATAGCTATTAAAATAATTCAGTTCCATTAATAAATCTCTAATTATAGTCGACAGTATAATCATTCCAAATAATAATTAATGGCATGGAAAACTGATCATTATGGTTCAAATTACACAATCATTTTATTTTAACAATGAAATATTCTCAACCATAAGATATCATCGACTTGTAAAAATTTATGTACATGATAAATTCTCGTATGAAATCTTCAGTGACTTTCAGTATACTGAAACAAAGTCAGCAAGTAATTTATTAAATTGATATTTGGTCTTAATATAATATATTTAATATTTCAGTATTTATTATTTATTAGTTCCTATTGTGTTCATGAACACCATTAAAAGTAAATTTATGTGATGATAATGTTTGTACATTATCGCACATATAGAGTCTTAATTGTTTCATATATAATTCAATAAGTATCCAGTTATATATTAACTTGCCTCGAGAGCGAAATTTGATATAAAATACATACTGAAAGTCATTATTCTGTTTTAAGTACATCATATCTCATGTCATGATCAAACTATCGTATTTACTAAATTACATAGAAATCAGTTCAGCGGAATTGCCTTAAACTTTTATATTAGCATTTATTTACTTTAGCAAGGGACTTGAAAAATAATTTGTCAAAGCCCTTAGATAGATTTGCAGCATAGAAACATTGTAGTTTTGTAGGGACATTGCGACATTCGCAGGTGAACAATGGTCTTTGTTTCTTACGCTGGTGACTCAACGACGATTTATTTATTTTATTTAATTTATAAGTTTAGAAAACTTACAGCTAGTTAACAGTTTAAATAAAAATATTATGATTAAGCTACGGCCAATTACAAGCTTTCACATTTAACAAATGTACATAAAAAAAATTTATGACGGTCACACGACTACTTAGTTCACTATAACAATAAGTAACAATTTATTTATTTCGTACTAGTGATAGTCCTTGTGTTGCAAGTGTCCATTAATTGGTTGCGATAACTACTATAGTAATTTGTATAGATCGAAGTCGCATCTTGTTTCGTTTATAAAAGATGTAAATTGGCTAGTGATGTAAATGTACTTTCGGTTTCCAGGGCCGGGTGGATATAATATTTTTACACATTGTATACATATCATCAGTAGAAACGTCTTGAAATGCAATTAGCAACTTTAACGTATACTGAACCAAATAAAGCCAAATTACACTGATAACTAAAATAATCAATAGTGGCTATCACCACTGAACATATTTAAAGTCTCAAATTTAAATAATTATCGATAAATACTCGTGACGTCCGATTAATTTAATCAAGTATTAACATTGTCATAATCGGTGAAATTAATTGATTAATACGGTATGATATCATTGACATTGACACTTGAACTATGATGTTAAAATGCATAAGTAAATATTTTCCTTTTAACGATATGTTATGTAACGGTTATTTATGTTTATTTATTTAATTAGTTTGTTAGTTTAGTTGTACTTATAATTTGCAAGCTGTGGTTTCCTGTAACTGAGGGACACTCTAAGAATTGTACTATTGCTTTATAATGGATGTTATTGTATATTCCTTGGATGGAAATCCTTAAAAAAATAAATAAATAATGCCTTAGCCTGTCAATGATTGGAATGCCAAATATAATTGAAACCTATTATGTCTGGCCACCGGTGTGTCTCTGCGACTTAATAGGTTAAAGGAGAATAAATCGTTAGGCGATTATTGAGAACAAAAATCGAATAATTCGAATTTGCAGATAAATTAAATTATCCAACACTGACGATCAGTCGGATGCTTTAATTATTTGATAATATTGGACGAATTTTGTTTCTTAGTGTGCTGTGCCCTCAGTGAAAACCTTTTGTTCCTTGTGCTGGCAGCACAGTTCCGTTTTGATGATTGCTTGATTATTTAAATAAAAAAATTATATTATATAACACCATCGACCGACAATATAACGTCCCTTTATTATTATTGTCACGTAGGCCATGGAGCTCGGACATTAATAATTCGGCATCGGCTGCGATAGGTACACACGGCTACATATCAAGCTAGACACCCTATATACGCATAACTACGCTACATACAAAATAGAGAATTGTCGGAAAGGGACAATGCATAGTGGTGTCAATGTAATAGTAAGGATAGAGCATAACAAAAATATAACGCACTCTCTCGCACGATTTGCAGCGTTCAACTTCCAATAGTTCAAAGTCCAAGCAGTATAGGTTGATGCGTCGCTGTGTGTACAAGAAAATCGTCACGCATTATGCAGGATCTAAAATCGCGGCAAATCGACCTATCAAATCAGGATTCAAATTATAATCAATTATTATTATTAAAATGCGATTTCGATTGATTCGATTTCGAATAGACAAATTTATAATTCAATTGCATTTGCTCATTGCTACTTAACATAATTAACGAAGAAATTTAATAATAAATTTAACAATGGCTCTTATACTCTAAAGAACTGTAATCTAATAAATTCGATATTTACACATTGTACATAATTACTGCAAATAATGAAATATCATGGACAACTTATTTTATATTAATGTTTTCAAACAAATAGAAGCAGATATTAAATCCTGATGTCCTGCAAACTAATTACGAAAGGTATATGGCGGATCAAATAAAAAATATGGTATGGAATAATTATGAAACATGTTAATGAGATTTAACGATACCATCTGCCTCATGAGATAAAAATAAATGGATCTTTTGTTACGGTTTTATAATTTTATTGTAATGAAAATGGACCAACTATGTTATGCTAATATAAATACAATTAGAAAGTACAAAATTATAGGGAAAACGGAGTGTTTGTACATCATATAGTAGATTATATCTTAATATTTTTTTAAAACTTGTCTGTTCTCCACATGCACAAGTGCTACCTTAAAATGTATGATAGAGATCTAACTAAATAATAATAATCCAAAACTGGTCTTTCACCATCGTTGCTGTATCAGCATAAGAAATTTTAGTTAGTTAGCGAACCCGTTCACCCCTTAAGGTTTGCGTCCTAGTAGGTATTTGTTAGGTTTCTTCTTTAAAATCCACCCAAAAATAGGAGCCCTGCGAAGCGGGGCTCCGTCTTTCTATAAAAGGGGTGAAAGTCAATGGGTGTACGGGCCTGTACCCGAAATTTCAATTGTTTTTTCATTATAATATAAAGTTTATTGTAAATACCAAAATGCTCTAAGGCCATACAATGCATTTCTCTTTGCACTTGGACCACATCTAGAGAACATTAAGATTAATTTTGTGAACAAAACATAAATAAATTAACTGTTCCCTAGATGTCACCAAACTGCAAAGAGAAATGCATTGTGATTGGGAGTTGGTATCTCACAGCAAAACACCTATATCGTAAGCTTTTAAGTTATCTACATATATATATTTAATCATAGCAATGATTATTATTAAAGATAATTTAAAGTAATTAGAAGTACATTTGTAAGGGCCAGGGCAATATATTATTGGCGTTATCAAATTATATATCTCAAGTAAAAAATCAAATAAGATCTAATATGCTAAGGTCTACATATGCTATCATAAAACTGTAACTAGGCTATATTGGTACAATGGGAAACTAGTCGGAATTGTGGATCAATCAATTTGTAAGATCTGATCTTAAAACAATGGCTTTTATAATTGTAATATGCCTGTATGTTTGCTTCAGTGCCACGTAAAAAATACAGGTTGGATTGTAATGCAGTTTTCATAGTTTAGTATCTTAGAGTTCAACTTATAACTCAGCAAAATTTTATCCAATTCCGTTCACTAAAACATATTAAGTATCTATGCATAGTGCCCGCTATTTTGTTGATGTAATATATATATATCATAATTCATGTAGATGAAACCATGCACAAATAAAATAAATTGACTTACCGCTGCGCATAATATAACTTCAAAATGTTACGCAATTCAAAGACTCGTGTTTGATGAATTCGCTCACATATTACAAGCTTTATGATGAAAGATACTCAAAACTTCGTAGATGCCAATACCAATAAATTCTCTAGATTAGTGCTATCTATTCAATTTTAAACAATACTGCCAATAAATACTGAATATGTATAAGTTTAAGTCGATTCGGTTGTTTATGCAAATTATTCAAAACATTGTAGGGAGTTATCTTCATAGTTAGCCCACACTTATTAAGAGTGATGATTGTTCACACAAAACATATGTTCAAATTTCATAATTAAAAACACGTCGTTTATTTAAAAAAGTATGGGTTTTATATTATATTTGTTATACTACAAAGGTAATAAAGAAGTTAACATACTGTTTGTTCTGTTTTTGTTACTTGCTGTACCAGGGTTAAACCGAGCCTTAAAAAAAAGTTTCCGCCGAAGGCACAGCACCGCTTTAAGGAAACGAGGAAAATACTAGAAGATGGAGTGCTTTGACAAAAAATTGGTCTTATATTCCAAAAGTGGTATATATTCTACATTAGCTAGAGTTACATGTTAAAAAAGAAGCAAACAAGGCTTAAGGCCTTATGAAATTTGAATTTTTACCTCTCAACCAATCCAGTTACTAAACAAACGAAAATTAAAAAATGTATTAAAAAGAGCAGACTTTCATAAAAAAAATAGTCTGGTTAAGCTCGGATGCCGGTGTCCTAGCGTTGGTTGAGAGTTTAATTAATATTTGACTCGAACTTTATTTTACCAATTTTATTTACGCCATTGAAAGCTCTACAGTAATTAGACGAATTCACATTTGATTATTATACTTGTTATAATAGTTATTTAAGCCATACTGACATAATTAATAAAAGAAAAAGAATGATATGTTTTAATTACTAAACACACGATTTCGGCTGTTTTCAGAAGCTAGTTTAATATAATAATAGTCACTAAATCAGATGCTGAAATTGCATTAAAATTCTAACACATAATTCACAATTATAATTTTCAGACAAACGGCCATTTTGCGTAACATATCCCCAGATTTATTATTAAATTTTGCCAGTATCGTCAATATTACGTATTTTCCGCAATAAGGATAATTCCTGTATCAAGATATCATCATATGATATGATAATCTGAATTGATTTTTTCATGATCATTTTGAATAATTATCGATAATTATTGACCATCTTAAACGGTCTTATACTAAAGTATGTCATTAAAATGGTACTGAAATTTTAAAATGTATTATTCTAATTTACAGGAGAATGGGTGGTGATTCTAGTAGCAGCCTTAAAACAAGTCACTGGTGTACAATCCAATACAAATGGCACAAAAGAATTTTTTGAGCTATTCACATCAAGAAACTTAAAAATGGAGAACTTTGGCACCATCTTTATAAGTGCCCACGTTGTCTCATACAGCATATACTTTGCACTGGGAGGTTTCTTACATGTAAGTAAGATCGTTTAGATAATTTAAATTGATTTTACATTATTTTGTCAATGTATATAGACAGCATATTGATTTTATATTATTTTAGCAATATGTAATATGAAAGCGCCTAAAGTCATTTATTTAATAAATTTGTATCTGTTTTGCATTTGCTTTCGAAATATAAATGACGGCAAAACTTAAAAAAAATTTAAAGATTGCTAATAAATTATTGAGGAAGCTGAAATATGTATAGCCTGCTTGCACTAGAAAATGTTAAACGTGCCAAAACATTTAACTTTGATAAACTGTAGAGTATCTATAATAAATTATAAAATGTTACATAGGTATCTTTATGACTCGATAAAATCTTTACTATTACCTAGATCTCTCAGCTAATTAGGTTGCTTAGATAAAAAATATTATGTTTTTTTTTTAAGGAAATACAATTTCATAATACATAATTATTTATCTATCACTATTTACAATTTGCTGTCAGTGACACTCAAAACTAAAATCACCGTAATTTTATCCAAAATTCACATAATCAAAGTCCGATAAGCTAACATTTTAGCTAGAAACAAAGTTTGAATATGCTCTCGTGCCGACCCGGCGAAAAAGTTTGCAGACCAAAACTAGTTTCTCCTGAATTTATTTCCAAATCCCTGAATTTCACACGTTGTGCCAAACGCTTTACTAAAAAAATATGAATAATTATAATATATTTATTTCTCTCACTACAATCTTGTTGAGAGCTGGAGTCTGTACTAGGCTCGAAGCCTGTATTACAAATCTCCAGTCCCACCACTATCCGAATAGCACAACGTTGTATTAATTTACAATTATTATAAATTTAAATAGCAGGTAGTAATTACTGTACCACTATAAGGATGAATGGTGTATTAGTGATTATGTGTTTGTGAATGTATGAGTGTGAAGTTGTGTAGGTAAAAGGTGTGTGTGCGTGTAATAGTGTGTGGTGTGTGGTGTAAGTAGCGAGAGTTTGAGTTTGTCAAATAATGTAGTTTTAATAAGTGTTTTGCAATATACCTTATTTTTATTAATATACATAATTTATATATAATTTGTTAATTTTATAATATTGTTAATATAAAATTTTCTATCTCGTCGTAATTCAATTCAAATAGCCATTTCGTAATATTTTTTTTGCATTCTTGATTGGACAATGGATGAATATTAACAAGAGTACTGACCTTGTTATACAAGAAGCTGCTCAAAAAATAAAAGCTTCGCTGGGCAAGACTAGTCGTAACTGACATGGAAGGGCAGATAGCATATTTTCGAACTTGAATGTGCAGTATTTGGTATATCAAAACTTGGTTGACTCTATTTCATTACTGCCAACGTCAACCTATTGTAAATAGAGCAAGTTTATTTACTGAATACGGAGTTCGTTAAAAATGGAGTCTTCAGCTAAAATCATTTTCTTGTAGAAATTTATTTGGGTAATTGAAAACGGCTTGATAATTCCTAGGAAGAATTTTGGTAGGTATAAGTAAATTCGTTTTGACTTAGGCGTGTTTCGCTTTAATTTACCGAGCGACAGTAATTGACGTAATAAAGAGAAGGGTTTATTTGTTTGGTACGGTTTCTCTGCCACCATTCGACAACGTTTATTTTGGGAAATTTGCAATATGTGTCAAAGTTACTAATTTGATACTACCAGATAAGAGTGTTAGCAGTAAGGTTATAAAAATAACGTTTAAACTAAAATTATTACCATCTTTAATAGTGAAAGACAATAGAGTCATCATGAGTTGACAATGATGCTAAGAATTAAACTAGAACCTAATAAAATTTCTATCAATCTAATTCAGGGTCAAATGATATCTTACCAAAAAGAGTTTCACGGATAGCAACAAATATAATAAGTATTTAATATCAGAGCTGAGATCGCTAATATTAATTGCCTCATGATTGTAGATATTAATAGCTCATTTGAGCAGCCTCTTTCCAAACGCAATAATCTAATAAATATGTACGTCACCGAGATAAGCTACAATCCACTTATCTTTTTATTGTTATCTTATTATTTCTTGAAAATTTACAAACATGACTTGGATCACATAAATCATAATCATTATCTAAATTTGATTAAGATATTATGCAAAAATGATTCATATTATCAGTAAGTTGTGAATCACTGGCATTGAATTTATTGATAGCGCCCATTTTTATATAATTTACAACATATACAGTATTACATATATTATTATATCTTATGTATCCTTATAGAGTAACTTAAATGATATTTTATTCTATGAAATCGACATCTCAAAATAATAGAAATCATGTGCTTTACTCTAGTTTTCTAAAAGCTTTCTGTAGCGCTAATCTAAATTTCTAACGTTAGTATAAATTTCAGTTTAATCTTGGGATTAGAACTTTGTTATTATGAATGGCATTGGGTCTTGCCCTAAATTATTTTGGTAGTAATATTCCAGGTATTCTTAATTAGGTGTCTACAACTTTGTTAGTTCATTAATATTTATATAGGTTACCTAACAGTTAATAAATTTAAATATAATGATGTGTAAAATATTGCATAATTTATAAGTTTATATATTTATCATTATAAGTCTCCAACAAGACGTGACATTTGATATGATGTTTTGAATTTCAACTATTGAACTACTTATGTGAATTTTATTTAATATAATATTTTTAACACTTCAATCAAAAATAAATGACCGATTGTTATTTTATTTAGACTATTTAAAACAAGAACTATTGTATTTACACATTAACAGTAAGACGCTTATTTTTTAAATAAATATGAAATTGATTAGAGGCAGTTATGAATATTTATAATTCTTTGTTTCAGTGGTACTTCTACGTGAACAGAAGACATTTGGCCAAAGAATGGAAGATCCAGCCAGAGAAATGGCTGTCTCCTGAGCTTGAGCGTCACGAAATCATGATTGGAACCTTGTCGTTGTTCGTGACAGGCAGTTTTTCCGCCTTTCTCGCTTGCTACATCTACAATGAAAACCCTTCGACCGTATACTATCAATTCGATGAATACGGTTGGTGGTGGTTCATTTTGCAGTTCCCAGTTCTCTTCATCTACTCTGTAAGTTTTAAATAATAAATAATATAATCTGCCTGTGCAGTCTTGCAGTCATCTGTATGGCGAAGTGGTTTAAGTGGTTACTACCTCATTGCCACTGCGCCGACCGTTGTGCATTCTACCCGCACTCGCACAATTTTTTTTGTGGTCCTTGTTGTTCTGAGTTTGGGTGTTCTTTGTGTGCGTTGTTTGAATATATATAATGTTTCCCGCGACACAAGAATTTCCTATAACGAGCGCGGTAGGAGTCTTTTAAAGAAAAATATTAGTGCCTTTTTATAAAAAAAGACATGTTTTTTGTCAAGATGGTCGCCTAATTTATGTTTTTCGAATATTGATCAATACCATTATTATTTTTTGAAAGTATGAAATTTTGAATTTGTTGTACATTTCTGACTGTAAAAGCAAAGAATGTAAAAGTCTGTACATTTGTATATATGTATATTATATATACAAAAATAAACGATACATTAATTTACAGGACTACACCACCTACATTCTGCATCGTCTATATCACACTCCATGGCTCTACAAGCACTTCCACAAGTTGCACCACAAGTATAAACAGCCTACGGCCTTCTCCGTCACTGCCATTCATCCATTTGAGATCATGCATGTCCAGCTGACTACCTGCCTGCCACTGTTTACTGTTCCCGTTCATTGGTGTAAGTTTTACTTTTTGCTAATTATCTATACTAGATTTTGCCTGCGGCTTTTCTCGCGTTAATAAAGATTTTGTTAATAATTTTTGATCCCTCGCGAATAGCACTTTATTCTGAATGAAAAGTACCCTATGTCCTTTTCTGTACCCTTGTAAACGTGTATGAAAAATTTCATGATGATCGTGAAAGCGTAACAAACAATCTCATAATTACGTTTATAATATAAGTTAGGATTTTCGGCGACTTTAACCGGTCGTATACCGCCGGCTCGCATACCAGCCGGCAGATTTGTACCCGTCGTAGGCCGGTGGCTCGCATGCGAGCCACCAAATTGGTTTTACGTTAGCTTAAGCTAAAGCGAAGGCGGCGCGCGGCGTTTTGGCGCCAATTTGGTGGCTCGCATGCGAGCCACCGGCCTACGACGGGTACAAATCTGCCGGCTGGTATGCGAGCCGGCGGTATACGACCGGTTAATAATCTTTATACCAATGTGGTCAATTTAAATGTAGACATTATAATTCACAAAATTAATGTGTACACCTTTTTCCCCTTCATAATAAAATTTGTAATTAATCAGTACTGCTACAGTAAATATTATAAAAGGTAATACTACGCTCGTACTTTTAAACAGTTAAATAGAAATATTAGTTTCTTCTAATTTCTACTTCTCATTACATAGACTTTAAAATTCAGTTTAATTATCCTCCAGGTAATTTATGCTTAGAAATAAATTTCTTAAATTTACAGTCCCCTTCTACTGCATTGCTATCTATGCATACTACCACGGCATCATCGACCACTCCGGCATCAACTTTAAGAGCCAATGGTGGCAGCCATGGCAGCCTGACGCCGAGTTCCATGACCAACATCATGAGTTCTTCCACTGCAATTTCGGATTCAACATGTCTCTGTGGGATAAAGTAAGTAGTAATTAGTGTATTCTAATTTCATAGTATTTAATACTGTGTTATAAAAGCCAAAAGCCAGCCAACATTTACTTTGGTTAAGTTTATAAGCCATTTGGAAATTTAAATGGATGATAAAATCTGCTTGTTTTCCTTCCTCTCTGAAGATGTTTTGAGACTAACGTCAAAGAGAGGTTTACTATCAAATTTATTCATAATTGATCAAATAGATCAAGATGAAATATTACGTACCAAAGATGGAATTCTCGTTATTAAATAATACGGTTTTCCATTGAAATGTGACTGTAAATGTAAATATAGTCATTTATTTATTTAGTAATAGTAGTACGGCCAATGTAGCATAATTACACGGTAAAACTATTAGTGTGTTACCGATATATAATGTCCAATGATTTTATAGATTTGAAATATGTATTGGGTTGAGTCAAATAGCGAATAGTTTAAACCCAATGTTTTTATATTCTATTACTAGTGTTTGCTCACGGTTTTGCTCGCGTAAATGCAGGCAAGGTTAAGTAAGGTCAGTAATATTAAGATTTTTCTGGAAGAAAGGTAACCTATGTACTTTTCTGTTCTCCTGACAACGTGTATCCAAAATTTCATGATAATCGGTCGAGTAGTTAAAACATGAAAGCAAAACAATCAAACTTAGATTTGCATTTATAATATTAGTAAGGATTAGGAAATTAGGATTACAATTTCAAAAATAAGATCTTAAATTCAAGTAGACAGATTTCGCAAATTTTCACATCCTTAAGATGATAACATCTAAATATTATAACGTAAGATTATTCACATGTTTTATGTTACTAACACATCCTTGTTTAAATAAATATCATAAGTAGGTATTATTAACTTATCATATTTATCAAGACTTATTATATCTATAAGATATTGGTATAAACTGTGATAAATACTATCACCTAACACTAAATGCCTTTATTTCTAGCTGCATGGTACCATGAGGAAGCAAAACCACGTCTACACCGAAGATACTTACCATGGTGAAGCTCCTTCCTTTGAAGCTCCTGAAGGAAAGAAGATTCTTGAACAGGATCCAGATCTGGCTGAATGTTTAAAAAAAGCTTAGAAGACTGAAGTCAATGCAATTTAATAATAATAATATGCAATTAGAATAAGGGTGAATAAAAATGCTTAGGTTGAATATAAAGGAGACGAGATTCAGGACGGAACAGATGCATAAAACTGCACTTCTGTTATAAACGTAATGGAATTTAAAAGTACAAAGCATTTACGATTTTTGAAAATAATTTCTTGTTGTAGATTTGTAAATACCTATGGTCAAAAGCAAGATGTAATCATCGAAATTCCGTAGTTAATTGTTTTTATAAATGGTTCGGATATCAGAATAACGAATGTTGCGACTGTGGGCCAAAATTTGACAACGTTAAATTTATGTAGTTTTACAAAATATATAATTTATATAATATTGTCTTCTATTTACGCGAATATTATTCATTGAAATTAAACTGCTATATACGGATTTTATCGCGTTGTTTATTTGACACTTTATTACAAAATTTTGAAAATTGTTACACTACTACTACTATTAAACTTTTACTAATTTTTAAGCTAATTAAATTATTATTAAACTATTTATATTATATTTATAAAATAAAAATAAATTAAATCTAAATAGTTTAATAATAATTTAATTAGCTTAAAAATTAGTAAAAGTTTAATAGTAGTAGAAGTGTAACAATTTTCAAAATTTTGTAATAAAGTGTCAAATAAACAACGCGATAAAATCCGTATATAGCAGTTTAATTTCAATATATAATTTATTCTGATTAATTTTCAAAGTAAATGTACCACTTTGTTACCCGTCATGTAAGATGCAATTTTTGCCTGATTACAAGATAGGTTAATAGCTTGATTTGATTAATTTAGAACCATAACATTTATTGCAGATCACGATACTCATAATAACCAAAGTCAAGTATAAGTAGAACGTGTAAAAACATGTTATGAGCATGATGTGTAAATTAGCTATCGTTTTGTCGCCACATGAGAAGTAACAATATCGGCTAGTCTAGTTAATATATTTATTGAATTTGACTTAGCATTAAGCACTATACTTTAAAGTCAAAGTCTACATGCTAATATTTGTTGTAATCGTATACAATAAAAACAGTATTATACGTATTTCAGCAAAAAATATGTAGATACATTAATATAAGATCGTGAATATATTTCATTACCAATTTTAGGCTAATGTCGCAAAATATTTATAGAAAATGTTTGAATAGTTATGTCACAGCCTTTTTTGAGTAACATTGTTATATATATTTTTATAAATCAAATGTAATGAAAATAAGTATTGATATTTTTTTTGTTTATATAAATTATTTTATAATGTATACGTACGTTGTTTTATTGCCTGTTTACAAATACCTGTGCATATCAAGTCTCATTCGTCCCGAAGCTCATTTCGCTGACTTTGTTAAGGTCTTCTAAAAGTCTTGTGCAGATAGATGGCTCGTAAGTTTTGTGCAAGCAGAAGAAGTAACAAACACGTCCTATGTCCATACCTGAACATGAGAATTTGGCCTGTATGAATTCCCATTTATGACATTCGGTTTGCGTAATGCGGCATAAACCTTTCAAAGGTTTATCGACGAAGTCCTTTTAGTTTTACAATTCTGCTACGGATTTGTCGATGATATTTTAGTGTCTTCCACCTTGGCAGTAATACCAATATAGAGGAACAGGGTGTGGTGTCCCTCCAACACAAAGGGAGGATCCTCCAACCAGGCTGGTTGATCGTGCCAGGTGGGCCGCGGTCCGACGGTTGCTATCGGGAGCTTGTATATATACTTAGTCGCTGTGTAAACTCCACTTGTGCGATGCAGAATAATATGACGTCATTAAAGCGCTTGTTGTATGTAGCGCCATCTGTTAGATGTAGGTGGAACTCCTGCGTCTGTGCGGAGTCGCCACAGATGAAAGCGGCCGAACACATTTTTTTTAATCTTATTTAATCTATTAGGACGCACTTAGTGTCTTTAATTACATAAAATACTTCGAAGCCACATATAAGGCACAGCGTTAGTAAATGCGATTGCTGTACATGAGGTCTCAATTTCCGAGTCGTACAAAACATTATTAGCGTTTTCTGTCAATAATTTGCGAACAAAACAGCGCGGCGTCAACAAATACGTTCTGTCGAGCAGACGGCGATATACGTACCTACTATTAAGTGGGTCTTAAAACCATAGCTGATGAAATGTGGGTGCTTACCTTTACCTATCTCTTCAGGGATATAGGCATAAGACTGCATAGTCTGACGCGGATGTTTCAATAGCATACAAATGCCTCCATGGCACGGAGGTAGTGAATGCGACTGCTGTGCATGAGGTCTCGGGTTCGAATCCCGGGTTGGGCCAACAAACAGTTGTTGGGTTTTTCAGTTAAGAAATCTCAATAGCAGCCCGGAGTTAAGGAGTTGGCGGTGTAAGACACCCCCGTGCCTCGGAAAGCACGTAAAGTCGTTGGTCCTGCGCCTGATCTCTCTCTGGTCGTGTCGGATTACCGTCCCATCGGATCATGAAAGTTAGGGAACAGAGAGTGCACTTGTGTTTGCGCACACACTTGTGCACTATAATATCTGCTGCGTAGTTGGCCAGTCTCCGTTAAGACTGCACGCCGTGAACGAAATCGGTCTGAAGGATATTATTATTATGTTTCTCTTATCACAGGTACTTTCTAACATATTATATTAGAAAATACCTGGCCCTTTGGGAGGCATCCACGGAGACACGGGTCCAACGTGAAGAGGCCCTTCGAGAGTTTTAATCAAAGGTGCGATGGAACACCTACAGCGACACTAGCCACAGCAGGCATAGGACTATTGCTACGTATGGATTTTAATATATGGGCTATGGGTGGTATGGTGGACCGGTATATTGGTAACTATGGATGAAAAACGGCGTCTGCCCTGAATACTCTAATAGAATCAATGCAATGGGCAGAAGGTGACTCGCCAACTCACTAGATGGGCCCCCTGAATAGCCACTATAGGCATACACGCCAGCAGCAGAGAGCAACACCGGTGCGAGTGGCTAGGGGTGTCGAGCGGTGCGGCGCCGGTTTCACCATCACGGGTCTCGTGACAACGGAGCCCCGGAGCGGGTTTTCTCGTAGTTATGCCCTTGAAAATGACACTTCCACCCCTAAGCATATAGCTCTAGCGGCCTCCCTCTGACCGGCCGACCAAGGCAAGCCAGAGTTGAGAGTCCTACGGGCACTCTTGTAGTTTCACCCCATCCAACCAGTAACGGCAAGCTGGGGACGAGGCCCTAACCAACTCTCTGAGACATTCAGGACCGCAGCTCGCCACAAGCTGCCCTGCGGTTTGTGCGCTTTTATTTAACCTGGTGATACATTGTTTATATCAGAAGGCGAAGGTGATAGTTTAAAAGCTAGTGTACTGCTCCCTCCGATATCGCGTTAGTCTCATGATGAGATAACGACTGTCCCAGAGGGGTTATTATTATTATTATTAGCATACATGCATATGTATGCTATTGAAACATCCGCGTTAAACACGCATTCTGGGTGTCCAAAATGGTGACATATACGTATAAGTTTGTATATTTAAAACCACAAGCCACAATTGGTGACTTTGTCAATTTCTTGATAGAGAAGCTTATATTTATTCAAGGTACACCAACGACATTTCTACAAAATAATTAATATTACACATTCATTAACTGGGATGCAGAGTAAAAACATCACTTAAAGGTGTGCACACCATTCACAGTTTTCATTACATTATTTCCAACGTAAAATTCAAATGAAGTAAAATTACAAAAAAAAAAACATTAAATGAAATTAATATTGTTGACACATAGTGGGCATTGCAACTCAAGACTTTTAAATCCGATGATAAACCATTTGCGTTTGCGATCATACATATCCCACTGAAACAAGGAGACGTTCCTTTTAGCAGCTGCTATACTTACTTTAAGGAGGTTGCTTTTAATCTAAATACTGGCTACAGACGGAGTGTGCTCTACCGTTTATTTTTTTACAGAAACGAGAAAGATGCCCTTGACGGAACTGCAAACTTTTTCAAGAATTCTTTTACTGTAACACATATTTCTGTAGTCGTTAAACACAAAAAGCACTCTCTTTTTAATAAGCTCTGAATGCTTCATAATTCTCTTTCAAGCAAAACTGCAGTGAAATCATATTTTATTTCATCCAATTGTTAAAAGTCTTCTTGTGTAGCTGCTGTGTTATTTTATTAATTAATATCCTTAAAAGGTCTAAGAACGTAATAAATACTACTCGTAACATTTTAATTAAAAGATAAAAGATAATATTTAGTCTGCAGTACCTCTGTACCAATTTAAAATCAATTTAGGGCTGGCCTTTATTTTGCGGGAAGAATAAGCATTGCCATTCAACGTGGCAATGCTGCCAGTCTTCTGGGCACACTACCAGTCGACTGAGATGCGGAGGAATTTTATGACGCCTATTAGAGGGTTTAAGTTTTCTTTTTCTTTCTGTTTTATAATATTTTAGGTATAAGTTAGTTTTAAAGAATTGTGTTTATATGTACATAGTCTATCATTTCATAATAAATAGGTACTCGAATATATTTTATTATTATTTTGACGACACAATATTGTTGCTGTGCATATAATTGTATAAATTCTAAGTTTTGTGAATTTTAATAACATTCAAGATATATAATTGTATATTTTCTAAGTGTTGTGAATATGAAAATGACTTTGATACGCGTAGTACTTAAGTATATTTTTAGAGTTCGAAAAAATTCTTATACAACATCTTTGTCTATCCGTCTGTTATACAACTTTCAACTCAAGAACCGTAAGAGCTAGAGACTCGCGATGAACACCAATCAACTCAGCATAGTTGATATACCCCCGAAATTACTCTGACCTTTGAACTCTGACCTCAAGGTCACGTAATACCATTTTTCCGGCAATTCATTGCCGTTTCTCACTTATTATTTTATTGGAGACTGACTCGGCCTAAATAACTATTTCTTAGGTCAGTTGTCAGAATATATTCCGAGGTAGTAACCCTGTATCGATTTTTCAAGATATGGGGGCTATTCCAAATGCCTCGAATTATATAATAATATAATATCAAAAATTAAGTCATCTGCCGATAGCACTGATATTACTGATACTCAACTAATATGGCAGTCGTCTTGAATGTGTTGGCTGTTTCAAACAACAATTTCGCAAATAAATATCATATTTTAGTTTTTTAAATGTAATTAATTTACTTGGGCTTTATTTTCAACATGTTGCTCATACACTCTACATACTAAGGTAAAAGTGTATAAAATATTATTATAATTTCAATACTTTTACTACCCAATATTTACATAGCTAAAGGAGAAGTCAAGTCTATAGAGTGTTTTTAAAATATGTTGAAAATAAAGCCTATATAAATTAATGACATTGATAAACCTCAAAAAGGCGTAACGGCTATTAATGAACGTGCTTGTATATTTTTCTAGCTTCATATAACCATCATAAATCTTTATTACGTAGGTATCAAAGCAATTCCAATCTCATTACAAAATATTGACTCATCAGCTTTACGTTGTCCTATCAATATTCTTGACTGCGTATAATTTTTCGTAATAAAAACGTAATGGGATATTTCATTGTCTCCGATTCTGGCCTCGGATTGGAACAATGCGGGTACATAATAAGATCGGTTCTCTTACAAGGACGCTACAGTATTTTTCTTGAGAAGCTTCAATCTTCCCAACTTGTATTCTGTGAGCGTACGATAAGTTTGACACGCATTTTTATGATGAAAATAGGCTTAAAAGAATATCTTCTTTTTTCTGTGAATAGTTGGATAGAACCGTGAATTCATTGGTGGGGATTTTACATACACAGTGACCGAAATGATAACAGTCATCTACTAATCTATATTTCGACTGATGTATGTAAGTCTAAGTATGCTTCTAAATGTATGTCCACATTTTCAAAAAATGATAGATCTTATAACCTATGTTTATAAGATTCGTTGAACTAGTTTATTACCTAATATTGTGTGCTTAATTCTATTTAAATTATAGAGGAATCACAGAATGTGTTCATTTTATTTGGCGTACAATAAATGTACTCTTCATACATACTCACGGCTGTTAGGATAATTATGTGTATATGATTATAAATTTAGCTTTCTCATTTTGCCTCAGTTTCCAAGATATCTTTGTAAGTGGGCGTTCTTCATTAGCCCTACATTTACAATTCTTGTAAGTAAGCTATATCTAGTTCACAAACAAATTAGTTAAAATAATTTATTAAGAAAACCTAGGATACGAATCGTCTGTACAAGTACATTTAAGGATTTTCACGTTGCTTTTAGGTTTTAGAAGTGAAAGGTCTCGTATTTTAGTACACAACAATCTTACATCTTACGCAAGACCTGCAGGGTCTAAACTGAATTATGGCCAGGTCACGCCAGACTAACCTATAAATTTCGTCCGCTGTACTTAAGTCCTCCCTTGTTTATTTAGTATGTTTTGAGTACGAAAACAGCAATATGTTCTGATATATAACTTCTATCCTCTTATATGTATAAGCCGGGTTTCGTAAAGTTGTTTTGATATACGTTCCAAAAGTCCCGTAATTAATATTTTGTTTCTTGAGTGGGAAAATTTGAAATCAAAATATAATATCTGGGTTCAAGTAATCAGTTTCATGGAAACGTTAGCAATTATAAAATTAGTTTGTTTCATTAGGCGCACATAGCCAGTTGCACCCACTGATCAGTATACGATTAGCAAGGTTAAGAAACGTTGGGTGCGGTCAGTCTATAGATGGGTGACCGCTTAGTGATATTTCATCTGAGCGTCTCCGTGCTTCGGAGAGCACGTAAAACGTCAGTCCCGGTTGTTGTCAAATTGACAGCAGTCGTTAAGCCATGTCAGAGGCCTACGGGCGCGCGGCTTGAACAACTCTTGACAACAGGTTGCCCACTAACCTCATGAAAAGAAAGAAAAAGAAGAGTTTGTTTCATAATGAAATACATCACATATGTTCACCATTGGAAAAATACATGGAAATGTACATTATATAAATTATTTTAATTTTTGTATATGATATCTAATTATTCTAAATCCACGTTTCCATTTTCCATTGACCGTACCATGCTTAACTTGCATGCTATTTGTATCTTTTAATTGAGGAAGGAGGGCCTAATTTTATAATGCTGTATATTATGTGAATATATTGTGTGTTTTCTGTTGGAGTTAACTGGTTATTATGCCATCACAACACTAAAGAGTTAAGTTCTCCTGAAGGTAAGCGATTTCAGCAGCCTTTAACCCATCGGAATATCGCGAGCATGCCCAGCGCTTCTGGATAGGTATTCCTTAACAAAGGTAGTTTTTGTGTCACCTGCGTCACCAGTGTCCCTTACTGGCAGCCTCATCCTTAAGGATACGGATCCTCAAGGTCCCGGATACCTTTATTTATATAGACATAAAACTCAAAGTTGCTTGTCATATTTATTTTCTGTAAAGTAGTACTTCCACAGCAACTTATGTCAAAAACTTAGGTATTTGAATAGAGTTTTTCGATTTGAATCTTATTAGTAAATTAGACTTTCAGTTAGCTCTTTTTAGAGCTAATCAAATAATTGATCACAATGTTTTCTTATACCTTATCTATCTTTAAGAAAGAAAGACTGACTAAGAAAGTTTATAAGGCTAGTGTGAATGGAACAGTCGCAAGAGGAAGACCTAGGCGAACGTTTCTTGATCAGATCGGAGGCGTTCTGGACAAAAGCCAGGTTAAGAGCACCTTGAACCGACGGGCGTGTATGAGGAATGTGATGAAAGTGAATGAAGCCAGAGAAGTGTGTCAGGATCGTAGCAAATGGAAATCCGTAATCTCTGCCTACCCCTCTGGGAAACAGGCGTGAATCTATGTATGTATCTATTTTTAACTACTACACAACTTCGGGTGAGACGATGATAATTACGACAAACACTGTCCATCCGAGATAGATCTTTTACCTAACATCGTTTTTAAAATCTGTGCTATACTTCCTACCCAATATTCTTTTCTAAGGACTACTTAATATTAAATATTATAACTTAAAAAACGCGTGCATTCTTATCGAGCGACCATCATAATAACTCACCGTTCAAAACAGAATTCCGCCTTTTCATGCCGACCATTTATCACTCTCCTGAGAAGGAAAAAATTGCTACAGCCTTAAGGGGCCAAGTGAAAATAATGCGAGGACAGGGCCAACTTCATTTGATTTATGCCGTCCACAATATCTCGTTAATTAAGCTTCGATGTAGCAAACTAGCACTAAAGGACAATGGAAGTCTTAGTAGGTACTCTGGACGTATATTCTTTGTTCTTTAAGTCATTAAAGATTTTTCATGTAAAAGAAAGAAACACTCGCTGCTGCTTTTAGGACATAAGATGAAAAATAATAAATTCTGTAAACCAAAATCTACAGTAATATAACAAAAGTGTAACATAGTCTAATCCTAACTAATATTATAAATGTGAATGTGAGTTTCTACGTTATACTTCACGCCTTAACTACTCGACCGATTATCATGAAATTTCGCATGACATACACATTGTCAAGGGTACAGAAAAGGACATAGGGCACCTTTCATCCAGAAAAATGTACCGTTCCCGAGGGATAGAAACCGAAGAACCGAAGAAGTCGCGGACAAAATCTACTAAAACTATGAAGACGAACCTAAGCCTCCACCAGGGATATTTATTGAAAGTATATATAACTTATGTAAGTTTGAGGAATTTCTGTACAGATTATCACGTTTGAAGATACGCCGATTTACGCTGTCGTTGTCTGACTGTCAGCCAGTATTTGAGTTTTATTAAGAAGATGCCGCATATTAAATGAGTTTGCAACGATATTACATTCTAAAACATCTATCATATTAAAAATGTATTTACGCTTATATCTGAAAAGGATTTTCAAAGAATCGTATCTCAGTGAACACAATTAACGGCAGAACTTTTAAGACATATAATTAATTTTATTTGGATTCTTACTTTATTCATTAATGAATATAATAATAAAATATATAATATATAATGATATTTGAAGAAAATTCGTTGTAATTTGATAAAAAGATTCGAAATACATTTGAAATATATTTTCTTTATTTGCCTTCAATTTCAATGTCAACGGATTTAAATATACGATCTTATTAGGAAGAGAGAGTTTTATAAGAAAGTTCAATTGAATTGTTAGCAGCTGCTTGAATCGAGTTAATAATAAATCACACAGTCTCTGCTTCAGAAGGTAACGAAATGAACTGAGTTCATTGGAGATGGAATGAATCCATAACACGAAACTTTATTTATTTACGTAATAATCATAAGTAGCGGTCGCCAAGTGGTCGAATACGACCATAATTATTAAATTAAATTTTAAGTCTGATCGTTATTAAGGTGTTATTGTCTATAGCTATATTATAACCCTTATAATCACATTTCATTTAATCACCTACTCCAAATACATATATAACCATAGTTACGAAGAATGCTACGACATCAGCCGAACAATGCCGAAATATTACGAATGCGATTCGACTGCTTGTGTCAAATGCATGGTTGTGTGCGTGTAAGGATTTTTTATTAATTTAACGTATTTCTAATGCATATTTTATAAAAATATTAGGATTCGCCACTCCTTCTCCATATAAACTTTAACTGTGCCAAATTTCATACTCCTCCGTCCGCGCAAGTTTCGTATAAAGGGTACATCGTTTTTGCTTCACGTAATATATAGTTAATTATTGCGTACTTTGAAGGTGGAAGTCTCAAAGGACAAATAATTTTTCACATTTGTCTAAAATATGCGTTATTTCTACTAACTTACAAAATATATAACAGGTAGCCTAGTTGCCTCGTCTGTATTTACTTTACCAAAGTTGACCACTGTTTACAAAAAGCAGGGCAGTTACTTACTTCTTGTAAGTAACTGACTTGTTTTCGTAAACAGTTGGGATATTAGTATTATATGTATTACAACCTTCTTTGGTAACAGTAAGGGTTTTTACTTCAATATTTGAAACTAATACATGTATGTATGTATGTATCTTATGTGGGTGCCAGTCAGTGCAGACCGGCGACACTTCGACCCAGTGGGATCTTTTGTGTCGACACTCTCCCAATAACGACTGCCATAGATGTTCATGGCAGCCGGGACCGACGGCTTAACGTGCTCTCCGAGGCACGGAGAAGGCGATAATTATCAATCAATACGCACATAATTTCGAAAAGTCATATAGCTTCCGAAAGTCAGAGGTGCGCGACGTGGGTTCGAACCCGAGACCCTCTGCATTGCAGTCTGTTGGTCTCCCCACTGAGCTATCGCTGCTCGAACCAATACATACATGCATACAAAGCCTCACGCCTATATACCCGAAGGGTAGGGTAGAGATGTACTTGTTTTATACCCAATTTTGCCAAGTTTGGTTGCAGTCCCCGTAATAGGAGGCGAGTCTATTGCGCTCTACCAGGCACAATTCCGGACTACGTGCTGCTTCTGAAAAATTTAAAGCAATAAACACTTTGGTCGACCTGAATATCAAACCCTTGAAATCCAATCATACGTAGAATATTACTGCGATATATTTTAAGTTATAAATCACTCTAAACATTTCGGTAGTTACTTTTTTATTATACGTAGTGCTCATACATGATAGATAGCCACAGGAGGTAAGCTTAATAGTGGATAATTTGGGCATTTGGCACAGCTAGTAAGTGTTAATTTTGATTCAAATTGTATAAGGTAAACATGTCTGGATTAGTCTTACTTCATAATCAGTTAATATTTCAATATTTAACCGCATCACTCAACCGCACCTTTTGAAGTTATTATTACGTACAACATCTTGAATGATATTACAGTCAATATATTTCTCCTCATGTCTGTTCAAGTATTTCTCGAGACACAATTGATTTCAAAGAATATTCATGTACAACATACGATAATACCTAACAAGGTAATTGTCAAAGGATATCTATTTCTGAATGAAACAATTTATTTCGAATAAGAAATATGCTTTCCATGTCTATTTAAGAATACGTGTGTTTGGAGTTTCTTTTTTGTTTGGTACAGATGGGGAAATATGTAATTTCCGGCTTTAGAGTGAAAATATTCTTTTGTTGATTATGACGGTTTTGTTGTTTTGGCAACTTAAAATAATGCGAGTGGCCTAGTAAAAGTATCTCACCGATGGCCTTGCGAATTTTGTATAGAACTGTAAAAGGAATCACAAAAGTTCTAGAATACGCTTGAAGACAATTCTCATTGGTGCAAACATCAAGTCAGGCTGCCATAATGTGCGACCAGATAGGTCTAAACCTACACGTAGCCAAAAGTTCTATGGGCCTGTTAGCACTACAGGACTTTTCGTTTACCTTTTTTAGTATAGTGTTATTTTCATCATAATTTAACGACAAAAAGAGCTGTGTCATCATCATTTCATTACACGTAATTCGTATTTTTAGTATTAACTAGTATTCACTATGCGCACAGGTTGCTGGGTTCTGTTATTTCGAACTTTTCACTTATTGTAGATTACAATCGGGTTAGTATCATCATTCTATCTATTTCTGTTGCCAAGCAGATTATGTGCCAACAAAAAATAGACACTTTGAGATCAATAGTACTTATGTATTATTTCTTACAGGCTAATCAGAATCATTGTGATCACAGCCTCGGCAATATACCTTGAAGTAGTTATTGCACACGAATTTCGGGTTATTATTCTCAAAAAGAACAGGTACAGTTCACTTATATTAAGATTCTATATAATTTTAGTATGCTCTATAAAATACAGTCTGAGTTAGGTTAAGGTGAGAGATGATAAATTAATATTTTTTTGTGACATAATCTAGTAAACGTTTTTTATACAATGCTAGGCTTTAATTTTAGTGTTTCTTATTTCATCTGGTAATTTGTTGTACAATTGTGCTCCTTCGTATAATATGTTCTTTTTCCATAGTCAGTTCTGGGTGTTGGTAGTTGTAGTTTGTGTCGTCGTCGTGTGTGGTATGTGTGTGATTTTGTATTGAATTCTAGTTGTGAGTGTATTGTTTTTGTGATGATTTTCTTTATCAGTATGCACGTTTTAATAATATATCAAAAATATATAAACTTACCACGAACAAAAATAGTTACGTAATTATCCGCACGGGGTCACGCACTAAGACTGCAGCGACGAGTGCCTTCTCTCTGACGTGCTGTTTAACACTAAAATGACAACTTTAGCGGAAATAAGGAAGCTACTGTTAGGAGCGCGTTGCGACTGACCGAAAGTAGAATTTTCGATGCGCAACAGTAGGTTGACACCATGCGAGCAGTTAAGGGTTATAAAAAACGTATCTTATCTTTAGGCCATGATAGTTTTCCCTCAGATATTATCTCAGTCCACACATTTTCTTTGGTTATAATACAAAAACTTGAAGTTTATCTTGAAAGTATCTAATCTTCAGTTATCACATATTAAAGCCGAACCGCTATCGTTCTTAAATCTAAAAATAAAATGAACTTTAAGTTTAAGTTGGAGGCACTTACGACAATAACAAGCTATGCGGGAGCTATAGCCATTTTGCTGAGGAAGTGTCTTAAGTTATAAGAGTTAGACTTATGTTTATGATGTATGTATGTATGTATGTATCTTATGTGGGGGCCAGTCAGTGCAGACCGGCGACACTTCGACCCAGTGGGATCTTTTGTGTCGACACTCTCCCGATAATGACTGCCACAGATGTTCGTTCGTACTCTCCGAGGCATAGAGTAGGCGATAATTGTCAATCAATACGCACATCATTTCGAAAAGGTATTTATGATGTAAGTAACTTTTAGAGTTCGAAGAAACTTATACAACAGCTTTGTCCATCCGTCTGTTATACAACTTTCAACTCAAGAACCGTAAGAGCTAGAGACTCGCGGTCAACGCCATTCGACTGAGCATAGTCGATATACCCCGAAATGACTATGACCTTTGACCTCTGACCTCAACATCACGTGATACCATTTTTTTCAAACACTGAGATTTACGGCAATTCATTGCCGTTTCTCACTTGTTTATGTACATATCGTGTAGTGTCGATATAGAACGTAACAACGGCTTTATTTGAAATTTAATATTCTCCACGTCATAGAATAAATAACTAATGTTTGTATAAGGTATACTAAATTTAAGTTAGTGACTGTAGCTCAATGGTTTAGAAATTGGCTTAGCATTTCAGAGATCATTATGACGTCCATCTATTGCACAAACATTCCTTGAATGGTATAATAAGCATGAAGATTAGCTAATAACATTATGTAAGCATGGTTTATAGCTGAATGTGTTTGCGATATCTATAAAAAATAAAACTAAAGTCTAGGGGTGTGAACTAAAGTAGTAATAATAATAATTTTCACCAGATCGAATGCCGGTCATGGTGGCCAATCTTAATGTAGACTGGCCATCTGCGTAGGAGATATTATAATGCACAAGTATGTGGGTGAACACAAGTGCAATCTGACATGATCGGAGAGAGATCTGGTACAGGACTAACGGCACTACGTACTTTTCGAGGCACAGAGGTGTTCTGACCCGGGATTCGAACCCGAGACTTCATGCACAGCAGTCACATTCCCTGCCGCTGCGCCACGATTGATTTAAATATCGAGAATGAAAACCAAAACAATGATGCTCTGGTCTGCTTGATCCCAGTTTTAATTAAGCTTACAACGTGTTGAAACTCTCATTTATTTTTGTTTACTTTGCAGATAAAGGACGATGCAATAATAAATATCATGGTTGTGATTAATTTGTTGTGATTTGTGCTAATCTTTGTTCTTGGCAATATATAATTATGTGACTCACTTCCAGATGCATTTAGTAATAATGATTATTGTTTATGGTAACAGTCAAATTGAATACACAATTATTGTTATAATTATAAGATAACGTAGAAATTTATAATGTAATAAGGTTTCCAGTGTATCATATTATTGAAATCTATAACAGGGAGTGATTTACTAAGTACCTTTAACATATATATTTGTCAATTCGCTATGTAACGTGTCTAATGACGTGCCCTAGTTAAAAATACACATACTCTCAATTAGTAACATATTAAGTAATTTTTAAGATTTTCTTTATTCATTTTGATAATCCTTACCAGGCCTTTAAATTAGCTATAGTGCAAGTTGGCTTTAACTTGCAAATAACTCAGGCTTTTAGAATTTACGTTATAAGAATCTCTTTATTGGGTGTAATCTTTTTGATACTAAATCCTAAGTAATAATAAAAATGCGAAAGAGAGTTTGTTTGTTTTTTACATATTTACTTCTTGACCGATCATTATGAAATTCGCATACATATGTCAATGGTACACAAAAGGACATAGAGTAAATTTTATTCAGGAAAATATATTCGAGGCCGCAAAGCCTCCGGCAAAAATAGTAAAATATATCTCAATAAATGTATATCCATTCTCTTTTAATTTGAACCCCACACACAAAAAGAGGAACAACACAGGGCGGAGTCAAACGCGTCGAAAAGCCTCCTGCATAATGCATTGTGACTGCACCGACCTTTTGACTCCTGGATTATACGGGGAGTTTATTCCAAAATTCCAACCTCCACATTCCTAGCTTTATTTCAACTTTTGCTCTTTGTTTTTCCAGTTTGACTTTCTATGTGTGAAATTGGCCAAGGAAAATATTTGAAAGCTTGATGAAAGAGCTTGTAAGGCTAATGCATTACATGCCCTGTACGTTTCGTGTTTTATTGTGAACTACATATAAGAAAGCGGCTTTGAGGGAAATGTTTTGGAAAAGTGCAACAACACTTTTCTCATGCATTCCTTAAGGAAATAGAAGACTTAAGAAAAGATAAATAGCTTGTAAGAGATAGGGCTAGTATTAAAAAGTAATTAAACACTCAGGTGTTTAATTACTTTTTAATACTAGCCCTACCGACCATTATCTCAGGATAATGGTCGGTAGACACGGATAAAGGTGAACTTTCCTTCAACATTATTGGATAAGATCAGCACTGCTTTATAAGAAGAGCATTTACCTGTATTTTATTAACCGAATCAACAACTTTGGGTTTAGGATAGATATTAAAAGTGATTGGGAAGCTTCTTTCTACACATATGACCCAGTTTCTTTTAATATTATGTTTTATTATTTCTGATTTGTGAAACACAGCTCATGCCAGCTTAGAAGCCAGGGTATTCACACCAAGTAGCATTGTATTTTGAAGGCAAAACATTTTTTTATTGTTTACTACTCGATCTTAACAAACTCTTGGTAGACAGCTTTTTTGGTGCTGTAGTATGTTTACGTTTACTTGTGTGGTTACAGCCGATCGTAGTGTCCCAGTGCGATAGTCATATCAGTCAAAATGTTTTTTGGAAGATTTGATTCTATTAGGAAATTCTCTTTATTTTCGAAGGCTACCTTAAACAAACATAAAAATAGTGGTGCGGATTCAGTATTTAGAATAATCTGTGTCTGTTATTTATATTGACAAGTGGTCGCCCAGTAATATATTATAGTCGCCCAGTAGTATATTTTTTGTTTTCTGCTCTCTTTATCCACATAAACTTCAACTATACCAAATCGATTACTCCTCCATGGGAGCAATATGCCTAAAATGGGTTACAAAGTTTTCGCTAGACGTATTAAGAAACATGAGTGATACTCAGACTTCAAAATACTTGACCCTAGGATAGCTATTAACTGCCATTACTTCTGTTTTATCCATATTGTTGGTTTCTGGCAACTTATATTGTATATGTCTCCTTCATTCATTTAATCCATACCCTGGTAGTATAAAAGGTATCTAAGGCTTCATATTGAGGGAGTGTAGTAATCCTTCCACCTGGTATAACAGCAACGTATTGCGGTCACTAATCCGCACGCCAAACTTTATGATTAAAAGGAACTCGCAGCGGGCTACAGCGGCAACTGCCAGAGAAAGGTTGATATTGTATTAGTTGAGGTGGAACGCAAAAGTTGAATGAGTTCGACAGTGATGCTTGGCGTTGTGATAATGAACACTTTTTATAAGGACATTTTGTTCCATCATGGTATACTTTTGTAGCTTTTGGTATCTTTGCATGTATTTTAATGAACTAATGAAATCGCTTATAATGGAAATCTTCTCTTTATTATAATGTGTTGAACTTCACAAAAGTAGGAGATTTTGGGTGATTTTTGATGTTCCTGCTTAACTTTGGATGTATACAAAGTATTTATAGTAATTAATGATGATATTACCTTTTTATAATTATAGGGTGGCAAATACTCATATAATCGAAGTAATCTGTTATCATAAACAGTCAATATACATGTTTCTATGTATAATATGTATGTATTTACAAAAAAAAAAGTATATATGTATGTTTATCTATTGTCTAGTGCCCATAGTATAAGCTCTGCTTAGTTTGGGCTAGATGGTGTTGTGTGTATGTGGTAGAATATTATTATTTTATTATGATCCAAAAATGTTTGCAACACTCGAGGTATCACTTGTGCATCGTAGGCTCAGTAGACAGGGTGTTGATGCGTTGCTTTCGTTGGGAACGCAGTGACTTTGTTTTACAAAGATAATTATTTTGTTGCCAGGATTAGTAATACAAACCACTTGTCACCTGTTGATAGCACGATATCTCCTCCTGGATTTCTGGATACCCTACTTATTGCAGGAAATAACTCAAAATAGTATGCCTGCCTTATCTTATCTTATGTGGGGGCCAGTCAGTGCAGACCGGTGACACTTCGAACCAGTGGGATCTTTTGTGCCGACACTCCCCCAATAACGACTGCCATAGATGTTCATGGCAGCCGGGACCGACGGCTTAACGTGCTCTCCGAGGCACGGAGCAGGCGATAATTGTCAATCAATACGCACATAATTTCGAAAAGTCATATTACTTCCGAAACTCAGAGGTGCGCGACGTGGGTTCGAATCCGAGACCCTCTGCATTGCACTCTGTTGGCCGCCCCACTGAGCTATCGCTGCTCGCGATCTTCCATAGAGTGAAAGCAGATTAAAACAGAATGTATGTGTCACTTTTAAACTTTACATTATAAATGCGAATGTGAGGTTTTTGTTTCTTTGTTTATAACGTTTTCACGCCTTAACTTATCGAAGCATTCACATTTTCAGGGGAAGAGAAAAGAACATAGGGTACCTTTCATCCAGAAAACTTACTGTTACTTACCTAACCTAATCTACATTGCTATTGCCAGCGAAGTATCTAGTTATTAATATTGTTTTCTCAATGGTAAAATAGAATAACGCTTATTCATTAATCATTTGCTCCTGAGATACAAGTATATTTTACTTAGTTTAGGAGTCAGTTGTCCAATTTGTTTTTTGTTATTATTTGTACAAGTTTTATTTTATTTTTGTCTCTGTATGTCTACTTTGTAATTGTTCTTAGAAAAATACATTATTGTACTAAATTATTTCCCTTTATGTATTCACTTTAAATCAGTTCATCCTTGCCCAAAGCCTAAAATACATAAGAACATTTCAATACCGACATCATTTATTCGCTAGGCCAGCGTACATGTTCAGCTTAAGCAGCACGCCGATCGCGTCGGCACGTATCAACTATAAAGTACAAAAAAATATTTCATTAAGTTTCCTCCAAGAATATGACACAAAGAACTTGGGGAAGAGTTTTCTAGTTGTCGTAAAAAAGACAATAAAACATCGACGGCCATTCACCAGCGACGCGCGGCGTCGTACGGGCGAAAACTTTTGTGCGGGTGGAAGGAAAACTCACGTGTACAACTGTGATCGATGGTGGTTTATCTTGGCAAAAATACTTTGGACAATGTAAGGTCTGTAGAGTTTTAACATGATTTCAATGGCGCCTAAATAAAGGTAAAATACAGCTACCAAAAAATAACAACAAAACAAATCTTACTTTATTTGTATTTCATATTATAACTAGATTTACCCAGGGGTTCGCTCACGTAAATATAGTTTATGTCAATTTGGTACCTTGGGAACAGTACTTTTTTAGATGTACGGTACCCTATGTCCGTTTCTGTACCTCTGACAACGTGTATACGAAATTTCATGATGATCGGTCCAGTAGTTAATGCGTGGAATTGTAAGAAACAAACTCACATTCACAGCTACTAAAATAATATTAGTAAGAATAATGATATATTCTACCGAAAAGAAAAAATAACTGTTGTATTAGGATCAATTTAGGTTACGAAGCAGTGAAATCCGTTTATGTCCCTGGCATTCTTTCTACTAGCGTGATACGGACCCATATCAAGCAAATATATGTGTCATATACTTAAGTTCAGTATAGTCTTAGGTACTCCAAAACATTTAAGGTCTTGCAGTAGACACGGTATAAAATATATTTTTTGCGGTCACTGGGGCGACCGTGATGGCGTGGATATACGAAATATTAAGCATACATTTTGTAACCGGGACAATTATGTTCCTAAAAATATTTTCTATTGTTTTAGTGGTAGTATGTAAAAGCATTCTAAGAAGATAACTAACTTACGGATAATGTAACAAGGCCTTTGAATATTATTATAGATTAAAAACTGGCTCAATACTTTATTGTATTGAATGACATGTGTATTTTAACGCCATATCTCATTATTCAGGATCGAGATTATATAGCACTCGTTGACAAAAACAAGAAACAAGAAGGACTTAGAGCGTTGGCGCGTTTCTAGGAAAGAACTCTTAGAAGCGGCCGATCTTTAGCTAAAATCAGGTCTAAAAAGGGTATTGTAACATATACCCTAAGGTGCTGCTTACGGCAATAGCGACAAATCAAATCAATTTATTTGGATGAATATGATAGACAGTGTGTATCTTATGTGGGGGCCAGTCAGTGCAGACCGGTGACACTTCGACCCAGTGGGATCTTTTGTGTCGACACTCTCCCAATAACGACTGCCATAGATGTTCATGGCAGCTGGGACCGACGGCTTAGCGTGCTCTCCGAGGCACGGAGCAGGCGATAATTGTCAATCAATACGCACATAATTTCGAAAAGTCATATAACTTCCGAAAGTCAGAGGTGCGTGACGTGGGTTCGAACCCGAGACCCTTTGCATTGCAGTCTGTTGGTCTCCCCACTGAGCTATTGCTGCTTATGATAGACAGTAACAACTATCCCTTGAATCTAGATTTCTTGCTCACTGGAAAGAAATAAAAAGAGCAGATTTGAAAATACAGGCGTATTGACTATCTGTGTCATTGTCACGAGTCTGTATCGGCGACCGTGGTCGAGTAAGCGTCACTAAATGCGACCACAAATAGCGAGCGCCGTCCATTCTTGCAGATTGCCGCTCAGAAGCGGCCATTCGAATTCTCAGTGTACCTTGGTATTGTACAAAATGTATGCAAAACTTTGATCACAGTTTGTGGCGGCTGCTAGTATCTCTACTGTTGTCACTGGTGGCCTATTAAATAGCAGCACGTGTTAGAAGCACGTGTTACATCAGTCGGTTTGGAATCCGATAGCGAAACATAATAATCATTATTTTCTTGTGACGTTTATCACGCGGTGAGTCTAGCTATACTCATTTCTGGTATCAATATTGGATTATTAACACCTGCGAGATAATATTCGACCGATATCATCAAGGTCAACTAATTGTACTAATATAACTTTTTAAGATAATTTGAATATCACCAATCTACGCTGTTGATTTAAAAAAGTTACTAAAATACACTAAAATGCAAGAAATAAAAAACTGAATTTTTATTTTTACTAACCCAAGCTTCATCTAAGCCGATATGTTTGTTGACTGTTTGTATGGCACCAACTCCAAATCGCCGAAATCATGCAATAATGTTTAAAAAAACATAGGCGTCCCTTTTTCAATACGGCTAAAAGTAATGACATAACAGGCTTCTCTTAAAATGAAACCAATTAGATCTTATTCACATTATTCTTTTAAAGCTGTGATTAAATGGGCATAGGTGAAATTTATATTATATATTTATATTCTCTTCTTCTAAGCCTTTTACCAGTATCTGGGATCGTCTCTCCTTGTCTGTCTTCTCCATTCATTTCTGTTTTGCACTGACAGTCCTTTATGTAGAGGATGCATGGAGACCGAGGAGACATCGGCTCACGTGCTCCTACATTGTAAAAGCGTGAGCAACCAACGGGCGAAACTCCTAAACAGTCCAGAAACGATGAAAGAGGTAGGTGCGCAGTAGCGCAACATCGGTCCCCTATTATCATTCTGGACGGAGCTGAGGTGGTATGAGTAACCGAACAATACTTCACGTCGGCTACTTACGCACAATGGCCCAATTGTAGGGCTAAGTGCGGATAACACACGTCCAACTAACTAACTAACTAACTTCTGTTTTGCGCTATCGCAACGTCTATTTCTCTCTCCTTCAGGTCCTTTTAGACCGTCGTCAGCCAGGTACACTTCCACGTCATCTCTGTGTCGTTGTTGGTATATGTACTCGTACCATGTGACTTTCAGGTTGGTGAATCACCTGGCCATAGTTACCAGGCGTCTTTCTTTGACTTTGTCTATAAGTACAGGTAACATATTTATGTATGCAAATTATTAACAACTTATCCTCGGTGAGTCCGATATACACTTTTCGTCGCTCCGCGGAGAGGTATGAGTAAACATTCCCATACGTAAAAAAAATCCTTGTGGATGAAAACGCATTATTTAAAAAAATTAAAATAAAAAAAATAAAATAAAATTGGACGATCTGGGATTTTTAAGCCTTATACAGATTTTCAGTCTAGAGTGGATAATTCTGAAACACCGATTATATCTGATGGGAGGCCCAAAGTAAAATACATTTTTTAAATATATTTAGCTACTGCGTTGTCTTGATTATAGACAGCTAAACTTTCACCGCAACTTGTTTCGTTAGGTTAATCAGAATAACAGAATAGGATATAGGGTACCTTTCATCCAGGAAAAAGTACTGCTCCTGTACTTAGGTACCCAATGTTCTATTTTGATCTCCTGACAACGTGTTTCATGATGATTGGTCAAGTAGTTAAGGTGTGAAAGCCTAACAAACAAATAAATAAACTTACATTCGCAATTTTAATATTAGTTAGGATAGAGTTCTTGTTATAAACAAATACCATAGACGAGTAGCACAGGTATTTTTTAAATCTGTCTTTGTTTTTATTTTATCATGAAATGTGGAATATTTATTTTTGTAAAAGCCATGATTGATGATGATGATGGATTATCCATTATTTACGTACACTCTGAATCAAATCACACTTTTTTTGTTTATATTATTATAACACCGCGCTGAGTGTTGTGTATGCGATCGTCACGCGGGACAAAAATGGCGTAATCGAAAAACATTTGTTTTGACTCTGGGCTTTCTTTAAATGAGACAGGAATTAAACCAAGCGATAAAGACGTTTAAAAAATGTTCCCTTTCCAAAATTTTTTATTTTAATTATATAATAATTATCTCGCAATCGCTAGAGAATGGTTATGCTGTGATGATGATTGTTTCAAAGGTAGTAGAATAAGGTAAGGTAAGGTGTAGTAGAGCCTCGCTGATTTCAGCATGAATGGGCCGGCTTGACCTTGGAAGGACTACCCTCTCACAGAATATCGACGTGAAATAGCAGTATTCCTACTGTTGTGTTTTGTTCGGTGAGTGAGAGTGCCGGAGGCCCAATCACCCTCTGCCCCCTTCCTGCTCCTTCTCCTTCCCACTTCCTTTCCTAAAGAGTCGGCAACGTGCAAGTGATGCCTCTGGTGTTGCAGGCGTTCATAGGCTACGGTGACCACTTACCATCAGTTGTGCCGTATGGTTATGTGCCACCTTAGTCGTATAAAAAAAAGTATATATTTTTATATACCAATAATGTATATAGGTACATATAGATGCGTTGTCGTATGCGATATCTAATAGCCCCCCACTGTTTCAGCGACATTTATAATTACTGTTTCGCTCCCGTTACTCGTATCGTGATGTTATACAGCCGTAATATAGGCAGCAGCCTTCTGAATAAAGTAGCATTTTAATGGTAAAAGAATTATTAAAATCAGTCCATAAACAATAATAGAAATCTCTCTTCTTTAGAATTATATTAGTAAAGATGAACATACGAATATTATGTACATACTTGAGTATTATTTTGAAATAGTATATTTAATACATCGAGTGGTCCGCGTGAGTTCTGTCCAATAACTAACAAAAGTTAAATAAAAACTGTTAGTCGTAGCGACTTGTATCGACGGACTTGTGTAGCCCTGCTCAATTTATTGGTTGTTCCGGACGTGTAACTTTTTGTTCTCGTACAACTATCAAACTTGGAAGGGTTATGATTTCGTCTACTCGTGTATATTATATGACTTTTCTTGGTGTTTGTAAATAATATTGCTTTTATGTAAAATGATGAGGCAATACAACAACTGTTCTAAGGAATAAAATTAAATGCTCATAGACTATTCTAAATTTATTTATTATTCGAAATACCCTTCCCCATTTTGAATAAATTTTTACTATCGTAAAACGGACACTTGAGTACGTTTAGAATAGCCTAGGATCGGTTTTAGGAACACACTGAAAACAACTGCCTGTCAAAAGAACCTAAAATAGTTTCACGATACCGATATCTTTACATAAAAGAAAACTAGTTAACCTCGTGACATGTTCCTAGCGAAAACAATGATATTAACGCCTATTTAAAAAAGCACTTCACTGTGTGTAGAGCCGGCTTTAGAGATTGTATTTTACACTAGCAATTCAGTGATGTCTTTTTGTCAGAATCAGTAACCAAAACTATCCACTGATATAGCGGGCGTCTTTATAAATACTCAAACAACGGACACAAAGAACGCTGAAACTCGGAACCATAATTTATGGATCACACAATGTATTGACACGTGTGAAGCTCGAACCCACTGCTTCCGATGCAGTAGCACTAGCGAGGCGACCGCTTAAGTTACTATGCCATCTATGCAATCACTAGCTGAGTACTATAAAATGGGTTGCTTTACATATTTGTAATATGTATGTAATATATAATATGTTAAGAACGTCTATGATAGTAATTTCTGCAGTGTATGGTTAGGTGCATGATATTGTATTGCATGTAAGTTGGATAAAAATTACAATAATGATATTAATAATTATAATATTGCGCTTTCTTCTTCTCTCTTCTCTCTTACCCTTTATTATTCCCAAGTCACTTGAGGTCGGCTTTTCTAGTCTAACCGGATTTGACTGGATATCAGTTTTTACACGGAGCGGCTGCCACCAAACCTCCGCAACCCAAAGGCTAACGATACCCTAAGGCTAGACCAGTGTCAGGATATTAGAGGGTACTGACTTTCCCAATAACGACTGCCATAGATGTTCATGGCAGCCGGGACTGACGGATTAACGTGCTCTCCGAGGCACGGAGCAGGCGATAATTGTCAATCAATAATATTGCGCTATTCAAAGCTTATTGTACTTCACTCTATACTTGCAGCCTATGGACTATCTTCACTGTGAAATCATACAATGCTCTCCGCGTACTGTTCAACTATGCGTTCAGGTCTGTGTTGGGACTACCTCGCTACTGCAGTGCCTCAGTAAGTTCGCCGAAGCACGAACTGATTGCTTTTACAGAACAATGCGCAAGCGATGCACTTCTTTAGTTCGTAGGGTGCGGGCTAGTTCCAACAACTGTGTTGGAACTAGCCCGCTGGCATTGATTGCGGATAGGTAAGACTGTTCTTATATGCGAAGGTGCTGCGACATGCATGTCGCAGCGACAAAAATTAAATAATTAATAACTAACACTTTTTTTTTTTTTTACTTGGGGGAATGCTTGACGCATACCCCTCCGCGGGGGCGGGCGGAGGGGTTATGTCGGACTCGCCGGGGTAAAAGAAAGATGTTAAGAAGAAAATGTACCTCCCGGAATACCGACTAAACCTACCACGGTGTTCCTCGACAAAACCACTATCGACGGGGCCGCGCGAATCACTTTCGCATGCGGTCGCGACCCCGCCGAGGTTTCGGCCCGCCGTATGAAACGGCAGGCCACTACACGAAAGACCTACCCAAAGTCACTTCTCACTTTAAACCCTACTGCCTCCCACCTAGAGGGGAGGCGGACTCGACACAGAGGCGCGCGTGGGAACACGCACGCCGCCTCTCGGACCTGGTGCTGAACGGATGGCGGGCAGGCCCACAAAGCCCACCACCCCCAGGTCAAACCTCAGGGTGGCTGGAGGTCGTCTCGCGCCCTCCGGCGCCCGGCTCTGCGGTTGGGGAGAGGGTTCAAACGCTCCCTCTCCCGCTCCGCCGCGCCCAACTAACACTTTTTTTTTTTTTTTTTTTTTTTTTAACGTGGGGGAATGCTTGATGCATACCCCTCCGCGGGGGCGGGCGGAGGGGTTATGTCGGACTCTCCGGGGTAAAAGAAAGATGTTAAGAAGAAAATGTACCTCCCGGAATACCGACTAAACCTACCACGGTGTTCCTCGACAAAACCACTATCGACGGGGCCGCGCGAATCACTTTCGCATGCGGTCGCGACCCCGCCGAGGTTTCGGCCCGCCGTATGAAACGGCAGGCCACTACGCAAAAGACCTACCCAAAGGCACTTCTCACAATAATATCCCTACTGTCTCCCCTAGAGGGGAGACGGACTCGAAACAACAGAGGCGCGCGTGGGAACACGCACGCCGCCTCTCGGACCTGGTGCTGAATGGATGGCGGGCAGGCTCACAAAGCCCGCCACCCCCAGGTCAAACCTCAGGGTGGCTGGAGGTCGTCCCGCGCCCTCCGGGCGCCCGGCTCTGCGGTTGGGGAGAGGGTTCAAACGCTGCCTCTCCCGCTCCGCCGCCTCCTTGATGGAAATGACTTCCTCGCCCAACTAACACTTTTTTTTTTTTTTTTTTTTTTTAACGTGGGGGAATGCTTGATGCATACCCCTCCGCGGGGGCGAGCGGAGGGGTTATGTCGGACTCGCCGGGGTAAAAGAAGATGTTAAGAAGAAAATGTACCTCCCGGAATACCGACTAAACCTACCACGGTGTTCCTCGACAAAACCACTATCGACGGGGCCGCGCGAATCACTTTCGCATGCGGTCGCGACCCCGCTGAGGTTTCGGCCCGCCGTATGAAACGGCAGGCCACTACACAAAAGACCTACCCAAAGGCACTCCTCACAAATTATCCCTACTGTCCCCCCTAGAGGGGAGACGGACTCGAAACAACAGAGGCGCGCGTGGGAACACGCACGCCGCCTCTCGGACCTGGTGCTGAACGGATGGCGGGCAGGCCCACAAAGCCCGCCACCCCCAGGTCAAACCTCAGGGTGGCTGGAGGTCGTCCCGCGCCCTCCGGCGCCCGGCTCTGCGGTTGGGGAGAGGGTTCAAACGCTCCCTCTCCCGCTCCGCCGCCTCCTTGATGGAAATGACTTCCTCACAAAAGGAGGCGACGGCGTTCCACGACCTCTCACTCCGGACCATAGACTGAACTACGGCCGGGAGCGAGAGGGCAACCAATCCGACTGCCGCGATCAATTCACGGCGCTGCGATGCCCAGGCGGGGCAAACCGCCAAAGTGTGCAGCGCCGTGTCCTCAACAACGTCGCGGCAGTCGCCGCAGTGGTGACAACCGGGCGTCTCTTGCCGGCGTATGCGACACAGGAACTGGCCAAAACAACCGTGGCCAGTCATTACCTGTGTCAGCCGGAAGGTGAGGGCGCCATGGCGCCTCTCCAGCCACTCCTCAAACACGGGACTTACCGCCACGATCGTGGCGTGCCCGCCCAACTAACACTTTTTTTTTTTTTTTTTTTTTAACGTGGGGGAATGCTTGATGCATACCCCTCCGCGGGGGCGGGCGGAGGGGTTATGTCGGACTCGCCGGGGTAAAAGAAAGATGTTAAGAAGAAAATGTACCTCCCGGAATACCGACTAAACCTACCACGGTGTTCCTCGACAAAACCACTATCGACGGTGCCGCGCGAATCACTTTCGCATGCGGTCGCGACCCCGCCGAGGTTTCGGCCCGCCGTATGAAACGGCAGGCCACTACGCAAAAGACCTACCCAAAGGCACTTCTCACAATAATATCCCTACTGTCTCCCCTAGAGGGGAGACGGACTCGAAACAACAGAGGCGCGCGTGGGAACACGCACGCCGCCTCTCGGACCTGGTGCTGAACGAATGGCGGGCAGGCCCACAAAGCCCGCCACCCCCAGGTCAAACCTCAGGGTGACCCAACTAACACTTAGGCTAAATTTTACTAACAACTGTAAGTTTTGTGAACTTGCAATAAACGTTTTATTATTATTCTCTTTATTACTTTTTTTTTCTAATAATTAAATTTTTAAATATAAATATAAAATCTATACATATTTAAAAATATAAAAAAACTGAAATGACCCACCGACATCGGAAACAGGGTCCAAGCTGCCGGTGGTTAGGGCCCCAGAGAGAGGAATCTCCTCACAATACGCGCCGTATCGAGTAGTACTGCCTTTTGCATCTAACGCGAGCCTCTGCAGGTGGTGGTCGAGGCTCTTAGGTATTAAACCATTGACTGTAATGACTATCGGCACAATGATCGCCGAGTCCACACGCCACATGTCGACAATCTCGTGAGCTAGGTATAAGTATTTCAACTCTTTTTCTTTTTCAGCTTTCACAAGATTCTCGTTATTATTATTATTATTAATATATTTTCTTTCCACCACTAAAAGTATTTATTTATTTACATAAAATAGAACGATTTGCGCCATTTACACTATTTAATAATATAATATAAATTTAAAATAACAAAAATCGAAATACTTGTAATTATATTGACAGTTTTGCAAGAAAAGGGACATAATTGTTTTACAAATCAGTGCATTTTCTTGCAAATAACAAACACCTAAATTATTTTATCTACACGTAGATATTTTTTTTTATTGTTTATTGTTTTTTTGTCCTAATACAGTTAATCGCCTCTAATTCATTACCATTCTGTATTTATCTTGACACACTACTTAAGATCACGTGAATCTAACATTAAGCCATCTATTCTAACTAAATATTGTTCATATAATTACCAAGAACCGCCGACACTCAACCCAAAAACATAATCTGAAATAAACAAGAATATAATATTTAAGTCTAGAAACAAAGGTCTCTTAATGAACTTCAAACAAGTCATACAGTTTTAGTGTTAGTTTTAAGCCTAACAGGTGGCACTATTCTTAAGAAAAGAGCGTGTAGCTAGGAGATAAGCGGACTTTAAAACGTGATAAATAAATACACACAGTATTCATTGACCCACACTAGGCAAGTCTGTCCTTTGGATGCCTTATTACGATTAAATTGAAATACAATTATGGCTCAGTCAAAAAAAACAAAAGTAAATTTACAAACGTAAAATAAAATCCAGGTGACCTCGAATTGCCCACCATAAATATCTCAAAAGAAAAAGGTACCTATACCAAATTCCTCTGATGGTGGGCAGTAGCGCTATTGAATCCGGGCGTATTCCAACTTAGAATATACAATAGGCCACGATGCGTACTTCACTTCTGCGCGAGTTACCTCCAAAATATAAATAGCAGCGATAGCTCAGTGGGGAGACCAACAGACTGCAATGCAGAGGGTCTCGGGTTCGAACCCACGTCGCGCACCTTTGACTTTCGGAAGTTATATGACTTTTCGAAATTATGTGCGTATTGATTGACAATTATCGCCTGCTCCGTGCCTCGGAGAGCATGTTAAGCCGTCGGTCCCGGCTGCCATGAACATCTATGGCAGTCGTTATTGGGAGAGTGTCAACACAAGAGATCCCACTGGGTCGAAGTGTCGCCGGTGTGTACTGACTGGCCCCCACATAAGATACATACATACCTTCAAAATACATTGTCAACGCATTATGTTATTGATGTAATAATACACTACGATATACAATATATTGATGTAACAATAGTTAGTGAACAAATAAAAAAAAATATATAAAAATTAAATCATAGGATGTTTATTTTTAAAGATTTCTACTGCACTAGGATTATATACTGTGGTGCGTGTAACTTTACAATCATTCAAACAACTATCACAAAGAACACCCAGACTAGGATCACGCATATGTGTGTGAGGATCGAACCCACATCACTCGGCGCAGTGGCAATAGCGAGGCGACAACATAAACCACTGCGCCATCCGTGCAATTAAATAGTACACAAGGTGACACCACAACAGTTAATTTAATTTAAATAATAACTGAACTATATACATTACAACTATATAAATGTTAATATATGTGTAACTTTACTGAAATAAACATTATTATTATTTTAGAGTTCGAAAAAACTCTTATACAACAGCTTTGTCCGTTTGTCTGTTATACAACTTTGAACTCAAGAACTGTAAGAGCTAAAGACCTGCGGTCAACGCCATTCGACTGAGCATAGTCGATATACCCCCGAAATGACTATGACCTTTGACCTCTGACCTCAAGGTCACGTGGTATCACGTGACCTTTGTATAGTAATAGAACCATTTTTTCGAAATCTTAAATTTACGGCAAATCATTGCCGTTTTTCATTTGTTTATATACCTTCAATTTCCTGTCTATATAGGTGAAATTAATAGATGAAAGATACACCTTAAAGACAATTTAGAAACTCTCCAAAGCCACAAATACTTTTATAGCACAAGGTGAAAACAGATTCAACGTAATATTTAATTAGAACGATTTGTAGATCTGTCGTTTTTGCCAGAGACCCGTGGTACATGCAATCATGAATGCGATAGTAAGTGCCAAGAGCGGACGTGACCGAATTCCAAAAAAATAAAAAACAGGTCCCTATCCTAATTTTGTTTACAAATTGTTAGTATTCTTGTTAACCCTAAGCTAGAACGCTTATGTTAGGAGTGGGTACACGTCAGTAGAACAATGGGTGAGATACGAACCCACGACCCGTAAGGTCGTAGGATCGGAAGTCCAATATTTAGTTTATATTATTTTAAAATGAAACATCCCTGTCTACTTCTTTTGTCATAGGAGACTTCACAAGAACATCGATTTGTATATAGCATAAATGTTTGTCACGTATGTGATCGAACCCACAACACATGGCGCAAGCGAGGCGACCACTTAAATCAATGCGCCACTAGCTTACTTAGCTTACTTCCACCGCTTCCGTTTGTATTCTTCTTCTTTATTTGCTTCTGAACCGTCTCCTCCATTTTCCGCTACGCGTTATACCACTGTCTTACCAAACTCACAGCCTTAAGGCGTTCGTGGAAAAGTTCTGTTAACTACATCTCGGTGACCTACATTCGTTTCTGATTCATTTAATTTTCATTTAGTTGGGGTCCGTAGGTGTCACGGGGGCCGTGAAAGGAATATTATATTAAGAAAAGCTGTTTGTTTTGTTCTTCTTGCTTAATTTATTGTAAGATATGCGTCATTATTATTATTATAACTAACATAAAGTGGTAACCAGGCTGGTCTAAAAACTGCCTTGTTTGTTGTGAGGTACCGGACTCGATTGAAGAAAATTCGAATGGTTTCTGATTATCTGAATTTTAGTAATCGTCTTACCTTTTTTTTGCCTGTGGCAATGCTTTGACTCATACCTCTCCGCGGAGCGACGGAGAGGTTATGTCGGGCTCACCGGAGAAAAGAAACCCCTGTAATACCGACTAAAACTACCACGGTGTTCTTCGACATAACTATAGATGCTGAGGCCGCGCGAATCGCTTTCACATGCAATCGCGACCCCGCCGTGGTTTCGACCCGCCGTGTGAAGCGGCAGGCCTCTACACAAAAAATACTTCCTCCACAGTCCCCCTTGGGACAAAGACACGACATAGAGGCGCACGTGGAAACACGCACGCCGCCTTCCACACCTGGTACTGATCGGGTGCCAAACAGGCCCATGTAGCCCGCCACCCCAGGTCAAACCTCAGGGTGGCTGGAGGATATCTCGCACCCTCCGGCGCCCGGTTCTGTGGTTGGGGAGAGGGTTTAAGCGCTCCCTCTCCTGCTTCGCCGCCTCCTTGATGAAAATTACTTCCTCACAGAAGGAGACGACGGCGTCCCACGATCTCTCACTTCGGATCATAGCCTGAACCACGGGCAGGAGTGAGAAGGAAACCAGTCCGACTGCCGCGATTAACTCACGGCGCTGCGATGCCCAGGCACACTTTATATAATAAATTTTTTCGACTCGTCTAACCGAAGCCTAATGTCGTACTTGATGTAATGGTGCAATTCATTGCATTATGATGCATTGACCAAATGTTGATCAGTTATTTAATTAGGTGTAAGCCAGAAATACATCCAGAAAGTAAAAGTCGCGCTGCGCGCAATTAAAAGCCGAATGCTCGATTTATTCTCAAATATGCGACGCGACTTGTTATTACGTGTATCGCTGACGTATTAAATATAGATTCATTACCAAATCTGACAACGCTCGAGGATATGACTTAAATTGGCACCGTTGAGCTTTGTTAAGTATTTTTAGTCTATAGAAGATCATAGCCAATCAATCATAAGCTGTGTTACAGCAGTGAGTAAAGAACTCATGTACCTTATAAAGGCACTGTGTTGTTTAGTTATCATTGGCCGTGTTGCTTGCAGCCAGAGACTCTTCTTTTGAAGGTATTCACAGGCCTTTAGTCAATTGGCTAGAGTCCTAACCCTAAACGCCAAAGGACGCCAAAAGGCTTCTTGATACCATTACTATGAGTGCCCTTATGCTTGTTTGCTGTTGCATCTTTGTTGAGTAAACAAAATTTCCTATCTAATGAACTTATCTTATCTTATGTGGGAGCCAGTCAGTGCAGACCGGCGACACTTCTACCCAGTGGGATCTTTTGTGTCGACACTCTCCCAATAACGACAACCATAGATGTTCATGGCAGTCGGGACCGACGGCTTAACGTTCTCTCCGAGGCACGGAGCAGGCGATAATTGTCAATCAATACGCACATAATTTCGAAAAGTCATATAACTTCCGAAAGTCAGAGGTGCGCGACGTGGATTCGAACCTGAGACCCCCTGCATTGCAGTCTGTTGGTCTCCCCACTGAGCTATCACTGCTCTCATCTAATGATCTTAATAGTTTAGTAAATTAGTAATGTTTGCTCAATGATAGTCTAGTATAGTGTAGCAGTGACCGTCCCTACTACTTAACATTAATCATTGATCTTAAGAGCTATTTAGCCTTCTTTTGTAGACTATTTAGGAATAAACTCGCATTTGGAATAATCCCGTAACGTGTTATTCACATATTCAATTAACGAAGACGAACAACACCCAGACCTACAACAACTGTTCGTGAAACACACACATTTTTGTCGTGTGTGGGGATTGAACCCACAACACTCGCAGTGCCATTGGTGAGTCAAGCACTCAACCACTTAACCATCCGTGCAGTCAAGAGAGATGAAGCTAAGCATTTATTAGCGAGGTTTTATAAATAAGCTGTGTAAATGCAGAAATGTAATAAAATGCCTATAATAATTAACTGTTCGACTATGCATTCATTTTTAAACATACATAATTACTTTTGGTTTTTCAATTACACCGCGAGTTTATAATTTAAATAAAATAATTATAAAATAAAATTAATGAAACCCAAATAATACAGTCAATATAATATTAACGACTTCGCAGTAATTAATAGGATATACAATGTACTGTATTTATAAAGAGAATTCAAACTATTTGTAATTGTTTATAGTTAACAAACATACCTAATTATTAATTACGAAAACATAACAATGTTTTGTATTTTGTTAGTAGTTGTTTCATGATAACTACTAATAAAATTCATACATCCTTACTAATCCTTGCTAGTATTATAACTTCGAAAGTAATTCTGTCTGTCTGTTACCTTTTCACAGCTAAACCGCTCAACCGATTTAGATAAAATTTTATACAGATGTCTAAAACCTGAAGAAAGACATTTATTGATGTAGGTATCACGCGGGCGGAGCCCCGGGCAAAAGCTAGTATTATAATTAACAAAAGTGAGTTTATTTGTTTGTATTGTAATCCTTACCTAATTGACCAATTATCATGAAATATCGCATACACGTTTACAGGGGAATATAGGGTACATACCTATGATCCAGAAAAAAAGTATTGTTCCAAATCTTACCTAAACTAACCTACATAAGTCGTGAGTCTGGAATCTAGTTTTTAATATAAGTGGATAGCCACCATTGTCCTACTACCTACTTATATTAAAAACTGAAAGCTTTTTAAGATATTTGAATGTTTATTACTTAATAGCTCGTAATCCTTTGAATGGTTTTGGACGAGTCTAGGGACGTACGTAGACAGTGTCCTGTAGTAAAACTAAGGATACTTTCATCCCAGTATTCGTTTCCGTGGTAATCATACGTGCAAAGTCGAAAAAGTAGAAACTTTTACTTTATATTTGAATGTACTTGTTTATGTAAAGGTTATGCAACTACTTTTTCATTTGGTTCAGTGTATGTATGTATTGACGTGATAGTTATGCAGGCAAAACTGCGAACACAAGGTTGACATTTAATCTCTTTGTATGAGTAAAGGTAATACAATGACTTTTATGTTGTGTACTGCCTGCTTGTAGCAAACTTACATAGGCCACGTAGCGGTAAGCGTTACCGCAGCATTAGAATCAGCAACACCAGAGACCGCGTAGAAGCGCACTGATCCTACTTGCATCACCACAAGTTTCAACCGCGACTATTAGTGGAACCACTACAAAGATTGCAGCGACAAATACTGGAAACTAATCCACCTACTTACAGCGTAATAACTATTTAAGGGGTTGTGGAAATCTTAGTCACTGCAAGAATATGACACAAAGTTATTTGCTGCAATCTTCAATACAGTGGCGAAGTAATTAAAGGGGTTGCCTAGCTACCGTCACTACACCGAATGTTGTATGTTCGAATGCCACACACGACAAACATTTGTATAATTACCAAATTATTTTTTGTAAAATCCTCCGCGATACAGTAATTATCCTAGTACGAGAATTGTCTGTTTAAAAATTTACCCATCTGGTTTCTGTTGTCAACATTATGGTTAAGAGACGACTCGCAGCGTGCCTGTTCCCACGCGCGTCTCTGTATCGTATGTCCGTCCTGTCAAGGGGACAGTAGGGTTAAAATGTAGGAGTACCTAAAAGGTAGGTCTTTCCGTGTAGTGGTCTACTGTTTCATAGGGCGCGGCGAGCCGAAACCTCGGCGTGATTGCATGTGAAAGCGATTCGCGCGGCCCCGCCGACTATGGTTATGTCGAGGAACACCGTGGTAGCTTTAGTCGGTATTTCTGGGATATCATTCCAAAGCACTCGCCCACGTAAAAAAAGAGATGGCCCGCTTAATAGTAAATAGTTAACGTTGCCTTAATACCCTCGGAATAGTAGAGATATCTTGCAGGTTATTGATTTGACAGACACGTGCGATGCAATTGGTTAGGCACACACTCAAAAGCACGCATTTGGCATAATTACAGACTAAAATTATTTATCATCACGAACATTGGTACCAAAAACCCACCAATATTTTATACAAATAAAAACCCGAGCGAATCCATCAATAAAAAGTTCCACTCAAACGTAAATAATAAATGAAGGGCTGTCTGTCGACCATAGCAATGTCAGCATTGACTCTTTTAAAGCAGCTTATAAAGACATTGTTAATGTTCTATTAACTGGCACCTATCCAAATCCAAATGTAGCAAAAACGCTACCCACAGACCCCTAAAATACGCCTACGATTCCAGTGTATAATGGTAGTACATTAATGAAGTCCACGAGACAATGGCCGCCCACTAACGAGCGATAACTGTAGACATTACACGACAAACGGGCCGAGCCAAACGACTGTAAATTTTACAATAATTTGTATTAATTTCCTATAATTTTAGCTCGTTTGAGTGCTAATTGCGAGCCTGCGGGCTTTCAGATTACTAGATTAAGAAATTGTATTTGAAAAGTAGGTTAACATCAAACGGTTAGCGTTTACGCGTAGGGTAATATAAATTTGCTGTCATTAAATTGTGAACCAATGTAAAAGCGTATTTACCTTCAGCAATCTACATGAAATATTAATTTATATTTTTACTAACTAGTATTTATCCAGCAATCTAAATTCAACTATAGCCATTATTTTAAATTTGAATAATGCATACAAGAATTATTTAAAAAACTAAAGATTACCTAATATAAAAATTAAGAAAAACACAAACAGACGAGAATAAGGAACTGAACTGTTTTGTTTTTACCTCCTTCCTTAAATCCTGGGTCCTTTAAGCGGGGCGTGAAAAAGCACCTTCTCATGCCGTCAAAGTAGAGACCTCAACATCGCCTCGGCTGCTGTGAGAACGGTGTAAAGGCCACTGCTTTTGGACCTCACGACTGCTTACCATCAGACGTGATGTGGCGATTTTGAAGAGGAAAATAAAATAAAAAAATAGGTATCTATCTATTTCAAAATAAAATTATTTTTAATTATTCTCGTCTCTAAAACTCGTCAATAACCGCTTAACAAAAAAAGAAAAGAATTTCGTTCACAAACAGAGGAGAAAAAGTTACTGAACTATTTTGCCTTTGCCTATTTTTATAATAAAGCTTTTATTGTGTAGTTGTAGTGAATACGACAAATATGTATGTATACCATCCAGGCTTATGTTACCAGGTCGAGCTAAATATTAATGGAATTTCTGTCAAGGCATTTTCAATAACAGTCGAAAAGGCCATAGGGTCGTCTCCTATTACGTTGCACTAAAAGCCTTACTTGAAATGTAATGTGAGTGTGATACACCTACAGCGATTCTTCCCGTGATAAAGGCGTAAAGGCGATATTAAAAAAGGCTGTGGTCCTCTAAACCAAAATCAGGCAACTTAGAAATTTTTCCAATCACAATAAAACTAGAATAAAACCAAAAACTCTATTAATTCACATCTAAATCCTTATACAAAGGCACTAGCTACGGTGATTTGAATCTAGACAGCAGCTTTTTTGCCAATACAACGATTACAAAGCAATCTAACTGGATTTCGTTGGATTCTGGTACAAATACCCTTCTATTGGTACCTTTGATTTCAAACGCTTTACAGACTACGTACATTATTTTTCAGACTATGCTGTAGCTAAAGCCAGCTTTTGGTAAAATAGTATTTGGCACCTATTTGGTATGATTCTTTACTGTTACGATTCGTGTAAAATTTTACCATAGAACTGAGGACTGTTTAAAGGCAAGCAACAAGGCAATAAATCAGGTTATTTTTAATTTAATTTGTCAGTTATTCACACGATACGTTGCCATAGGTCATTTACATTATACTGAGGGATATCAGGCACATACATAATATACTCAGTACAATGTACACTTTTTTGTTAGTACCTATTAATTTTAATTATTGTATATTTCCTATTTGGATTTAAAAACACTACTCTCGTTCTAGGGATCATGCTCTATATCGCTGGGACTTTGCAAAATGTATTTAGTATGGGACTCAAACCCCCGACTCTCAGTGCAGCAACGGTCAGGCGACAACTTAACCGCTGTGACATTCGTGCTGCCATATTAGCTAGTCAATATATACTTTTTAATATATTTCTTACAATATCTGTCATTTATAGCATTACAGATACATTAGGTAGCCTTTTCTATATAAATTGGCATTTAGCATTATGTATTCTCTGAAAGATAGAATAAGGAATAGTGTGATTAGAGAGAGATGCGGCATGAAAGTGGATATAGTGACAAGAATAGAAAAGGTTATGTTAAGCTGGTTTGGGCATGTAGAAAGAATGGACGAGAAAAGACTGACTAAGAAAGTTTATAAGTTTAGTGTGAATGGAACAGTCGCAAGAGGAAGACCTAGGCGAACATTTCTTGATCAGATTGGAGGCGTTCTGGACAAAGGCCAGGTTAAGAGCACCTTGAACCGACGGGTGTGTATGAGGAATGTGATGAAAGTGAACGAAGCCAGAGAAGTGTGTCAGGATCGTAGCAAATGGAAATCCGTAGTCTCTGCCTACCCCTCTGGGAAACAGGCGTGAATCTATGTATGTATGTATTCCGTGAATAATTATATATTTTCTTTTTATATTCGTTTATGTATTTTTGCATGACAATTACCATAAATATTAGTATTTATGGGACTCATACAATATGATGGGTTGTCTTATACACTTATTAGTATGACAAATAAGCGGCAGTAGCCCTATGGATAAGGCATTGGACTTGCGATCGAGAGGTTGCGTATTCGTATCCCACCCATACTGACGTGAACCCACTCCTAACACAAGCATTCTAGTTTAGCTGGAAGGGTTAACAAGAATAAATAAATAAATTGAAACCCAAATTGCTAGTAATCTTATAAAAGAAACAAATAACACAGACAGAAATTATTTATTATTTATACATGGCATATTTCTATTCTGCTAATTTTCTAACCGAAAAATGACATTGACAAATCCAAAAATAGAGTCCTCGTCCCCGGAGCTTAGGACTCAACGTAGCCACAAATGTATGCCTCAGAATGATCAAGACAGACGTAATATTATTATCTTGACAACTATAATTTGTTTGTATATTAATTCAATTGGGAATCCGTTACAAATGCTTGACTTCTCACCTGTACAGTAACATAGATACCAAGGCTTTACTAAAAATCTTACAATCGAGTTTTTGTGAATATTTTGTACAACGATTCGCTCGATTTGTTGTTATCAGAATTCTTCCTACAGCCTATTTTTGGTTTTATTCGACTATTTTGCGCAGTTACGAAGCTAAGACGGTAATAACTTTACTTTTATTATCTCGACTATTGATGTTTTTCTGTATTTAATCTAAATTGAATTTTGTATTGCTTATTTGTATAGAATTCTAGCATTTGACTTTAACTGTTATAATGTTGCTATGCATATATGTTTTGTCATTATTTGTTAAATCATGTAGTGATTTTATATTAACATTAATTGATATAGATGTTCTAAATGTGTATCACGTGAACGTAATTCCAAAGCTTGCTTATGTATAGCAATCATTTTTGATATATGAATTTCAGCTATTTGGTTAACATATTTAGTTATCCATAAATATTAGGGTTCTATAATAGCGGAATTATTCATTAATTTATATCATTTACGATAAGCTATGGAGTTATTATAGTGACCAAGTATATAACTCCATGAATGTCAACAGAATTAAGTAGTTGCCTCTCTACTGCCACTGCGCCGAATATTTTGGGTTTAATCGCCACACGGGACAAAAATATGTGTGATCTACAAATGGTAGTACCGGCTCTGGGTGTTCTTTGTGTCCGTTGTTTGAATATTTGTAAAGTCCTCCGCGACACAGAAATGATCCCTAGCACAGGAATTAATTTTTAAGTAAATAATAAATAAATAACGTATAAGGCAATGAAATCAATAAAGAATGAAATAAGACATGTAAAACAAAACCTGAATCTTGATAACAAATACGTTACTGGACCAACAAGGCCATCCTTGTTTCTTATATTATACATATATCTATTAATCTCGTCTGACAACAATATTACTAAGAACGTGACAGCAGAAAATTTGTTCTTAAAACTAATTTATTCTTTTTTGGCATGTCGTGACGTCCAGACCGATATCAAAACGTTGTCAAAACTATCCAAACAGTCGAACCTATGTCCTATATTCTGTAAGCCCACAAGGTTATAAGTTATATGCCTCGAGGCGAAAGTATTATGTATTTTATCTACCCTTTTCTAAGTTCTTACAAATTCTATTCTAGATTCTAGCCGAAACACAGTTATTATTATGTAGGTACAATCTGTTCCTTTTATTCACTTCTAAATAGGTATACATGAAATTTGTTTATACTTGATTAGACTAAGAATTGCTTAACAATCTCTCTTCATATTTAAGAGCTTTGCTCTTGTCGGTGGAGTATACGCCATCTTTCTCGATTTACGGCCAATTCCTTAACCTCCTTATAAGACATGTGTCCACACAAATGTCCTTCTGGGTCTGCCTCTTCCTCTCTTTCCTTCCACTTTTCCTTCTATGATGTTTTTTATAAAGTCTTCATGTCTTATAAGGTGGTCAAACATCTTTCCTCTTCTGTTTTCAATTGTTGTTAATGTATTAGGTTTTACTTGGAAAAACTTCTTGGAATAACAATACGTACTATATAGATCTCAAATCCATATGCTCGAAGGGCTAAGCTAAAGATGTATTACACCATTTCACCAACTATGTTTTAGGTATCACATAATAAGAGGCAAGCCTGTTGCCGTCAACCGAGCATATTTTCAGATCCCGTGCTGCTGTCGAAATATGAATCGAATCCTTTTGCAGAAAATCCAAATAATACTGCTTGATCCCGGAATCAAAAGTCAAAAATCTGAAAAATCCATAAAAATGTGCAAACAATTTTTGACACGTCAATTCACTATTATATTAATAAAAAATAATAATAAAAATAAATAGAAGGAAATAAAAATTTAGCATTGCAAAAAGCCTATTCGAGGAGTAGAGCTTTCATGAGAAGAAGCAGTCAAGAAACTCATGGCCACTCTTTTCAATCGCCAAATGTTTACATCAATACAATTTAATGTTATATTATGTTCCTTATATGAGCTGCTGTGTGTAGTTGTTACAGCTGAATGAAAACCAAGTCCCCAAGCACAACTGTTATATTCGCTACAGCTGCACCACCAGAGCAGTGTCATAATGTTAATAAAAGTAAAATAATTACATACGATCTGATTTACCAACTTGCTGATTATAACAGCGTATATAATAATCAGAAAATTGATAAATCAGATCAAAATTAATAGTATAAATATTCATTTATTTTAAATATGTTAATTTTATAAGCAGCGATAGCCTAGTGGGAGGCCGCTGGACTGCTACGCAGAGGTCTCGAGTTCGATCCCAGGGCACGCATCTCTGACTTTTCGAAGGTATGTGCGTATTAAATAGTTAATATCGCTCGCTTTAACGGTGAAGGAAAACATCGTGAGGCAAACTGCATGTCTAAGAGTTCTACATAATGCTCTCTAAGATATTTGAAGTCTGCCAACCCGCATTGGGCCAGCGTGGTGGACTATGGCCAAACCCTTCTCCCATTGAGAAGCCTGTGCCCAGCACTGGGACAGTCTAATACAGGGCTGATATTATTATTATATAATTTTATAGTTTAATCATTAATCGTATTGTTTAATAGGTATATAAAACATACATACTTCTAAAGTCTCACGTCTATATCCTCGAAGGCAGAAATATTCCAGCCACATTTTACTAACAATGCTTTTAGGTCGCCACTTACTGGACAAAGTTGCAGTCCCTGTGCTGCTACTTAGGATTTCTTGAGAGTAAAATAACACTTGCCTTACTCGAGAATCAAATCTGAGATCGCACAAACTACCACTGCGTCACCGAGGCAGTAATTTTATTTTCATCAACAAAGAGGCGCAATGCTATGTGACCTTTATTTACTTTTTATCTTTTGGATATTTTAAGGAGTATTTATTCTTCAGAAACTGAAGACGTATCTCTTTATATGTCTATGAACAAACAAACAATGTCGCATTTATAATATTAAAACAGATAGAGAACCATATAAAAGTTTCTTACAGAACTTGAAGATGCAAGGCGTCGCCGTCTCGATCTTATCACTTTAAATTCAATCGCCGCATAGAGCAACCACGACTAACAAATATTTATTCTTGCTCCAAGTTTAGCACTTGTAACTTTATATGTATCGTTGAATCTAATACAGCTGCGATTCTTAATCTGGCTCAGGGGTAAACTGGTTAGCTACATAGTAAACGATATCTCTATAGAGTAAAATATAACACAGGATACGAGAACATTATAATAATATCAAGTTTCGAATATTTGATAATGATTGGGATAAATCACAAAATGTATAAAAGGATAAATCAATAGCAACGAGTTAATTAACATTTGAATGCACAATAAACAAATTTATTTATTAGGTCAAACGACTTGCCAAATACAAAATGGTTATCCACGTTAATCGAAACCAGCAAAAATAAACGGTTCATTAGAATTTTGATGATTTCAATAAAAAGGAGTTACTGCAAAGTAGGTACAATACTAGTCGCCTTGCTAACAGTACAATACCACAGTAAAAATCCTTGGGATAATAAACAGAATTAATTTAGTACCTTCAACAAATATGACGTCTTAATACACACCTTTAAACAAACCAACCTCATATAGAAAAGCAAGCTACTCTTAGATTGCTTTTCTATCCTCAATCTCTTTTCTATTTTCAAAATTTTTCTTCGAGGCTGGTATACTTTCTTGTACCTACTTCCCTAGTATTGGTAACGCGTGAGTGATACTCCTATTATTACAAGTACTTATACTCTGCACTATGTTAGTGCAGTAGTAACCTAATAGTAAATAGTTATTTACTATTAGGTTAGACTTCCATTTAACTAGTATAGCAAACATCTTATCTTTAGCGAGAATCTACCAAACATAGCTAGCCATACTGTCAAGTCAAAATACCCAAGCGAAAAATGTCTAGAATCACCTTGACATTACCTCACGTTTAAAGAAATCTACTTACAACCTCTTCCACACCCTCAAAGTAAAAGCCTTAATACCTAAACCAAATAAGCTTCATCGACACGCACATGGTTATCACGGGATGCTGATTGCCTTGCGATACATTGCGCCCTTTCATCAGGCGTGCGTGTCGGCGACGCGGCAAGAATACCTACTTCAGAAATCGAATTGATATAAGGAGAAATTAACGTTTCTTGGTAAAAGGATTTTTGGTAAGAACTTTGTGTTCATTAATTATAAGTATACGAGTGTTGGTATACATATGGGTTTAATATGTCTTGTGTTTTGATTTTAAATATTAAAAGGACTAATAGAACTAGAAGCCTAGCTTCAATATTAGCCACATAGCTTTTAAGAGCAAACAGTTTATTGTAATATTATGGTTAACTTGTTCGTTATATAACAGGCAAGTTAACCATAAAGATATATATCTTAACAAGATTTTGTATAATAATGTAGGTTAGGTTAGTAACATTACTTTTTTCTGTATGAAAGGTGTATCCTTTTCTGTTCTCCTGGTAAAGTGTATGTGAAATTTTATAATGATCGGTCGAAATGTTAAGACGTGTAAGCGTAACAAATAAAAAACTTTCATTCGTATTTATAATGTTAGTTAGAATTACAAAGATAGGAAGAGATTTAAATAAGAATCTCAAATATACAGTCCATTCTTTTAATTTGTAAATAAGATGACAACAAGTTAAAATCGTTTAAATTGCACCAACAAAGAAAAGTTAATTATTTAGACAGTACAAATTATCCTTTACTATTTTTTTATGACCTTTATTAGAGCAAATGTCACCATTAATTTGATTTAAACTACAGAATAGGTACTTTTCAACAGACTTCATTAAATTAAAAGCTATTCTTAAATTTTCTTTAAGGTTCGTTCTTCGACTTTAGTTTTCGACAATGCCCCTTTGAATCAAACAGCAAACGTCCGAATCCTCTACGACATCTCTTGTGATCGTTCAAACAAAAATAACTTATTGAATGCGAGAGAAACACTTTTTCATTGGCAATTCGATTTATTTATCAAACTTCCATCTGCGTTCTGCAAAATTTATATGAACCTTATTCCAATAAAATAAGCGTGGATTTTGCATGACATATTGGACTTTAACGGCAATAAAACGCCGATTTTTGGTAAATATGTTAAGTCGTTTGATCTAGACTGTGACGGAGGTCGACCGTTGGGCCCGATAAACCTTATAAAAGGGACTGCCACGTTTGATATAATACCTTTGTTGCTATTACTTTTATTTGTTTTTATATAGCTATGTGGTTTTAGCCATTACGCGATGTCCCACCATAGGAGAGAATCTCGTGTTAAATGATTGACTGTCAGACTTTTTGCTTTGAAGTTAGCCTTCAAAGTCTTCCTCTTAGAAGTTCTGGTATCATGAAAGCTAGAGAATTTCAGCCATTGGCTACTAGTAACCTAAAGGTAATAGTAAACAGCACTTAACGCACTGACAGCCTCATCTTAATCATACGGGCTATTTGCAATGGGTGGCCCGCGTCGCTCGTTTACTCGAGCAAACCTACAAACCCACACAAGTATTTAAACATGCACGTGATACCCGTTTCGATCATCTAATGATAGGATTGAAGTATCTTGCCATTCTTTTACACCCCTTACTTTTATTACAATTGGTCAATTTACAAGCCTTACTTTTAAAGTTCCTAATAATGTTTTAAAGGTTAAATGTAGTGACTAATCAGACAAAAATCTCACGTAAGCATTACTAAGAGTTGAGTGTTAGTTAAATAATTAAACGTAACAGCAAAACATCGTTGAGGAAAAGTTAATCATCGATTAAGGATTTAAGAGCTATTTATTTGATTAGAAGATAAGTATTAGTTAGTCAAAATTTATTCTGTTCAATCCGCTTTAGAGGCGTGGTTGACTTAGGAAGTGAACTAAGCGGAGATAATTTAAACAATATTCTACACGACCAAAAGATTTATATTTGATAACAATTTGTACTAGTATGTAAACACTTTTATAGCAAACAATAATGGCAAGAAGCTAGATAGAAAAACAGGGCGTGGTTCTAAGAGTAAGGCTTGTAACGTGGTCTTTGATAGAAAGACCACTTAACTGAGTAGACAACTCGGCAGGTAGAAGGTTCGCATCAGAGTGTCTTGATCTTATATATCGGCTACCACCGCGCGCCGGCAGGAGGGAGATAGGGGGCGCCACCACTCTAGCGCGAACGCGGCCGCTGAGCACGACCGGTCCGCGTGACAAGGTGTATTATTTATTATCATCATCATCTCAGCCAAAAGACGTCCACTGCTGGACATAGGCCTCCCCTTCTCCCACCCTCCATTATTTATAGTCATGGTACTAATATTCCTTAGTAAAAAGGCGTGACATGGAGACAAAGTTAACTTAATCTTAACAAAATATTATAAATGTGATGTGAGTTTGTTTATTCGTTTGTTGATTTCGCTTTCCCTCCTTAACTACCCGACCGATCACCATGAAAACTCCCATAGATGTTGTCAGAGGTACAGAAAAGGAAAGGTACCTTTTATTCAGGGAAAAGTTCCGATGTGATAGAATTTTATTGACAGAATCTGGATTTACGCCAGCCAAGCTGCGGGTAAAATCTAATATTTTACCGTATTAAATAATTTAAACTGGAGATAGCATACCTATTTATAATTAAATCCTTAACTATTTTAATTATATCCGGCATACAAATCAAAACGTGTATATTTATAATATTTTCTTTTAATTCAGATGGTCTTGATTAGGTTAATTTCTAAGGCTTCCTTTATACCACCCAGCTATCGAACAAAGAATACATTATGAATAATTATTATACTATAGCAACGTGTTATGACTGTTATGATCAAAAGAAAATATTGAAGATATTGCCTTTATTCATCAGATCGCATTTACGAAGTCATTTAATAGTTTCATGGTTAAATATCGTGATTGAGATCTATAGACTATAAATGGTAAATGCCAATAAATATGTACTAAAATAATAAAAATATAAAAAAAACTATGGGCCTTATCAGTAGGCTCAAGGTCACGCACAGGGCGATGGAGAGAGCTATGCTCGGGATCGAATCAGAAATGAGGAAATCCGCAGGAAAACTAAAGTTGCCGACATTGCTCTCCGGATAGCCAAGATGAAGTGGCAGTGGGCACATAGCACGCAGAACCGATGGCCGTTGGGGCGGAAAGGTTCTACAGTGGCGGCCACGCATCGGAACACGCAGTAGAGGTCCCCACAAGGTGGACCGACGACCTGGTAAGGGTCGCGGGAAGCGGTTGGATGCGGGTGACCCAAGACCGGTCTGTGTGGAAAACCTTGGGGAGGCCTATGTCCAGCAGTGGACATCTTTCGGCTGAGGTGATGATGATGATAATAATTAATTACCTAGTGGACCTAAAACAAATATGCCTCGTGAGCTTGTGTTATCTTGCGCGTTGTAGTCTATAGTAAAAACCTAGTCCTGGACTTATAAAGATGGCGGATATCAAACGTATATTTTCTTGTCTCTTTACAAAGTCTTTTTTATCTCTTAGTCTTTATTATTCCCAAGTCACATGGGGTCGGCTTTTCTGGTCTAACCGGATTTGACTGGATATCAGTTTTTACACGGAGCGGCTGTCACCTGACCTCCGCAACCCGAAGGCTAACGATACCCTAAAGCTAGACCAGTGTCAGGATATTAGAGGGCACTGACTTCCCAATAACGACTGCAATAGATGTTCATGGCAGCCGGGACCAAGGCTTAATGTGCTCTCCGAGGCACGGGGCAGGCGATAATTGTCAATTAATACGCACATAATTTCGAAAAGTCATATGTCTTTTTACAAAGTAAGATTTGAAATATAGCTGACGAAAAGTCAAAATCAATGTGCTTACCCGATAGATGCATCTATTCGATAAGTATATATATTTTTTTTATATTTATTGTCGGCCTCTATGGTCATTTCTCAATTTCAAGACCACGGTTATCTAAATGATCGATAGCTCAGTGGGGAGACCAACAGACTGCAATGCAGAGGGTCTCGGGTTCGAACCCACGTCGCGCACCTCTGACTTTCGGAAGTTATATGACTTTTCGAATTTATGTGCGTATTGATTGACAATTATCGCCTGCTCCGTGCCTCGGAGAGCACGTTAAGCCGTCGGTCCCGGCTGCCATGAACATCTATGGCAGTCGTTATTGGGAAGTCAGTACCCTATAATATCTTGACACTGGTCTAGCCTTAGGGTATCGTTAGCCTTCGGGTTGCGGAGGACAGGTGGCAGCCGCTCCGTGTAAAAACTGATATCCAGTCAAATCCTGTTAGACCAGAAAAGCCGACCCCAAGTGACTTGGGAATAATAAAGGCTAGAGAGAAGGATTGTCGGCCTCTATTGTGTAGTGGTTAGTGTAACCGCCTGTCACGCCTGAGGTCGCGGGTTCGATTCCCGCACAAGTCAAACATTTGTGTGATGAACATGGATAAGCATGGATGTTTGTCTGGGTCTGGGTGTTTCTATGTATAATATGTGTGTATTTACAAAAAAAAAGTATATAAGTATGTTTATCCATTGTCTAGTACCCATAGTACAAGCTCTGCTTAGTTTGGGCTAGATGGTGCTGTGTGTATGTGGTAGAATATTATTATTATTATTATTCAATACTACAATTCCATGTGCCTACCAAAAAAAATTGTCCTTATCACCGCTACCCATAACTATATATTAAATGCATCTATTCTTCGTTAGTCTCACTCGTAACAACTCCGAAGATGATCTCTTAAAACAATTCATAAAGTAATTTTTTTTAAAAGTATCACTTTATTAACATCACTCTGTCTTATAAAATTGTCTTTAAAATAAACAAACGAATTAATTTATCCATGAAGTATACAAAAGAGCTCCTCAATTAAGGGTGCGAGATAATGAATTTTTATTTTACCAATTTACAAAAATAAACAAGAAGGGATATTAATTTTATATTATGTTTCAGTAGCGCTTTTAATGGTTATCTTGGGCGAGTTTGTAAGGAACTCGAAGGTTCAAAGGATGGTGCTTAAATTATAATTACAATGCCAATATGCAGTGAATTATTTATTATATATAAATGCGTGGCATTTGAGTATTCATATTATACTTCGATAATGAAAGTGCTACTAAATTTGTATTGTGTTTTAATAGTAGATAATCTATTTCAAATTAAATTTGCTCATTATGTGATACTATAATCAAAATTAATGCGGTTCTCGTTGCAGATAAATCAGTATTATCGAGACACAAAACTATTATACGATATGTAATTTGAAGTATTTACAACTACATTTGCACAGTTTTGCTTTTTATTCTGTGTTGCACTGAAATTCAGCTAACTTTTGGCTCATTTTGCTTTGGATTAAGTTCTTAAATACTTTTAAATCTATTACAAAAACTTGCCCAATCATTAATTTGGACAAAAAGTGCATTTTGTAGCGCAGTTAATAGCTGGATCGATCATTTAGATAACCTTCTTCTCTCTTAGCCTTAATTATTCCCAAGTCACTTGGGGTTGGCTTTTCTGGTCTAACCGGATTTGACTGGATATCAGTTTTTACACGGAGCGGCTGCCATCTGACCTCCGCAACCCGAAGGCTAACGATACCCTAATTCTAGACCAGTGTCAGGATATTAGAGGGTACTGACTTTCCCAATAACGACTGCCATAGATGTTCATGGCAGCCGGGACCAACGGCTTAACGTGCTCTCCGAGGCACGGAGCAGGTGATAATTGTCAATCAATACGCACATAATTTCGAAAAGCCATATAACTTCCGAAAGTCGGAGGTGCGCGACGTGGGTTCGAACCCGAGACCCTCTGCATTGCAGTCTGTTGGTCTCCCCACTGAGCTATCGATCATTTAGATAACCGTGGTCTTTAAAATGATCTAGATAAATGGCATTGTAAAAACTAAAATTAATTTCAAACTGTTAAATCTCTCAAAAGCCTGGATGAGTTGAAATAGATATTGCTGACTTATTTAATTTAGTATGAACGCTATTAAATACGTGAAGCAAAAACTTTGTACCCCTTTTTACGAAAATTGCGCGGACGGAGGAGTATGAAATTTGGCACAGTTAAAGTGTATATGGAGAAGGAGGGGTGAATACTCATATTTTTATAAAATATGCATTAGTAATACATTAAATTAATGGAAAAACACTACACGCATACAATCATGCATTTGACATACGCAGTCGAATCGTGTTCGTAGTATTTCGGCATTGTTCGTCTGACCTACCATATACCTATACCTTATTTATATGTAATAAAGAAAAAGAAAACAAAGTAGCAAGCTTAAGAATTTTGGTCGAATTTTAACCACTAGGCCTTCGCTAGTTAAATTTAAAAACAATCAGTAATTAATACAAAACGACTCTAAAAACGTCATAATTATGTGAGACTAGACTTAGCCCGCGGCTTCGCTCGCGTATGTAGATTTCGTCAATGAATTTATGTACCTTGGGAACAGGACCTTTTCCTGGATGAAGGGTATCGTTAGCATTAGGTATTGACAATTATCAAAATTAAACCAGTTTCGATGTAAGTATATTTTATTCAATGAACTTTGAATATGTAAAATTAGAAATAAATATTTTCATCGTATAATATTCAAATATTTTCTACTTACTTGTAACAGGTTGCTTAGCAGTACGGACACGTGTGACCTGTTTGACCTTAGTGTAAGGAAAATGTAATTGAATTTTCAGGCGAACAAAATATTCAGATTTGGGGAAATCAAGGTGCCTACAGATTGTCGCTCTGAGTTTGAAATTACCCATATCTGAGGTACTTAGGTGATGATATGAACGTGCAGCGTGGAATGTTTGTAGATATAGATCGTGACACTAACTCGTTTGTTAGATTTTTTAGAGATATTAATCTTTCAACATGTACATATGGGTATAAAAATAGTATGAAGCTTAAATGCGAATGTGAGTTTGTTTGTTCGTTTGCTTGTTATGCTTTCACGCCTTAACTTATTGACCGATCATCATAAAATTTCGCATACACTTTCTCAGGGGAACGGAAAAGTACATAGAGTACCTTTCACCCAAAAACAAAATATTTGTAGAATCCTAGCCTAGATTTACGCGAGCAAGGCCCCGGGCAAAATCTAGTTATATTATAAAGAGGTAAAGTTTGGACACAAGAGGTAATCACTGCAACTACCAGTTCAGATCATTAGATCACGCTGAGAGCCACGGCAGCGGCGCAGAAATCATAAACGTGTGTGAAAACTACCGAATATAGTTAGCGATAAATTAAAGAAAATATTTTATTGTACCATATTTTAGTCTGATCTATATTATTAAATTTTCTGACTTATACAACCTGCACGAGCATATGCACCACCACGGTGACGTAACGATAATTGTGGCAAATATCCAAAATAAGATTCATAATGTAAGCTAATTAGAACTATAAACAAAACTTTAATAAATTACTGCTATAATAATCATTAATTAAAATTACTACTTAAAATTTTGGGCCAAGATTCGTGTACAAAATAAAACTTATTACTAAAGAACTAAGAAGTACGCGAATAATTTATCTCAAAACTCTTAAGACTGTATTAATAAATTTATTGATCTCAGCTCTGGGATATATCTTGGGTGTAGTCCAAATTTCAATCTTAATAGAAAACTATTTCTTGCCATGTTCTACATTACTAACACAGCTCGACTTCATGGTGCTTTAAGATAATTTTGCGTAAATAGGGACACCAATAATTAAATTATGTTCCTTAACTACATTTCAAGAAAAAGAGATGGCCACCATCTTACTTTTGCCTGCTGACCATGGCTGCTAAAGAGCAACCAATATGTCGGGAAACATTAATCTTAAATATATAGATATTTAATAATTTAAAATTTTAATAATATTAGTGTCATAGTTCACAATTATATAATAAAAGTGTTTTAAAAATAAACAACGCGACAAAATCCGTATAACGTAGTTTAATTTCAATATGTTTCATATTATATTACACTGTAAAAGCGTTTAGGTCTAATACTGTAAGTTTGTATTATTAAATTAATAAATGTTTGATAATTAAAGTATAGCTTTACTTATCAAGGGAATAAACGCCTTTATAGCAGCAATCTCTTTGGAGAATCGTCTACAACGCAGTAAATAATACTTCCCGTACTGCAAATTTAGTTGAGGCGAAGGGTAAGACAAATGACTTCTATGCTGAGGCATGCTGTCAAATATGTCCTGCAAAAGTCTGTAGTGGAAGTACGGTGTAGTAGAAGCAAAAAGATCTTACATTTAAAATCCTTGTTTTAAATAGTTATCGAAATAAATGGACTACCATAAAAACAGCACGAATTCTGAAAAAGACTGGTAATTTTTGTACTAAACTAATTTGATGTACCGAGTTTAGTTAGATTCGATCTCTACATGTGACAAACTTTTGTAAGAACCACAAATTGTTGCAGTTTGGATGATGTTCTTTGTGTCTATTGTTTGAACGTTTGTAAAGATCCCGCAACACAGAATTTAATCCTGGTGCAAGTGTAGTCTATAAAAATAGTCTAACAGGTTATTTTATTTTTTATCTATCTAGAAAGATGTGTGTTACAAGATAGGTATATTAAATTCAAAGCTCCACATAGAAAATCGTTTTCGTGTATTCTCCTTTCTTTCAGCCCTAATCTACGGGTATTTGCTTATAAATAGTTGTTCAGAAAGTCTATTTGCCACCCTAAAAATAAGTTTGACAGCAATGAACCGATATAGATACCTACCTCGTTTTCATAGGAGTGGTCATTTGAGTCAAGGTTAATTATTCGTACAAAGCCTTAACAAAGCTATTTACGTAGATATATCTAAAGGCAGTATGTGGTAACGCTGTTCTTTTTCTTTGTCTTTTATCTGAAAGGGTACAAATTTTCTAAGAAGCAACTATAATATTAGATTACCTTTACAATATCAGACAAAAACACATTAATCTGCCAATGCCTCCCACTATACAAGGGTACGGTGACCTTGTATTAGTATCAGTAAACAACAAAACACGTGCTTTTATATTCTACTTATATTCAATACTATTTAGTAGTGAATATAAGAAAAATATGTAAACACTACGAGGCACAGCTGTTGTGCCCCGTAGTTTCACCCACTCCTATTCTAAGGGGTAACCTAAGGGGTATATATAGAAAAATACTTTTCAAATATAACTGGTAGTTCCTAACAACTCTTTGATACAACATAGACCCGGTTCCTATATTTAAGAAACGAGTCGTTTTATCCAAGGACAGTTAATTTTGACACATATTCTTTTAAAAATATGTCAACATTTTATTGTTCGTAGATAAAACGACTCGTGTCTTGATATAGGAACCAAGGTTTAGCAACTAATAATAATAATATTTATTTATTTCTCCCAGTTGACAAAAATAAGTAAACACAGTTTTGATGACATAGCAGTGGGAGACTGGTTTGCTAAACTAGGTTAAAAACCTGTCTGATGGATAACCAGGCCTACATTTCAAATTTACATTCATGTTGCAAAATGTCACTTACGGAAAATGATAAATAAGTAAACAAAATTTAAAAAAACTGACTTTAATTTAGACTCAGTAACTTCATAACGAGTTTTAATCAATTCAATAAGTAAGAATAATTTAATTTAATTTAATAATTTAATTATTTCACTTTCACAAGTTAGCGCATTCGGACCAACAACTTTTTTAGTTTTTAATATTATGGTAAAGTTTATTGACTTGTTAGTCAAGTGACTTGTGTATTCAGCTGCCAATCAAGTGGCGCCGGGTTGAAATCCCAGATCAATTTTCCTATCAGCAAATTCTTAGAACCAGCCCAGATTTAGGATATTGGACATGTTTTATCCCCGTGCATCGGATAGCACGTAAAGCCGTTGGTCCTGTGCTTGACCTTTTTTTGCGGATGAGTCGTATTGCCGTTTCATCGAGCTTGAAGGAATATAGAGTGCACTTGTGTTTGCACACACGCTTGTGCTCTATAACATCTCCTTCGCAGATGACTTGTCTCTGTTAAAATTAGCCACCGAAACCGAAATTTGCTCTGGAGGACATTATATTTACTACGATATTAAGTTTACTTTAGACGATTCTGCATAATATTATGAGAAAAGCCAACATTGTTATCCAGTTAATTTCGCTAAGAGTACGAACGACACAATTAATTATGGTCTTTAAATATTTATTCATTCTGTCACGGTATAAAGTAATTTGCCCTTGAATCTAATATAAAGTACTAAGGAGTGCTATAAATAATTTTACAAACCCTTTAGAAACAATTTTTTTTTATAGTCGGCAAACAGGCTTGTATGTCGCCTGATGGTAAGCGATTACCACTGCCCATGGACACCCGCAACACCAGAGGAATCGCAAGTGCGTTGCCAGCCTTTTAAATTTCTCACTCCTCTCCAAAGGAAGGAGAGGAGTTGGGCATCCGGTACCCTCACTCACTCAACGAAACACAACGCAAGCACTATTTTACGCCGGTTTTCTGTGAGGCTGTGTTTATCACTCCGGTCGAGCCGCCCCATTCGTGCCGAAGCGTGACACTCCCACGACTCAAAAAATCTGCTTGTTACTGGGGTTTATTAATATTGGTTTATGTCATATCCTTCCAAGTCACCTTTATTTTGCTATAACTCACGATCTTGGTATCACGATACTGATATCTGAAGACAGCTTCATTAAGTGTCAGTATACTGACTTTATAAACAGCGAAAGCCTAGTGGAAAATCGTTGGACCATCAAGCAAATGTCTCGAGTCGAGCCACTAACCACAATCAAGATCTCTGACTTCTCGAAGGTTAGTGCGTATTAAATAGTTAATTACAGCTCGCTTTAATCATGAAGGAAAACATCGTGAAGAAACCCGCATGTCTGAGACTTCTAACATAATTTTTTCGAAGATGTGTGAAGTCTGCCAGCCTGTACTGCACCAGTGTGATGGACTATGGCTCATGCTGTGAAGGGGCCATTGTCCAGCAGTGGGACGCTTATTAGCAAGACTAATATTATTACTATACTGGTACTCATATCACTACTCACGGCATCAGCCCTTCTTTTTTCTGGATTGCCGATCTCAACGACGGTCGGATATCTTTAAAAATCCTAACCAAAAGCTATCTTTTCCTGTCAGCTTTTGAAATAAACACTAGATACTCCCAGCGCTTGACATCTTTAGTATGGAGGTAGATTATCTCGAATAAAAGCGTATTTTATGCAGAATTTTTTTACGGATATCGTATTAAATTCGTAAAAATCACGATTCAAATTGAGAACACGTGTTCGGTTTTGTGCCGTACAGAAGCAATGCCATCTATGATTTTTGGACTGAACTACTAAGTTATGAACAGACGCTAACAAACACTATTAACCAACAAATAAACGCAACCAAGATTATTTCCTAATAAAACCGGGACCGTAATTGGCATCATTGTTTTAATATTACCCAGTTAGCAACCATACAACAGTTAAGAGCGAACGTAAACAACATTAACATTAAATTAAAAGGCGTTTAATACGATTATTTTGGGGTAATCAGGGCGAGTGGTCCGAGATGGGGCGAAAAGGTCGAGATAATACGGATAACCGGGGTATTGGGACGAGTTGGCGAGGGAGTGTGCCACGCTGATAGGGACGTGACACGGGCATTGCGAATATCAAATTAGATAGACAATTATAATTGCATATTTATTTATTTACATTGTTTCAGAATGTGCAGATACGTGAATGGAAATACGCGTACAATACAACTAGTTTGAATGCACGCCTGTTTTTGTTCAATGTGTATTCAGATATAAATAGTACAATTCAACCAAAATGTTCCATCTAGAATTTATGTTTTCTGACATTGCTTAATAGGTCTATTAATTATTTTAGTACAAGTGTTTGAATTTAAATGTAAAATTTTGCCATAATTAGAGCCATATTAAATAATGTTAGTAATTAGTAAGTTGATGTACCCAAATGGAGAAATGACAATGAAAATTACATGGTACATTAAGGGTTTTAAGGCTCCGTGCTTATTTTTCGTGATAAATATGTATATATTTATTACTCCCTGATTGGCATGCATCTTCTCTGTTACGCGTATTTTAGTTTTAAACAAGGCTATTTCGATATTTCCATATTTAAAATGAATTTCAAAAAGAGAATTATTTTGTAGCGGCTACCTTTTTAAATTTCGTACAACATTTAAAAACTGGATAGAACTTGACACACAATATATTCACGTCACATAGCAAAGCTGGATGAAATATTATTAAAATATAACTAAGTCCACCTCTTAGTTTATTTAGTTGGTTTCTTGCCAAGAGCGTTTACCATCCACTTATCGCGTTCTTTTCACATTTCAATAGGCTAGTTCTTTTTATTTTGATCACTTGGAATGATATATTACAGTGGACTTTTTGAGAAATTCCTTTTAAATAAATGAATCTTGAACATCTTTGCCAGACATGAAGTTTATAAGCAGTTAAGTACTGGTGTATAGCTTCCCGACGAATAAGTACTTTTCGTATATAAAATAAACATGTTGGCGGATTGGGGGTGAAATAAGGTCAAAAAAAATTGTTTTAGCAAAGGGTTCCTCGCTTCCTATTACTTAGGTACGTAGAACCTAAAAAATCCATCTATGTATGTATTTAAGAAGCAGACATAGACACTAAAGGTGCGAAACTACACAGCATCCAAAATCATAACAGAAAATTGAAATTTATAATCTTAAGGATGAAAGCTTAACGAGTTATCTAAACCACTTCCTTTCCAAGTCGTCAAATAGAAAGGCCGTTTAAATCAACGCTTATTCGGTATGAATACAGAAGGCTTCACAGTTTCTCTGAATTATTAATTTAGATTTAGACATTGATGATTTTCACTCCCAACAATAAATTAAGTTAGTAGAACGGAAACGGATAAGTGATTATTTTGATATTTTGAATGCTCAAGTGTATGGCTTAGTTAGGAGTGCGTCAGATCAAAGGGCATTGGAGATTCATTTGATGTTTACCTTATCGTTAGGTTGCGTTTAAATGAGGTATCGATTTACGTGAAAATCGTTTTTAGACTAAGATGGTACCGTGAGGTGTAATAAAGGCAGCTATAGGAATAAAAACGAATGGTGAATTGGGTTTCAAGAGAGATTATAAATATATACTTTTTATATTCAGTCCATAATAATATTATAAATGCGAAAGTATCTCTATCTGTTACGCTTTCACGATAAAACCACAGTACCGATTTTGATGAAATTGTGCAAAGATAACGTTTACTTAAACTACCATTTACCACGATATGTCTTCTCCCTAGCCTTTATTATTCCCAAGTCACTTAGGGTTTTTTGGTCTAACCGGATTTGACTGGATATCAATTTTTTCACGGAACGGCTGCCACCTGACCTCCGCAACCCGAAGGTAATACTCAGCGAGATATCAATAATTATATTCAATTACACGACCACTTATACTTATTATTGTAGACAAATAAAGCATTTTGCAGCAGAAAGAGTAGTCATGATTATATTTAAAAAAAAAACAGACATTCACACATAGTCTCACGTTTTTATTACGCACATTTGGCTAGCTATGTTGTCTAACGTGCATAGTTCCAAAACCCGAGCTGCTACTGAGATTTTTTTACAGATTACTTGCAGAACACTTCGGTCGGACATGCAATCGTATTCATGCACAGCAGTCCCATTCAGTATCACTGCGTTAGTTTATTTGATGACAATATCATGCACGTTGCAAAATAATTTATTTGTGATTTTGTGTATTTTATAGGTAGCTACAAAAGTAAAAATAGCTAATTAGCGTTCTAGACTTAATTGTATTTTGGATGTAAATATAGTTATATTTACATCCAAAAAACAATTAAGTCTAGTCTAGTCTAGTAATTAAAAGAGTTCTTTTAATTAGCAAGTTTTACTTCATTATGACCCTAAGTAAACTCAAAATAAAAGCGGCACTATTACCAAAAGCTACAATATAAGGAATAAAGCACCAGGTTGAAACTACTGAATCTATTCGTTCAATGTTAAAATTTTCCCGCGACCTCTACGTGGCAGAGCAGCGTTAGTCTAGTGGGAGGCTAGCGGTGGCGGTGATTCGATATCATGGCTCTGACTTTTCAAAGTTATGTGCGTCTAAATTAGTTAATTATCGCTTGCTTTACGGTGAAGATAAACATCGTAAGGAAAGCTACATGTCTTAGAGTTCTCCATAACTTTTCTATTGGGCCAGTCAGGTGGACTATGGTCTAACCCTTTTCACATTGAGAAAAAGATCGTACCCAGCAGTGGGACAGTTTATATACAGGGATCATATTATTATTACATTTAAATTTTCTGAGTTGGTACAAAACGGCTGATAGAATATCTCTGCCCTGCAGAAGCTAAAAAGCTATGCAGCCTTATGCTTCTAGCGGTGAATAAGGATTTTAGACTTCATCAGGAGATGTAGTGATGGTAGCATTGAAGCCAATATGATATTGGATTGTTGTGTCGCTGCCTTCTTTATTGGACCAGTCAGCTGGCTGGTCGTATTATCAGGTTATTGATATAGCTGCTATTAAGCAGCTCACATAGCTGCTTAAGTCCTGCTTCACGAATAGTATTTGCCTCTATTTCATTTAATATTTCAGCGTTTTCAACAGCTGGACTATTATTCACATGACGCCACCTCTTTTAGGAAAATAAATTCTTATACATAAATATCTGCAGACTAATTTCCAACGAAAAACTGTACGTAACAAAACCCAGCAGAGTATCAAAACAAACAAATAAACAACGAACCGCTGGACAGCTGTAAATCATAGAGAGGAAATTACCCCTAAACTGAAAATCCTTGTTAAGGCAGAGATCGTTAAAATGCCGTAAATACCGCACTAAATTGTTGCATCGCGTTCAGAATGGACATAATTGCCAGAAACTGTTGTACTGGATACTGAAGCGCTATAATTATGCCAGACGTAGTGTTTATAACAAGTGTCGGTGCTAACAACAGTTAGAAAAGAAAATGGAAAATACTTTTAGTGAACTTCTTTCTTTTATATGCAATTTATTCTTTACACAAAAGAAGTCGACTACATGATAATGTTAGTATGTTCAAGTTAAAATATATGCTTAGTTAGAAGTAAATTAAAAGGGGCGCTTTATTAATATGTTTAAAAAAGTGAGTGAGTTTCTTGTAGGTATCTTCTCAAATGCTCATTTGCTTAACCTTTTGCCTGAACCTAGCAGCTAAATAATAAATGTAAAGTCAGTAAACTTAATAAACTCTGGAACGCAAAAGGTTATCAGGTAGTATTAACCGTTAAAGTAAGCTTTGCGAATTATATAAAAAAAAATTGTCTTGGACTTTGAGTACATTTGATTAACGTTGCATGCTCCATTGCCGCTTCTTTTGAAATGTATTCATTGCGTACGTCTGATGTTTAAGCAATATTTTAAGAAAGAAAATAAAAAAAATAGTTTATTCTTAAAGGGTCAAATAGTAAGTTCCAAAAATTAGAAATAAAATGTATGTTTAACATTTGCTCATTTGTTAAATCGTTGTAGATTAAATTTTAATTTTGCTGTTATTGGGAAACATCCATCAATTCGTTTAATCTTGTGTCCTAGATAAGAACATATTTCTACCGACTTATTTGCGTTATTTCCCATCGTCATCGTGATATCCCGAATTTGATTTCCAATCTTTAATATTTGTCGAATGTCCCAGATATCGATTCATCTTAGCTATTACACGCTTACGTTACGTTAAATTTAAGTTGAAATTAATGTACATTTTTAATTACAAGAATGAAGCATTAATTTATTTATTTAATGGCTTGGAATGTATCCGTGCCATGAATATATGGAATATATGGAACTGGAATATAGCCGGCGAAATGTGCTTATAACACAACGCTATTTAACCATTCGTATTTATATAGGCGTAATGCATTATTATTTTACGGCATGGTGGCCAACGAGCGTACGGCTCATCTGGTGGTACGACGCTAGTCATAGCATAGTCAATACTTGCTCGCTACACTAAGGCACTCAAGCGTTGCCAACCCTTCAAATAAGATAACCATTACAATATTCTACTAAATAATATATCACGGTACATCTTCTAAGAGCCTGACAATCCAACTTAATACAGGAGTATGACGTAAGGTTGCTTGGCTGCAATGTTATGTTTCTCGAGCTTCATAGAGTGAGCGCACTTTTCCAGTCCGGTGTTTGCTACTGGCAGCAGATAAACCAACTGCCTACTTAGCATATCCACAGTAAGCGATAACCACAGCTCATGGACAGGGTGCGCTTTTTTGAAATCACAGAAATGATTTTAGCAAAGTGTGGGATGGGAGATGGAATATGCCGAGAGGGTGATTATCTATACTGCTACTTGATGCCGATGTTCCAGCATAGCACCACCGCCTTCGAGCCGGCCTTTCTAGAATTAATTATTTTAAAAGTAAGAAGCTTTTACTACTCAGAAAACTAGCCCGCTTCATTTTGATTGTAAGCCTTTCACTCAAAACGCAAGGAGCTAGTAAGTAGTTCAACGCGGAATAATGCTACACTCTACTTCTCGTATTTATTATTATTAACGAAAGGAGCTTAACAGGTACAAGAAAACGTCACGTAGATAGATACTTGTTTTGTCAAGTCATATAAAAAATCGTAAATTCAAAGTCATAAACGGAACTCTAATAAACATCAAACTCTTCGGTTAAATAGGCACAATACAAATTGTCAACGACAGAAGCGGATTGTTTTAAACGATGCCGTATTAACGCTAATGCTTATGTTTACTGCACATGTGTGATAATGCCGAATTAGTTGCCACGGGTGTTCGCGTGCTAAGATGGGACTTACTTAGGTATTAACGGGGCTGGAGATTAGTTTAATTTGAGTAGCTGGATCATGGCTTAAGACAAACAGAGCTATTTATTAGTTGCTTAAACAAAAAATATTTCACCAAATTACGTACATATACACAAATAAGCATAAATTTTTGTTACAAAACCAAGGATGTGGTCTATAGAAGATATTGACTGCAATCATTATTTGCTTCAACTTATAGAATATTAAGCATTCATATTTACTGGCTTCATAAATATTACTATTACAGTATTAGTAGTTTATAAGGCTAGTGTGAATTGAACAGTCGCAAGAGGAAGACCTAGGCGAACGTTTCTTGATCAGATCGGAGGCGTTCTGGACAAAGGCCAGGTTAAGAGCACCTTGAACCGACGGGCGTGTATGAGGAATGTGATGAAAGTGAATGAAGCCAGAGAAGTGTGTCAGGGTCGTAGCAAATGGAAATCCGTAGTCTTTGCCTACCCCTCTGGGAAACAGGCGTGAATCTATGTATGTATGTACAGCATTATTACAAAATAATATCGATCACCACGAAATATACAGAAGAATATTTTACTTATATTTGATATAGCTCCTCATCATTTTAACTAAATCACCTGTCTATTTGGTAAGGGTAACCCCAAGTGAACATAGGGGCATAACCTGTACCTTGCTGCGTTCTCCATTCCACGCCCACTCTTCCGGAGAATTTGGTCCTAATAGTCTGCTAGACTAAGCCATCGTCAAAACATTTCAATTGCTTATAAAGTACACCTTCATGCTTTCTTTTTCATTACTGGTTTCAAGATACTATTGACCAAACATCTCTTTTTGAAAATTACAAACACATGGTATTCAAAGAAAAACATTTATACTGTTAAAAATAAATAAGTAAAGTGGTACAGTTATTTTTTTAAACACATATTGTACTTAAAACAATTTACAAACAAAATTAACATATGCTGCAAATAAATTGCGTCGCAAGTTCAGCTAAATCAACAGAGACACGACACAGTGCATTTACGTTATATTTTCGCTACTCGTACGCTGTCCCACATAATTTCTACGTGTATAAATTACACACAAATTTCGCGAAAGTTGTTGCGACAACAATATCAAGTGTGCCATTAAATATAATAATATGTAGTTTGACATCTGTATTTTGCTATACAGATGTATATATAAAATACATTTCTCAGAAAATAGCTGCGCAATTGGATATGTAACTGTAAACGAGACATCTATCAGACAAAGCAAAAATCTTAAGATAAACAATAGTCACAAATAACAAATTCTTTTTTTTTTTTTTACGTGGGGGAATGCATGACGCGTACCCCTTCGCGGGTGCGGGCGGAGGGGTTATGTCGGTTTTGCCGGGGTAAAAGAACGATGGAATAAAAATAATGTGCCTCCCGGAATACCGACTAAACCTACCACGGTGTTCCTCGACAAAACCACTATCGACTGGGCCGCGCGAATCACTTGCGCATACAGTCGCGACCTAGACTTAGGACTACTATTAATGAATCAAAACTTTTTCCGTGTGGGGTTAGACATACAAGACGCATGGCGATGCAGCCATTTAAATTATTTTTTTAGCTTTTCCCTATTTAGGCAAAGCTATTTACTAGAAACAACTTCTTCTTCTTCTTCTCTATTAGCCTTTATTATTCCCAAGTCACTTGGGGTCGGCTTTTTCTGGTCTAGCCGGATTTGACTGGATATCAGTTTTTACACGGAGCGGCTGCCACCTGACCTCCGCAACCCGAAGGCTAACGATACTCTAAGGCTAGACCAGTGTCAGGATATTAGAGGGTACTGACTTTCCCAATAACGATTGCCATTGATGTTCATGGCAGCCGAGACCAACGGCTTAACGTGCTCTCCGAGGCACGGAGCAGGCGATAATTGTCAATCAAATTTAGTAGAAGCAACTAAATGGATGAAATATGTGTGTTAACCTTCAAGAAAATAATCATCTAAATGCAATATATCTATGATTGGACTTTAACCCTTAAAGGCTACAACGGTGTTTTTACACCCGGGTGACTTATATTTGTGCCTGTATCTTTTATCGTATATACCTCAGCGCTTTGAGATTCCGTGTATTCTCGTAAGTCGATGGTAGCCCTCGAATACGTGGGGAGAGGGGTTGTGCGCGAGCGCGGGTCCCGAGCTACACTCGCAACTCGGTGTTTTTTCACCCATTGTAGTCATAGTGGGCTACTGAGTTACAGCATAAGTAATATTTTTTTTTTTTTGTTATGTGTCTATTCTAATTTTATGAGTATTATAATATGTCTCATGATTATTATTTTTATATTTATAATTATTTATTATTATTTATCTTTGTTATTATATTTATAGACTATTTTTATTTCAGGTTATGTATCGAAAGTAACTCTTAAAGTTTTTTTTTTGCCAAAGACTATCGCAATTTAGAAATGATTGTATAGGTATTTTCTTTATTTTAGTCTATAATTACATTTTGTAGGTTGATTTTATGTTTATTTTATCTAAAAAACATATTTGAAAAAGATTGCGATATCTTATTTTGATAAAAAAGATATGTTTTTTTAAGATATAGGTATAGATAATATGCCAAAATAAAAACTTATCTATGATTATTAAAATAAATATTATATAGACTGATTCAAATAATATAAAAAGCAATTTTTCAAGTTTTTGTCATACACGTCCAAAATTTTTATAATTTTGAGAATGATATTCACTCACAATTAAAAGTGTTTTTTTAAAGAAATTAAGTCAATGAATCAAATAACCATAGGACACGAACCATTATATTATTTATGACAATTATTCAATCCGGGTGTTTTTACACCCTTTGTAGTCTTAGCAGTATACAAATTCATTGTAGCCTTTAAGAGTTAATAAAGCGCCTTCTGTTGGTTTGTTTGGGAACGTTAAGTGCTAGGATACCTTAGGTCGCCACAGAGCCGATGTGTCAACTGGTGTGCCAGTTATGGCTGTCAGTGTCATATTGACGCAATATAAGCGCCGCGAGTCACGTGTGTGCGGACAATTTCAATATGACGAACTCGCTGCGTTACCAATCAAATCAGTGTTAATTAAAGACAAGCTTTATTATTTCATTTCATTTGTGTTCGCCTATATTATATTGCTTCTTCGTGTCAAAAGCGAGTAACCCTTCGTTATATATTTCTTTTAAATAGAAACGAGTATTTTTTATAGAATATTTTTTAAATATACATCATTAAGTAAAAAGCCTTTCTTTTTATATAACGTTAAATGCGAAAGAATTTATAAACATTGAAATTATGGATCCATTAATATTATAGTTTGAACAATTATGTATAGATGGCCATGTCCAGCAACATTATATCTTATTAAAAAAAGCAAAGTTCCACTTAAGTCTATGCATTCTCCGTGCAGTCGAAGTTTTTAATGTCAGCATTTTTCTGCAGCACTTACAAGCTTCAGCGGAAATATTCTTTCGTAATTACAAGTACAAACACGATACGAATACGAACATTATTAAACAAACTAATACATAACCCATACCATGATAACAGAACTGGGCGTCTATTATTAAACTTCTACAAGATATGAAATTATCTATTTGAATCAAAACTGTTTATCTAGTAGATTGTGTGTAAGGAACGTAAATCTATTGACCCCAGTCCTTGTGAATGTCTCTGACATTTGATATGGGATCAGTTCCTTATTAATATCCTGATGACTAACCTCAATGACAGATCTTAACCAAAGTCAGAAGCAAGCTATCTAGCGATTTCTGACTTTAGTTTAGTTACTTCATTATCAAAACTAGCTAGCCCGCGTGGTTTCACCCATGTTAATGATTACTGTTCTGCTCCCGTGATTCGTAGCATTAGGTTATCTAGACTTTGTTACGTATGTTAGCTTTCTAATGGTGAATGTTTAAAGTCAGTTCAGTAATTTTTGAGTTTATTTATTACTATCAATAAAGCATACAAAAATAGAAATCTGACTCTTTATAATATTAGTATAGGTATTATGATAAGTGAAGTGTAGTCAGTTATACTTTTATGTCTAGATTAATTTCACGTCACAGCATGAGAAAAACATTACAGTATCCAAGTTTCGCAATTCCACAAGTGACAAATGAGCTAAGCGTGAAATGGGTCAGTTCATCTCACGCTAAAACCTTATCTTGGGAGCCACGTACGATTAAGTTGAACTTTGCGAGGTCCGGATTAGTGAGATGACTTTGCAGATACTTTGAATTGGTTAATTACGGAACTTTAAGCCCCAAATGAGTTTTATAATGAATGTCGGGCATCAGGCATTTTGGGAGAAAAAGTTAATTTCAAGTCTATTATTCTTTGATCTACTGAGTTGGGAACAAAGTTAAAAGTTTAAACAAATAATTGTGCATCCAGTATCCAGTAGTTAGGGACGGCAGTTTTCCTTTTTTAAGTATGTGTAAATATTCCTCACTTACGGATATCTTAGGTACGCGTTACGCGTTATTCATGAAGTTTAAAACGAATTGACAAGATATGTTTGCTAAAAAAAATTCATCAAATTCTTACATTGTATTACAATATATTATATCAAAAAGAAATTAAAATAATGTTTCACCTTACGAGCACTCTATTTAAGCAAATAAATATTCTTATTAAAATTATATGATTTATATTTTTTAAAGATAAAAGCAATTGTGTTGCTATTAATAGTATACATGTCACTACCACCATTAGGTGGTAATGCAATGGATGGGATTTAGTCCCAAGACCATTATCGCAAATTCAAGGTAGAAACTATTCATTTTCATAGATCTTTATGCACTTTACACGTATTTCCACACATTTCTACAAGAATTTCTAGCTACAACGTCAAACAACACTTCTTTGAACTAGTTAAAATTTATGAATATGCGTCGGTATGTACATTAACGACAGATTATTAGAATATTTCTAACACCCCACATTCATTGGCGTGATTGAGGCATATATAAATATGTGAAGCGTTCAGTAGCTGTAGATACAGCATGTAGATACATTCCGTAAAGCAATAAAATAACCGATCGCCGCTGTTATTCAATTATTTGATTTGTTAATTTATTATTTGCAAAACAAAGGTACAATGTGATATTTTTTTATATAATATTGTCTTCTATTTACGCGAATATTATTCATTGAAATTAAACTGCTATATACGGATTTTATGGCGTTGTTTATTTGACAATTTATTACAAAATTTTGAAAATTGTTACACTACTACTACTATTAAACTTTACTAATTTTTAAGCTAATTAAATTATTATTAAACTATTTAGATTTAATTTATTTTTAAACTTTCCCCGACGTTTCGGTTGCTTTTCAGCAGCCATGGTCACGGGGAGACTAAGATGGCAGTTGTCTCAATGTTCCAGTGTAGTTATTTCAAAGTACCCGAACATAATTTAATCATTGGTGTTTCTATTTACGCAGAATGAGCTCAAAGTATCATGAAGTCTAGCTGTGGTTTGCTTCTTCTTGGGTTTGACTATTTTTATTACTGGATCCCAAGCTGGTGGTACATTCCAACCATCTTCTCTATTAAAATTAGGATGTTTTTTGATTTCAATAGCCTCGCGAAGCATCCTTGGTAGGAATCGGTGTTCTGTAGCGAGAATCTGTGGTTTGTCAAATCTCAGGTAGTGGTTGGTCCCCTGTTGCACATGTTCACACACAGCAGACTTCAATTTCAATTCATTTATGTTGTGATTGTTCAACAAATCAATTCTATACTAAACAGAATGTATCTTATGTATCTTATGTGGGGGCCAGTCAGTGCAGACCGGCGACACTTCGACCCAGTGGGATCTTTTGTGTCAACACTCTCCCAATAACAACTACCATAGATGTTCATGGCAGCTGGGACCAACGGCTTAACGTGCTCTCCGAGGCACGGAGTAGGCAATAATTGTCAATCAATACGCACATAATTTCGAAAAGTCATATAACTTCCGAAAGTCAGCGGTGCGCGACGTGGGTTCGAACCCGAGACCTTCTACATTGCAGTCTGTTGGTCTGCCCACTGAGCTATCGCTGCATTATGTAGATACATTGCATAAAGCAATAAAATAACCGACCTCGCTGTTATTCTAATATTTGATTTGTTGATTTATTATTTGTAAAACAAAGGTACAATGTGATACCATTTATGTTGTGATTGTTCAACAAATCAATTCTATCCTAAACCGAATAGTTTTTGATGTGCAAATTCAATATAGTTATATTTATACCACGTTTGGTTTTTTTTTTATAAAACTGTAACAAGGCCGTGTCTGTACATTGCATGTTTTTACAAACTAATTAAACCCACAACTATAAATATTTGCTTTTAATTGATTTCTGTCTTCGGTCCCATCTTAGTACAATTATTTCTCGCTGTTTATAAAATTTTATATATTTCCTCTTTTTAATTTCGAGCATTTTATATTAATATACTGTACTGTACTAAATGAAGTTTAAAAAAATGCATGTCCGTTTGTACTAACATCACGTAAAAACTACTAAATAAAATTTGATACAACTATCACTGTTTCGTTGCCTTGAGGTCGACTCAAGCTACATTTTATCTTTTGCCGTTTTGTAGAAAATGAGATTTGGCGCTTGATACAATCCGCGTACTAAATGAAATGTATTTATTTTAATTTTCTGAAATATTAATCTTATGAGTAGTTCATAACAAATTATAAATATTAATGACAATGACTAATAAATAATTTGTCCAAATTCATTCAATATTTACGACGTAATATGTATGGGAAAGATAGCATGTTTACTGTTTTACCCTTTCAGAATTAAAATTTCACTATGTTTGTAATGTTTATCATTGTCTATTTTGTCTGTTCCACCATACGCCAAAGTTGTTGACACTTTTCAACTTCCTTGATATCCCATCGACAAAATCTGTAAAACTATTTTAGTATCAATGTTGCTTCTAAATTCGAAATCGTATTTTAGCAAAATGTACAAACATGAAACTTATGAATACACACAACGATCCATAACTAGCTAGAAGTCCGCATTTTTATTATAAGAACCCGGAGTTTTCCCAACGGGTACAACATATTTGTAGCATATTATGTTGGGGCAAGTTAGCACAATGCTTGGCCAATAACATGATACGGAACATATTTGCCCCGCGGGTCCATTTGGGCAAAAGGTAGAAATCGAAAATAGTTGGCCGAACGAACCGTGAATGTATTTGTGAAATCCATGCATGATTGTTATTACTGGATGTATTGTTTCTTGGGTTACAGATGAACACTAAACACATATTACTTTTATATCTCTATTACAAATCTGCCTCCGTGGTGCAGTGGTAGTAAATACGACTGCTGAGGATGAGGACTCGGGTTCTAATTCCAGGTCGGGCCAACAAAAACTTATTGATTTTTTTGGTTAAGAAATCTCAATAGTAGCCACGAAATAGGAAGTTGGCGGTGTTGCACACCCGTCCTCGGAGAGCACGTAAAACGATTGGTACTGCGCCTGATCTCTCTCCAATCGTGTCGGATTTCCGTCCCATCGGATCATGAGAGTTCGGGAACAGAGAGTGCTCTTGTGTTTGCGCACACACTTGTGCACCATAATATCTCCTGCGCAGATGGCCAGTCTCGTAAAGACGTGACCGAAATTCGGTCTGGAGGACCCTATTACTATTTACGAAAGTTATTTTTTAAACGTAATACGGTTTTATTCATAATACAGGTAGTGAAAGCCTACAAGGAGACCGTTGGATTGCTGCTCTGAGGCCTTTTGTTCGATCCTCTTCTCTTTAACGGTGAAGGCAAACATTGTGAGGAAACTTGCAGGTCTTAGCGTTCTCTTAATGTTTTCGAAGATATATGAAGTCTATCAAACCGCACTCATGGGCTAGTGTGATGGGCAACAGCCTGACCCGTGCCAAGCAGTCCATATTATATACATTTCAAAAAGAGGTACGGTGTATTGCAATCTTAAATCAAGCTAATAACTGCCAGCCTACCTATCTGCATAAACTTTATCCTAAAAAGTTAGCGCCCAAAATATATTGTATTAGTACGATAAGATGAATTACAGTATCTGACCTTCTATTCAAAATTCGAATCACATAGAAGGTCGCGATATTGTCCAAGGCAAAACTAGGACATAAAAAATATCGAGGGTTTAAGAGTGTAGACGTAAAAACGTATTTATCGTCTGACGGACATGAGCCGATCGACAGCACGATTGACTACGACATACCAACCTTTTAAATCTATCTATGTTTATCAAGGACTTATATGTACTTATTTACAAAAAACAAAGTATATATGTATGTTTACCCATTGTCTAGTACCCATAGTACAAGTGCTGCTTAGTTTGGGCTAGATGGTCTTATGTGTATGTGGTAGAATATTATTATTATATTAAACGTCATTAAATCATACTTCAAATGTAAGACAATGATTCGGATAATCATGGCCGCAAATTGACCATTGTATGCAGGTTTATACAACTTTCAAATATTCGTAAAATTATTTCATAGCAATTAGATATTATACTCGTGTAGAGTATGTATAATAATATCAGGCTTGTTTATGAACTGTTCAACTGCTAGGCAAAGCTTCTTCAAAGTATACTCAAACTGTGAATGCTTATACCTATTGGTTTAAGCAAATCCACTTGAAGCGCTAGTTGGCAGAATTCACATATCTTTAAAAACATAGTGTACAGATGCAACCTACAAACTTCATAATATTTTCCTTCACCGTTAATGAAATGTTGATGAGCAATTATTTACTATTTAATACACACATAAGTTTAAATTGATAATCAAAGGAGCATATCAGGATATCAGGATATCCAACTCAAGATTTCTGCATGGCAGTCCAACGGTTTTTGCCATTGCTGCTATACAATATTATTAGTCGTCTATTACTTCCATATAGTACCTACGTCTCCAAAAAAGAAACTAAGCTAAAAAAGTAAGCCATTTATAAAATGAATTCGGTTAATTAAGTACAATACTAAATTTTGTCGAATCCAAAAGTAATGAGTTCTATAACATATTCACCCATCCGTTCCATGACCTCGCTAATCCCAGCTTAACTTCTGAACTAACGATCTGTGAAACCAACTACTAATGTAAAAATGAATTACTATAACACAATACGCTTCATCATGATAAGTGGTTCTATCGTTAATGATAGTGTGTGATGATACTGCAGTTCTACATTAGTTCATTTTTCATGAAAACCTTTTATTGTTCGCTAAGAATTCTTCATTGTTAGTTTTTAGAAGAAATTGTAGTTTAAGATTAAAAATACCTCGATAGAATGAGAATCCAGGGTCGACAAACCAAAGTTGCTTCAGCAGAGCTGAGATTTTCACTATGGACAAGTTTATTGTGGCAAAGAAGACATGCGTACTTCTAGTTTGAAGGCTAGATTTTTTTATTTTAGGGTGGATAGGAATATTTACCCAAATAATATATACTAGTTTCTGCCCGCCACTTTGCCCGCGTAAATCCCATGGGATTAAATACCGGGATAAAATGTAGACTATGTATGTACAATCTATCAACTTGCCAAATTTCATCAAAATGGGTTGTTTTAGTCCTGAAAGTATAACTGATAGACATTATAGTTTAGGTTTGCTAATACAACGTCAGTGAAATAAGAAGACGTCAACTGTTTTATATTATAATTTAACCAGCCTAGTTCGTAAATTGTTTTACGCATTTGTAATCAGTAAAATAGACGCATCCGCCAATATATTTATATAAAATATTTTTTTACTAGTTAAACTGCCGTTATAAAGAAAAAAGACGTATTATTTTCTCTTTATGACGGCACTTTTACTATGCCTCAAATTATGAGATGAGATGAAAATAAATACATACATACATACATAGATTCACACCTGTTTCCCAGAGGGGTAGGCAGAGACTACGGATTTCCATTTGCTACGATCCTGACACACTTCTCTGGCTTCATTCACTTTCATCACATTCCTCATACACGCCCGTCGGTTCAAGGTGCTCTTAACCTGGCCTTTGTCCAGAACGCCTCCGATCTGATCAAGAAACGTTCGCCTAGGTCTTCCTCTTGCGACTGTTCCATTCACACTAGCCTTATAAACTTTCTTAATAGATTCACACCTGTTTCCTAGAGGGGTAGGCAGAGACTACGGATTTCCATTTGCTACGATCCTGACTCACTTCTCTGGCTTCATTCACTTTCATCACATACCTCATACACGCCCGTCGGTTCAAGGTGCTCTTAACCTGGCCTTTGTCCAGAACGCCTCCGATCTGATCAAGAAACGTTCGCCTAGGTCTTCCTCTTGCGACTGTTCCATTCACACTAGCCTTATAAACTTTCTTAATCAGTCTTTCCTTGTCCATTCTTTCTACATGCCCAAACCAGCTTAACATACCCTTTTCTATTCTTGTCACTATATCCACTTTCATGCCGCATCTCTCTCTAATCACACTATTCCTTATTCTATCTTTCAGAGTCACACCACATATATTTCTCAGCGCTCTCATTTCTACAGCATTTATTCTGCTCTCATGCTTCTTTTGCCATACCCAACTTTCACTTCCATACATAAGTGTGGGCACTAATAGTCCTCTATGAACAGCCAAACGTGCCTTTTCGGAAACATTTCGACTGTTCATAAAAGCGCGTAGAGCTCCATTCACTTTGTTTCCCGCAATCGTTCTTCTGTCAATATCTCCCTCATGTTTACCATCCCTTGTAAACAAAGCACCCAAATATACAAACTCTTTCACTTGCTCCACTTTTTCTCCATCAATCATAATATTACACATCGTCACGCACTCTTCCTTTTCAAATACCATTACTTTCGTCTTACTTACATTTATTTTCATCCCTTTACTCTCAAAAGCACCATGCATAATAGTTACCATCGCCTGCAACTCTTCTGCTGATGACGCAAGTATTACTTGGTCATCGGCATAAAGAAGACATTTGACAAGTAACTCATTCATTCTTAATCCCCATTCACAATCTTTTAAATCTTTTAAACAATTGTCCATGTATAGGTTAAACAGCCAAGGTGACGCTACACATCCTTGTCTAACACCTTTTTCGATGCTAAACGATTGTGTAGGTCCCATTTATCCTAACACAAGCTCTGGAACCATCATAAAGAGATTTCAGAGCTCGCGTGAGGGTGCTATTCACTCCATACATGGACAATACCGACCAAAGTTCATTCCTCACCACTTTATCATAAGCCTTTTCCAGATCCACGAATGCGCAATAGACCTTTTGACCTTTGGCCAAAACTCTCTCGGCTATGCACCGTAAGGAAAAGACCTGATCCGTACATTCCATACCCTTTCGAAATCCCGTTTGTGCATCCCATATTTTCTCGTCGGTTACTTTCACAACCCTTTCAATTAACAAAAAATGAAAATAAATAAATTAATAGTTTTAATGAATTATGAATGAATTAATTTTTTAATCTGTTTCTATTTTAAAATGACAACTCCTGCACTCGGATTAAATCCTGTGTTGCGGGGAACTTTACAAACATTACAAACTTTACACTTTACAAACAAAGAACAACCGGATTCGGAACAACCATTTGCGGATCACACAAAATTTTGTCCAGTGTGGGATTCGAACCCACAACACTCGGCGCAATGCCAGTGGCGAGGCGACCACTTAAACCACTACCTACGCTATCCATGCAATTAAATCATCAATTATATAATTCAAGTGTGTTTACAACATAACGTATTACACAGCTATCTTGAATCTTTCCTTATACATTCTTCAAATCTTACGGGAGACAAATAGAACAAACACGTCACCAAACTTCCACATAAATAACAAACGGTGCTGCTCGAGTAATCAGTCATCCCACATACTAGTGTAACGAACAAAGTTTTAATTCAATAACCCTGTTCCCGAACGAATGTAGAACTTCTGAATATGTGGACATAATGACGTATGTGTTTTTCTGATATGTAAAATACAAAGATAGTAAAACAAACAATATAAAAATATTTTATATTTTATTAAAAATTGGCAACATGGTGTACACCGTAGAGTAGCGATGGGTGGTGATAAAAAGTTCAAATTATTCAAGACTCGTAAATATTTGTTTTTGCCAGTTTCAATATAACAACGAAATTAATTCCGAAGAACATATTATTATAAAACTACGACTTGAGAAATTTATATAACACACATACCTAATATCTAAAGACGTATCTTTAGTAACAATTCTAATGCTTAATTCATTATCTAAGCCTATCTTATCTTATCTTATGTGAGGGCCAGTCAGTGTAGACCGGCGACACTTTGACCCAGTGGGATCTTTTGTGTCGACACTCTCTCAATAACAACTACCATTACATAGCTGTTCATGGCAGCCGGGACCGACGGCTTAAGGTGCTCTCCGAGGCACGGAGCAGGCGATAATTGGCAATCAATACGCACATAATTTCGAAAAGTCATATAACTCCGAAAGTCAGAGGTGCGCGACGTGGGTTCGAACCCGAGACCCTCTGCATTGCAGTCTGTTGGTCTCCCTACTGAGCTATCGCTGCTCTTATCTAAGCCTATATTCGATACTAAGGCTAAGCTTCGCTAGAATGTTCTAGAACTATCTGTTACAAACTTGAATAGTAATGACTCCTCAACTAACTTGAACTACCAATTCCTTGTTGAAATACAGTGCTTGCTCTTGAATATTGATATTGAAGCTGAATCTATTGGCCAGGTTTGCGTAATATATAAATACTAGCTCTCCCGACAGATGCTGCCCTATACACAAGAATAGAAACTTGAATATCCTCGAATCCACATGAAAGGAAAACACACAATTTTTTTTATCAAAATCTGTCCAGCTGTTTACGAGGAGTTCAGTGACATACACACGTACAGTAGAATTATATATATAAAGATTAATGTAATAGGTAGGTACCTATATAATATATATAATACAATATTAATATACCTTTAGTATAATATTGATATTCCGTGACTGATGTCTTCTCTTATTGGAACTGTGGCATATGGTTGTGTTCATGTTTAGTGGCAACCAGGTTCGATTCCCTAGTTGGTTAAAATTTTATTGGGCTTTTTTTATTGAAAATTCTCAGCGATACAGTACGAAGTTTAGAAATGTACCGCGAAGGAAATACGTTTTTTTTCACACACACATATATATATATATATATATATATATATATATATATATATATATATATATATATACATACATACATAGATTCTCGCCTATTTCCCAGAGGGGTAGGCACAGACTACGAATTTCCATTTGCTACGATCCTTACACACTTCTCTGGCTTCATTCACTTTCATCACATTCCTCATATATGCCCGTCGGTTTAAGGTGCTCTTAACCTGGCCTTTGTGCAGAACGCCTCCGATTTGATCAAGAAACGTTCGCCTAGGTCTTCCTCTTTCTTTTCACATAAACCTTTAACAATAAATATAGCTGCTTTATATGTGAGTGTGCATCTTGATATACATACATGAATAATATACAAATTTCACGCCCTTTTTATATCCCCGAAAAGGTAGGCAAAAGTGTATAACATACACATTTTTTTAATATTATTATAGGATTGCGTTAGACCGCGATCTCACCTGATGATAAGTGACGATGCATTTTACGAAGTAAGTAGTAGGTTTGGCATCTCTCTTTATAAGGGGCCGGCAGTTCCTTTCTGTTACAATTAGTTGAAAAAGAAAAACAAATATTCGATAAAGGTCTGACACGGTAATCGACTGAAGTCTCAGGAACGCATACACTGCCATTGTGCCACCGAAGCAGTCAACAGTACATTTTTTTTAAAGAATTTGAGATGCAACGACATTCTTTTATAATTCCTTTATACCCATTATCAATCATCAAAACATACCTGTTAGACCAATCAACAAAATGAAAATATATCCTGACTCTTATATCGCATCGTTTATCGCCACTTTAATACTCTGCATCGCATTGCATCTCTTTGCAACACTTACCAACAACAAAGTCAGTATTACGATGCATTATATTGTTATAAATAAAATCTTCAATCCATCTAGAAATTCTTTCAGAAAATATTGTATTACTTTATCCGCCATCGTTTCCAAATACCTTTTCCTTCCCACCATCAGGGCATCTCGTGTCTTCCTTGAACACAATATGTTTCAATTTGTTAGCAAAAAGTAAGTTTTGGAAATCAAGACATTCTTAACGGCCTTTCAGTCAAAGAGTATAGTCGATATTAAATTTTTGCGACATGTTCCTTCTTTTGATAAATATATTTTGTCCTCGTGTAACCGTGAAGGTTATTTCAATAAGTGTTGTTAGATATATTTTTTTGTTATAATTGAAGGTAAGTTCTACTAGAAAAATGTTGTATCTCTTACGATTTCCAAAGGGACAAATAAAGGTGTATTATCCACACATTTCGCTTACTATGTTTATTATTCCTCGTCATAGCAGGCGAGTCTAAATGAACTATAGCCAGAGATTATAATATTCATTAACAAATGGTATAATGGTTGAAGCATCTTAAAATTATATGTAGTTGAATGGCGGTTAAAATGAGTGGCCGTGAGTTTCTTCTAGGTTATTTCTCATTAGCCCTATCATTAGCCTGAAACTAGCATCTAACCAATATGTAAATTCAGTAAACTCATTAAATTTGATGTTCATAATTGTTACTTTGTCAATAAATGATTTTTGATTTCAAATTCAAGGCCTACAAGCAATAGTCACATTCGTTTTTTTCCACCCCTATACCGCCCAGGCAGTTTGAAATTAAATATATCAAAAAGGCCTTCAACAGTACCAAAATTCATTAAAACTTACATGTTTTCCAACTTTTTGTGGCCCCGAGAGAAATAATTAAAGTATGAAAATTAATGTAAATTTAAATACGGTACAAATATAATAAAGTTCAGTAAGTTGCCTAATACGTCAAAATCAGACAACCTTAAAAGCCACAACACAAGGCCGGAATATAGAACAATTAACTTCCCTTTAACCTGCCACAAATCATCAAAATTAATTTGAATAACAACCTGCAGACGTCTGATAACTAACTTAGAGACACACGCCAAACCCTTATAAGTTAACGTCAATAAAACAAATTATTATGCTGGGCTAACCCAAAACGGGATTAGTTTTGTATTCGTGACTCGCTATTGGCTTGGATTAATCAGCCGTCTTAGTTGACGAGATATTGATTCAGAACTTGCAAGCCTAAGATTTCTGTAAAGTGTTATATTCTGATAGTGGTGATTTATATAAGGCATAAGAGCTTAGCGAACCTGATTTATAATATTCTCTCATTTTCCTTGATGTTAATAAAAAAAGAAGAAGGGCTCTTGAGTTCGAACCCAAGGCGCCTTTACCTCTGACTTTTCGAAGTTATGTGCGTATTAATTAGTTAATTATGGCTCTATGGTGAAAATACCTTAAGAAAACCAGCATACCTAAGAGTTCTGCATAATGTTATCGAATACACCTAACATGAAGTCTTCTTACCCGCACTGGGCCGGCGTAATGACCTAGCCCATCTCACACTAAGAAAAGGCTCGTGCTAAGCGGTGGTTGTCTATATATTAATACGTGAAGCAAAAACTTTGTACCCCTTTTTACGAAAATTGCGCGGTTGGAGTATCAAATGTGACACAGTTAAAGTTGATATGGAGAAGGAGTGGCGAATCCTAATATTTTTATAAAATATGCACTAGAAATACATTAAATTAATGGAAAAACACTACACGCACACAACCATGCATTTGACACACGCAGTCGAATCGCGTTCTTAGTATTTCGGCATTGTTGATACCAGGACCCTGATACCAGGTTATGATTTTTTTGTTTTAACTATAAGTGTTTCATTACATGGTATCCCCAGTATAGTTTCGAATAATCATGAACCGTTAAAGCGTGTATATTCTTTTTTGAATAAGATATAAGCGTGTTGCAATATTGTCATTCTTACTTTTGGTTATTCAAAAAGTACTTATTGTTTTATCATAACTCCTTATATATGAAGGTAATTTGTCATTGCAATTTTAACTAATGGCTGTTTCCAGAAAATTATTTTACAAATTTCGTCTTTACAGCAACTTCTTCAAGCTCGCTTTTTGCGGATACTTTGTGTCAGTTGGTTTTTCTGAACTATTTGACTACGTAGTTGAACCTGTGGCCTAAGTTTGCATACCGTGAAGTAGCTGGTTCGATTGGTTCGCAAACTTCTGGTACCGAACCATCGAGGTGGCTAAAGTAAACAGACAGCAAAAACCAATTTAAATTTGATTGATGCTTCGATACCGAAAGCCGGACTAGTTTATTAAATTTGAAATCATATCGTATAAATACCGCCAATAACCCGATTTAGATTTACTCGGAAATCGAAGGTCCAAAATATTAATACCCCTGAGATCCAAACATTGATTTCTCGAGTTTGCCTCGCTGACCGATATCTCAAGACCGTTGAGGCTCTGGAGGCCATACTGTGCGGAATACCAATTAATTATATCGCCCCGCCGGGTACAGTTAACTTATTCGTGCTGACAAACGTCTGCGAGCGATGTAATGATTTATGATTTGAGTATGCAATTTGTGATGCTGAATAAATTATATGGATTAGGACATTATAGTAAATCATTACCTACTATAAAGCTGGATTGGGAATTTATTATCTAATAAACTATGATATTAATCAAATACTATATTAATGATATTGATAACTTTGTTCAAATAATTTTATTAGGTATGTACGCAGATTTTATCTTGAAATGAAATAAAGGTTTAAGTGACTATCTTGGTAAGCTTTGACGTATGAGAAAAAGAGAAAAATTTGTGACAACAACCAACCAGGAAAATTCTAAATGTTGGATTTGAATGGTATAGACGGCAAGGTCGTCCTAGACTTAGGTGAACATGTTTTCTTATAGGAAACAAAATGAAGAAAGGTCAGGTTAAGTCAGGTAAGGTCAAGATTACCTCTACCCTGGCGGATTGCCCCGCCTGGGCATTGCAGTGCCGTGAGTTGATCGCGGCAGTCGGACTGGTTGCCCTCTCACTCCCGGCCGTGGTTCAGTCTATGGTCCGGAGTGAGAGATCGTGGAACGCCGTCGCCTCCTTCTGTGAGGAAGTAATTTCCATCAAGGAGGCGGCGGAGCGGGAGAGGGAGCGCTTAAACCCTCTGCCCAACCGCAGAACCGGGCGCCGGAGGGCGCGAGATGACCTCCAGCCACCTTGAAGTTTGACCTGGGGGTGGTGGGCTGCGTGGGCCTGCTCGCCACCCGATCAGCACCAGGTTCGAGAGGCGGCGTGCGTGTCCCCCCGTGCGCCTCTGTATCGTGTCTTTGTCCCCCCCTCTCTCAGGGGGATGGTGGAGGAAATATTCTTTGTGAAGTGGCCTGCCGTTTCACACGGCGGGCCGAAACCACGGCGGGGTCGCGATTGCATGTGAAAGCGATTCGCGCGACCTCACCGTCTATGGTTATGTCGAGCAACACCGTGGTTGGTTTAGTCGGTATTACCAGGGTATCTTTTCCCCGGTGAGCCCGACATAAACTCTCCGTCGCCCCGCGGAGAGGTATGCGTAAAAGCAATCCATAACGTAAAAAAAAAAAAAAAGATTACCTATACCCTAAGCCGTCGAATGTATATAGATAATATGAAAGATCAATGGGAAAATATATAATTATGTCAGAATCGTAGCAAGTAAGAATCTATAATACCTATCTATATCTCCTGGAAACAGGCGGCAGTAAACTACTACGTATGAATATATTCATATATGCAGTGGTGTGTTTAGTTCAAGCAAAATATTGAGATTAAAATATAAAGATAACTACGGTTTCGCCATTTAGCAACCAGTATATACTCGTATATATTACGTAGGTTTAATGATTTGCAAAAATCAGAATTATAGTTCGTGGATACAAAACGAAGACATCTAGCACGGATATCAACATTAAAATCTACTATCTAATACCCAGCACTTCCATTTTATTTTTGCAATATCGAAACCAAATGTGTTAACGTATAACGTGATGATTCAAATATTATACGAGCGACATTGTCACCATTTGCGAGCCTTATACCAAACATCACTATTTGTTTAACAGAAAATTCTGCACATTTACAATTCAACACCAGAACGACACAAGCGTTTTCATTTTCTACCCCGAATAAATTTGACGTAGTATAAACAGATGTTTCTCTTGCCCCAAAATCAGCATACGAGTCTTTTTTAACAGGCTGTTTTAAATTGTCGTGGTCGAAAATGTTCTGCTATATATTAAGGCTCGATAACGCACGATCTGACAATTAGTGTCAACAAAAGATTTGCAAGCGTCTTATAAATTTAAATCGCGGTGGCGATAGCCTCCATATAGAAGAAAATTATAGGTGCGGCTGAAACAGCGATGTCCTTAGTAAACAAACCCTTATTTGTGACCTCAGGTCTTCAGTTTTTGTTACGCCTCCCAGAATTTGTGATTGGATTTTATTTACATAAACCAAGGTTTGTGTTTGGTTAATGTCGAAGTAGATTCAAAGTTCTCAGAGAGAGTAGTTTAGAACTAATACAATGCCTTGTTTGGAAAACGAAAGTACTGATTGGTGATATACATAATGTAATTTTTAGAAAGAAACAAATATCGACTTTAAAACTATATCTACAAGTAAAAACTTAAACTAAAAAATCCTATAAGCACTAAAAAGTTAAAAATAATACTAAATCTAATAAATTAAAAATGTTAAATAATTAACCTATATAACCTAAACTATCTTAAAACCTATAATAAAATTTTTCAATTTTTGGAGTCGGTGCCAAGCGACTCTATAGATTACAAAAAAAGAATCATCCAAATCAATTCATAATTGGCGGAGTAATCGCGTAACAAACATACAATGAAAAGTATCCATTCCATGATTACTACTATGATAGTTGCTAAATTTGTTCGTTATATTATTATGAGACGAGCTTATTGTCTACCTGCCTTATTTACTGATTAAAATTTCGGAGTCTATGCTGCGTCTGAGATTTTTTTGACATGCATGCTCTATAATACGTTACCCAATGACGGAATCAAATCCCACATGTCACACAGTCGCATTCACGACCGCTGCTCCTTGGTAGTCCGTATTTTTTTATTAATTAGAATTACTAAGAGGAAATCGCTTACTTTTTGGAGAGCAAAACCGAGAAATACGATCACACCATAGAAATAGAACCGATAAATACACTTCCTTTAAATGTTTAATGTATTTAATCTTAAAGTAAATAATATAAATTATAAAAGTTTTATTAGAATCTTACGATTCTCATAATTAATTAATGCTTACTATGTTCAAATTCAAAGCGAATCGTGCTAAAATGAGAATCGAATACATTTAATTTAACACATTAATATTCCAGTTATTGGACGCAAATAAATATTACGATGTGGCTTTATCATGCGGTTTGTGTGTTTAAACATGGTTGGAATAGTAAACCGCTTAATTTTGTTCTGCGGATTTCACATTCGCACTTATGTAGTATCAGCTGAACAGTAAACAATAAAAGTATGGCTTGGATTTTATTACGTAGGCACGGATGGCTCGGCTTAAATAGTCGTCTTGTACCAATGCACTAAGTGCATTGTACATATTTTTTGTATTTTTGTACATCCTTTTATTTTTATCTAATAGGATGGCAATCCATCACCAACAGAGCGGTGAGAACGAGAGATCAGGTACAGGACCTACATGGTAATTAAGCTTAATTTAACGATGAAGGATAACATCTATGCATGGTTTTTGCGCATGAGAAAGATACACTGGAAATCTCATGACTAGGTTTCTGTACAAAAAGAACATGAATAGAAAAGCTAGCAAACATTTACAGTCAAGTGCAAGGGTTATACCTGGTGGCAATATATGGTATAGCAAATCCTAAAACAAGAATTAATTGTTATAAAGCTTACTGACTTTGAACAAATAACTAAACTGGTTAAGCACGAGTCCACCTTGCATCGTTGTGTTATTGTATGGAACATTTGACCGATTTTATACAAATTTAATTACCTTTATTTCTGTAAAGATTATGTTCTCATAATGTATGTATGTATGTATCTTATGTGGGGGCCAGTCAGTGCAGACCGGCGACACTTCGACCCAGTGGGATCTTTTGTGTCGACACTCTCCCAATAACGACTGCCATAGATGTTCATGGCAGCCGGGACCGACGGCTTAACGTGCTCTCCGAGGCACGGAGCAGGCGATAATTGTCAATCAATATGCACATAATTTCGAAAAGTCATATAACTTCCGAAAGTCAGAGGTGCGCGACGTGGGTTCGAACTCGAGACCCTCTGCATTGCAGTCTGTTGGCCTCCCCACTGAGCTATCGCTGCTCTCCTCTTCCCCTGGATCGCCGTAAGGTGCTAACGTGTCGTAGCTTTATTGTCAGTTTAATTTGCAAATATTTAAATAATTTCATCAAAATAAATCACTTCAAATAATAGGAGTGCATAAAATCACAAGAGTAATAGTAACGCTCAAGTACTGTGAACCTACTACATCTCTGCGCGCCTGGTACTTCGCCGGACGACACTACGCAGCACTCTCAAGGACAAGTAAGAACACAATATCCAATAATTACCGGCGCGGGCGCTCCTCCCGCTACGGGTCACCAAGACCCCGCCCCCTCGACCAAACGATTGGCGAATTTGCGCAACATTGTCACCACCCGACTATCGCCTCGGGAGACTACCACTTGTGTGTGGTGTGCTTCAATAGGTTACTTACTGTTGCTGCGCACACGCAGATACTTAACGACATTGTTTGTATACATTGTTGATTATTTTTACTCACCGCTGTTGTTGATTATGGACTCATCAATGAATAAATCTGCGTCAGAGAATGAGATTAATAAATTGGTGGAACAGGATCAGAATAAGTCGTCACCGTGCTATGTATTCCGACGTTCCAAAAGGAGTCGAGAAGATATCTCGCTTAATGAACAATTAGATGATTTTAAAAAGGAAATTAAGGAAATGATTTCTCTCTTCTCGATTAAACAAGGCAATGAGATGCAACAAATCTCCTCAACCTTAAAAGAAATGCAGCAAACAAATCTTAGCATTGAAAACTCGATTACTTATCTCACGGCACAAAATGAGGAGTTACACAAAAAAATCATACACCTTGAAAACCAAAATAGGGAAGACAAAAAATATATAACATTATTAGAGAATAAACTAGAAGACATGGAGATTGGCAGCCGAAAAGCTAACTTTGTGATCAAAAATGTTCCTAAACGCAGCATGGAATCGAAGGATGACCTAATTGACATGGTTATTTCTCTCTCACGAAACATAGAATGTAGCATTTCTAAATCAGATATCAAGGACATTTTTAGACTGCGTGGGAGAAACAATGAAACCCCCAATCAACCTATTATTGTTGAAACATGCTCAACCCTGCTAAAAGCTGACGTTATGAAAATGAGTAAGGCTTATAACATAAAGCACAAGAGCAAACTGTGTTGTAAGCACCTTGGATTCAAATCTCAAGAAGATATACCCATATATCTATCTGATCACCTTACCGCCAAGGGATCCCGGCTTCACTTCCTCGCCCGGGATTTAACGAAATCAGGAGCTTACAAGTTTTGCTGGACAGCATACGGCAAGGTCTACGTGAAGAAAGACGAACAATCCCCTACGATTGTAATCCGAAGTGAAGAACAAATACACAAACTCACTTTAGGTAAATGACTACTAATGCATGCTTTAAATGAGTGTCGGTGTTTACAATCTTTTATTTACAAAACGTCAAAATATTTTGCTATGTTTGCAACAAAAACGTTACTCAGTTTATTGTATTCCATTACGAATATATTACGATTTTTCTGTTTACTTACTTGTATTTTAGGCAATTGGTTGTTTTGGAGTGTTTTACGCTTGATATTATACTTATTTCTGTGTCTATATTGTAATTTTAAACTTAATGTACTATCTTCACAAACATATACCTACACAATTACACTTACATACACTTATATTCTTAAACACACATTCCGTATCAGTTATATTATACATTCTTGGAAATCTTCTACAATGATGATAACTCTGTCTCTTACACTCTACTACATACAGCTCATATCACGACACGTATACTTTAAGCACTACATGTTCAACTGTTTTAACTTAATCCTCCCTTTGACGACTATTAATTTCAATATCTTTTCTTATGGCTGACACACTTCAAACTCTCACTGATATAGATGATATAGAGATTGCACAAACTTACCAGTGTGACGCTACAGAGTTACTCAATTACATTTGCCCCAGTAAAAGTGATCTGACCATTATATCACAAAATATTCGAAGTATTTATTGTAATTTTGACGACTTCTCACTCTTATTATCCACGTTTAAATTTGCAACTGACATTATCATTTTAACAGAATGTAGGCTAAATCCCAATAAACCCGTTCCCCAAATAAGTGGCTATCTAAGCTTCTTTACGACTCATCAATTAAATCAGAATGATGGTGTAGTTGTTTATGTTAAGAAGAACTTAAAGCCTAAGGTGAAAGAAGTGACTCTTGCACAGGCTTCGTGTCTGGAGATTAATGTCCTTAATCATATTATCTTGGGTATTTACCGACCTCCGTGTAACCCAAATACTGAAAGCTTTCTAGAATCACTTAATTCTCATCTCGACACTTTAAATTCTCATCAATCCATAATTATAAGCGGAGATATTAACATAAACCTCATAACTAAAGACTCAGAATCCGTATGTAAAAATAGGATAAACTATCTTAACATGTTATCACTTTACGGTATCCTGCCGGGACACACTCTACCTACAAGGGAACTTAACTGTTTGGATCATTTTATGATCAAAATAAATAAAAAAAAAGTCACGGCATCCATAGCCATCCTAAACACCTCTATTACTGACCATTACACTACTTTTCTTATGTTATCGAAATTAAAAACAAAACACCATGTTAAGAAAACTTTTAAATTCACTGATTTCGAACAGGCCTTAAAATATCTACAGGAAAATAGCATCTCTGACCTTCTTTTTTGTAATGACCCCGAAAAATTAACTAGTCAACTATTATTTAAATTAACAGAATCGATCAACTTTAGTACAGTTACCAAATTAATTCCTAATTATAAGCGTATAATTAAACCCTGGATAACTGAGGGCATTCTAAGATGCATCAGGCACCGAAATAAACTACAACATAATGTGCGTAGAGATCCATATAATGATGTTCTAGTAATTACTTATCGGCGATAACGCAACTTCTGTAACAACTTAATTAAAAAACTAAAAAGAAAATTCGAAAGGGAACTTCTTAAAAAATCGATTACAAACAATAAATTACTGTGGAGAAATATTAAAAACATAACTTACACGAATAATGCACAGAGCCTAAGTACAGATTTATTACAATTAAGAGCCAACTCGACAGATTCTGTTAACTTTATAAATAATTACTTTGCGAACATTGGTAAAGAGCTTGCGCAAAAAATCTTACCTGCTGGATTCAACACCAGCACTTTTACAAGCACACCAAAAACTCAAGTGAACTCGTTTGTTCTGTTAAATACTGACTTTCAGGAAGTGAGCACGATCCTAATGAGCCTAAAATCTGTCAGCGCTCCAGGCTTGGATAATATATCAGCCAGGTTTCTAAAATTTATAAGTTCGCATATTGTTCCTATCTTAACCCACTTAGCCAACCTATGCTTCGCAAAGGGTGTTTTCCCTGGTCCACTTAAACAGTCTTTTATAATCCCAGTTCACAAAGGTGGAGACAGGGATGATATTGACAACTATAGGCCAATCTCCATATTACCAGCCATGTCTAAAATATTAGAAAAACTTGTCAATAATCGATTGTTAAGATTCCTAGATAAATCTAATTCCTTGAGTAGCTCTCAATTTGGGTTCAGACGAGGTTTATCAACTGAGGATGCAGTGACTGCTCTTACCAGTCTCGTGACTGATAAATTGGACAGTGGCGACAAATGCATGGCAGTCTTTCTGGACCTTAAAAAGGCGTTTGATACCGTCTCTACCCCAATTCTAATAGACAAACTAGAAGCGTATGGAGTAAGGGGCACCGCGCTGAAACTTTTTAAAAGTTACCTCTCGAATAGGACCCAGAGAGTTAAAGTGGGAGAATGTACCAGTGGCGAAGCAGACGTCTGTTTCGGTATTCCCCAGGGAAGTGTGATTGGCCCGAAGTTGTTTCTGCTCTACATTAACGACCTCTGTAACCTTGAAGTCAATAACGCAAAAATCTTTTCCTATGCAGACGACACTGCAGTGGTTTTCACTGGAAATAGCTGGTGTGATGTTGCTTGTAGTGCTGAGGAAGGCTTGACCCTAATAGCTAAATGGTTGCAAAGTAATATACTGACCCTAAACACCAATAAATCAAATTACATGTGTTTCAGCATAACTACGCGTACTCAACCAAAAACTGACCTAAACATTAAAGTGCACAACTGTAATTATACAAATAATCAATGTACATGTCCTACTTTAGATAAAGTCTCACAAACCAAATACTTAGGAGTGGTCGTTGATGATAAGCTTACCTGGTATCCCCATCTTGAGCTTGTGACAAAGAGGATCAGAAAGTTAAGCTGGATTTTTAAATCGCTGAGACACGTTGTACCAAAAAATTCAATTACCAACATTAAGGCCCCCAGGAACCTCCTAAATGAAATATATATAGCGTTGGTGCAATCTGTCATAGCTTATTGCAACCCAATCTGGGGAGGTGCGGCGAAATCCAGTTTTATTGACCTAGAACGTGGACAACGCGCTCTAATCAAGTTAATGTACTTCAAAGCAAGAAGATTTCCAACTCATGACCTTTATCAAATCAGCGACTTACTCTCGGTCAGAAAACTATACGTAATAAAATCTATTTTGAAGAAACACAAGGAATTGCCTTACGTTCACGACTTAACACTGAAAAGAAGAAAAGACCTAATAGCAGAAGTCCCACACACCAAAACCAAGTTTGCAAACAGACAATATAAAAAGCGTTCTGCTAAGTTATATAATTTAGTAAATAAACACATTTATATATATAAACAAAAACTCCATGACTGCACAAAGACCATAACTAATTGGATAAAACCACTTACCTATGATGAGACCGAAGCATTGTTAGACTAACTCTTGCTATTACCTATAGTAACAACACTCACTCACACACTCATCCACAAACACACACACATATACATTCACACACACACATACACACACACACCTAAGCATATATTCCTCTTTTTATATTCTATCCTTTGTAGATCAATAATTTTCTATATTGTGTAAATATAATTTTAAATGAATCTGTTTTGGAAGAGTGGAGTCTCCTACTACAGGCTTTATTTGCTTAAAAGGAGGCTCCAACCACTACTTGAAACTACTGTATTTATAAAACAATAAACAATTTTTTCATTTTTTTTTCTCATGTATACTATCTACTCTCTATGTTCTCATAATAGTGAGTATTAGTATTGCGATTTAAGTCAATAAAAGAAGAAATGTATTGTCTGCTTTAATTTTTTGGTACAGTTTTAACAAAAAATCAGTGGAACCGAAATCAAAGCAGCGGAAGTGTATGTGAGTCTTCTCTCTTAGCCTTTATTATTCCCAAGTCACTTGGGGTCGGCTTTTCTGGTCTAACCGGATTTGACTGGATATCAGTTTTTACACGGAGCGGCTGCTACCTGACCTCCGCAACCCGAAGGCTAACGATACCCTAAGGCTAGACCAGTGTCAGGATATTAGAGGGTACTGACTTTCCCAATAACGACTGCCATAGATGTTCATGGCAGCCGGGACCGACGGCTTAACGTGCTCTCCGAGGCACGAAGCAGGCGATAATTGTCAATCAATACGCACATAATTTCGAAAAGTATAACTTCCGAAAGTCAGAATTGCGCGACGTGGGTTCGAACCCGAGACCCTCTGCATTGCAGTCTGTTGTTCTCCCCACTGAGCTATCGCTGCTATGTATGTGAGTGTTGTGCATAAAGTCTCGGGTTCGATTCCCGACGTTCGACTTTGACAAAAGAGGTAGGGCTTATTTTCTTAGTTTTTTGAATAATTACAGGATGTCTGCAGCTGTGCCTATTAAACGGCAATATTCACGATCTCAATTATATGAATACTGAAACCTTAAGCTGGCGAAATATAGATCTAATACGTCCCTTTCTTATTATATATATATTAGCAATATAAATATATATAATATATAATATAATCTGCTATTAGCAGATAGGGCTCGAACCCACGTCGCGCACCTCTGACTTTCGGAAGTTATATGACTTTTCGAAATTATGTGCATATTGATTGACAATTATCGCCTGCTCCGTGCCTCGGAGAGCACGTTAAGCCGTCGGTCCCGGCTGCCATGAACATCTATAGCAGTCGTTATTGGGAAAGTCAGTACCCTCTAATATCCTGACACTGGTCTAGCCTTAGGGTATCGTTAGCCTTTGGGTTGCGGAGGTCAGGTGGCAGCCGCTCCGTGTAAAAACTGATATCCAGTCAAATCCGATTAGACCAGAAAAGCCGACCCCAAGTGACTTGGGAATAATAAAGGCTAAGGGAGAAGAAGACGTGCCTTTCTTATTATAATATGAAGAAATACTATGTATGTAATAAAGGTGGTAGTTCACACAGGAGCTGTGCAACTGAATACAACATAAGTCTTAACTCGTCACAAAGATTAAAGCTTTGTATTTTGTTAGTTTTTAGACATTCAAAGCATTGACACCCTCTTTACTGCCATGGCAGAAGTGTGTGTTTTTATTTGTGGTCTAAAGGCCAGTTATTTTCTTTGTTAGGGAATTTTCATGAGCGATTTAGGCAATGTGCAAGGTAATAGACTGATATGCAAAACCGTAGCTGGTAAAATATGGGTAAAATATACCCTTACCTAAGTCTTTACTGATCCAGGCGGGTATCTCTGTCTATGCAATTATGTATAAACATAGACTTCCACCTAGATCCGTGGCACTCTACCAGCAGTTTACATTAACTGCTGTGAAAGTGCAACTAATTGCAGAAAAGTACAGTTTATCTACGACGTTCTTAGTTGGTAATCTCTAGTTCAAATCTGGATTCACAGCTAAAAGTTTCCGTTTCGTTATTTTAACATCTTACTGGATTACGCTGTACCTTTACTTTAGCTGATGATTAAGATGTAAGCGGTTCATACAATTGTGTGCAATAATATTAAAAGAAAATTGCTGGATTGTTTTGTTACTTTTTATTGTAAAACTACAAAACCATAATACAATAAGCTTATTATCGTGTTGTTTATTTAACACATCCATACTATCCATACTAATATTTTAAAACTGAAGATTTTGTTTGTTTGTTTGGTTGAACGTGCTTATCTCAGAAACTCTTCTTCTCTGTTAGCCTTTATTATTCCCAAGTCACTTGAGGTCGGCTTTTCTGGTCTAACCGGATTTGACTGGATATCAGTTTTTACACGGAGCGGCTGCCACCTGACCTCCGCAACCCGAAGGCTAACGATACCCTAAGGCTAGACCAGTGTCAGAATATTAGAGGGTACTGACTTTCCCAATAACGACTGCTATAGATGTTCATGGCAGCCGGGACCAACGGCTTAACGTGCTCTCCGAGGCACGGAGCAGGCGATAATTGTCAATTAATACGCACATAATTTCGAAAGGTCATATAACTTCCGAAAGTCAGAGGTGCGCGACGTGGTTTCGAACCCGAGACCCTTTGCATTGCAGTCTATTGGTCTCCCCACTGAACTATCGCTGCTACTTACTACTTATCTCAGGAACTACTGGCTGAAATTGGAAAATTATTTTAGTATTCGATAGCCTAGTTATCGAGTAAGGCTATAAGCTATATAACATCACGCTACGAGCAATAGGAGCGGAGAATCAATTAAAATGTTGCAAAAACGGGGAAAATTCTCCTATGTGATGCAGACGAAGTTGCGGTGGTCAGCTAGTTTATTATAATTATAATTTTGAAACAATTACACCGCTACTGTTAAATGTTACTACTAACTTTAAATTTACAGTTTCCACGACTTTTCGGTTGCTTTTCAGCAGCCATGTTTGCGGGGAGACTGAATGGCTCTAGACAGTATAAATGTTTATACTTGACAAGATGATTCATGCCGTAGCTGGCAAAGGCACAATATTGTGTACCATAGCCACAACTGTAGGTCTAATTTGAAATCAAATTCAAAATTCAAAATAAATTCATTCAGATTAGGTTACAAGGTAACATTTATGAATGTCAAAGTTACACAAAAAAAATTATGTGAATTTACATTTTCTGCCACGTTCAGTAGAGCAAGGGTGTAGGGCTCATGAGAAGAACGGGCAAGAAACTCATGGCCACTCTTTTTGATCGCCAATCGCCAATCTAAAATATGTTAGTATAGGAATTACCTACATAACATGATCATCACTATAAAATCATCAATATGTATTTTCATATCATATATGTACTAAAACGAATCTATGAAATAAATCTTACACAAATATTTTAATGCTTGCGGACTCAAAGATATCAAAGGTCAGCTCTTTAATAGTTTATTTTACGTTACATACGTAAATAAATTGACCGTGGTAAAAGAAAATTTGGATTCAATTTAGGACTAACGTAAATGCGTTTTCCTTAGTACATTGTTGAGTGTATACAGCGTATAAAATTTGAATGACGTCGTATTTATTTGCAACACATTTTAGGATATTATATAACTAAAATCAATGATTTAGATATCGTTATCGTAAAATTACATGCAAATATTTATTCTTAAAATATATTTTAACTTGCGTAGTAAAGCGTAACAAACAAACAAACTCACATTGCCATTTATAACATTAGTTAGAATATTACTTAAAATTATAGTACATAGGTACAGTATTATCAATTGAACGATGCACACTAACACGTGCTACCAAGTCATTATTTATAAATGCCGTTCAGTATACCAGTAATACCCAGAAGAGTGCCAACAAATAAAATAACTTTGATAAGCATCACAATATTGTACGTGCCTCAGCTAAATCTTCAGGCGTTACTGACATACTAATATCTTCGACGCAAATCGAAACCCAAAAAATATACGCACTAATAGCTTCCATTTCATCAAGCCCTGGGAGACCGAATACAATAAGTTGACATCCAACGAATAACTCAATTGACCCCAATCGGTTCCTATTACAGCAATATGGAACCTTAACCCTTTGTCTACCGAACCCGAATTTTATTCGCAAAACATCAAAGACTCGCCTCTTTGTTATATATTTATTGAAGAGTACTTTTCTTGGAAATATTTTAGTTATAAAAGGTTTAAGCTGTCGGAATATTAGGCAGTATTCGTTCAATATAGATGTTTTCCTTATAGGTTTGAGGCACGTTTGTTCGGTCTTAGTCTCTGGAGTCGGAGATTACACGAACTCGTACGATTGATTGATTCGGTGCCGTGGCTTCTGACTGAGAATTCTCATGGGTATCTTTTATAAAGATCAATATATGAGCAAGTAAAACTGTTTCTAGATTTAGGATTTACCAACCATAAATACAATGCTTTCCAGTACCTACTATAATAAAATAACAATTGAAACAGGTTATTTCCAACTAAATGCTAAATATTTGAGTAAGAGATTGTTTGGAGACATTATTTAGTCTTCCAAAGCAAATTTAACAGTATAGTAAAATTGTGTACTTTGGGCAGTAACTAAACCTGAGCTTACTAATAAAATCTTAGTACTAATCCCAAATCAAGTAACGCGTTATGAACTTATATTGTACATCTAAAATAATGTTTTTGATTTGTTTGTTCGAACGAGTAAATCTATTGAGTACTATTTAAAAAAAAAATTGTATTATGTATTTCGATTAAAAACATTCTAGCACGAGCTACAAGAGTAAAAGTGGGTGAAGTCGTGAGGAATAGGTACTATTTAATATAGTGATAAATAAATAAGCTCAGCTTAAGAATGTTTTCGACGGCAATACCGCACTGGTGCGTAAGCTCCACGTTTTCGAAAACAACTAATTAATAAAGTAGCATGAAATGTAAAAATGAGAATCGGCAATGAATTGCCGTCAATCTTAGAGTTCGAAAAAATGGTTCAAATAATATGCAAAAGTCACGTGACTAGTCGGTCTGAGGTCAAAAGTCATAGTTATTTCGGAGTATATCGACTATGCTGAGTCGAATGGCGTTGACCGCGAGTCTCTAGCTCTTACGGTTCTTGAGTTGAAAGTTGTATAACAGTTTTTAAAACTCTAAAAGCAACGGTTATTAACGTACGTCCATTACTTAAACTTATAAGGAATGACTGCACGGATGGCGTAGTGGTTTAAGTGGTCGCATCGCCACTGCCACTGTGCCATTGTTGTAGGTTCGATCCCCACACGTGACAAGAATTTGTGTAATCCACTAATAGTTCTGTTGTTCTAAGCTTGGGAGTTCCTTGTGTCCGTTGTTTGAATGTTTGTAAAGTCCCCCGCGACACAGAAATTATTCCTACAGTGGGAGTCGTTTTTTTTTAATAAATTTGAACAAATGGGTTTCTTTAAAGGGACAATTCCAGAGCGGTCGTGAAGATGTCTTTTGAGTAAAGGAAATATTGTAATGAGATGTTTCACTGCAAATAATGTAAGACGGTATATTGTTTTCTGTTATAACATTAATTACGACGTAGCAATGGCTTTGACAGATGGTAAACACAACGCTCAATTTTGAATAATGGTATTGCTGTAGAATTCTTATTATATAGTCGACAACGTGATGAAGATTTGATACTTAATTGTACTGCTTTTATTAACCGATTTCAAAAAGACGTATTTTAAACAAATTAGATTCCTGCATTTGGTTTGTGCCAGTACTTATTAAAAGTATCTAGTTATGTAATATTTTTTCTACAATATAATATTGTTGTACTATTTAGTTTTGTTGATATTGCTGATTTTCAAATTTACATATATAAGAATAAGCAGGCAAACTAAAGTTGTCGACATAACTCTCCGGATAACTAAGCTGCAATGGCAGTGGGCAGGGCACATAGCGCGCAGATCCGACGGCCGTTAGGGCAAAAAGGCTATGGAGTGGCGGCTACGTACCGGCAGACGCAGCAGGCGTAGGTCCCCCACAAGGTGGACCGATGGTAAGGGTCACGGGAAGCGGTTGCATGCGGGTGGCCCAACGCCGACCTGTGTGAAAAAATTTGAGGAGGCCCTTGTCCAGTAGTGGATGGCTTTCGGCTGAGGTGATGATGATGATATTTGTTAGATAGTATTCCTAAGTGAAGAAACTGACCGCATAAAATTTTAGTTGCCTAAGTTGTTTCGTACCTACTTTTGATTTCGTTTTGTTTTTTAACTTCGTGTATAATTATAAAATATTAATGCATAATTTTAAGTTAATTTCTTTTTGGATCAATTTAATTTTTTTAAATTCTTTTTAATTACATACATATACCCGTAAAACATAACCCTCTCTCTGAAGTAATCGGATAAAATAGGTTTTAATTTTATGTTTGCATGATCCGAAATCTGTTGCTCATTCAAAACATTTCAATTTATTGTTCGAAAGCTGGAAATAATCATAGATATTACTTTGGTAAGACTGCTTTTGTGAGTTTGACATGAAACGAGATAGATTTTGAATGACAGAAACTATTGAATGAAATTTGTCCAACCCGTGTATTTGTATTTACTGATATGCTGTGACGATAATCGCCTAGACGCCTGGCGAACGCGGGCGCACGTCACTAGCCACCTCTCGCGACCGGTGGTCCGACACTATATAAGGACGGATGGCGTCAGTCGAGTCTCCTTGCGGCCCGGCTTCACACTCCCAGCTAAGTGTCCTGATGTACAAGAACCACGAAGCAAGTCTTTAGCGAACCACGCCCTGACTATAGTTCTATGAGTAAAGATTGTCTCTTTTAATTGTATCTTAATTCATTAAAAGTGTATTTGTTATACCTTCTCTCATTGTACTTCCTAATTATTCTACAGTTCTCCTAAAGTAAACCCTAAAGGTTACAATGGCGCCCGGCTATTAAGTTTAAAGGCTTGCTACGTGGTATTTTTTATATTATTGCTATATACTGTGTACTGTGTGTGTGTATTCTGCTCAAAGGGTATGTAAGTTTTTCTTTCTTAAGTGCTTAACCGACCACGTGCGTGATCGCGTAGTGAAATTACTAACAGTTTCATTACCCACGTCGTGTTATTATTATATTCGAGATATTTCTATTGCACATGCTACATTTATTACGCTTATTTGCTATCGCGTTCTTTTCTCCTTGCATCCTTGGCCAGAATCATACGCTTGTCTTTCACTGTGTTCTATTGATAGTGTTTTTATTTCGCTGCTTGTCGTGTTAAATTGCGTGATTAGTAATATTTCTCGGCCGTTCGATACCTCGTGACCGTCGCGAACATTCTAAACAAGATGGCGTACGAGATTAAGTTTCCGTTATTGAATAAATCAGAATTACTTTACGAAGTTACTTTGCGTGGTGGTGAAGTCACGGTCGATGAACTTCGAAAATCAATCGCAAATGTATCTTAATTCATTAAAAGTGTATTTGTTATACCTTCTCTCATTGTACTTCCTAATTATTCTACAGTTCTCCTAAAGTAAACCCTAAAGGTTACAATGCTTACGGCATAACTTTCGATTGAACATTCTGGTGTTTATAAAACTATCATTAGCTAACACAGGGGTTAGCATAATCTTATGCTATCCCTTGTTTATTCGACAGTCATACACGCTCCTATTGGTTATGGACTTTTTCTCCAACAGTCAATTAGTTAATGCGACGAAATGATGTGCATGAAGACTCGGTTCGATTCTTGAGTTGAAGAGGTCAAAGCGTTCTTGAATTTTTCTGTCTTGATGTTCTCAGTAGTAACACGAAGACTGGAATTGTACCTGGTAGACCGCCATAGGCTCGCATCCTATTAAGTGGGACCTAAAAACATAGCTGGTGAATCATGGGCGCCTACAAGTAAGCTTAAAGTAATCCCTTTAACAGTAGGTATACAGCTCAGGCACATTACGTAGGCTAAGGTAAAATATAAGAACAGTTCAGATTTTGAACTTTGTCTAAGAAGATTACGTGATTGTTGTAAGACTACGGAACATATTTGCAGACTCCGTGCAGCAACTGTAAATATAAATAGCAATAGAATCACCCCTTATTGCGATCAAAATCATATTTGGCGAAATATAGGCGTGATACACCTTTGTCAACCTCTTCAGGAATATATGTTTGTTACTCTATAAGCGTATTTTCTGATATCTAAACAAAAAAAAAACCGAAAATACCCAAAATCAAAACTCTCTTTTTTCCTCATCCAAAAGGACCCTCTCCCTTACACTCATTACGAAGACAGCTGAATTAAAAAACATGACAACAGAAGGTGCATTGTCCCGTATATTTTATATGAAGACGTAACGTCCCACTTGCACAATGTCAAAAGCCTCATCCGCCTTTGTAACGTGGAACTAAGACCCGCGTGGAGAACACTTTAGACTGTAAAAAGAATTGTTTAGATTGTGCTATTGTTAATAATAGTGCTCCTATAACATATGTATGTATTGTTCAGTACTAAGTATCTGGAGCGGTAGACCAGCAGTAGTGAATGAGATTGCTGTGCATGAGGTCTCAAATTCCATTCCGGAGTGGGGAAGAGTGTTACCGGATTTTTCTATTAACACATTCTTGTTTTCGTATTGTACACAGTAGATGGAAATAGACTCGCCTTATATTGCGTGAGATGAAAGGAATATTACAGGCGAAATATGTAAGTGAGACAGCTCTGCATACTCGCTCGGGGGTATACGCATGTTCAGTAGTAAGTGAAACAATAATCTAATAGAAGGACCGTTATACAAACAGCTTAAGAAACCTCTTTAAAACTGCAGCTTGCATTCTTACATGTCTACTAGCGGACCCGACAGATGTTGTTCTCTATACAAATTAAAAAAAAAACACCAAATCTAAACCATTCTCACACACACTTAAACACACACAAAAATTTTATCAAAATCGGTCCTGCCGTTTAGGAGGAGTTTAATTACAAACACACGCACAGAAGATTTATATATATAAAGATATCCGACGTACGACTCCTTTGGAACCTGCATATCTGAAACAAAATTCTAATATTTTTAAATTATTATAATGGCACACGCTTGCCATACAAGGGAATTACCAAAGATGCAAACAAACTGCCAGATTCGAAACAACTATTTGTGGCTCACAAATCTTTTGTCCTGTTTTGATCGAAAATATGATACTGGACGCACTGTAACGTGGCGTTTGCTCAAAACTTTGCTTAAACCACTATAGAATCCGTGCAGTACAATGTCAGGCAATATGAATGAAGGGTGTAAATCCATGCTAACTATGTAAGTGTGGTGAACCATGATTGTTAGATATGAATGCGTCTCTCTGAATCTCTGAAAGGCGACCCGCACAACAATAGGGTAGTTTATAAGCGCCACGCTTCCAACCAGTTGCATTCACTATATGGAGCTGAGACAATTTGTAGCAAGTCGTGTATATATGATGTGCAATACTTATCAAATACATATGTATACATTCGGCAAGCATTCGTGAGATTATGTATGTACATAATAATGTATATAGTTGTTGACAGATACTAATGATTTCCATTTGATATAATTTAGGCGTGTTTTCGCTTGTTTCATTTAATTTCATCACGTTCTTCATGCACGCAGTTTAAGCAAAGTATGCCGAAAATATACTTAACATTATTATACATTTTTACTTTGCTTATTATATCTTATTTAATGACAATGCGATTGTTATGCCTAGAGTCTAAAGTTCGATACCTGGAGTGAAGGGTTGTTTAGTTTTACCATCGATAAATTCTCAAAGTATTCTTAAAGGTGACTGGAAATGTGCCCGTTAGGTTTGCCACTGTTAGGTACCTGTAACCTAAAACCACGTGTGGCCAAGTCTAGGTAGTAAAACAGTTCTGCCAATTCCTTCAGGGATATGAGCGTGAGACTATCGTATGTACAATATTGAGCTTACCACGCCTTAAATATACAAGTATGATTGAAATTAAACTACTATATACGGATTTTATCGCGTTATTTATTTTACACTTTATTACAAAGTTTTGAAACTGTTACACTACTACTAAATACTATTGAATTTTACTAATTTTTAAGCTAATTAATTTATTAAAATTATTAAGAACTATTTATATTTAAGTTTACACTTTCCCCGACGTTTCGGTTGCTTTTCAGCAGCCATGGTCACGGGGAGACTAAGATGGTAGTTGTCTCAATGTTCCAGTGTCGTTATTTCAAAGTACCCGAACATAATTTAATCATTGGTGTTTCTATTTACGCAGAATGAGATTTGTAATAAATTGTAAAATAAATAACGCGATAAAATCCGTATATAGTAGTTTAATTTCAATGAATAACATTCGCGTAAACAGAAGACAATATTATACAAGTATAATGACAAAAGTTAGCTCGAAAATCACAGCTAACTTCCTACCAGCATTTATAATGGGAATTCAATAAAACATATTTAGGTTTACCCATACACTATAAACGCTCTCGGTGATGACTTTCAAAATGTTCATTGTAACTGCAGGATCACTCAAACTCTACTCTTTACTTATGTTCTTGCGGAAATACCAAACCACTTAACAAAGTTACATTCCCTTGAGTCACTTTGTATATATTTTTTGATCTTAGAATAGAAATATGTGGTTTTCGGATATCGTATTCAAATATTATAGTAATATCTCCCCATTTTATTTAAAAATAAACGTACATCGATGTAAGACTACTGATATTAATAATTTATTAGTAGGCTAACGCTGCTTCGTATTTAGATAATGTCTTACAATTTTACTGATAAATAAATGATCATCAGCCTTACATTCAACTGTCTTACAACTGGGCATGAGCTATTCTCAGAGTAAGAAGGGTTAGGCCATAGTCCACCACATTGCTCGGTGCGGGTTGGCATACTTCATATATCTTCGAGAACATTATGGAGAACTTTCTGACATGTTCCTTCACCGTTAAAGCAAGCGATAATTAACTATTTTAATACGCACATCATTTTGAAAAGTGATGCGTGCCTTGGGACCAAGCTTGAGACCTCTGCGTGGCAGTCATACGGTTTCCCACAATTTTTATTTACAATGCAAAAAAAGCTTCTTACAACAACTGTGGCTAGTCTATATTTTCATCAACATTATCAAGAAATTTGTTTACACAGGTTCCGACAAACATACTTATAGATAATAAAACTTATTCACATTCAAACTTTACCAAGTCACTACATTGCTATTTTCCCTTCATCTATTACAACTTAGGTATTATAGCGAAAGCTAAAGATATTTATACGATCGTAACTTGCGAATTAATCTCTCGATGACAAGAAAAAACATAGAAAAGATATGTTGCTGTACTTAGAAGTTGTTAAAGTAAATGACTACATACTGTTTAACTTATTTGCCTACTTTGAATTTAACCTATTTGGGCAAATAAATCCAGCAACCTTTATTGAGATAGCTATTAAAGACTTTGTGAAAAACAGAATTGCAATGTTTTATTTGCGGTCTCGATGGCGTAGTGGTAAGTGTAACCGACTGCTACGCCCGAGGTCGCGGGTTCGATTCCCACACGAGTCAAACATTTGTGTGCTTGAACATGCATGTTTGTCTTGGTCTGCGTGTTTCTATGTATAATATGTAAGTATTTACAAAAAAAAAGTATATATGTAGGTTTATCCATTATCTAGTACCCATAGCACAAGCTCTGCTTAGTTTGGGCTAGATGGTGTTGTGTGTATGTGATATTATATTATTATTATTAATAATAATAATAATAATATCAGCCCCGTATTAATACTATCCCACTGCTGGGCATGGGCCTCTTCTCAGCGTGAGAAGGGTTAGGCCATAGTCCACCACGCTGCCCAGTGCGCGTTGGCAGACTTCAAATATTTTCAAGAACGTTATCGGGAAATCTCAGTCATGTAGGTTTACTAACAATGTTTTCCTTCGCCGTTAAAGCGAGCGATAATTAACTATTTAATACGCACATAACCTCAATAAGGCAGAGATGTGCCTTGGGTTAGAACATCAGCGATAGCCTAGTGGGAGTCTATCGCTGCTGATGTTTTACTAATATATTAATTTTCATCGCTGTAATATTTAAAGGAATTTTTAGAGTATAAGCGTCTGCCTACCGCAAGGTCTATCTTAAGAGGAAATAATAAATTTATTTGGCGATTAAAAAGCTAGAATTGTGGTACACCTTGAGTTAAATTTCTAGTTCGCTTTGAGGTTCCTATAGTCGCGTAGTTTTATCCTTCTCGCTTCCCACTTTTACCCTACGTACGCCTGCTTTTTTGTCTTTGCGACACTCCTCGAAGCGAATTCAGAGGAGTATAAAAGTTTGGCGCCTGATATACCAGGCCACATGGAGCCAAAATTAAGTGAGAAACCCTCCAACAAGCAATTAAAATAAGCAATTTTACATTGTCGACAAATAGCAATTAAATCAAAATTATGAACATACCGCCTTATTGATTAGGTTTACTAAATTATTCTGTTTGTTGACGGATATGTTCTATTTCCAGTTAGTTTATAATATTCTAACTACGGCTGTAGTTCTTAGTACTATTCGCTTCAGGCAGGATAACACGAGAGAGCCAATGCTGTTTAAATACCCTCTCTTGGTTAAATAGTCCGAATTACAGCTGGTACAGGCTATTGGCTACTCGAGTTTCTCAAACAATGCAATTCTAGGATGTGCTTTGTGTTTGTTAGACAGCTCTTGCATGTTAGTCCGTTACGACTAAGTCTCACATTTATACGTTTGAACGTATCACGTCTAGACTTACTAGCGTGCTTTTGAATAGATTTTAATTTTGATAGCAAGAATTCCATTGTTTTCATCTCGCCGTTAGCTGTAGTGAGTTTATAACATTTTATTTTTTTTGTAAAGTTGTCTCTCGCTCTAGGAATAATACCTGTGTCACGGAGGACTTTAAAATATTCAAACAACGACACAAAGAACACCCAGACTCGGAACAACCATTGGTGGGTCACATACAGTTTTGTCCCGTAAGGGATTTGAACCCACAATACTCGGCGCAGTAGCAGTGGCGTGGCGACCACTTAAACCAACGTGAGTCAAAAATCTATACAGAAAAAAAATGCCGTTCGCAATTATCGTAAAAACTATTTGTGAATCACACAACATGAATACGAGGTACTGCAGACATTAAATAGTTAATTACAGCTAACCTTACTAATAAAGGAAAACATAATTGTCTCGAAGATGTGTGGAAGCTGCCAACTCACACTGGACTAGCGTAGTGAACCTAGCCTTCTTATATTGAGAAGAGGCATATTCCCAAAGCAGCGGCACAGTTTAAATACGGGGCTGATAATCATAACTAATAATGTAAATGTGGGTTGGTTTGTTTGTTACACTTTCACGCCTTAACTGCTCGACTAATTGTTATAAAATTTATCCACGCATACACGTTTTCAGGGGTACAAAAAAGAGTTAGCGTACCATTCGTTCAGAAAAACATACTGTTACCGAGTGAAGTAACGAGCAAAAGCTATTATAAATTATCTTTCCTACCACTGTTCAGCAGGTAGTTACCAACATTGCGAATGTAAATATAAAATACTATGTACAAACGTTTTTGCCTGAACAATTCGCGCAGTGGTTTACGTAATAAAAACGTAAATCCGTAAATCTTTTATACCTAGCTCTTACACCATACCCTAATATGGCAATAAACATAATAATGGAACATTGGAAAATATGACATATTATGCAAGGGTACCAATGATATCTAGCAGTCAAATATTGTTTGTATAATTTCAGTACTTTTAGAGACATTGGACAGCCAGAAGGCCTTAGTGAATATTCTCTGACTATTCGGACCATCGGATAAATTCTAAACAAAGACGAGATTAAGAGTACTCTGAACCGACGAGCCTGCATGAAGAATATATTGGAAGTGAATGAAGAAAGTATGCAAGGATCGTAGCAAGTACAAGCCTGCCCCTACGCGTAACAGGCGTGAGTCTATATAACTATGTGCCTAAGCAGTTCTAGAGATTAATAATTAATAAATTAATAAAAGTCTAATAATGTCGGCCCTATTTATAAACAGTGCGGGTTAACAGACTTCACATGTTGTCGAGGACATTATGTAGAATTCTCAGATATGTAGGTTTCTTCACGATGTTTTCCTTCACCGTCATGAGACCTTTGTGTGGCAGTCTAACGGATTCCCACTAGGCTATCACTGACATATGCAATACCGATATATAAACTAAATGTAACTCTTTATAATATAAGAATTGATATGTTTCAAAAAATTTTTAGTAACAAGTTAGATAAGGATCGTACATAATTAGGTAAGGGGGTGACTCCAAAAAGTTTTGTCGACAATAACGCTAAGTTTGACCGCTCTTGTACAACATCGTTTACTCGATCCACCCTGGGCTTTGAACGACAAGTTAGCATCTTTTTGCTTACGAAACGTATATATTATTTGAAAATGCAGCCTTCCGGTCCTGAACTGCCAGGGGATTAATGACTTCAGGGATGAAGGATTGGTTGCTTTTTCAATAGGCAACTTCCGAACTAGGAATAATGCTTGTACTGCGAAAGCCTTTCAAATATTCAAACAAAGGACACAAAGAATATTCAAACTCGTAACAACTTTTTGTGGATCACACAATGTCCCGTGCGGGGATTGAACCCACAATACTCAGTGCAGCGGCAGTAAAGTAATAAACGCTAAAATCACCATGCCATCCGTGCATTCACGCATTAAAGCATAAAATATTAGTATGTGCTCAACTTTTTCATGCATTATTATGTAATATTTTTATCCATACATTTAATATTATAATAAATGAAACGTATCATATTTTGCGTACAACAAAATACTTCGAATTGGTTTTCAAATATTTTGCGTCTCTACTATCGGGCACAGATTTATTAATTATTTTTAATGTTATATAAATATTTTGCAGTAGAAACACAATACCATGAACGGAAAACGTGTTCTGCAATTACAACGCTAAACTTATCAATATAATATAATATGCGAGGAAATAAAACCAACGATATACGTATATGTATAGCATTGATTTTACTTTTTAAACATCACAGCTGTATTTCTGAGTTAGAAAAATTTTACACCCATATTTCGAAAGATTCTTCTTTCATGTAATGCTCAATATTTCCATCTTACATTGCCAGACTTTTACCCGGATTCTGAAAAGCTAATTATTAACAATATTGAGACTAATGTTTACGAAAAATAAGTTAAAATTAGAATTAGGTTAAAATTAAATCTTGAAAGGCTAATCAACAACTTGTCAAAAGAAGACTCATATCTTGTGTTTAGATCAGTCTGCTGCTAATTTAGTCAGCCAATCACATCAATTATAATTGGCATACGATTAACCGTTTATTTTTGAATTTGATCTGTATTTTATAAATGGGGGATTAGTAGGGTTACGATAAAAGCCTGACGAAAATTTAATAAAGTTTGTCGAATAACGACCGTTGGATTTGTACTATGCAGCCATATATGTATTTAATTAATTTGTATTTTCACGCGCGGCTTCGCTTGCTTAGGAACGGTATTTTTTTTGGATGCAAGGTACTCGACCTTTTTCCTCTTACAACGTGTAGATATGCAAAATTTCATGATTATCAAACAAACTCACATTCACATTTAAAATATTACCTAGAATTAGGATTTAAAACACAGATGATGACAGCTTTGTATAAGGTCTCGAATTCGATTTCCGGGCCGGACAAAGTTGACTGTCAAAGAATCTTCTGTAGCAGCATAGACTCTTGAACAGTGTTTGGTAGACGACAATAGGCTCGCTATCATTACATGTAACCTAAAGCAGCTGGCGAAAAGTTAGTGTAGTAGACTTCTGGCTACCTCTGAGAGAAATATGAGTACATCTACGTATGTATGATTTTTATTTGTATATTGAGTAAATTAATATGTAACTGCGTTTTATCGCATGATTGTTTAACAACATGTCACTTCCACTCTCGACGGACACGCTCGGGACTCAACACGACTTTTAATTAAAATGAAGCATAAAGCAATAACAACGCGTGTAACTTTCTTACATGTTTCACACATTACATACTCACATTTATATAATTATATCCCCGAAAGGAAAACTGAATTATATCATACTTACATTTATAAAATCCTAGATTTTACCCGCAGCATCTCTTGCATTAATCTTGATCTTGTCAAAATCTCCATCCATCAGGATCAGTACTTTTTCAGCATGAAAGGTAACCATTGTTCATTTCTGTACCCTTGACATCATGTATGCGAAATTTCATGATGATTTCGAGTCGTTAAAAGCGTGAAAGCGTAACAAATAAATAAACAAAAAAAAAATTACATTCGCATTTATAATACTAGTTATGATTTTATTAAAATCTACTAGCAATTTGAGTTACATTTCACTATTATTCCTGATAAGATTATCATTTAAATATCATCATTTAAATTCAAATTAGATAATTTACTATGCCTGTGTTAAAAGTTCATGTCAGTAGTGCAATAGGTGGGGAATCGGAACCAACAATCTCTGGAACGCAAGCCCAATGCCTTATTTTATGAGGAGTGTTGCTTATAATACTGTTTTTAGCTATGGCATAATAATAGGAGGCGAGCCGACAGTCGTCGATCGGATACATTTTATACCTATAGAATTTTAAATAAGAAAGTCAAATAAAACTTTGCCAGAAACGGTTATCAAAAACAAGACTTCAAAATATTGTCTTACGTTTACGCGATATTGTCCCGTTATACGGATATTGTCCCGTTGTTTATTTTAAAACACTTTTATTACATAATTTTGAACTATAACACTGCTATTATTGAACTCTACTACAATTTAAGCTATTTAAATTAATTAGCCAAGCCATGCTGCAAGCATGGTGCTGTAAAGCAACCGAAACGTCGGGGAAAAGTGTTAACTTAAATATAAATAGTTTTTTAATTTAAATAGATATAAACGAATAAGTTATTATTTTTTTAAGCATAGACTTATACTTGTATAAAAAAGCAATTAAAACACTACTATTATTAAACTCTACTACAATTTAAGCTATTTTCTATAAAATAATATCTATTGTTATGCATCATATGTAATATGAGACGCAAAATCTGCTATAATGACAAAATTATTATATCACTAACTGTAATATCTATTATATAAAGAACAGATAGAGGCAGCAAGACAACTTTATCACTCCGCATCAGATCTCCAAACATTGCAAAAGTATAGCTCTTCACAAACAAAATAAGTCCAACTTCGAATGTTTTATTCTACGAATTGTCTCTCAGTCTTGACAGCAGAGAGAAAAAAGCATTTCTCCAAAACAAAAACATGTAGGTAGTAGTGGATGAGTCGGCGTGATCTCAACTTTGTCATTCGTGGCTGATGAGCTAGCTACGCAATGATCCATGTGATTACCGGGCTTGTGATGGACCCGGTGTCAGGCATGAGAAACTAGGTCTCGGCTTTTAGTGTTTATCTGCTGAGGTTTAATGAATTACGCTGTATATTGCTATCCTTTATTCCATAGAGGAGGTTTATTGGTTTTAGCTTTGTACCAATATATTATTAAATTTTCTGTTTTAAACAGCGATTGTCTATACGTTAAGGTATGGGATTAGCGATCAAAAGCCCATGGATCCCATTCCTAACATAAGCGTTTAGGAGGGGATAACAAAATTACTAGTGATTTGAAAAAAAAAAACTAATATCTGTTCTATATTTATTACTTAATTTTAGAGTTTAAAAAAATCTCTTATACAACAACTTTGTCCGTCCGTCTGTTTGTTATACAACTTTCAACTCAAGAACCGTAAGAGCTAGAGACTCGCGGTTACGGTATGCCATTCGACGCAGCGTAGTCGATATACCCCCGAAATGACTATGACTTCTGACCTCAAGGTCACGTGATAGCATTTTTTCGCACTCTAAGATTTACGGAAATTCATGGCCGTTTTTCACTTGTTTTATAATATGTAGCCACCGATTTTTATATGTAGCCATTTTGTTTTGTTTGTTGAGAACTTAATGAATATAAACTTAAGCAACTCAAGTAAGTTACTTAAATACACCCTTACTCAGAACAATTTTTTGACAACACACTGCAGTCCAGTAACTGAGTTAATCTCTAATTCTAACTTGTGTATTAGATATACTAATGTAGTAGGTAGTATGCATTGTGATATATAAATAGATTTTACATAGATAAAATGCTATACTTTTCATAACATGATAGGTACGCTATAAAATCATTTTAATCATTATAGTCATCACTTTTTTGATTCTCTGTTGTCCTTTCTTTGTTTCTTGTATAATAGATTGTAATAATAATAATAATAATTCCATTATAACAGACCGGATATAACACTACAAGATAAAATCAATAAAACCACATATCTAATAGATATTGAAGTCCCCGATACGCATAACTTACAAAAGAAAATTAGTGAGAAAATATGCAGAGCTGAAGGATGAAGTAACAAGAATATGGAAAAAAGACAAAGTTTACATAGTGCCCATAGTTCTTTCCACCACCGGTATCATACCTAAACATCTTCAGCATAGTCTGGAATTAATAGACCTTAAAGATTCCCTATACATTATGCTCCAAAAAGCCGCCATTCTGAAAACCTGCAGAATAGTTAGAAAGTTTATGTCTCTTGATGAAAACGAGGTTACACAAAACACTTCATCTACATGACCTTAAACACACCACACGCTACATTTACTTGGTTTCGGCCCGTAACTGTAGACAAAACCAGCCCTGAGCTGAGAAAAAACAAAAGTACTCATAATAATAATAATGTTTATTGTCACTAATAAAATTTTACAAAATGCTCTTATTTTAGATACATATGTGAACTTCTTCTCTCTTAGCCTTTATTATTCCCAAGTCACTTGGGGTCGGCTTTTCTGGTCTAATCGGATTTGACTGGATATCAGTTTTTACACGGAGCGGCTGCCACCTGACCTCCGCAACCCGAAGGCTAACGATACCCTAAGGCTAGACCAGTGTCAGAATTTTAGAGGGTACTGACTTTCCCAATAACGACTGCCATAGATGTTCATGGCAGCCGGGACCAACGGCTTAACGTGCTATCAATACGCACTTAATTTCGAAAAGTCATATAGCTTCCGAAAGTCAGAGGTGCGCGACGTGGGTTCGAACCCGAGACCCTCTGCATTGCAGTCTATTGGTCTCCCCACTGAGCTATCGCTGCTATGTGAACGGTAAACAAAAATATCCATACATAATGTAAAGCCATCGGTGAAAATTTTCTTTGTATTTTTATAAAGGATCAATTTATTCAAATACTAAAACGCTCTATGCTACAATTTGAACCAAACCGTGATTGCGAATTGTAGCTCTACTGTCAATCATTATTGAAGGTACTCAGATTTATTGATGATCAATAACGCGAACAGTCTGCACTGTGGCTTGACTTCCAAATTTATATTGATGACGTCATTATTTTAAATTGGTTTTATATCAGTTTCTTTACAATATGTATATATTAAACCCTGTAATATTATCCTTCGAAGACATTATAAATATAACTCCAATTATAACGTCGTAGCTCATAGCAAACTTTTCTTGTTAATGTTGGTATGATGATATCCAAGGGTATCGAGTACCAATAATAATTTCTTAAGCTTGCCTTAATTTGGTTTTTGTAGATGAATCCGTAGATATTCAATGATACTTCTGAATGGTACGTAAACGTATTTGAGTATCTAATTTCAATGTGAAAGTAGAAATTTTCGTTAGTTTTCCGCGGCAATATAGGTCTAATTAATTAAAACATTTCCTTTACTTTAGTATATTATTACAGTTGAAATATAGTGAATATTATAATCGACTACACGTAGTATACACTATTACGAGGTAGCTACATAGTTCGGTCTCAAGAACAAAAAATAAAAGATAGAAAGTAAAACAGACAGACTCTATATTCTTTCTCTATATTTTTCCGAGAAAGAAAGAGAGTGAGAGAGAGAGAGAGCGATAGAGTAAAAGAGATAGAGAAATTGAAAGAAAGTTAATTGGTTTTTAAGCCAGCAATTTTTGAACGATAATAAAATTCCCAATTCGTAGGGAGTCGAGCAAGTGCTATCGAGATTTTCTATCAAGAATTTCGCAACCCCTATTAACACTTTGAATGACATCTGGGTGACCGAGAACCCCAAACAATAAATTTTCTTTATGTCTGTTGCACGGTGTTTAAAATGTTAAGAGAGTGTTAAACGTAATCGATGAACTGTGAATTTGTATAAATTAAGTTGTATACAACGATGAGACGGGCAGGCTCTTTCCCATTAGTTTGCACTTATGTTTACGTGCGGTCTTGTGGTCTCCAGTTCGATTCCTAGGACGGACGAAGTATTATTCGGCTTCTCTAGTAAGACAATTTTAGTAGCGGTACGGATCCTGTAAATATATTAAACTTTGTGCCGCTACTGAGAATTTTTGGGCATTTCCAGTAATAGGGAACCAGCCTATTCATGCCCGGCGGACGGCTACTTGGGATTTAAAAACACATCGGGCTAAATGTGGATTTGATACATCTCCGTCTATCTCTTGCAGAATATATTTCTTGTCTATATATGTACATAAGTATAAACAATTAAGAAAATAATACGCTCAGAATAATAATCGTAATAAGAGAATAAAAGCACAAGAAATATCAAAACAAAATACGTAATGAATTCAGTAGGAGAACATGGTTTGAATAAGATTTATGTGGATTATGATGAATGAATATTATGGTAAAGTGAAGAAAGGATTGAGGAAGATAATGTTGGGAAAATGTACACGGACAAGTATTATATACGTTGGGTAAAGGAAACACGAGTATTGAATAAGCCCGACTGTTGAAAGGCTTAGTTCGAGGTAATTGAAATACGTGTACGCGTGACTAAATGGTCACGGATATTAATATTATAAAATAATATTATACTTTGTGGATCACGCGTATCAACTTTAGATGAAATATATGTTAAAGTATTCGTGTGTAGGCTTTTTTGCGATTGTTAATAAAAGGTAATTAGAATATCCTTATTTTCGAAGGTGTCTGCCTCAGTTGCGTTAATATACTGAATCTGATTGCTATGGATGAGATCTTAGGTTCAATTTCAAATTTGAGCAAAGCGTTTAATAGTAAGTACTTGGCTTAATTAAGGAAATGAACACATACAAAATCAATTATTTCTACGTAATCAACATCAAGTTAAATGCACTTCTGCCACGTATCTATCAACGCGTTTATACCTTTGAAATACAAAATCATCCTGAGAATCAAATACGCGTCTACAGCTGCTTTAACCTCATCGTTTGTCAAAAATTTATGACCTCTTAGCATTAGCATTATCTTAGCATTATCTTGATGAAATAGATTTTTATTGTGGGCATACCTGGGCGTATTTATTTTATTTGCTCACGTATATGACGTAGTAAGGCGCAGTAGTAATCAGAGTTATTATTCCGACCTTTTTCAAGATTATCAAACCCAATCACGCCCTTCGGGTCCCAAAAAACTGAAGCCTTTTTTTGGTGGTGGACTGGATCTTCTCCACTGTTTCGTTTCCGGTGTACTGTGGTGAACCCATGTTTAGTCCATAGTAACAAAGCGATTTAAAATTATCTGGATCGGCTTCAAATCTCCAAACGCAAGATATAGTCACTCGCGTTCTTTTTTGTTCGACTGAAAGCAACCGCGGGACTAACCTTGCTGGCACCTTGTGGAAACCCAATTCGTTGACTATGATGTTTTGTCTTCATTCATAAGAGATGTCATCATCGGTCATATCTCTAATTTTTGATCTACGGTCTTGTAGAACTAAATCAAGTACCTTTTCAATATTGTCGCCAGTAGTGGACGTTGAAGGCCTTTTAGTGCGGGTTCGCTTTTCACACTGTCCTTACCACACTTGAATTCTGCTATCCATTTTTATACGGTTGAATATGACAGAGCAGATTCCCTAATGTACTGGCTATTCATAATGATATGGTTAGTACCATATCATTATGGATGGCGTTTGGTTATAAGCCCTTCTTATGATGGTACTTAATCACAGCACAGCTGCTCAATTTGCTCCATTTGCAGAAATTGCGGCGGATTGCTTCATAAATAAATTATAAAACACACACAACAAATTATCGCACACGTATCGTACTTCACACAGTTAACCAGTCTGAACTGAACTAAATAATGTAGGTTGGATATTAAGAATTGAATGCATATGTCCACCCTCGTATTATTATAAAGTAGGTATATATTGTATTTTTCTCTTTGCTGCCAGATGAATACATTATGGTATAATTGTTGCAATGCTTTGTATGATATGTGTAGTATAACACTGCAATTGTAAGTCAACCATTAGCCTGAACTAGAGATTATTTAAATGTAATCTCAGTAAACTTAAAACTCACTAACCGCCTTTAACTGTAATAAGTGTTGCTTTGTGACCTTAATAAAGAAAATAATTGAAATTAAACTACTTTGTGCGGCTTTTATCGCGTTGTGTGTGTTTCATAATTTATTTTTAAATACTTTTATTATTACATAATTTTGAAACACTACTACTGCTAAAATTTACTATTTACGATATTTCAAGTATTAAAACTATCTATATTTACATTTTCCCGACGTTTCGGTTGCTTTTCAGCAGTTATAATCATGGGGAGACTTTCAAACAAACAACGCGATAAAATCCGTAAAACGTAGTTTAATTTCAATGTATGACATTTGCGTAAACGTATAAAGTAATATTTGTCCTGTCGAAACACGGAGTCTGAAATGTTATACACTTGTGCCTTCCCCATCAAGGTTACACAAAAAATAAGTCATTTTAATTTTATCGTGTTGTTTATTTTTTATAAAACACTATGATTACATACATTTGAATTTTTAACTACTATTGGTAAACACTTTTACTAGTTACTGTTTACTTTTATTTAAGCTTTATAAAAATAAACTATGCGATAAAATTCGTATAAAGTAGTATAATTTCAAAGTCTATTTATATATAAAAATATTCATCTTAACAAACGCTTGGTGATAATTTCATCGTCCAAACCTCAGAAGACAGTAATAGGCTCTATCTAAGTGATACATCGTCTGAGGTCGTATCAATGTATACCTTGTGGATTTTCAACGTAATAACTCCGCTTATCTGATCACTTAATCTGACATATGGTGTCCCAAGACCTCTCTAGCCTCTTTAATTTTTATAATTTCAACAACCTTTGCTAGGAGTGTATACATTTCTGTCTGGTTTTGTGTAATTCAATCTTAACTTTCGTTTGACTGTTAACCTATTGAGTTTCAGCGGCATACCAGCAGCTGCACACAATAGGTTTTTAAGTACCTATGTCTGGCATTTCCAGACTGACAGGTTAATTGAACTGTTTAAAATCTTAATTAATCTTGCCTCAATGTCATAAAATTAAATATCATAAATAATATTAAAATAAATTAAACGTCAAATATAAAAATAAATATTTCTTGTTATTGGGCCGGCATGTTAAAAATTTCTTTTTATCATTACTCGACTTCTGGGCGGCGTATCAAAATGAAACATACACAAAATGTTAAGTTCTTCCTTTAGCAATACAAATGCGAAAACCGCACTCAATTATGTGCAGAAGCTTTTGTGTGATGCGCGCGGACATACAGATATACAAAAATACTAAAGTTACTATATTGGTTTCTATGGCTCATATAACTCCTTCAATGGGAGGGGGGAGTTCTCCCCCCCCCCCCACATTAATATTTCTTATATATCGCCTATTATTATCTCTAATTATTATCTTATGTATGTATGTATGTATCTTATGTGGGAGGCCAGTCAGTGCAGACCGGCGACACTTCGACCCGGTGGGATCTTTTGTGTCGATACTCTCCCAATAACGACTGCCATAGATGTTCATGGCAGCCGGGACCGATGGCTTAACGTGCTCTCCGAGGCACGGAGCAGGCGATGATTGTCAATCAATACGCACATAATTTCGAAAAGTCATATAACTTCCGAAAGTTTGAGGTGCGCGGCGTGGGTTCGAACCCGAGACCCTCTGTATTGCAGTCTATTGGTCTTCCCACTGAGCTATCACTGCTCTTATTATCTTATGTAACCAGCGATAGCCTAGTACGATCCCCAGGCGCACATCTTTGACGTTTCAAGGTGTTGTCCGTATTAAATAGTTAATTATCGCTCGCTTTAACGGTGAAGGAAAAATATCGTGAGGAAACCTACATGTCTGAATGTTCTCTATAATGTTCATCAAGATATGTGAAGTCTGCCAACCCGCACTGGGCCAGCGTGGTGGACTATGTCCTAACCCTTCTCACACTGAGAAGAGGCCCGTGCCCAGCAGTGGGACAGTTTAATACAGGGCTGATATTATTATTATATCGCCTATATACAGACATCGGCCAGTTACAATTTTGTAATATGTATAGACGGAGTTTAGAACTGTGCCCAGTAGACGACAATAAATTAACTCCCTATTATGTAGAAACTTAAACATATTTAGCATAAGGTGGATGTGATACACTTCTAAGGTAAACTAACTTAATAAATATTCATACGTATTTCCATAACTTGTAATCTAATACGTAACTAGAATGAATGCTACCATACTTATATACATACATAGTTTTGCGCCTATGTCGCATAATAATAATGTCCTCCAAACCGAATTTAACGAAGACTGGCCATCTGCGCAGGAGATATTATAGTCCACAAGTGTGTGCACAAACACAAGTGCACTCTCTGTTTCCTAACTCTCATGATACGATGAGACGGTAATCCGACACGACCGGAAAGAGATTGGGCGCAGGACCAACGGCTTTACGTGTTTTCCGAGGCACAGGGTTGTCTTACACCGCCAAATTTCTACCTCCGGGCTGCTATTGAGATTTCTTAACAGAAAAACCGAATAATTTTTGTGGGCCGACCCGGGATTCGAACCCGAGACCTCATGCATAGCAGTCGCATTCACTACCGTTGCGCCACGGAGGCATGTCGCATATGGTGTAGGTAACAGTAGTATCTGTGACTGTTGTGCCTGAGGTTTTAGGTTTAATGCCTGAGTCGAACAACGCGTTTTTGGGATTTACTATAACGAAATTTGGTAGCACGCAAGCACGGAGTGGCACTGTGACCAGTAATGGACTTGCCACCTTTTACGACCTAAAATAATAGCTGTCAAAATGTTGATTTAATTCTGCTCTGCTTACCTCTTGGAGATATAGGCGTGATACTTGGTATATTATACATTTAAAAGTCAATCTGTCTATATGTTATATTTGAACGTATAAACCACTAAACCGATGTTGATAAATAATATAGATATAATTTAAGCTCGAAGGAAGAACATACGTCTTTAAAATATCATTAATAAAATCATAGTACTAGCAGTAATTAGTTCTTAATTACAATTTAGTTAAGATATGTCCTATAATAGGAGACACTTCAACTAAATTGTTTGTAGCATACTTTACTGACATAGGTGATTGCTGCAACAATCGCCTATGTCACTAAAGTATGCGACATGATTTAATGCAAAATATTAACATAAAAAAAATATCATCATAATAATATATATAAAACCTATTACTGCTTAACTAATATTGCACTCAAACATACCTTTACGCTAAACGCCAGGCTGAATAAGTGAGTATACATTGTATCGCATGTTACAAACAATTTAGTCGAGATGTCTCCTTTACTACGTGGTACATATTCACTCAATGCTACTACCTAGTTGGTACCAAATAAATGTAAAGGTAAAACGTAAAACATTTCATTTCATTGCATCACATTTTGCCGAGTAATATTACAGCAGCTTTTTCACAGTGAAGTTAAACTTTTCCCGGCGTATGAGTTCATTTCAACCGCTCTCGGCCCGCTGCATTCGAAAGTGCTGGCTACAAAGAAAGTAATATACTTGTTTAGTTTCACTCCACTTTTATATATCTCGGGTAGTTTGAAACAGTTGTTTTGCGGTTGAAATCATCTGCTAGTACTTTACAAGTTATATTAAATTTATAATTTTTGTATTTCATCTATATATAGATACAGTGTTATAACACTGTGTTTTACATGTAAATACACCATGTCTATAGGTGCCGATGAAATCTACAAAATATGTTTATTATATCAGTCATGGTATAGATAGTATGTCTAGCTTTTTTTTTTTTGGGGGGGGTTTGTATATATGCTTTAATAGTTGCACTGCCTAGCTTGCTTTTTCTGCTCTTTAGCTTCACTGGATCAGCTGCTTGTTTAGTATAGATGCAAACCTGCTTTACTCGACTCTTCAAGACGGGTAAAGTGCTAATGGTCTTAGGGGAGAGCGCAACAGTCGTGTAGATCCCTAAGGCAAGTCTGGTGAGGAAGCCTTCACGTGGTTGCCCCCTGTTATTGGTCTAGTTCCCTCTGAAATAGACGTAACTAAAACCACCAGACGACCACTGCCTGGGATGGAGAGGTCATGTTCCGGCGGGTTCATCGTCGAACGACAGACGATGGATAGTAATGATCTCCCGCGTGTTTGTGCCGTGCGCGGGGACCTGTACGGAGGGATGAAGGAGTCCTGGGGGTTGAGTGGTGATGTGGCGATAGTGGTGCCGCTGATCTGCAACACGCCCCTTTGGTCCGGATATCGTCTCACACGGGAGGTCGTAGTCTAACCAGCTGCGATCAATCGGCTGCGGTGTCCGCTCATGCGGCCGCCAGGTGAGTGTCCTTGGGTGAAGAGGTCTCCAGCCGGCAGTGCTCGTTTCCCACCTCAGTGGTTTGGGGTGGAGCAACTAGTGCTGTACGTCTCGGGGACTATGAAAAGGGAATATAAAACCTCATGTAGACAAAGCCATAGTGAAGGCCCAGCGGGTCTTCGGCATGATTCGTTCTACTTATGGGAAGACCTGGGGCCTGAAGCCCAAGGTCATCAAGTGGCTATTCACGATAATGATAAGACCCATACTCACATATGGAAGCATTGTCTGGTGGCCAAGAACTAAACTAGCAACATGCAGGAAAGCGCTGTCTAAGGTGCAGCGATTGGCCTGCATGGCTATAACAGGGGCGTTCCCGTCTACGCCAACGGCTGCGTTAGAGATCCTGCTGGACTTAACGCCGCTACACATTGTTGTGGAGTTAGAGGCGTTGAAGGCGCTACATAGACTGTCTGTGCATGGGCTGTGGAGCGTCAACATGCCGGTAACTCGACACACAAAACTGGAGATTTCAAAGGATCTCAAAGTGATTATGAGCATGGGATGCGACAAAATGCAACCAATGCACATATTCAAAAAGAATTTTACAATAAAAGTCCCCACAAGGGAGGAATGGAGACAGGGTCTACAATCCCCTAACAAGGGTTGTCTCATCTGGTACACCGATGGTTCCAAAATGGAATCAGGATCAGGCGCTGGTATTTATGCCAACGACTGTAAGGTGAGCCAAAGCATGGGCAAATATACAACGGTCTTCCAGGCGGAAACCTATGCTATAATTGCCTGCGCGCAGGAGAATATCAACAAAAATGTCACTGACAAGACTGTTTATATTCTCAGTGATAGTCAAGCTGCTCTTAAGGCTCTGAACTCCTGTAGGGTGGATTCCGGACTAGTCCTGAACTGTGTTAAAGCCCTTAACAAACTTGGCAGGAAAAACACAGTCAGGCTTGTGTGGGTTCCGGGGCATGTAGGTGTGTAGGGTAATGAGGAGGCTGACGAATTGGCCAGGAAGGGCTCGGAGCAACTATTTGTTAGCCCCGAGCCATTTGTAGGACTCTCTGAGAGTACCGTCAAGGCAGCTATGAATGCACATGGCAATGATAAACACAGGCGGGAGTGGATGGCCCTTAGGGGTCTGGAACACTCCAAGAAATTCATTGCAAACAGAGCCACGGGCTTCACCCGGAAGTTCTGCGGGTACAACAAGGGCCAAATACGCCTGCTCACAGGAGCGTTTACTGGTCACTTTGGCACCAATGACTTCCTGTGCAGATTGAGTTTGACAAACAATTTGATCTGCAGAGCCTGTGGTGAGCGGGACGAGTCCATATTACACCTACTGTGTGAATGTGACGCGTTGGCTGGACTAAGGATGGGTCTGATGGGGTTGGCATATCCGAGCCCTGAGGACTTCAGGCTTCTCCCTCTGAAGTGTACGCTGCGATTGATGCAGTACATTCATAGGGAGATAGCTAAGGTATAGATCTCGGGGCCGACACAAAAGATCCCACTGGGTCGAAGTGTCGCCGGTCTGCACTGACTGGCCCCCGTAACAAGATAAGATAAGATGTCTAGCTTTGACTGGCGACCTCTGTCTTACAAATATATCATATACCCTTACTTGTGAACAATCTATATCAAATTTTATAAAAAACTATTTATCCAAACAATATTCAAATACCCAAACATAAAAACCTTCATTTTTAGCGAAATGTGTATTTTTTTTTTTTTGTATTTGTTCTAAGCAGAGAAAAGGAGCGCTTTGGAATCTTGTATCTTATCTTGTATCTTATGTGGGGGCCAGTCAGTGCAGACCGGCGACACTTCGACCCAGTGGGATCTTTTGTGTCGACACTCTCCCAATAACGACTGCCATAGATGTTCATGGCAGCCGGGACCGACGGCTTAACGTGCTTTCCGAGGCACGGAGCAGGCGATAATTGTCAATCAATACGCACATAATTTCGAAAAGTCATATAACTTCTGAAAGTCGGAGGTGCGCGACGTGGGTTCGAACCCGAGACCCTCTGCATTGCAGTCTGTTGGTCTCCCCACTAAGCTATCGCTGCTCTTTGGAAAGTATGACAATGTTGCCCAAGCAGAGGATAATAAATAATTATATATTTTGTTGTTAATAAGACTTTCTAATAAACATTCACAATTTGTAAGCAGCACCTCTAACAACTAATTTTTCTATAACTACCCGATGCAACTAAACATTTTTACACTTACCCTACCTTACTATAAATGTTGTCTGGTTATGTTATGTTATAAATTAAATTGTTAACTATAGTATTTTTCTTTGTAAGTGATTTATGTAATCTTTTGAGAAAAATAAATGTCTTAAACTGTAAACCGTAATGCACTCTCTCACTCCTGAAAGTATTTTGATGCGGCATTACAATTTAGTAATTTATTTTTAAGAGATGTTTTGTGCAACTTAAAGAAGTTGCTAAAAAACATCTCTTAAAAAATTTGCCTGTTTATCTGATTCTGAAACTGACGTGTAGCACATAGTGTGAATGTATCACATAATGGATCATGACTCAAAACTAATGAACTAATAAGCATCATCAAAAATCTTAATTTTATAAGTAAAGTTACTTATAAATTAATAATAATAATAAGTAACTCTATGAGAACACTGTTCAAAACAAAATTGCCCAACTACCATCAAACAGAGTACGGTTATAAAATATATGAAAATACAAAATTATTTAAACCACAATTCCAGTGTATATAAAGTTCATCACAAACTAGGTACCTAGTCTCGGCTTTATTTCCGTGCTCGTTACACATTATGTCGATGAAATCCGCACACTACGGGAGAATTATTGTCGAACTGGTTGTTCACAAAGTCGAAATTATTTCTCATCAGAATCGGAATATGGCCGGAAATATACAATTGTTTCGCTACAGTTTCCTTATTAATTCCGAATGGAACACGGAATAATTCGGAGTTTAAACATACGATTGGAAAATAACAATAGTTCGTGTGTAAGTTTCCAATGTTGGTATCAAAGCTTGCAGTTGTGGGCAAACAAGAATGCTCGATGTTTGTCGATTCGAATAGAATTCTCTTTGCCTTTACGTTATTCTTTTGGCTGTTACTTACGTGACTATGCATTATTGGTTTCAAAATACGTTCGAAAATTGGCTCGAAGACTAAACACAAGCCTTTTGTAAACGCCGCGCGTCACTTCGTTTTCCTAAATTTGATTTTGAGATTTTTGTACAGTCCAATACATTGTTGGTGGCAGTTTTTATTAATGCAACATGTTATTTGGTAGCATCTAGCTTGATTACCAATTTTATTACTATTTAATTTATATCTGTACTTACTTTATAACGAAGAGAGATTTAATTTTTTGTTTGTAATGATTTAAATCAAAAACTATCCAACCAATTTAAAAAAAACTTTCATCTTATGAAAGCTATACTATCACCGAGTAACATAGGCTACACCTAACTTAATCTACTTATACACGAGCGAAGCCACGGGCAAAAACTAGTCTAATATATACTAACAGGAGTAATAGCATACATACATTAAATAATACGTTTCCTGATAAATTCTAGTTTATATAAGTAAAGAAAAATAATATTACCTACCAAAAAATATAATACTTTGTATAATACTATAAACTAATATATACTATAAACACACCTATAAAATATAATACTGCCTGAACTATAAGTCACATCCCAAGCCAAATTAAATTTAAAGGAGCGAGTTCTCATGCAAAGAAAGGAAGAAAAGAAAGATTTATGACAACGTATTACTTTTCATCTCCCGAACGCGTTTCGAGGGTAGTTTGAAAATACTTTTATTTTTAGCCAGTTTCGTTTCTAAGTAGGAGATACTTAACTCTCTAAGCTTTAAGTTCTTACGTGCATTTAGTTGTAAAACAAACATGTTAGATAGAGTTTGTTAAGTAGACTTAGTTATAAACCCAACAGTACACATTATGTTTTAGTTACATTAGAGCTTTCGATATTTTATGCTCACTTGTGAACTGATTGGCTGTTAAGCCAATCGGATCACAAGTAAGTTCGAAATATATGCCCGAAGGCCTCTCAATAGGTCTACTAGGAGGCTTCCGGGCAGCAGTCTAAAGATCCTTTAACATGTGTGTCTTAATTTGCGAAGTATTCATAATAGTCAGTACTGAAAAAAATACTAACTAATTTTACTGTGTTGTTAAATTAAAAGGTGAATTATTTAAACACAGGCACGAATAAAATTCACGTTATATATTTTATATAATTGCGTGTATCAATTGTTGAGTACACAGTATAAATCTAATAATGAAGTGGTGAAAGTAGGGATAGTAATATAATAATACTAACTTTATTGGCTTAAAACAATGATACATAGACACACTTATAAAAAAATTGCATCTGAGCTATGTCTAGCTGCAACAGCCATTAAGGCACTTCCCATACGATTTTATTATGGTGTAAAACATAAGAGAAAATAAAGATAATTCTTAAGACTGCGCCGAGCCTAAGACGCGATTGGACTGCATGACAGAGCTCGAAATTCAAATCAGCGCGCGGCCGCTATATTAAAATTTTATGAAGGATTTTAAGTGCTTTTTTGATAAATATGTATCTTTATTGTCAACCAATAACTTAAATATTTGGGACGGACAAATTGTAATATAAATACGTATGTTTCGTTTAAGCTATCAAATAGGATAGATTTCTACTCTCATAATCTAAAAATCACGTAACACGAGCTGCAAATTTACGTAATTTTGTAGGTGAAAATATTAATTATTTTAAGTTTTTTACACGGAGTAATTGTAAACACATTAATTGTTATGATAAATGTATATTTTATATTTGTATTAAACAAAAAATGTTGATTTTATCGACTTAACTGTGACCGCCTGTTTTGGCACATTTCGCTCAGCGCAGTCTTAATGAATAAGAGCTTTTCAAATTTGTGCTTGCATTTACATTTAGCTCATTAACGTCGAAATGTTGTAATAAGTCCCGCGCTGCAATATTCGCAGATTTTATTCAGCAATAACTATTACAGCCAGTGCTAATAATTGCATGTAAAGTATATGTAAATCACAAACTCATGGCCGCAACAAAATGTAGGCATCAAATTGAATGCGAAGCGAAAGTACCTGTAGTCATTTGAATTTTAAAATATTAACTACATGGCTACTTATAACGTTGTAACGGTTACAATGTATATTTAATTTAATGTTTCAAAAGTTGATTATTACGTTGGTAGTATTGTAGCATAAGCTTGCTCTTAAATTCTCGGTTGATCATGATAATCTGGGTTTGCTGCTCGGGTTGAGACAAATTAATTAGGTTTTCTTTAGGGCAATACTAGAACTGTGTCAGGTATTGTTTAAGTTAGTTGTCTGGCAATCGACTCGTCTCCTAATAAACTTGAAAACTTAAATGTAGGTGAGGTAATATGGGTATAATACTGTTCTGCCTACGTCTGTTAGAAAAATAGACGTTTAAATATTATATGTTTTAAGGTCTATGTTACTGAAGTTGACTGAACATTTGATGTGCATAATGAACGTAATGATAAGCTGATCAATTTAACCACTATGCTCAAAGTGATCACCACATTGTACCGCTATTACTGTGGGCTATATGTTTATAAAATCACTTGCTATACCTACATTGATGTGAACTTTAACCGAAGTTGTTATTTTTAAGCAAATAAATTAAAGTGAAATACAACTTCAGTGGTATAATTTAGTTATTCAGTTTAGATTGATCATATCTAAACCGAATAAATTACATCAAAAGATCAGCGAAACGCTTATATTAGGCGTTTTGCTGATCCCAGGGTGTTAGAGTGCGCCTATTTGTCTGGAGGATGATGAGAGAATCACAAGTAGAAAACCAGAAAATTTGTCGCTAGGACAAAATATGATCGAGATTTTTGATATTCTACAGCTAAACGAATTGAAATACACGAGGCAATTATTTGTGTGATTCACAAGTAATTGATTTGGGTATGAGTGAATGTGAGTCCGTTAATTATATGTTTGTTAAGATCTGGCTCACAGTATAACTATTGGTGATCGTCAAAAAACTGCCAGGTTACGTTCAGTGCCAAACATTACAAATTCGCAAAATATTATCGAAATATAATAACAGACTTCTAGAATACTGCCTTAATTATCTTGAATTTACTGGGGTGCAGCTGTTATTCCTTCTATAGTATTATAAAACATGAATGGGTTTACTTATCAACATCAAAGATGTTTTGCGAATAACTTATTAATGTCGACAATTTGAAGGGTTTAAATCAACATAAACAATTTTCTTTTCATTTGTCTGTCTGTTTATTTGGGCACCAAACAAAAACCGCTGAACGAGTTTCGATGCAGCTATCAATGTCTAGTAGCTTGAGGTTCATTTTTATTATATTATATTATATTTAGGCACTAGGAAAATTATTAATATTCATCAAGTTTTACCGTGTTAATCCGGGGATATGACATTTATTCTTTATTAATTCATGTAAATTACGTCACAAGCTAACATAAAGTTGAAGCGTGCCCTGCACGGGTGGCGTAGGTGTAACTGGTCGCCTCATCACTGCCGCCGTTCCGGGAGTTGTGGGTTCGATACCCACACGGTACAAATATTTGTATGATTCACAAATAGTTGATTCTAGCCTAGATGTTTTATGTGCCCGTTGTTTAAATATTTGTAAAGTCCCGCGCGACGCAAGAATAATTAATTACTAGGGTAAAACGTACGGAGTTTAAAAAAAAATTACGCTACGAGACTACTACCTCGGGCAAAGAATAGTGTAGAATTTCCAGATAATTCTTCATTCGTAGTATTTGACGAAATTAATGGTTTGTTCTCGTTTATTGGAAAGTAAGCTCAGCAGTAATTAATATTAATGTTTTCATTCAAATACAATCACGTTGTACAAATGCAGCCAAACTCAATAGAATAACGTACCATTTATTTAAACATGAGCTCTACATCGAATGTAAAGCAATTTGCTTAATCTGTAGAGTAAATATGATTAAACAGATCACGGTAATTAATCAAATAGAGCCTTCAAATAGAGCTGATGGAATACTAATGAATCTCTATCGGTTTAGTAGAGTCTTTTATGTGTAGTGATTTTTATTGTTTTTGGATAGGTTTTGATTGTAGTCATGGTGTATTTCGTTTGTTCCTCTAACTTCTAAAATAAGTGACAACCCACACTTATTATAGAAATACGCGATATGTAATTATGGATGCGCGGTTGCTGCAAAGATGGGACAAAAATTAGAGTTGGCGACATAAGCGCTCTTGTTTGTCTTTTTGTTCCGGCATCACGTCAAATTCACTGACCAGCTTTTGATGCTGTTTTCGTAGCTTGTCATCGAATTCCGTGCAATAGAACTGGAGTTGTTTTTTTTTACGGCGTGCCACCTCGATGCTTTTTATGGTGGGTGGATAGTTGGAGTCGAAACTACATCAGCGACCCACCCAGCAGTGCCCAATGCTTCGCGTACCGAAGTGTTATTGTAAGTAGGGTTTAGGTTAGGCACAAAATACATAGTTTTAACTATTGGTCTTAGAATGGGTATTTACCTTCAATGTCAGCTTCTAATATTTTTGCCATGACCACCTGAATATTATAACGATTTTTTATTACAAGCTGTACATAAATACACTCTTGTTAATCCAACTCAAACAACTCTACCAAGTTATTTTGTCAAATGTTTATAAATAGGATTTATTTTTGTCACGGCCACCTCGCATTGTGCAAGCAAACTATTCACGGTACCTAAGCAGTTTACCCGAAAGCAATGCCCAGAAATTATCGGAATAAACACAGCATTAACGAGTAAGGGCGTTGGCGACAATACGGCGACAATGCGCGACAAAAGAGCGAGTAACAAAGGGGCTTTTGTTCCGTGCCATTGTCGCCAGGAACATGTTGCGAGCATGTTTTCAGCGTTACGAGTAACTTTTTTAAAAGGTAGAAAATTGAAACATGGTCATCTGGGACCCATTGTTAGCGGAGTTATTAGTAAAGTACTTTGTTGCTTGTCTGTGAGCCAGGAAAATGTGGAATAACAGCCTTTTTGTTGTGTATACATGAGAGATTGTATTGAAAAATTGAAGAACTAAAAATAATTAAATTATTTCTTAAAGAATTATACCACATCATTGCGTTGCTTAGATCGTGGCTTAGCTTAAATGATAGTTGAATATAATTTGGAGAAACAAGTTAAGAGAAAAATTTATGTTAAATAGATTAATAATTTTTTTAAAGTCTTACATTTGAAAATATTGAGGTCCCGTCAAAAGACGATTGCGACAGCAACATGCTGCTCTACACAAAACACGTGTGTAGCGATTCTATTTTTGTACTAGATAATTGGAATACTGTTTTCGGTACATTTGTGTCATTCATGAATCCAAATATTTTTTAATGAGTATAAATGAAACCTTACTTTTTTTTATAGGACAAATGGTGATGGGTTATAGACATCCATCGTTGTTTTATGTTCAGTATAATAGTAAACGATACAACTTTTACATCTTCGTAATATAATAATCACCCAGTAATAATAAAGCGGTCACGCACTGGAAGACGCAGCAGTGGTAGGCAAGATGAACGGATGACCTGGTAGGTGTAGCGGGAAGCGGTTGGATGCGGGCGGCCCAAAACCGGTCTGTGTGAAAAACCTTAGGGGAAGTCTGAGGATGAGGAGAGGAGAAAAGGAGGAGAATGTCTAACAGTGGACGTCTTTCGGCTGATATGATGAATAATTAGGATCATCTGCCTATATTCTGTCACGATGATGGAGGACCTCAGCCTAATGGATGTACCCACATTATACTTGAATACTATTTTTGAAAAAGCTTGTTTCCCGAACAAGATATATAATAAATGTGTGTACTTTTTGCGAATAAATTTTTTTGGGATCCATATTTAACTCATTGAACGCGATACCGGTCATAAATGACAGATAACAATACATTTTCTATTGTGTCTGCTACATGACATTGAATGTTTTAATATTATTTGTTTCTCTTACAGGGGTGTTTTTATAGAATGTCATGTTAGTAAAATACCCAGCCTTTGGGAGGCTTACACGCGGACATTGGTATATTGTGCACAAGGATATCTACCGAAGCTCTAGTCGCTAGGCGATGTAAAAGATAATTACTACACATAGAAATTCGAGTAATACTCTGGGTTATAGAGGTGGGTGAATGGATGTTTGAAAGGCTGGTGTTGTAATTGTAATTGTAATTGGACTCCCTTTTACGCATTTGAACTCCAAGTTGGTCCATTATGCGTGAGAGTCGGCCGGTTATGGATATAGCCAGCCCAACTCCGCCCAGAAGCACAGAAGGTTCCTGGGGTCTTCGCAGGCTTCGCGGAGTGACCTCGGGTTGTTGAGGATTTCCTTACGTTGTGCTGTTACTCCCACAAGGCTGGTGTTATGAAAACTATTTTACAAAACTTAGGTTAATCATTAGGCCCCGAGTGTATATTGTAGGTCGAACGTTATTTGATTTTTCCGTTAGAAAATTCTGAGTAGCAGCAACGACTTCTGGCAATATGCCTGGTAGATGGCAATCGGTTTGCTGTTTATAACTGGACTTAAGACTTACTTTGGACTAACACCCCGTAAAGCACCCAAAGCTAGCTTTATAATTTTAAAGTTCTCAATTCTCCAAGGGTAGACAGGTGTAAGTCTATGATGATACGATGTTTCCGGAATATGCTGTGATCTTTTGCAATCTTATAATTTTAAATACAAGCTATCTACATCTATGTGGCTTGTCTCGCGCTGCGAGCTGGACGATTCAGTCCATCGATTCGAAATTCTTCTGCAGCATAATAAATATTTTGCAGGCCATCGATTTAAAATTCTTCTGCAGCACAATAAATATTTTGTCATAATTATTATCATTGATGTAGCGCATGCCATGCAAATATTTCTTTCTATTTGATTTTTTGCTATCATGGCTGGATATCAAATACCAATCTCCATTTTGTCAAAGGATTTTTTACGCGTTAAATGTCACATCGTGTGATAACGCTACAAAACTTTAAAGTCGCGGGCCTCCTAGCTGCTGTAACTGGTAGTGTTCTTGATACCTCATGATGACTAGCCAATATCATGCTGCATAGCAACACTATTTTATGTAGCCATTTTGAAACATCACACCGAATACAACAACCCTAGTTTAGTCTAACAAGAGTAACTACTTACCGCTTTGAGCAATGTGTTGTCTTGATACTGATCAGCCATAAGAAGAAAATGCTTTTTAGATCTATTGTGATTAACTTGAATTACTCCAGCAAAGAAACTTAAGCCGCACAAAATTATTCCGATACATATTCCTACATAAAACCAAGGACGTTGTAGACATTACAAACGGCAAAGGCACTTACAGTTTTTGCCAAACCCGAGCGAAGCACTGCTATTAGCTAGTTCATTAATCTTTCCTTACATATTAATGAGGCTATTTTAATTTTAATTCCGTTAATGGAATTTGTGTTGAAAGTTTTAGAGTGGAAAGGTTTCTCACGATGTATCCTTTCCTTCAGAATGTAATCAAAATTAAATCTTAGCACTAATATAATAAGGTACGTTATCTTATGCTCGTTAGTTGTTGAAGAAAAAGTTGCATGGCTTAAATCTCCAAAAATAGGTACTAGAAAATCTGATTGTGGAAAACTAAAAAATTGATTTTATTTCTGCTATTTGCACATAGATGTCTCGTTAATGTCAATAAGCGATATTTTTTACGACAGTGCCATATCTATTAAAATTAGATGATTTTGTACAACTACTTTGCTTACTTACTTTATATTTGCTCAGCAGTGGAATAATATTATAAGGGAATGTTGTCAACGACGCAGAATAGAACATAGGGTATCTTTATACCCTATGTCCTTTTCTGCGCCGTTGACAACGTATGTGCAAAATATCATGTGATGATCAATGGAATAGTTAGGGCGTGAACGCATTAGAAATAAACTCACGTTTGCATTTATAATATTAGTTAGGATTAAGCTTTAGATTTTCTGAATCCTTTTTCTCCAAACAAATCCTACTAGCCAAATTTTCGACCAATGTAGCCAAACTCGTTTAAATCCGTGTGAACCAAATCCAGCATCTAATTAGTTGATAAAACTTCGTTCTTAATTTCTGCTTTTGTAACTAACGACACTTTTTCAAATTTATTAGAGAGTCGGACCTTCTCGAAGGTAAATACGTTTTATACTGATAATAATAATGTGTATATCGTAAGGATCTTACCCATGTACTACGATTATGAGGACATCGTCTAATACCTTTGAGAGTATGTGTATAAATTACCTAACTATATGAAGGTTTTTGGGTGTGAATATATGAGTACTCTGGTATTGATGTGAATATTCTATGAAATTTACTTAAACACACTGATGGCGTAGTGCTTTAAGTGATCGTTTCACCACTACCACGGATTTAATGACGGTGTAAATCCCAAACGGATAAAAAATGTGTGATCCACAAAAAGTTGTTTCAAGGCGTCGTGTGCTTTGTGTCCGTTGTTGGATTGGTTATCAAGTTTTATTTCACACGATGTATCAGTTATTGCTAGAGTAGAGTAAAAGCCCTTTAAAGCTTCGTGTTGCATGATATATATATATATATATATAATATGTAACGGGTATTAACGCGATCATGCATAATGTTTACCTTTTTTATGCTTGACGTTTCGACCAGGTTACACCGGCCGTGGTCACAAGCTGACTGAACGACTTGACTTGACGTCAAGCATAAAAAAGGTAAACATTATGCATGATCGCGTTAATACCCGTTACATATTAAAAATATAGAGTAAAATCCTTTTGAAAAGAAAAAAGAAACGCAATAAATTTAGGACTAATTAAGTTTATCTTTCCCTACTCGTGGTTCAAAATACGTATATGTATGTATCTTATGTGGGGGCTAGTCAGTGCAGACCGGCGACACTTCGACCCAGTGGGATCTTTTGTGTTGACACTCTCCCAATAACGACTGCCACATATGTTCATGGTAGCCGGGACATAACGGGACATAACTTCGAAATGTCATATAACTTCCGAAAGTCAGAGGTGCGTGAGGTGGGTTCGAACCCGAGACCCTCTGCATTGCAGTCTATTGGTCTCCCCACTGAGCTATCGCTGCTCAAAATACGTATATAGTAGAAGTTTACTCTTGGCGTTATTTTCATATTCAAGTATTACGTATATAACAGTATTCCATATGCCAATGGAGGCATCCGTCCTGGTTTAAATCCTTGTTATAGATTAATTAAAATAACATTTAAAATTACAAACACATTCTGCCAGATAAGATCATAGTCAAGTTCTGACTACGTGTTGCTACAAAAAAAATATTGACTGAAAATCTCAACAATATTTTGACTACGGAATTCAACCTTTTTTTGGCAGCGACATATTGAATGTTATTATTTTAAACTCAATTCTTGCATCGGCAGTATAGGTACCTACTAAAAGAAATAAACTATCTTCAGAAATGAATTCGCTTACATTCGTGCTTCAATGCGAATAGTAACAATGTTTACTGTTACTCCCAGCATTGAAGCACACACCCACACAGCACCCTGAAGATGGACTGTAAAATTGAATCTAGAAATACAATTTTTCCATCACATACTTCCAACGGCCACGTTTATAAAACGGAGGTAAAATTCCAATAGTAATAAAATACAAGTGCTAACATCTTTATCGCTGTATTTTAAATTAAATTCTTTAAGACTTCAGCAGTGGCATAATCAAACTTGGAATTTGATAAAGAATTCGTTTTTTTTGGAATGCTAATAATTTAAATCTCCTTTTACAGCGTTTGAACTAGGTATACGGCCTGTTTTTTGGATACCATTACAAATTAAATCTCGGACAAATTAAACGCTAGCGGGAACTGAGATAACAGGCTTTCACATATTGCTTTTATTTATTAGGATTATATCTAATCATTTTGTGATAAAAATGTTTATGTACAGCAATAAAGACCTTTATAACCGTGTCATCATTCACAAAGTTTATGTATGTCTAAATGTCGCCGAATAGGTAGCTATATCTTATGTTGTCCGTCATCCAAAAAAGTGCAATCTGATATAGGCATGTTGCACTTCTTTGGATGCCACTCCAGCAAATTTGGTATAATATTATATATGTATATGTAAAATCTATCTATTAACAGTATGTAAAACACATATATTGATAACTACTTATTAAATATAAAACTATAACTGATGTAATTTTACATCGGCATCGAATAATTTACAATATGACTCGTAACTCGACAGTGCTACGACGAAATGTTTTTTTTTTTAAATTTATAAGAGCCTTTCAGTTTTTTTTACGCAACTGAAACTCGTTTCCAGCCTTGAGTAGTCAGACTGGTAATGTTTGTGAAAACAGTCTCACATTGGTAATTGCTAAAATACCATTATTCTACAGAAAATAGTTGTAGACTAACAAGGAATGAAGTTCTCAGATTATTTTGTTGTAATCAAATGGAGTTGCATCACTACCAGCGTAAGGAGTAAGAACAACCGCAGGCTTTCAATAAAAATGTTCTGCCGAAGCTTCGGGACGAACGAAATATTAAAAATTCTTTGTAGCTTTTTCGGATTTCTATCTATCAATGATAGCGTTGTTCGGGCCACTTCATGGTAGTGTCAAAATGTATAATCGTCTCGAAATTTCGGCATTTATATTTCATGGTACTACTGGTTCCCTACTATTTGTCTTTATCTATTACGCTAGTAGTAATGGGCTTGCTTGCTAGGTTGGTAATGCACTAGTGATACGATTACCGTCAGGTGGACCGCGAAATGTATTCACACTACTTACTAGAAAATACGTCGACTGCGTTATTACAAGTTTATTACATAGACACGTACATAATCTCGCGTCTATATCCTTAAAGAGGCGAAGGTATATGACACCTATTTTGACTAGCATTTTACCACATAATGGTGGGTGAGCTTACTGCCTTTTACTGGACACAGTTTCAGGCTCTGAACTATTACGCAAAGAACAATGGCAGGTCTCCATACTAAAAAATGTCTGGGATCAAAGGGCAGCGTCCTATAATGCAAAATATGTCAAAAGATTCGGCGTTAGTTCCAGACTCTATAAGTGAAACTATTTTCACTTGGGAAAGCCGAAAAAATTAGATGTTTTGGTTTGAATTGTTTAGGTTACGAACTGTGTACGAATATAACAATTGTCGTAATAATCAAACAAACGTTTTTTACCATCAGTTTAATTAAAAATAGAAGAATTACAGTGCATATTAATAAAGATTCAAACAAAGTCAATTAATCCATATCGATCATTCGCTTAATTTTATCGATACAGATAACTATAGAATAATACATGTACTTACACCCCTATTTGTATGGTTGACATTTTGAAGGTAATTCGTAATTCGTACATACGTCATTTAAAATACATTAACATAAATAAGCTTTACGGATTTTAGTAAAATAAATGAATATTTGATAAATCTTAGAAAATTAAATTAATTTCTTTGCTATAAATGAAATCTACGGACGTCAAAAAAACACTAAACAATATTCTGCCATTGTTCTTTGACAGAAAACCATGATAGCACTGCTCAACCCAGAATTGGAACCCGAGGCTTCACGCAGAGCAGTTGCATTTACTACTGTTGCGCCATCAAGGCAATCAAGTAAATGACATATAATAAAAACAATATATATAAAATTACAAATACCACGAGATTTTAACAAAACTTCTTTTCTTAATAGAAATAAAAATGTATATGTATATATAATGTATACACAGTATATATAATAAAATGTGTATATATTACAAGCTTGCCTAATAAGATTTATTACCAAGAACCTCTATTAAATAGTACTCATATTTCTAAAGTAATTTGATAGTGCTCTTGCATCAGACAAAACCTTATCTCGATGGCCCAATCATGCTCAAAGAAACCATTTAAAATTAGCTCAAAGGTCCCAAAACTATTTGGAACAGATCTTGATTAGACTTTGCAAATAATTTGAATCGGTCATAGGGTAATACCACCGAATAACCCCGGCGTATCTGATCTTTTAACTAATTACTATTTATTCGAAGTCGAGAGGTAACTTTATGAGAATGTGTAATTAAGTTACTATTAATTACTCGAGAGGAGCTAGACTCTCCAGATTTAGAAGATAGCTTGTAATTAAACTGTTTACTAATTACTTGTAATCCTATGAGAATTAAATGTTAAGATATTTGTGATTGTGTAATCATTTTAGTTTTAGTACATTTTCGAACTCAATAAAATGGATCGATACATTTTGTTTGACTGATGGCTACGCCAAATACCAAGACATGTCTTGTTGTTTGCTCAAGACGAGCTTCAATATTATATCAGCAATTTACGACGACCCGAAATTATAATAATTGATTAAAATGTCGGGTTATATAGGTTTTTCTGATAGGCTATTCTTAATAGCTGGCTGAAGTATAATAAATAATTTTCCATGGAAAAATATATAATATGTGTTAAAATAAATTTTTACTTTATACTATACTATTTTTTTAAACGTATTTTCGGGGAACACTGGCATTTTTTTAATTACACGCGTTCGAGGTCGCCTTTAAAAGCTAGCTGTATTTATATTATAGACAAATGGACATTTTGGTAGTATATTTTAAGTAACATTTATAAATAAGTTATTATTATAATAATGCAACACAATCATTGTTTAAAATAAATAAAATACCAAATATATGTAAAATATGGAATACTGGCTAAGCATCAATAATTAATTTTTTTTCCATTCACTTCCTAGAAAAATAAAATGATCAGCCAAGTCAAATTTTGAACTATATGTATGTGCCCGGCAAATGAGTATCAGATGAGAACAAATCATTTCGCGAATTTGCACAATTCATGAAACACCTGTCTCAGCATAACGAAGTTAAAATACGCAAGAAAGAAACAGAAAATTCATTATGCCACTGCAGAATACTCCACTCAGATAGTTAAACAAAAAATATAATATCTGAAGAAAACTGAAATATTTCTCTCAAGGAAGAAATAATATTATTACGGTAATATAAAGGGATATACAGTTTATGTTAAGATAATGTTGCTTGTATGGGATTATGTTGGCTAGCAACCACTAAGTATGGACGATGGAATATTGGATAGACGGATTTTATACGAGATACGATTTATTCATTAGGGGATTTGTGTAAAGTAGATAGGTACCAAATGTTATTGTTAGTGAATATTATTACGAAGTAGTTGTTGTACCGGTAAGGTAAATTTGGCTGTTTGATTATTCTCAGGTGTTTAAACTGTGCCTATAGTACAGTCATTTGGTCCGAAATAAAGAGGTTACCTGAAAAGTTTCCCGGGAGTTTTGAAAATTGGCAGTTTTATAGATTTTGATGTGCTCGTTCGAAATTTGAACTTTGCCACCTCGTACCCTCGCCGCTCGCGCCGCCATATTATAAAAATGGCGCCTAATAATAGTTTCTCGACAATATCTCCTTTCCAACTCATTTTACGATAAAAACATTATATACAAAATTAAACCCGAGAACTTTTCGTATAATTTACGTAACAATATGTTTTTTGTAAAATCTATAGTTTTAGCGTACGAGCACCGCAGACTATTATTCATTTACAGCAACACGTGTTTTGCGTATTTTTAAGTAAAATATTTAAGTAATACTATGCACAGTGCTGCTAGATTGTGAGGTGAAATTCTCTCCGTCCGTCTCTGCGTAATGCTACGCATTGTACTATTTAGCCTTTGCAAGGGGAAATATTTATCCATGATCTGGCCGCACTGACTATGAATTACAGGTATTGAAATGCATCGCCTTTGTGTCGAGCCCCTCTTTCCCCTTTCTACAAAATATCTGCCAGCAGAGCACAAAATTATTGTTTTGCAGTTTTATCAGCGTTCCTAGAGATTTGGCTGGTTCTTAATGCTTTGCCATGGCTTCTAATGCAGTAAATTGTTTTATTTGCGAGAATCCATTACAATAAAGAGAAGTGATTGAAGTGAAGGAACATGGATTGGAGACTTTTCGAATTTTCGTGAAGTATTAAAAGGAAGGACCAGTAGGGTAAACTTTTGGATGCACTAAATATGACAGTGGTTCACGGCCCCGTCGATAGTGGTTTTGTCGAGGAACACCATGGTAGGTTTAGTCGGTATTCCGGTATGCGTAATGCATTACCCCACTTAAAATAAAAGAGTTGAAAAAAGAACAGTTGCCCGCGACTATGTACGCATGGAATTTAAAGTAGGTATCTATCTATATTTTCTTTATTTGCATGTAACTAGAAGCCGATATAGTTACAAATAATACTGCTAGGTGTCATATCAAGATAAAACATGCAGAAGAAGTTTTTAGATAGATCTCCAGCAATATATGTAATTGTGAAAACTACCTGTAATTTCGTGCATGAAGTTTTGCGTAATGTGCGATTAAAAATACAGACAGACAATTTCTAAAAAGAATTGTTTTTCACTTTTAAAGTATTTATAAAATTCTTTATATTTTTATTCTTAAATATCTTCCATGTAAAGAAATCGACCAGTTACAATTTTATTATAAAATGTGGCCACTAAAACTAACTGCACCATCAATCCCTATACTATTTTGGTAAGTGACTTTCCATTTGAAAATAATCTCTTTATGACAAGGTAATCCTTCTTTATATTTCATTGTTTATTTTCTTCCTGTTTCACGCTAAGTCTTATCGATTCTAGCTAAGGCCGGAATAGGAGTTGATCCGATTATACGAATTCGTTATCGAACAATAGAGGAGAACTTGTATTTCCATACATGCTGCTTAGAACACGCTTACATAGCACTGACGGTTTGTCACTAACAATTTGCGCTATAGAATGTCCGATAAAATCAATATGATCTGATGTCAAACAAAGGCGTTTAATGTTGAATTTTAATAAAACAAAACGCCATATTCGGCCAAATTGAATCCGTAAGGCAAACCTGTAGCAGTTTTCCGAAAAAACTTTTTAGCATCGTACACATTAAGCATACATATTATCATCATCAATTGATGGATTTCTATCAGATTTAATTTAAATTAGCTCTGACTATACATACATTGAGGGGTTTGTCGAAGTAATTTAAGTAGTCGTGCGTTCGAATCTCACATGGGACAAATACTAGTGACTCCCATAAATAGTTGTTTCGGGTTTGGTTGTTTTTTGTATCCGTTGTTTAAATATTTTTAAAGTCCTCGCGGACTTACATCTACTACTAAACGGCTAATTTGTCCGCCGTTGGTCCGCTACGCAAAGGACTTCTAACGTTTTTTAAGTTATGTGCGTATTAAAAAGTTATTTATTAATCCATTTGATGGTGAAAAATCGCCGTCAAGAAACCTACACGTCTGAGAGTTTTCCAAAATGTTTTCGACCGTAAAGTCTGCCAACGTCTCACACTGAGAAGAGGCCCGTGCCCAGCAGTGGGACGTTTTATACGCAAGGCTGATATTATTATACATACATACATACATAGATTCACGCCTGTTTCCCAGAGGGGTAGGCAGAGACTACGGATTTCCATTTGCTACGATCCTGACACACTTCTCTGGCTTCATTCACTTTCATCACATTCCTCATACACGCCCGTCGGTTCAAGGTGCTCTTAACCTGGCCTTTGTCCAGAACGCCTCCGATCTGATCAAGAAACGTTCGCCTAGGTCTTCCTCTTGCGACTGCTCCATTCACTTATTATTATATATTCGTTGAAAGGATGTTTTGATCTACGTAAACATCAGTTTGCTGAATGCGTTTGACGCATTAACAGCTTGTGTCCTTATCGCGTTACTAGGCTTATCTGATACCATTTTCATGTTGAAAGTATAACAAAGATATAACTTGTTTTGGATTACATCATTGTTTTCTCAAAGAAATATGAAGTTTTGTATAATTATGTCTAAAGGTGATAGAGAGTTTCATATGATATATAAATATAAACAGGCAATAAGCTTAGCCAGAGCTTTAAATACGAAAGTTAGTTTAATTCTTTCTGTTGCTTCGCCTGAGCTTTTTGAATAAAAATAGGTGGGAAGGCCAGTAATAGATAATACTATTGGGATTAAGAGCATTTTTCTTTCGAACAGCAAATACATATTTCGCCAAAGACTGATAGCACATGGCATAGTGGCTTAAGTATCACACTACGAACTTTCAAATCTACTGTGTTCCAGAAATGGTTGCTCCGAGTCTATGTGTTATTTGTATACATTGTTTCAATTTTTGTAAAATCCTAGGCGGTACAGGTGTTATTTCTAGTGCGGAAAGTGTCTGAGAAAATAAAGAATAATCGCAGTTACTAAAGATAGTCAAAGTCTGCTATGCTAGTGATGTTTGTGCTGGCATACATCACAAACTTTTCACATTATAAAACATGATAATATTATTTTCAGAATGGCGTTAATAAGTTTACCTAGCCAGGCCTGGCCAGGAAAAAGTATTGTATATTGAACTCTACGATGCCTATACAAACAAAGTATAATTTATGTGGGCTTTAATTGCTTTTCTTAAGTAAGAACTTCTTTTATAATTTCATACTTCGCGTAATGCTCTTTTGATTTTGCAGAGTCTACGATATGAAATACGGAACTGCAATAAGAAAAAATTTAAAACTGACCAAGATATTTTTGTAAAATTTATTTTTCTAACCGCCTAGAAGTTAGGTCTTAATAAATTTATATCTTTTAGTCTACAAGGTAATGTTTACCCGCCATAGATGTGATCTTTCGCTTTGAGCGTTTCGTCCTGCGGAAGATCACAGACGATACCGACGGTTGGATGTCGTCTAAAATAGATTTTATGGTCATTCCTAAAGCCGAGTAATATATGCATACGGCATAGAATTTAGTGTGTTAGAATCTGGCAGAACCACATTAGTACGGCAAAAAACGATGGTCTAGTTATGTAGTGTGGAATAAAGTTCACTGAAATTTATTTATTGAAGCACGGCGTCTTCGACTTTATTTGTTTTTAATACAAGGGGTTACACTCGCCCCGTGGATAATTTCTGTCTCGCGGGGGACTTCACTCACATTCATATAACAGACACAAAGTACACCCAGATTTGGAATATATCCGGCCGTGATCCATTGATCCATGGTCCACAGCGAGAATCGGGTAGCCGTCGCGTCCTTCTGCGAGGACGTTATCTCGCAGAAAGAGGCGGCAGCAGAGCATAAAGAATGAGATGCCAGAGAATGAAGCAAGACCGATATGGCAAGTATCATTGCAGGTACATACAAAATCATAAAGAAGGTATACCTAATATTGTCTTCTATTTACGCGAATATTATTCATTGAAATTAAACTGCTAAATACGGATTTTATCGCGTTGTTTATTTGACACTTTATTACAAAATTTTGAAAATAGTTACACTACTACTACTATTAAACTTTACTAATTTTTAAGCTAATTAAATTATTATTAAACTATTTAGATTTTTTTTTTTTTTACACTTTCCCCGACGTTTCGGTTGCTTTTCAGCAGCCATGGTCACGGGGAGACTAAGATGGCAGTTGTCTCAATGTTCCAGTGTAGTTATTTCAAAGTACCCGAACATAATTTAATCATTGGTGTTTCTATTAAAATCCGTATATAGCAGTTTAATTTCAATGAAGAAGGTATACCTTCTAAAACAGTCAAAAATAACGAAAGTATCGCCAAAAATTTTGTTTACAACTAAGTTATATAAGTTAGATTGCAAGGTGATTGTATACGTCCCTTCGTTTCAAAATCTATTAAGCTGGATTTATGGGAACTATACAAGTAGCAAAACATCGTTAGCCATGTCTCCGTTCCTAAGTATGAGCTTACTTTTTACATTATAGTAGGTACAAATCAAAAACTTGCCTCGGTGGCGCAGCAATCGTATTCAGTACCGAGTGTATGCGACTATTGTGCATAAGGTTTTTGCTTTTGCGGTCGAGCAAATTGGGTTTTTCTGAGAAACTCTTAGTAGCGCGGCATAAAAACCTGTGCCTAATAAGCATATTCCCTATTACGTAGGTTTTATAGGCATAGCTTTCGAAATGTGGATACGGTACATCTCAGTCTACCCGCCGGGGTTATACGCGTAAGACTTTGCATGCACGTACAAAACATAACAAAGCCACAGTGTTTAGGGCCACTCCAGGTGTATAAATAAAAATTCGTTAAATCTCTAAAAATACGTGTAATCCGAGTACATAAGACTACAAGAATGACAATTACAATTTTATAAGTCTAACGGTAGCACGCAATGGGTTGACAAGTAGATTGTTGCCATATTATTGTCGTAGACGCGCGAACACACAGTATTCATACTTTAGAAGGCACTCTAGACAGAGTTAAGTATAATCTATGTTAGGCGCCTTCAACGAGTTAATTCATTAACTCGTTGAAGATATATACGAATGGTTTTATACCTTTTGTTCAGACGTATTTTGGATGCTCGACGATTGCTCGACGGTTAGTGCGAGCACGAATAATATAGCTGTAACGCTGTTGGAGATGATATTGGCATGTGTCGGGTATATTGTGTGGCTCCGTGCTGCGACTGAAAATTCCCTAAAGCTTTATAATATCAGCCCTGTATTAAACTGTCCCACTGCTGGGCACGAAACTCTTCTTAGTGTTAAAAGGGATAGGGCATAGTACCCTACGCTGGCCCAGTGCGAATTGGCAGACGTGTCGTCGAGAATATTATGAAGAACTCTTAAACATGCAGGTTCCCTCACAATATTTTCTTTACCGTTAAAGCATGCGATGAATGACTATTTAAAACGCATATAACTTCGAACAGTCATGAATGCGTGACTTGGGATCGAACTCGATCTCTGCGTGGCATTCCAACGGTTGCCCGATTGGCTATCGCTGCTTCCTAAAAGCTTATTAACAGTTTACTTCACTCGGACATCGAAACTGCGACCTATCGATCGGAAGCAAAAACAAGGTTATATCAATGGTATATTATTATTAAAGGTCAAGCGGTAAATTCAGGCAGAGTTTCTTAATTCATATTGTGTTCGTAATTATTTCTGTTCAATAACCTTTTTGGTTAGCCATGCAGATGAAAGACGTGACTATATTTACTTTATTTTAAGACATAATATATATACTCTTCTTTTCCTTGTTTTTAAAAGACAACTCACGCATTAGGAATAATGTCTGTATCAGGGCACACGGTTTTTTAAGCATTGAAATAACACATAGACACGCTACAGCTATTTGTGGATCAAACAAATTTGCTCCATGTGGTGATCGAACCCGCTACAATGAGCGCAGTGGTAGAGCCGCTGCCACTACGCCGAGTGTTTTGGGTTTGAATCCCACACAAGGCAAAAAATTGTGTGATCCACAAATGGTTTTTCAGAGTCTGGGTGTTCTTTGAGCCCGTTGTTTGTAAAGATCTCGCGACACAGAAAATATACATAGGGATCATAAAAGAAAATTGAGATAATGTGAAGTTGTGAGTTGAATATAAAGCACATTTCTTTATTTAATTTAAGAGAAAAGCATTTTATTTTCCAGTGTATAATTTTTTTAACACGCTTTTTTTAGCTTGGTATGTATGTATATATATATCTATTTAACGGAATCTTCGAACGTGATTTTCTCCCCCTTTCAAACCGACGGATTGATTTGAAACTTTGCATACTTATCGAGCACCGATGACAATACAATAATATAGAATATAGAAAATTTAAAAAAATAAATAGTAGTTTAAAAAAACACGCTTTATAAAGTAGAAAATTATTTAATAATTTTAATGTAAAAAGGTGTGGGGGTTATCAAAATATCTTAAAAAGCATCCCACGCTTTTTTAATTTAATTATTATATATTGTTATATATTAAATTATTAAATAATTTTCTACTTTAAAAAAAGCGTGTTTTTAGTTTTTTTAACTATTGTTTTCTATACCATTGATATATAAATAACCAGTAACTCTTAAACCATTTGTTACCCACATTATATATCTACTTACCAACACCTCCTGACCTTACTGCGTCACAACACCCTTCATTTTCTTTATACTTGTACCTTCAGCGAGGATAAAACAGTTTGTATTACCTCGGATAGGTAGCACTGTATAAATAAACATCAAGTCTGCGCAAGACTTTATTTCGCTATAAATTCTTGTTCCGCTCATGAATGTCCGGCTTCATATTTTTGCTGCAATCCTTTGTATAAAGTTGAGTTTAGTTTATTTCCATAAATAAATTGCGGCGGGAAGTAACTTGGAAGCAGATGAGGTTTTCGTAATACAAAATTAAATTTGAGATGAAATTTTTCGTATCGAATTATGTTCTTGGTCAGTCATAAGCCTAATTGCAAGTTCATGAACGTAAGGTTAAACTGTGCTCATACTTACTGTCAATCAGATTATTGTGGTGATTTCACAGGTTGGCGATTCAATAATAATAATGTCTTCTGAATTTCGGTCACGGCAGCCGATCTTAACGCAGAAGATATTATAGGGCAAGTGTGCTCTGTTCCTTAATTCTCAATCTTAACTAACGGCAACCTTGTACGACCTTAGAAAGACTAAGCGAAGGACCAACGGCGTTACATGCTTTTTAAGGCACGGGTATGTCTGATACCGCCAACTTCATAACTTCAGGCTGCTATTAAGATTTCTTTGGACTATAGACAAGCAAAATACGATGTTAAGTTATCTTTTTGAGCATGATCAAATCCCAACTAATATTATAAATGCGAATGTGAGTTTATTTGTTTGTTTGCTACGCCTTCACGTCTTAACTACGCGACTGATCATCGTCATCATTGAAGATCGCATAAAAGTTGTCAGGGGAACAGAAAAGGACCTACGGTACTTTTTATCCAGAAAAATATACTGTTACTAACCTAACCTACATTTACACAAGCGAAGCCGCGGGCCATATCTAGTATTAGTATAATGTTTTTTTTAGTTATGTCAAAGGCACTGTTTAATAGTATAACAAATTGCTGATATTGGTAAAAGATAGAGTATCAAGTTAATGAATTACGTCATGTCTTCAATGAGACTAATTCCGTGCCCAGTACTAATATCTATACCAATATTATAAAGCTGTAGAGTTTGTTTGGTTGAACGCGCTAATCACAGGAACTACTGGTCCGAATTGAAAAATATTTAGTGTTGGATAGCCCATTTATCGAGGACGGCTATAGGCTATATAACATCACGCTGCGATCCACGGGGGCGGCTCAGTAATCATAAACGCGGGTGAAACTGCGAGCACATTTAGTGTTTTATAAAATATGACAAATCCGCACAAGTAATAACACCTGTATTGCGGGTGTCTTAAGAAATATAGAAGGTACGGACTCAAAGAACATCCAAATTCAGAACAACTATTTGTATATTACACCAATTTTTGTATATGGGGATCAAATACATAAAACTTTTTATTAATATAATGGTTGTTTAAGTTCGTGAAGATATTTGGATGTATATGTTACTTAATTACGCGTAAACCATCAACCGGATTTGGATAAAAATTGCCAAATAGATAATTAATGTTTTGGAATATAACCTACAATACTTTTAATCTTAATATGCGTGCCCATAGGATTAATACTATCAAGCACGCAGACAGAAACTAGTTCCAAATAAAAAATATTTCAAACGCAATAAATCATTTTAAATGTTTGAATGCGGTTATTGTATTGGTCTCATATTTTTACGCTTGCAAAATTGAATATAATATCTCTTTATTTGTTCAACGTAAATATATTAGTCTTGCATTCAGTTCTTGTAAAACTTTAAAAAAAGAAAAGCAACCGAAACATCGAGAAAAGTCTATAAATAAATATTAAAAAGAAAAGTTGTTGAAAGTTTCAAAATTATGTAGTGTTTTATAAAAAATAAGCAACGCAGTAAAATCCGAATAAAGTATTTAAATTTCAATAACTCTTGAGTACTGGTTGCAATGAAGTAATAGTGTGTTTACTCTTACGCCGGTTCGCCTGGCTCACCTGGGAATGTACCACCTCCTTACGAAGCAGAAATAAGAGAATAGTATATTCTTTGAGAGCCAGCTCATACTGCATCTTCATGTTTATCGCACTGGTACCAAATAATTAGCTCCAATAGTATTTTTCGCACAAGTTTTTGTTTACTTGCACAAGACATAGATGTAATGAGATAGTTTCCTTTTAACCACTTACTACAAGCTTTTTTGCTAGATTTTACAGTTATACTGTTGAAATTAAACTACTTTACACTTTTATTACATAATATTGAGACGAATATTACTATTATTGAACTTAAATAAGAAAGTAGTTTAATTTAAATGTATAACATTCGCATATTCTTATCCTGGAGTGTCACCGTGAGCTGCAAAGTATTGCAACAAAAAATCGGGTAACGTTGCAATGGATACGCGGCCACAGCAACTCTTTTGGCAATGATGCTGCAGATCAACTGGCAAAGAGGGGATCGAACACCAAAATAGTAGGACTCGAACCAATTGTTAGCCCTTCCATCCTTAGACAAACATTTGTCATGCAAACTGCTACGTTCCACAAGGAAAAACCTACGCCGCTTAGTGGGTATAATAACAGGCCACTGCTCACTCAACAAACACCTATTCAACATTGGTATCACTGATTGTCCCTTATGTAGGGGCTGCATGGAGACCGAGAAGACACCGGCTCACGTGCTCCTACATTATAAAAGCCTAAGCAACTAACGGGCGAAACTTCTAAACAGTCCAAAAACGATGAAGGAGGTACTCCGCAACATCGGTCCCCTATTAAGTTTCTAGACGGAGCTGAAGTGGTATGAGTAACCGAACAATATTTCGCGTCGGTTACTTACGAACAATGGCCCGATTGTGGGGCTAAGTGCGGAAAACACACGGCCAACTAACTAAATAACATTTGCGTAAACATAAGACAATATAAGCTACACTTGTGTCGTAGCATAGGTATGCTCTTATATTTAAAATTAATTATTAATAAAAGGATGTCATACACCATACGGCCACTTAGCATAGACCTTGTTATTAAACTATTGACTGCTAGGCACAGTCCTCTTCTCTATATGAGAAGGTAAGCCCAGTGCGGGTTGGCAGACTTCTCATATCTTTTGAGAACATTGTTGAGAACGCCCAGATATGCAGGTTGCCTCACAATGTTTTACTTCGCCGTTAGCAAGCGATAATTAATAATTTCGTACGCAAATTATTTCGACAAGACTAGCTGCCGTGTGATCAATTTTAGGACCTTTGCTCTTATTTCTATCTCTATTCTAATCGCTTAGTTTAATAAAAATCTACCTTACACAATACAGTAAAATACAAATATATACAGAGCAGTATATAGGATGGAGACAAAATTAGGTACCTGCGTCAGCTACTGTTGCAGTTGAAACTGCAACGCTGGTATTCTCACAGGACCTATACAGTATGTGAGCAAATTACAACAGATGAACAGCAAGTAAAGCGAGGAAGAAGTGAAAAGTAAGGTTCCCGATGCAGGCGACGCTTGCGTTTATGTATACTTTTGAATGGTGGTTTACAGTAAAACAAGGTTGTTGTTAACAGGGGCACATTTTTAAACAATATGCCTTTACACCAGTCTTTGTAAAAGGTTATAACATGAGACTATTGTTGACGTTACGTATAGTTACATCACAAATAATATAATACTTACTAGTAGGTGCATTATAATACGTACATTCTCAGTAGCCGGACGCAGTGAAAGATTACAGTTATTTAAGCACAAAAGTTATAACACAGCTAAATAAAAGCTCATGCTCGTCTTTGTTGTTCAGAAGATCTAATTGTTAAAACGTTGTACGTTTACTAACTCGCTATGAAATAAAAACATAATGAAACACGCCATTTTGTGTTGTGTAAAACGAACATAAATTAATTTAGAAAGGGACAATACTCGGTAGAATACTCTTTCATCTCACTGCAATTATGATATTTTGTTGTTGGCTGTTTTAACTGGGAGAAAATGTTATGAGTCTATTAGACATTTTATTAATCCTGTTTTATTTATAATTATTACAATTATGATCCAAGAGCAGCGATAGCTCAGTGGGGAGACCAACAGACTGCAATGCAGAGGGTCTCGGGTTCGAACCCACGTCGCGCAGGTGCGCGACGTCCGACTTTCGGAAGTTATATGACTTTTCGAAATTATGTGCGTATTGATTGACAATTATCGCCTGCTCCGTGCCTCGGAGAGCACGTTAAGCCGTTGGTCCCGGCTGCCATGAACATCTACGGCTGTCGTTATTGGGAAAGTCAGTACCCTCTTATTTCCTGACACTGGTCTAGCCTTAGGGTATCGTTAGCCTTCGGGTTGCGGAGGTCAGGTGGCAGCCGCTCCGTGTAAAAGCTGATATCCAGTCAAATCCGGTTAGACCAGTAAAGCCGACCCCAAATGACTAGGGAATAATAAAGGCTAAGAGAGAAGATTACAATTATGATCCAAATTTCAAGGAATAAAGGATTTATCATTAATTTTACTGCAAATCATCGACATAAACAGAAATACCGACCATAAAGTGTAGCAGCAATGAAATCGATTGGTGTGTGTGAGATCTTGGTTTTGTTGCCCATATCAGATAAACGTTTTATTGAGTTTTTCTCTTAGGTAGGTATTATTAATCTTTTTACTAGAACAGTCTGATATTATGTCCATTTGATGGCAATTGGCTTGCGGTGCTGTCCTATAACGTGGGCCCTAAAATTATAAATGGCAAAATGTGAACGTTATGTAACACCGCCTAGCTCATCGGATATATAGATAGGTGTGTGACCTTGTCGACGCCTGTATTAGTGACTACGTACGACGTATAACTATAATTATGTTACAATAAGCAAGACGGGCAGACATGTGTATTTTATATTTAACATAAAGACTTTACACAAAAAAATACCTGCCATAGCAAGTGGCGCAAGATACCATGTATACCCTGTACCAAAGATATGAAACTTTTGCAAATGGACATCACTGGCAATTTATCAAACATTCTTATAAATTTAAATAATGAATTATGTCAAACAGTGAATAAGAACAGACGTTTTCAAAATAAATAATTTAAAAATATTACTTATAAACAAAATAAACAAGACGTTCTAAATATAAAAAGCTTAAAAACAAAACGTATAAACTAAGTATACATGGCTATGTTGTTTGTCCTTAAGCGTCGTATAGCACATCGCCGGCGTCTATGATCTATGATAAATTTCACGTAGAAATATAATTTTTAAGATAAAATATAAAATGTACACTATTTGTTTGTCTACTTAATTTAAAAATATTGTATGAGTAAAAAAATACATTTCAATAGAATTCTATTTTTAAATCTGAAATCCAATTTTGAAACTATAATTTTCTGCTCGGATGAGGCATCGGGTAAGCAGTTAACAATCTACTGCCAATGCGCTGTGTTGTAAGCTCGACCCCTATATGATACATTAGCTCGTTATGAGGTTGGATGTATTTTATCTCGATTAATTCTTGAAGTTGAATTATACATAACTAGCTTTTGCCCGGACTTCGTCCGCGTGGAATAGTACTACACCCCTTTCAGCCGCTTCGGGGTGGAATTTCCCAAAATCCTCTCTTAGTGCTCCCCTACACTCTCCAAGGAACATACATGCCAAATTTCAGCTTCTTGCATTCAGTAGTTTCGGCTGTGCGTTGTCTGTCAGTCACTCAGTAACGGAAGAGTTTTATATATATAGATTTAAGAAGAAAATTAATTACCTACTGTTTCAAAATTTTACTGCACGTATGGCGTATTGTTTTAAGTAGTCCCCTCGCCACTGCAAGTATGCCGTATGTTGTGGGTTCGATCCCCACACAGGACAGAAGTTTGTGTGATCCATAAATAGTTGTCAAAGTTCATTCTTATTTTGTTTGTAAAGTCACTCGCGACACAGGTATTATTCTTCTATTTGATTTCTATTAAAATCAAAACATAATCTAAATTACCTACTTTATTAGTTGTCGGCCTCGATGGCGTAGTGGTTAGTGTAACCGACTGCCACGCCTGAGGTCGCGGGTTCGATTCCCGCAAAAGTCAAACATTTGTGTGCATGAACATGGACGTTTGTCTTGGTCTGGGTGTTTCTATGTATAATATGTATGTATTTACAAAATAAAAGTATATATGTATGTTTATCCATTGTCTAGTACCCATAGTACAAGCTCTGCTTAGTTTGGGCTAGATGGTGTTGTGTGTATGTGATAGAATATTATTATTATTATTATTACGCGTGTCTTGCATTTTGGTATATTAAAAAATATTTTTTTATGATAACCACAGTTTAAGCTGTTCTTTATTATACACTAAAACGTCTGATATTAATTAAGTTACGTCGCGAAACAATACAATTTATGATAGTTACGAAACGAAACCACAATAAAGCAGAACAAAATAAATAGTATTTTAGAACATAATTTAAACTTTAATACATGTGATAACAGTTCGATACGAACGGCGCTGAAAGCTGGTGGCCATATCACTTCAACGCATCTGCAAACTGGGCCAAAAAGACACTTTTGACACCGCAGTATAATAGCAACATTTTCGTAAGATATAAGAAAGGAAATATATCTTAATGGCTTATGATGGTCTTGTAAAAAATGTATATAGCGTTATTTTCTTAACCTATTGAGTCGCTGCTGCGCACCGGAAGCCACACACAATATATTTTTAATTATGTCTGGTATTCTAAGACATACATACATAGAATCATGCCTGTTTCCCAGAGGGGAAGGCAGTGCCTACAGATTTCCATTTGCTACGATCCTGACACACTTCTCTGGCTTCATTTACTTTCATCACATTCCTCATACACGCTCGCCGATTTAAGGTATTATACACATTAAGTAACATGACATGTTCTTTAGATATCGACAATTATCGATCTATAAGAACAAAGAACATATTAAGTCTATCAATGTCTGCGATATTTCTTACATGGGACAAAAATCTCTCGAGTGCCACTATTTATTCATACAAAAGTTACTCTATTTATATTTTACTCTTTACAGAATCATACCTCACCTTTAAACGAATAAGTGCCATTAGATGCAATTATAAAAAAGTACAGTTGTTTTTGACCAAGGCTTCGCGCGCTTTGATATAGATATTGTCAATATTTTTTTGTTTTTCGGGAAGAGCACTCTTTTATGTATGGAAAGCACATAAGGCACCTACCCTATGCGCTTTTCTGTACCCATGGCAACGTGTATACGAAATTTCATAATGATCGGTCGAGTAGTTAGTGCCTGAAAGCGTAACAAATTAATAAACAAACTCACATTCGCATTTATTTGGTTTGGACTTACAGATTATTCACAATAACAAAATTCATATGTAATAAATTGTTTTTGTATTAATGTTGGGATACGCTCTTTTCTTTGTCTAAATAAGTTAACTGCTTACTCATGCTCTATGTCAGCATTGTATGATATTGGCCTAACGTGTATAAACACATAATACTTTGGTTAAATAAAATTTTCTACATGTCAACTACGGGGATTTATCGCAGTTTCTGTATGATGATTTATTTGAAGCAGTTACAAAAAGTAATTTAGAAACGTATTGTTAATTTTATGGCTGTTATTACAACTATAATTTATTGCCGTTATTAACTACATTCAAAGGTCTACAATTATATCTTTCCATTTAAATGTAAAGACGATGGATTAACTTTATTGAATATATTTTATCGTAGTATTATGCTCACTTAAAAGCTTTTATACAACACTAGCTTTGTCCGCTATTTTGCTTGGGAACAGTACTTCTATTTTAGATGAAAGAAATCTATTGTATTTCTGATAACGTGTGTGTGAAATTTCATATTGATCGGTCAAGTCAAGTGGTTAAGACATAAAAGTGCAATGAACAAACATTCGATCATATGCTAACAAAATTCATATGTTCAACATTATAATATGTTTTAATACTTTAAGATTTTATTATTTATGTCTCTTAATAAAAATACAGTTGATAAAAATAAGCTTTTGTATTTAAAAACACGAAACAATTTTTATGCAGATATCTTAGATACGTTTATACTAACTTAACAAATTAGATACAATCATACAGGCTCGATGGTGTAGTGGTTCGGGTAACCGACTGCCACACCTGAGGTCGCGGGTTCGAATCCCGCACAAGTCAAACATTTGTGTGCATAAACATGGATGTTTGTCTTGATCTTAGTGTTGCTATGTATAATATGTAAATATTTACAAAAAAAAATATAATATGTAGGTTTATCCATTGTCTAGTACCCACAGTACAAGCTCTGCTTAGTTTGAGCTAGATGATTTTGGGTGTATGTGATAGAATATTATAATAAAATTATATCAGCTCTGTATTAAACTATCCCACTGCTGGGCACGGGCCTCTTCTCACTGTGAGAAGGGTTAGGCCATAGTCCACCACGCTGGCCTAATGCGGGTTGGCAGACTTCACATATCTTCTGTCAGACATGCAGGTTTCCTCACGATGTTTTCCTTCACCGTTTAAGTAGGCGATAATTAACTATTCAATCTGCATATAACTTCGAAAAGTCAGAGATGCGCGCCTTGGGTTCGAACTTGATACCTCTGCATGGCAGTCCAACGGTCTCCGACTGAGCTGTCGCTGCTTTTTCTATATATTATATAATATAAATATAGAAATAAATTAAATTAGACGATACTTTGTGGTAATCGTTTGTCTTAATATTTTTGCGAAGAGAGGAACCTACCGTGAAAATTACAGTATTCCGATTCAAACACAAAATATGCTATATACAACATGTCACAGATATGTATGTATAACGCACAACCTCAAACACCCTAATTAGATTGTTAAATCGTTATAATAATATAATCATTAAAGTGTTACTTTTATGTACTTAAATATTTTAATTTAACGAATTTAATTTAATTTATATTACAATAAATCTAACATTATTGCCTTTATTGCATCAAAAACCTTATCGCCTTGAATTATGATACATTTTCGTTTATTTCAGCTGTTTAATAAATGGGTGACTATAATTTAATTCGTTTAATTCGTTTTAATTATTTTAGGGATAAAAAATTACCTAACTATATTAAAATTGCTGGAATTGATTCAGTAGCTGATTTTGAACAAACTACTTTCAGGATGTGCGATTATTATGTTACATGTGATTAGAGAGAGATGCGGCATGATAGTGGATATAGTGACGAGAATAGAAAAGGATATGTAAAGCTGGTTTGGGCATGTAGAAAGAATGGACGAGGAAAGACTGACTAAGAAAGTTTATAAGGCTAGTGTGAATGGAACAGTCGCAAGAGGAAGACTTAGGCGAACGTTTCTTGATCAGATCGGAGGCGTTCTGGACAAAGGCTAGGTTAAGAGCACCTTGAACCGACGGGCGTGTATGAGGAATGTGATGAAAGTGAATGAAGCCAGAGAAGTGTGTCAGGATCGTAGCAAATGGAAATCCGTAGTCTCTGCCTACCCCTCTGGGAAACAGGCGTGAATCTATGTATGTATGTATGTATGTATGTTGTATATTATGTCTACACGTATTTATTGTTTGCGCGCTGCATCTTTAGGACAGTTTGGCAAAAATATATTTAAAATAGATTTGGAGAATGAAGACTAGTTTCTGATATAGCGTCTCCTTACACCGACGGTTGGGCACCCCATAGACTTTATCAAGTACCAGCTGTATACAGGTCTTGATAACTACATGGATGATGTTTAAGTGGTTCCCTCACCGCTGCCACTGCACCAAATGTTGTGAGTTTAAAATCCACACGTATATAAAAAATGTGTGATCCATAAATAGTTATTCAGAGTCTGGGTGATTTTGTGTCCGTTGTTTGAATGCAGATGAATAAATTGTCTTTAAAATATATACCAAATTGCCAACTTCCACTTCAAACTTACGAAAAGAGTTATGTTAGAAAATAACTGGAACACATCCTTGCAGAAATGCCCAACTGATGTATGTATATCATTAAATTTTTCGGTTTTCATGCCATTATCCGCAAACGGTGTGCTTCCCTGCTACGCAGAATGTGTGGTAGCTCACACAGCTTGTTGAGCACATTGTGTGATCGGTGGGACAGTCCCTTTTTGGGACGCTGGATACGATTACACACGACGTAAACAGTGTCCAGAAACCGGGCCTGTCTCATAATATTACGTGTGAAATTGATATGTTACTAACACTAGGGGATTTTGTCTGTTACTAACACTTTATGGACCCAGGTCTGCAATAAATATTTATTATTATTATGATTATTAAATGTGAGTATTTGAAACAAGAGCCGACTATCGCGAAATATAAACACGAAGAACTTTTGAAGTCTAGTGTTTATCTTTGTGAACAATGTAACAATAATCTGAGCAGCATCCGCTTCGTAGTTATTTTGTGTCTAGCTAATGTTTCAATCAATAATAACTTCGATAGTGTAGACGTAGTCTAGCGGTGCATATTATCGTCCGAGTTTCGATTTAGAGAGGTACTACACCTACATCTTGCGAGTTTGTATAGGCATTCAATGTCTTTTTAGCTTTTATCTTAGTAACACTGGTTTATTTATACAGTCGGAGAGATGATTTTTATCATTGAAATTAAATTACTATATACGGATTTTATCGCGTTGTTTATTTGACACTATATTACATAATTTTGAAAATTTGTTACTCTACTATTACTATTAAACTTTACTAATTTTTAAGCTAATTATATTGTTATTAAATTAACAATATAATTAGCTTAAAAATTAGTAAAGTTGTTATTGAATTAACAATATAATTAGCTTAAAAATTAGTAAAGTTTAATAGTAATAGTAGTGTAACAAATTTTCAAAATTATGTAATATAGTGTCAAATAAACAACGCGATAAAATCCATATATAGTAGTTTAATTTCAATGAATAATATTCGCGTAAACAGAAGACAACGATTTTTATCATATTTGTCTCATTTTGCATGACCCTACTTATCCTTACGGATGTCCAGCGGACAAGCGGTCGCCTCGCCGATGAATGAACGCCGACGCCGCACCGACGCCGACGTTCGAATCCCATCCCAGACAATTATTTGTGTGATCCATAAATAGTTGTTTTGAGTCAAGATGTAATTTAAATTCATTAATTCAATTGAAATTAAACTACTACATACGGATTTTATCGCGTTGTTTATTTTACACTTTATGACAAAATTTTGAAACTGTCACACTACTACTAGATGCTATTAAACTTTACTAATTTTTAAGCTAATTCAATTATTAAAACTATTAATACTATTTATATTTAAGTTTACACTTTCCCCGACATTTCAGTTGCTTTTCAGCAGCCATGGTCATGGTCATTAATTCTATATTTATATGTTTCTTGGCAACACGTAGCGAACACTAGTGCAGGAGTTGCGTTAAAAAAATTTAAGTTGTTCATAAATTGTATTACCTCGATATGTATATATTTATTCTCGAACTCCATACCAAAAAAAAAAAAAAAAAAAACAACGTAAGTAAATATACTACATACAATCTATAAATGCTAAAACTGGTTAGGTTAGTACGAAATGAGTACCATTTCGTACTATTTATTCTTTAAACATTACATAAACATTAAAAAAATAATAACTCAAAGCTTACCCAATATCGGGGTCCCTACATTTTTATTAGTCCCGTCCATTAGAAGTATATTGGTACTAGATACGAAGGCGTTAAGAAGATTAACAGGCCGACCCCGCTCTATCACCGACGATTCATTATTTTATGGATAGGACTACCTATCCGTGTTTGGAGGCTTAAGGCAGCTGAATTTCAAAAGAAAATTGCTATATGGTTTAGGATAAAAAGTATAAATACCATCATTGTTTGTGGTGCGATGTTTTTAAATACAATAAGAGACAAAATGAGTTTTCGTTCTTTATAAATACCTTATTTGCTATATTTGCTCAGAGCCAATTGCAATAAAGAATCACATTTATATATAAAAATATATATTTATAGATATAGATAGGTATACATAAATGTTTGATTTGTTAAGCTAGTTTGATCCGATCCCAGCATATATATATTATATAAAGCGTATATATAAATCGTAGCAGGCACCCACAGGACAGGCTTGCCTAGTGTGGGGCCGCCGGATATTAAAATATATTTTAATGGTTTTACTGTAAATAAATATATTTTATTTATTTTATTATGAATTAGTTATATTATTATTTTCGTTTGTAAAGAATATACTTTAATTATAACTTAATTCAATACTGCCTGCGGCTTTGCTCTCACTTAGAAAAAGTACTTATTTTCTAAATAAAAGATAATATGTCCTTTTCCAAACAAGGTAAATGCAAAAATGGTGGAGTAGTTCGGGCGTGAAAGTGTAACAAACAAAGAAGCTTTCATTCGCATTTGTAATAATTATAATAGTAAGGATTAAAAAGGATTAAAAAAAAAGCAGAGCTTATCACAGATCTCACTGACTTGCACTCACTGATCGGTAAACGATTAGCGAGGTTAAGCAACGTTGGGTGCGGTCAGTCTATAGATGGGTGACCGCTTAGTGGTATTTCATCTGAGCGTCTCCGTGCTTTGGAGGCCACGTAAAAAGTTGGTCCCGATTGTTGCCAAATTGACAGCAGTCCTTAAGCCATATCAGAGGCCTACGGGCAGCTTGAACAACTCTTGACAACAGGTTGGCCACTAACTACACGAAAAGAAAAAAAGAAGACAGAGCCGATAAGCGCAGTAGAATTCCTTTGCATCACAAACGACTGGTAGTGCACGCAGAAGTCGCTTAACTAGACCATTAGTTCCCAGAGTGGTCCAGGTGGGCCCCCAGGGGTCTACGGGAGACTCGACGGGGGTCTACGTTGCCGTGACAAAGAAATGTTTGGTCCACAAAAATTTATATGCTTTCGATAGTGAAGAACTGAAATCTTGGTTTGACTTCACCTATCTATGTAGGCAGATAATATTTTAAGATGCTCAGCGACTATTAATTGTTAAAAATTGCTTGCTTGCATATACCACATCCAGCACCAGTGGCCTAAAAAAGTCATCCCGTAGAGATTTGATCTAATATAAATACGAATGCCAAGGAATATGGTAGAAATGTATGTTACTGCAAGGGGTCCACCGGAACCTGCTAAATTTTTAAAGTGGTCTATGAGGAAATAAAGTCCGGGAATCTCTGAACTATTTGATTGATGATGATTGATTGTTAAACTATACACAACCGGAAAATACTGTCAGAGATATTGACCCTTACTATATGTACTAAGCATGTAAAATAAAGTGTGCGTAATCCATAAATAATTGTTCTGAATTTGAGTGTAAGAACATTGTGACCGATTGTTAATCGTTTTTGTAAGTATTAATATGTGTCGCTAACGCAATACAAGCTTTCATACAGTTTTTATTTTTAACGTCTTTGTAATAGTTGGTGTAATTGTTGCGGGTTATCATCGCTAATAATCTCTTTTTAATTATAATTAACTATCGTTTTAGGTATGTATCTGCTATTTGTAGTTAAAATGATAATTTTTTAAACCCTGACTTGACCTCAATGTGACAAGGCTGAAGAAGGCTTGAAAAATTGTTGACACGGCTGGCTATAAAACATTAACAACCTAAAAAAGTCACAATTGCACGTTAGACCGTGTCGTAAATCTAAGCGTACACCCATTCTGGCCCATCTGTTTCATTAAGCACGTAGCAAAAAGCCTAAACCTCAATACCTACATTCGACATAATGTACACACGAACATCCATATTTTAATTCCCTAAGCAAAAAGCCGAAATAAACCAAAATAAACTCCGATTAATTAACTAATGTACCGCAATACCTCCATCATGTAATCCATGTTTTTGCCAACGGTTAAACTTTTTTTTGTTATATCATCTGTTATGTCTACGCCAGGAACAGACACGGCAACTGAGCAGGTAAATAAAAGTTGGCAAATTTGGCAAAGTTGGCAAATTAGTTAGCGTAACCCAGGGACTAACGCTGCCCGTAAGATTACAACTGTAATTCTGTTAAATGAAAAATACGACCTTTTTGGGACCTAGTTTGGAAAGACAGGTGTCCGTAGTTTAATTATGGGTGCTAAATTGGTATTAGGGGAAACGAAAGCTGTTTTAATTTTGTTGGAGAACGTAAACAGATACGAATCGCTTGGGGTGACATTAATAAGTTGAAGGGGATATCGGTTGGGTAGAATATCATGCTAATAGCGTTTGTCTTTCCCTCAAAAGTAAGCGGAACAAAATGTTTTATTGGTGTTTCATCAATCGATTTGTAAGTTATGTGTTGTATGTGGTCACGTGGACTACAGTAAATAATAGACTTTGTAACCTTTGGGGTTTACTTTAAGAGAACTGTAGAATAATTAGGAAGTACAATGAGAGAAGGTATAACAAATACACTTTTAATGAATTAAGATACAAATAAAAGTGACAATCTTTACTTATAGAACTATAGTAACTTAAAAATTAGGTTTATAAGTCTAAAAGATCTATCATTAATTTCTATGTTTTCTTTTGATTGGGAATACATATATATTATACATAGAAACACCCAGACCAAGACAAACATTCATGTTCATGCACACAAATGTTTGACTTGTGCGGGAATCGAACCCGCGACCTCAGGCGTGGCAGTCGGTTACACTAACCACTACGCCATCGAGGTCGTCAAACATTACATATATTGTTTTTAGAGTTTTTGTATATGTCGTTTAAATCTTTACAAAGTCGCCAGAACAAAAACTATTCGTTGTCGAGGTATGTAGGATTATCTATTGCACCCAATAGCCCTTCTACGTGCTTTATAATCGTTTTACCTTTCTTGCTTTTATTATTTTTACTCAATTCTTGTTAGATATTACGTCTCCGTTTATCAACAAATTACCCTTGGTTAAATTTAAGTATACACATATATTTTACCAAAGGAGCTTTTGATTATTATCTTTGGAGAACACAATAATAGCCCGAAAGCTGCCATTTATCAATTTATATGGTAATATTTATTTTATAAGATATTGTAATATGAAAATAATGAATACTAGCTGTTGCCCGCGACTTCGACCGCATGGACTTTAATTTATTACCCAATACCTACTTTTAATTTGTTATCTTATATTAATATATAAAACTACAACTAAAGAAATTAATAAGTCTAACTACACCTATATAGGTGTAGTTAGCTATATATTCAAAAATACATAAGGTATCGCGGACTTTTTGTAGATATTGATAGGTTCTATAATATTGTGGAACATTTTTTTGTTCTATCATCAATAGTTACCGCAGCGCACGCGATGACAGATTTTTTATGACAAATTTTTTCACACCTTGAGTTATATTATTGCATTTTTATTAAGAAACCCTATATTTTTTTTAAATGTAATATAGCCTATGTCACTCAGTGAAGATGCAGCTTTCTAATGGTGAAAGAATTTTTGAAATCGGTCCAGTAGCTTTTGTGTGAAAACATTACAAACATACATACAAAAACACAAATGTTTCCTCTTTATAATATTAGTTTAGATATAAACATCACAAAATTTCGTTTTTAATTTTTGTTATGTTTCGTAATATATAGTAGTTTCTTAATTTACTAAGACAGGTTACACTACACTTTGACAATAAAAGGCAAATAAAAAGTCAATAATAATAAAAACGTAAGTTAAAAATAATTTACTTTGACAAACATACCCATTACGAGTGCATCCACCCTAAAATAACATAATTAAGAAAGACGAATAGGGCCTACAATATAATTTAGTGCCTCGAAATCACATAAATTATAGGAAAACTTGGTGTCTGAAATGTAATTATCTAGTCTAGACTACTGATTGTTTACTTGCGTGAAATAAATTTAATTCTAAAGAGGGTGATACACTTACATTAAGATTTACTAACATGTAACTTATGCATATTATTACCATTATCACGTGTCTTTCCTTTAAGGGGTTGGCAGAGATTACTGCTTTTCACGTATTACAAGTTAAGATTCTTTCTCTCTCATAAAAATATTCATGCACGTTCATAAACTTGCCTAAGCCTGCTTAATGTCTGTTTGTTTCAATCGCTTATTATAATCGTTTATAAACAACAATAAACTATAAAATCTTGACGATCATTTGTGATTGCATAAATACTTGTGCACAAATAATTATTGTGTTCACAATAAATTAAAAAGTTACAACAAATGCAAAAACTAAAATAATCAACGGACATAAAGAATATTCAGACCCATATTAACTATATGTCGTTCGGGCAATTTTTTTGTCACGTGGAATTCAAGACCGCAACACTTAGTGTATGGTGGCAAGGGTGGCTGCCTCGCTAACGCAAGCAAGCAGTCATTCTTTAAATGTGCATTAAAACAAAAAGGATACCACTAAAAATATACCGCGGTGTGCATATATACAATTTTACACAATCTTCAATCTTTACCTGGGTAAATATAATTTAGTTTTGTATTAAATAATTCACTATCAAAATATACGTTCGTAGATATTTTTCTCGAGTTTAACCGTAGCTAATGTTTTGTTTCAATTCAATTTAGTGATCTACATTTAGATATTAGCATAATTAGTTTTGTTTTGTTTCTTTACATAGAGACTACAAAATTTAATAATTAATTTCTCGGCAAGCGATACCAGTTTAGAAAAACAGACACGTACATTTGTGTTATTACGTAAATTCATATGGGTACTAGTAAAACCAAAGTTTTGTTACTATACGAAATGGTATAGGAATTATGTTCAAACTCGTTTAAATTTATATTATTTTTATTCAGACAGTATTTAAGGCTTTGCATTTAGACTTAAGGGACAGTCGAAACGGGCAAAGCTAGGCGAACGTTCTCTGATATGATCAGAGACTCGGGAAACGCCAGGATAAGAGTACACTAAAATTACGAGCGTTATAAATAATTAATTATATTTAGCACATATTGTTGCGGTTGTCCATGGGCGGCGGTAAAAAAAAAAAAAAAACCATATTTAGGTGCAAGATAAAAGATTTTCAACCCCGGACGTAAAATAATTACAGTATTTGTCTATCTATATGTAGCACTTAAAAAAATGTACACCGTTTGTCTAAAAACTGGTTTGTTACAGTAAACCAAAGTAGCGGACTCAAAAATAGCTCATATGTTGGCAAATATAATAATAATAATAATGTTTATTTCAGTTAAGTTACACATATATTAACATTTACTGTGACAGCCACACTATGCACAGCCTGTGTCGTGGCCATCAAACAATACGGATTGTCATATACCTAGAACTTAACTATTACAAATAACTAATATGCATGAATAAATAGATGTGAGAGTGGTGTGAGTGAGTGGATGTTTGAGTTAGTTATGGTGAGTATTTATGATAGTGTGTGAGGTATGGAGTGTGTGTATGTATATGTGTGTGTAAATGAGTGGATAAGTTTTATAAAGGATTGAAGAACGTCTAGAACGGTACATGTAAATAATGGTTTTAAGAAGTTGTTCTGTGTCGTGGTAATTTAGGCTGGCTATAAAAATTTTAACTCTAACATGGAATTCCCGCATACTGCTGTGCTTAAGCAAAGATCGCAAGAAGATCTTAAGATCGCAATGTTTTACTATTTTATTATATAAGTAGTAAATGCTACCTTTTATCCGAACAAAATGGACCGTTCATGCGATAGTTATTTTTCCTTAAACCATGGAAAAGCCACGGGTAAAAACGAGCAATATAATAACTTATCACAGCCATAAGTTCCAAATCAGTAATTTCCAAATCAGTCAAATAATGGCGTACCGTGACCCAAAGTTCACCAATTCATATTAACTCATTGATTTAGTCACAAAGTTTCCTCATCTTGTTAATATTACATTTCGGTAACTTTTCTTGTTCGCCACCATAGCTAACACCATTTAATTTGGAAAGTCTAATACATATTCAGTGCGGAAGCTGTGGAAACGGCTAATTTATTACTACCGAATACAACGTGCCGAGGAGTTAGGAGATTTCCAGACAGATGCATTTTCAGCGAAGTAGCGCTTTCGTAATAGGGTGGATGTTCTCCACATAATTAACTATGGAATTCTCTTTTTGGATATTCTTAGATTTCTTCGAGTAGCAAAGGAAAGGAATTCGTGCGGCATTTATAGATACGTTTGATACTAAACAAAGAAATGTTTCTTGTCTTACGTTTACGCGAATGTTAAACAGGTACATTGAAATTAGTTTACTTTATACGGATTTTTCGCATTGTTTCCTTCTCTCTTAGCCTTAATTATCCCCAAGTCACTTGGGGTCGGCTTTTCTGGTCTAACCGGATTTGACTGGATATCAGTTACGCGGAGCGGCTGCCACCTGACCTCCGCAATCCGAAGGCTAACGATACCCTAAGGCTAGACCAGTGTCAGGATATTAGAGGGTACTGACTTTCCCAATAACGACTGCCATAGATGTTCATGGCAGCTGGGACCGACGGCTTAACGTGCTCTCTGAGGCACGGAGCAGGTGATAATTGTCAATCAATACGCACATAATTTCGAAAAGTCATATAACTTCCGAAAGTCAGATTTGCGCGACGTGGGTTCGAACCAGAGACCCTCTGCATTGCAGTCTGCTGGTCTCCCCACTGAGCTATCACTGCTTTTTTCCATTGTTTATTAACACTTATTTTACATAATTTAAAAAGAAATACACTACTACTGAACCTTTACTATTATTGAAACTTATAATAATTATTATTTTGATTTAAATTTACACTTTCCCCAACGTGCTGAAAAACAATCGAAACGTTGTAGAACACGTTGGTTTTACACGAAGACATATTAAAGAGCTTAAAGAGTAGTTAAGGTTCAGAAGATGAGTAATATTTTCAAAATGATGTAATAAAAGTGTCAATATACAAAGCAATAAAATGTTTAATTATCGTTTGTGTGCGTGGTGAAAATGTTGTAACAAAGTTATTTGGTACAATTAATTATTAATAATGTTGTACGATTAAATAAAATAGCTGATATTAATTTTACATACCTAATATGTTTCGTTTCATTATAAATTTCATTGAATAAATTACAAATTAAGCATTACAGGTACTTTGTTTATATAATTCCGGTTTTGTTTATTGTTAATAAACGAAATTGTACATAGTATTTAGCTTCAGATATAGTAATTATACAAAATTATTTCTATCCATTCATTATAAGTAGGTACTCAAATAAAAACTTTATTGTTATAACTCGAAGCTGTAAGTATAAATAAATATACATCAATGTAGAGAAAAATATAGATGTAAGTCAATTCTAACATTATGTAACAACCTAGTCTCGCAACTTACGCATGATTTTGGTAATATTGAGTTCTTTAATGCTAGACTTGAAGCTTAGTATGAAATAAATCACGCAAAATTATTCTCACTGTTTCAAGTATTATTTTCTAAGATTTTTTAATCCTAGGTCCCGTGGTTTAAGTTATGAGTCTGTAATATCGCGAGGTTTCGCGTTCGATTCTTAGATCGGAGAATTGAGAATTAGGAAGATAAATTATTTATTAAGAATTTTTCCGTGGCATTTGGAACTACACATGACTGCAATAGGCTCGCTCCCTATTACGCGTGGTAAAGGTAGCTGATATAAAAGAGTTTGTTATACATATCTGTCTGCACCACCGGGGATATCCAGACGTGGGTCTATGTATATCACATGAAGTGATTAATTAATTAATCTTTTAATTTATTTTGCTATATTATTTCTCCAATTAAGAATAAAGGATACTCAGCTGAGGAAAAGCGTCATCCATTGCTTATAAACACATGCAACGACAATTATCATATAACAATTTAACTCACATACCTACCTTTTTCTCCTATTCTTTTTCCTTTAGCACTTTTTTTTTCATTCGTTTCCCAAGCGGTCAGAGGTTTTAGTAACCGTTTACGTAACTGATACGCGCCAGGACCATGCACTTATACGCACTGCACTAGGCGGGCCACATGCTTGTTTGCCTTATTAGTATAAAAAAACATAAAGTATTCCCCAATATGGGCAATAAGCGAAATATGTGGATGTCGCAAGCTATCAGAGGTTTCAGTAACAGCTTAACTTATCTGCACCAGGACCATGCCTTTACACGCACTACACCTGGCGGGCCACAGGCTTGCTTGCCCAATAAGTATTTAAAAAAAACTGTGTATAAGGTTATCCCCAAGATGGGCTACGTACGAGATATATCGGTGTTATAAACGAGTGATTAGAGGTTATGGTAATCGCTTAACTTATACGTACCAGCACTTATACGCACCGCACTAGATGGTACATAGGTTTCTTTGCCTCAGTAGAATAAAAGAAAATTCTAAATTTGAAGTAAGAGTTATAACATAACTATATTATACTGAGTTTAGCCCGCAGCTTCGCTCGCATTATCGTACATTTTGTTAATATATTTGTATTCCTCGGGAACAGTACTTATTTTCTGGATGAAAGGTATGTCTTTTTTTGTAACCCTGACAACGTGTTTGCACAATTTCATAGTGATCGATCGAGTAATTAAGGGGTGAAAGCGTAAAAAACAAACAAACAAATTCACATTCAGATTTATAATATTAGTTAGTATTAAGTAAATAACTATACCAAGAAAATATATACAAACAATTTAATTTCATGAAACTATTCTTCTAGACAAGGCTAATCTCCCATAAAGCTATTTATCTAAAGCCTTAACTATTTACGATTAAGTACATATTATCTAGTTCAAAGAAACTTAATTAAAGTTTGTGAATTTTAGCTAATATGTATCGGTGATTACAATACGCACTCATGTGCACTGATGGATGAACTCATATACATTTTGAACGTACTCATCTTATAAGTTAAGTCAGTAATTAATAAGACAGATTATACAGAATTTAATCTAAATGGATTTAGTTTTAAATAGGTTATTTTATGTCAGAAACAGGTTTAAGTATTAATCAATTTGTTATTAAACTGTTAATTTTATAGTCCCATGTCTAAACTTACGCTTGGGTCGTGAGACCAGAGGTTCAATTGCTAGTAGAAATGAAGTATAATTCTGCATGAGGCCAAATGTAATTGATATTTTTTGCTAAAAACTTATCAGTATGAGCAAGGAGTCCCTAAGCCTCTCGACAGACAGCAATAAAATCACCTTCTATTAGAGAGACTTAAAAAATAGCTGGCAGGTTCGATATTGATAGCCTAGATTAGTTGCTGAAATAATGTTAGTACATAATGTCGCAAGAAAAACGCACTTATAAATATTTTAATACACAGCTCACAAGACTGAAGCTGTAGTTACTACTAGTATGAAACTAAAAGAGGGTACTAAGCCTTACGCGGATATAAAAAGAAAACGCTAAGTCATGACAAAATCTCCAAAGTTAAATATTACAAATACGAAAATAGTAAAAAGGTATTTTTCGGATTTTTGGTGCTCATTAGTCGTAAATAAGCAGAACTCACGTTTATCGACTGGTCTCTAGCAATAAGAGTTCTAAGTATACTGGTCTTTTATCAGCGCGGTCGTATTAAAGAAAACAGCTGGTGATTATAAAATCTTCGAATTCCGAGAAATTAATTGATTTCTTCGTAAACGCCAATAAAAGACGTGTACAGAAAATTATTAAACGAATTTTAATGAAGTTTTCATAAGTTAGAAATTAATTGGACGTGATTATTATAATTGGGACATCGAATAATATTCATGGCTTCGCTTTTAATAAAATAATATCGGGTATCGCACACATATTTTGTTCAATATTTCTACGTCCAATATGTTTAAGTTATAGAAAATATTTTGATGGATAAATCTATGCAGATTTAACCGACATTTGTTGCCATTATAGGTTGTAAATAAACCAATGGCTAAGTGTTTTTGTTTACGTTCAAATCGTATAACATAGTAACTCGAAAGAAAAAGCATTCAGTAGAGCTAAATATTCTGGGCGTCTTACGACTTTTAATTTATTTATCATTGTCGCCTTTTCTGCCCTACAACCCTCGTCTCAAATTATATGAAGCGCGCGCAGTATCTATTTTCATTGTATCATGATAGCGATTGACGAAAATTAAAAAAATCGTATTCACAAATATTGGAATGCCTTCGCTAGCTTCGCTGTCAAATAAACTAACAATAGACTATTCCACTCATCATATTTTTGTTTAAGTTTCTCAACGTATTTGTAGCTCAATATCTATCACGAGAACAGAATCGTACCCTAAGCCTTGTATCTGTTGAAAAATCTTACAGCTACCATTATTTATAATTAGAAATGTAAATTTCTGAAACATTTTACTACCTACCTCTTACACCAAGTAACATCCAAAAAATGTCTGGAAAAGTAATTAAGGTATATATCTGTATAAAATTAATAAGGTATTCATTCATAATGTGATTTTTTCGTATACGCTCTCCCAAAATTAAGTTTAGGCAGTGTCCTCTTAATTAAGATATTTCTTAAGATAGACCTTTCCCCGTCGCCGTAAATTTGCGAGCACTTTAAAAGTAACGAGAAAGAAAAAACGAGATATTATCTTTATATCTGTTTAGCCCTTTTAGCGTAGATTGTTATCCAATGTTTATGATGATGGCGAAGGTCTAGACCGTTCAATAAAATGTGTAACACAAAAATGTGCTCATGTTTAAAATCGGTTGGTTTGACCCAGGAACAAAAGTAAGAAACTAAAATTATTTAACGTATAGAATCGGTATGATATTGAGCAAATTTTTCTCCAAGACACAAAATGCACTAGTATATGTTACTTCTATTTCGGGACACTTGACCAGCATTGAAACACACTTACCCAGAAAACATCTAGACTTGAACAACAGCTATTAATGAAATGCCAATATTTGTCCTGCATGAGCATTGTTGAGGTGACTAAATAAACCATAAAGCCATCTGTGAAGTTCGAAATAATTAACTCATGACGTCACGATCGACACAATCAAACAAAATGCGCACATAATAAATTGTTATAAATTTATGCTGATATTAAGACAGTTTTCAGCATATCAATAGATTTTGGTCAAACATTAATGACAGTCCGAAAAGATCCATGTAAATACGAATTATTAATATTGATGAATACACACTTTTATGTTCCAGCACCAGTTTTAGCAGCGATAGCTCAGTGGGGAGACCAACAGACTGCAATGCAGAGGGTCTCGGGTTCGAACCCACGTCGCGCACCCCTGAGTTTCGGAAGTCATATGACTTTTCGAAATTATGTGCGTATTGATTGACAATTATCGCCTGCTCCGTGCCTCGGAGAGCACGTTAAGCCGTCGGTCCCGGCTGCCATGAACATCTATGGCAGTCGTTATTGGGAAAGTCAGTACCCTCTTATATTCTGACACTGGTCTAGCCTTAGGGTATCGTTAGCCTTCGGGTTGCGGAGGTCAGGTGGCAGCCGCTCCGTGTAAAAACTGATATCCAGTCAAATCCGGTTAGACCAGAAAAGTCGACCCCAAGTGACTTGGGAATAATTAAGGCTAAGAGAGAAGACACACTTTTATGTTCCATTACAAGTAGCGATGTACGATTATTGATTCAAAATTCGTTTTATTCGATCGACATTCAAAAATTTTTAGTTATCTATTAATTTGATGTCCAATGAAATAATTGCGTATTAGCAAAATAAAAGTACACAGAATAATCAACACAGATCATGAAATTAAATTCGGTGTGATTTATTACGTGGTTTATGTTTTGCTTGGCTTGGCAATATACATAGATAAATTTACCCATAGAAGAACCATTAATTTGCGCATTATTTCGCCACAAAAAATTAACATAAAGTATATACAATTCTGAACCTTATCTTAAATAAGATCTCTTAGATCGCCTTCGGTTACGTTATTGAATTTTGTTTTAGTATTGTCTGTGCCATTATTAACAAAATTCAAACTAAATAGCAAGGAGTTAATTAGTTTAAAATAAAGCTGTAATATAATAATTATATGAATTACAAAGTTTAATGATAAAATATTGGATATTTATTAGCTTGAAATAATACGCAACCATTATTTTAAGTCTAGACTGATATCAGTCGCCAGCGAAACGTTGTACTGAATTTATGATACCACAAGTATTTGTTAATATGAAAATGAAAAATGAAATGAAATGAAAATGAAAATGAATTGAAAAAAAATTGCTGAATGTAGTAAATTCAAATAGTAATACAATGTTACAAGTAATATACTGTTGGTATGGTAGCTTTGTCACCAAAGTCGAGTTTGACTGGATGGCATAGTAGTGATATCCTTTAGTAACAACGAGATGGGTGTAAAATCCCAGGATTCAATCTCTTCGTCTTCATGTGACATGTTTTCATTTTTTTCATCATCTTTTTGTAATGTCCCACTGCTGGGCAAAAGCCTCTTGGACTTCCAAATCACTCTGTTGGTGGATTTCCCCTAAACTTATGACCTTATGACCGATACATCTCGGGGTCTTTTGACTCACAGGGCCCACATTCAAACTCGACTGAGGTATGACCCCAAAGTGTCTGCACACCAAGTTACAAGTCAATCGGTCTAGTGGTTCCGGAGCTATGCCTGTCACTAACAAACTGTCACTAATAGACAGATACACAAACCCAAATAGTGTTTTCATTAACCTCTTCGAAGAAGACTCAGAGGTTATTAAATCAAATTGAAATATATGAGTGTGTTGTTTCTACTTAAAAAATAATACCAATACGACAGCACAGAGATCTTATGAAACCCTCAATTAAGCACCTCTAGTGTAGGTAGAGCAATGTGCAAGTGAGAATAACATACATATATGTATGTATATACTCAATAAGAAAACTGACACAAAGCATCGCATCTTCTGTCTCATGAAGTCTGATTTTTCGCCTGGGTCTTATAAAGTGCCCGTCCGTTTTCTTACTATTTCAACTTCATTGAACAATTGCGGTAATAATTATGAGAAATAGCCTTCATTACTTTCATCGTATACACCATGATGGCAAATTGCAGTATATTACAAAATCGTCGTTTCAAACGTGGCTACACCTTGGATCTGTTGATAGGTTTTCTGCCTAAGTATGAATTCTATCCAAAATATAACTGCTGCTACAAACGCCGAATTTGTGTACAAAATTATTTAAACTGTATAATCAATTTAAAAGCAAGAACTCCAAGGACTTTTAAGTACTTTGTATCTGTATTGTGGCAAAGACAAGTTTTGAAACCCAAAATATTCCGTTAGCTGTAGTACTTTCGGTAATAATTTGTCTCTAAAATTCGAGCTTTCTATCTTTTATACTTAGAAACTATTGTAGTCTAAAGTTCCGATAATCGGTATCCATTTGACCTATCGTCAAGTTTCAAAGGAACCTTTGACAACAAATTACACAAAGGCAGTAATACTGTGGCTTTAAAATTGTCTGTTCGGTAACATGAGAAAGATGTAGATAGGTAAATGTGATACACATAGTACAGTTACAGTACAAAAACTGTTTACAGACAATTTCTTAGATCTAGCGAGCAATCACATCCTACTGACATTTGAATATGGAATTGGATAACTGCTTTTGTTTAATTTTGTACATAATTTTACACACAAGCAAATAGCAATGAATAGGAATCTTGTCGTGCAATGTGCATACGATATAAAAATTGGTTACAAAATAACAAAGGAATTAATATTTAAAATTTGGTTATAGAAAAATGTGGGTGTAATGGGGTGATACCAAATAAAATGTAAAATTTGCCTGATCACAGTTCTAAATACAGTGCGGACATTTATATAAACGTGCATATACAATATAATATATAATGTTAATTATAATAAATGGAGTAATCATGTTAATGGAATACCTAGGAAAATTAAATTATAAGAACACAGAAAAACTGATAGAAGTCTTAAAATGATATTGATAGTAAATTTAAAGTTGTATATTACTTACTAAATACCTTTAATCGTAGCTGATGTACTTTAGACTGTAAATATTCGTATTAACAATGCGCTAGTGTAAAATAAAATTGTCAAGTAATGTCCTGAAACACAGGTTTATTCTAGTTCAGGCAGGCTTAAACATAACCTATAAATACCACTATAAATTAACGTAGTTTAAGAATTAGCTTAAATTATTTAAGGCAGGTATGCTTTAACACTGTTGATGTAATATGCATGATGCAGTGTATGGATGTCTTATTTTTTCTGTCAATAAATAAATATTATTATTATTATTATTGAGTTTATGCGGCACTGTTCCAGACTCCATACTACTACTGAGAGTTTTTATCGAAAAAGCTAATAGTTATAATTATATAATTTTGCCTAATACGAAAATCGAACCTACCTCATGCACTGTAGACGCCTCTTGTTTCGCTGCGCCACCGAAGCTAGGTAGCTTGTAGATAGTGGTGGTGGTGGTTGTAGTGCTAGGTAGGTGGATCTAATCCGCTACCGAGGTCGGTGGCGGATTAGATTCATCATCCTACCAAGACATATTTCACTGCAACAAACATAAAAGTCTGCAAGAACACAGTTCTACTAAATATCTTACAAATACAGGCAAGAATATTCCCTACACAGGCTTACCTAATTATTATACTTAATATGAACAAGAAAATAATATAAAAGCTGCCAGAGCAACGTCAAACAAAACAAGAGTAATTTTGGAAAGACGGTACACCTAATTTGAGTTTCAATTACGTTACGCTGTTACAATTACTTGAAGTAATTTCAAGATGATACTTTTTAATTTTCATAAGTACGTTTTATTGTATATAAAATGTAAGATCTTGTTTTGAGAGTTGCTTGTACAGTTGACTGCACGGATAGCGGTAGTGGTTTAAGTCGTCACCCCGCCATTGCCACCACGCCAAGTGTTGTGGGTTCGATCCTACATGGTACAAAAAATTGTGTGATGCACGAATAGTTGTTATGAGTCTGGGTATTCTTTGTGTCCGTTGTTTGAATGCTTGTTAAGTGCCCCCGCGGAACAGAACTAACATATTTTGTGAGCTTTTGAATTGCTTTATCGTAAACAATAATGATATTTCCTAATCTTTAACAGCAGTAATAGTAAAAGGGTTGTTATTTTAACCTATTTTGCAGCAGAATACCGGCGGTCAGACACAATAGGTTTTCAATGATGTCTGAAATGCCTACAGTTGACAGATTATTCATAACTTATAACTTTAGAATAGATAATAAGTATACATTTGTCATTCATAAATTACGGTAAATAAATTATTAACAGTATGAATATTGTGAAGTTCTGACAGTACGCCAATTGTTCATCCTGCAAATTATAATGAAACAGCATTCAATGCGCAAAATAGACGGGGCATCATCATCATCCTTACGACCCAAATTGCGTAGGGTAAAGCTGCCGCCAGCTGATAGCCATAGGACAACGTTCAGCGAACGGTTTTACTACTTTCTTGGACGCTTCACATATATCAAAATTAATAAATCCTTAGATATAGAATCAACTAATGAATACCAATGCAAAAATAAAGTAATAAAATGGCTCCAAAAACTCTCTTATGACGACACCGAAAAACTTATACGTCCAGTAACGTAAGAAACTAAGTTAATATATTTAACAAATAATAATCCTACGCAGATTTTATACCAATTGCCCAGATACACACATACCACACACTCACAAACACCCACACACACAAACACACACACAACATACACGCAATACATATTATATAGACTTATAGTAATATATCAGGTTTATTAAATTTTTTTTTTTTTTACTTTAACATTAATTTTATTTCTAGCTTAAATTACGTAAAGTTTAATAATGTAAGTAAGTTTATACTCTTATTGTCACCAGTAGATTTTTACTTAGTTTAACTGTGAAACTGGAGGGTTGCCGGTACTTATAGCACAGGATATATCCTATTTTAAGTACCAGCAGAACATTATAATTAAGAATTCTGTACCTAGATTAAGTTTTCTACTACTATGTACCTACTTGTATTTTTGTGTCCATAAAGAAGTTTTATTATTATTATTATTATATGTGGGGGCCAGTCAGTACAGACCGGCGTCACTTCGACCCAGTGGGATCTTTTGTGTCGACATGGGTTCGATTATACTAGTCGAATGCAAGGCAGTTTAATGTTATACCCATATATTTAAGCATATACTGATCTACCGACATTTAAATATTCATACGTGAATAAATATTTTTGCCATCTAGGTCCATTTCTTTATAATAAAATTAATAAAATTGTTAATGTTCTTCAATTAAATAACAAACAATGTAAGGTTAAAATTAAGGACTATATACAGAAATTTACTTTTAAACTGAAAACTTATTAACGATTGTAAAGTACCTCTCTTACTCACTCTCTCATACTCACTCATATATATTACATTCTACACACAGAGAGGTTTCAACTCTACACAAATTTTAATATTATTATCATTATTTTCTTTTTAATTTATGTCTGGTAATTAATAATTTTTATGTACACAATAGTGTTTGTAATCCTAAAGCTTAGAGTCGTATTGTTTGGAATGAGCGCTGTCATCCGAAGTACAGATAATTAATTTTATCTAGTTCGGACACAAATGACTTTTCATCAGAAAATAGAATAAGTATAATTAATAATGTATTAGTATTGATCACATGTTTGTATAATTAAGAATAAATAACTATTATTATTATATATTAATATGTAATTTATATACTTGAAATTATTATGAATAAAAAGGCGGCGCAAGCAGTGCTTTATTAAATTGTCATTATTAAGGCTGAAAGCTTCGAGGATTACCAGATACAAATAGGTAATTATATTTCTACTAATCTATCTACAGAAATATAAGGAAAATTAATGTTAGAACTATTTCATACTAGCAAACAGATCACGTAATTTAAATGTAACTATTTAACAGATACAAAATTGACACTATTTAAAATTAAATATCGTGGACAAATTAATACAACCTCAAAATTAACCACGAATTCAAGGCAGCAGGCAGTATATATAGTAATTACAGCACATTGTTACCCTAAAAATAACCAAAAATAAACAGAAAACAACACAGAGTTGTTCTATATTAAAATTTTTGTTCTACTCAATTAAATTCCTTTGTTTATAAAGGCTACTTGGTAAATCTCAAGTCAAAGTAAACGGACCCAGGCACGAAACAATACACATAAATATAAGCTTCTAATCATAATATTTGCTTACGAAATAGTTTTAAACATTCCTTAGGGTGTTCTTTGTTATTCCAACGTTATTGGGAATTATTTATTTATCTTTGTACTTGAAATATATAATAATTAAAAATCACTATAGTATTTGCTATGAAGCTTGTAGCTAACTGAAGATGATGTCGTGTATAGAGCAAAGTGTAAGAGGAAAAGCAGGAAGGCTGAATCCACCATCATGTTGCATATTTTATAGTCAGAAATAGAAAGACAGATATACTAATGAGCTTCAATGAACCCCTGGAGAGCAAAAGCAGGCTGATCCCACCACCATGTAGGATATAATATATGACTATATTATATTATACATGTATGTATAGAGGGAGAGAGATATCTTCTATTAAGCGTCATTTAACTTGTGGTATAAGTTCATCTTGTAGACCCAAAAAGGCCTGCAAACCGATTTTTAGAACGTGGCAGTCAACTTTACAGGAACTATTTAAATGCTATCGTGTATGCGCAAACACAAGTGCAATCTCTGTTACCTTGTTCTCACTTATTAATGAGACGGCAAGTCGATAAGAACGAAGAGGAATCAAGCGTAGTACCAACGCCTTTGCGTGGTTTCCGAGGCACGGGAGATGAAGCTAACTCCAGAGTGCTACTGAAAATTTCTAGGTTATAAAACCTAAAATCTATTTGTTTACGCAATTTCGCATATCTGCGGCTATACATTGGTCACTAAATCAATTAGACAGTCCCTGATAGTACGTAATTCCTGTACCATACTGTTCAGTATTATTCTAAAATGCTAATCAAAATAACGTTCATACAAATTCATATCGGCTGAATCCCTTTCTATTACAGGCGGTATACAATTCTGATAAACTGACAAATTGATCGGGATAACTGATTGTGTTTTCCAAATTGGAATTTGAAATTGAATTGGGAATATATCCTGACAGACAGATGCCGCCAAAAACATTGTCATGTAAATATTGCGAGTCGATTTGATTACGTAATGTTTTGTTAGCGCTGTAGTATAAAAACGTGTATTTACACTTTGAGTGTTTAGTTGATTGGTGATTTTTTAAACATGCCTCGATGGCACAGCGATAGGGATTGCGACTGTTGTTCAATTTTTACGTGCATCAGATAGCGCGTAACGCCATATTAGCCCTTCGGATGACCTGTCTTCGATCGTGTCGGATTAGACTCTAATTGGGTTAAGTCAAATCAAAAGGATTTTCTTTTTCCATTTAATTCACAAAGTAATAACTTTGTGATCTTATGAATAAATTATATTTTACTTATTGATTTGGACAAAATATTTTATTTTATTCTTATGAACATCATGGTGAGTTCACTAAGTTACTGAAGCTACATATGCGTTTGTTGCTAGATTTAGAGAAAAGCTTGCTATGAGAAGATAGAAGATACCTGCAAGAAACTCACGGTTTATGAGATCGGATTGTGGGAGTTAGGGAATAGAGGGTGCTCTTGTGTTTGTTGTTTGTTTTGTACATAGTCTAGTTCACGTTTAGTGCACATAAGTATGAACTATAATATCTCCTTTGCACTTGGATTTTTGGTGACTATACAAATGTTCCGATTCGTTTAAAGATGTAACAACTTCTTAAAGAAATCCGGTGTGAGAGTAGTAACATTGTCATTTCTTTTTTTTTAACGTGGGAAATGCGTTGACGCATACCCCTCCGCGGGGGCGGGCGGAGGGGTTATGTCGGACTCGCCGGGGTAAAAGAGAAAGATGGAATAAGAATTATGTACCTCCCGGAATACCGACTAAACCTATCACGGTGTTCTTCGACAAAACCACTATCGACGGGGCCGCGCGAATCACTTGCACATGCGGTCGCGACACCGCCGAGGTTTCGGCCCGCCGCGCCGTATGAAACGGCAGGCCACTACACGAAGAGGCCTACCTTTTAGGTAAAACTCCCCCCAAACCCTACAGTCCCTTCCCTAGAGGGAAGACGGACTCGACACAGAGGCGCGCGTGGAAACACGCACGCCGCCTCTCGAGTAACATTGTCACTACCTTTTGCTTTATAAGTCAGACTAACAGGTAACAGCGACTCAAGCCTACGTCTCCGGTTTTCTTATTCACCTGGACTTTTTCTCAATTTTTTTTAAGTCTTTTTCGTAAGTGAATGGCGCAGGGGTTTTAGTTGTCATCTCCCTACTATCACTACGCCTGTTATGTGTTCAAATCACACATGGGACGAATATTTGTGTGATTTACAAGTGGTTGTTTCGAGTTTGGATATTTTTCGTGTCTGTTGTTTGAACGTTTGTTAAGCTACCCGCATTATTCTCCCAGGAATTATTTTTAATGCGGAAGTTGTCTTTAAAAAAAGATAAAGATCAAAGTTGCCAACACGCGATTGATACTATTAATATAAACGATAATAGGCTTATTAAATAATAATACAAGAGATTCCAGGCAACAGTAACCGCTTATCATCTGTTTTGTCGGCCTCGATGGCGTAGAGGTCAGTGTAACTGACTGCCACGCCTGAGGTCGCGGGTTCGATTCCCGCACAAGTCAAACATTTGTGTGCATGAACATGGATGTTTATCTTGATCTGGGTGTTTCTATGTATAATATGTAAGTATTTACAAAAAAATAAGTATAAATGTATGTTTATCCATTGTCTAGTACCCATAGTACAAGCTCTACTTAGTTTGGGCTAGATGGTGTTTTGTGTATGTGATAGAATATAGAATATGTAAACGTTCATAAGTAATGAAAATATCGTCCCTGTTTATAATGTGATCGGATACTCCTGAACCCAGCAAAAATGTTATTTTGTTTCCATTATCATCTTGATGGAACTCTCCAGTCATAAATGCATAACCTGAAAGGTCGTCAGATTTCGATTCTTGCGATAAACTGACTGTTTGAATTGTTCTCGTTCTGTCCGCCACATCTTTTTGATGGTGTTGTGTGTATGTGATAGAATATTATTATTATTAATATTATTAGACCTTGTCTTATATATTTAATAAAGCTGAAAGCCTAGTAATAAGCGAAGCATATCAAAGAACTTTACTAGCTATCTAATCGTCACATATCTGTGACGTAACAATGAGGCTTTTATCTGAAACTTATGAAGCCAGGATTTGCCTTTGATCTGTTTTTTTTTATGGGCCCAGCTCTCATATAGTCTAACTTAATTAGTTTTATATCTTTTAAATACTACTGTCATGTAGTTCAAAATTATCTATTACTGGATTTTGCCTACGGTTTCTAAGTAACACAAACAGTACTCTATAACAGTACCCTAGTGACCTATGTCCTTTTTTATATCCCTGACAACGTGTCCGCAAAATTTCATAATAATCGGTTAAGCAGTTAAGGCATGAATGCGTTACAAACCAACTTACATTCGCATTTATATTATTAGTTAAGAAACCTTAATAATAAATATCAGTTAAAATATATGACAGCACAAGCTTTTTTTGTTTTTAATGACAACGTCCATGTTAAGACGACTCGATGGCGTAGTGGTTAGTGTAACTGACTGCCACGCCTGAGGTCGCGGGTTCGATTCCCGCACAAGTCAAACATTTGTGTGCATGAACATGGATGTTTGTCTTGGTCTGGGTGTTTCTATGTATAATATGTATGTATTTACAAAAAAAAAAAGTATATGTGTATGTTTATCCATTGTCTAGTACCCATAGTACAAGCTCTGCTTAGTTTGGGTTAGATGGTGTTGTGTGTATGTGATAGAATATTATTATTATTATTATTATTATAAGAATAATTCCTAATGTGTCACAATGACTTTACAAACATTCAAACAACGGACACAAAAAATACTCAAACGCGGAATAACTATATCTGATTCCAACCATTTTTTTGTTCTCTATGGGTATCCAATCTACAACGCCACAACCTTTGTGCTGTCCAGTACAGTCGATATTAAAGTTAAAATATATTGAGCGTAATACCTACCACATATGCAATCATAAGTGGTATGTATGTATGTATCTTATGTGGAGGCCAGTCAGTGCAGACCGGCGACACTTCGACCCAGTGGGTTCTTTTGTGTCGACACTCTCCCAATAACGACTGCCATAGATGTTCACGGCAGCCGGGACCGACGGTTTAACGTGCTCTCCGAGGCACGGAGCAGGCGATAATTGTCAATCAAGACGCATATAATTTCGAAAAGTCATATAACTTCTGAAAGTCAGAGGTGCGCGACGTGGGTTCGAACCCGAGACCCTCTGCATTGCAGTCTGTTGGTCTGCCCACTGAGCTATCGCTGCACATATCATAAGTGGTAAGTAGCTGTATTACGCTTACATTCCTCGCCTCGCCTGCTATCTTATAAGTTAGTGAATTCTCAAAAACAGTATAGATCCTATAAGTGTGCCCATTACTACCCTGCTACAGAGAATTACCTTACCTTACATAAAACACTCCGGAAGTAACCTGGTAATCGGACTCGGAATCACGAGAACCGCTTCAAACATAAACTTATACCATAATCAACAAAATATAAATGCAAGAAAAGCATAATACCGCTTCTGAATTATGGACTTATATATTTAATATATTTCTTTTATCTTTTCGGACACAAAGAACATCGAAACTCGGGACAAATATTGTCCCGTGTGGGAATAGAACTCTCAACACTCGGCGCAGTGCCAGTAGGCGAGGTGATTACTTAAGCCACTATGCTATCCATGCAGGGAAAGTTCGTAAATCATTACTAGCTTACCACTATGTGGCGTAAAATCATTTTAAGAAAGCAGGCGACTCATTTTATAGTTAGGAAACATACTGTGGATATTTTGTGTTCGAAAATAACTGCATAGTATGGCATCTGAAGTTTACAATTAAGTTATTACAGTACCCCGCTTTATATTATTTTAACTTAATTGGCGGAATAAATATTATTCTATACTAGATTTCGCCCGCGATTTTGCTCGCTTAAATGTAGGTTAGGTTAGTACCTACTTTTTCTGGAAGAATTTTTTGATGATTCGTGTATGCGAAATTTCATGATGATCGGTCGAGTTGCTAAGGATTGATAGCGTAACAATCAAACAATCCAACTCGCATTCGCATTTATAATATTAGTAAGGATACGTAACTCAATTTATTCAGACAAATGCCTAATAAACATAACAATGTTTACTCAGTAAAGAACAATGGCAGAATTTTGTCTAGTGTTTGTTTGACGTCAGTAGATTTCATTTATAGCATAGAAATTTAAGTTTACTAAGATTTATCAAATATTCATTCATTTTTTTAAAAGCCGTAAAGCTTGTTTATTTTAATAAAGGTATTTTAAATGATGTATGTACGAATTACGAATTACCTTCAAAATGTCAACCATACAAATAGGGGTGTAAGTACATGTAGTATTCTATAGTTATCTGTATCGATTAAATTAAGCGAATGATCGATATGGATTAATTGACTTTGTTTGAATCTTTATTAATATGCACTGTAATTCTTCTATATTTAATTAAACAGAAGGTAACAAATGTTTGTTTGATTATTACGACAATTGTTATATTCGTACACAGTTCGTAACCTAAATAATTCAAACTACAATATCTAATTTTTTCGGCTTTCCCAAGTGAAAATAGTTTCATTTATAGAGTCTGGAACTAACGCCGAATCTTTTGACATATTTTTCATTACAGGACGCTGCCATTTGATCCCAGACATTTTTTAGAATGGAGACCTGCCATTGTTCTTTGCAAACTTACAAACACAAAAACATTATAACATAATTTCTTAGCCAATAAAGTAAATGAAATACAACCAAAACAAAGAAACATAAAACAAAAAAACAATACACACGTTCTTAAAAGAATACACGAAGTTATTACAAAGTTAGTCTGCTACAAGAATTTGATAAGAAATCTGGGAATCGTGCAAAGTTAGTTAAGAACAATTCGTGGGGGAGGAGCACGCGCGTGAATGCCTCAGATCCATCGATATGAGAAAATCTCGTATATCACTATGAGATTGAAAGATTTATACCTTAGATGAAGAAAACTGTTAACAAAAGCAATCCAATACATATATTAGCTTGTCAACCTCAAAACTGCAGTTCGGAACTTAAAAATGATTATTTCGAAATCAGTTGAACAAATTGTTATCGAATATACATTTGATTAGTTAGGTCATTAGTCAACATCACAGCGTACAGCAATTATTTTTTTTATATTAATTTTCTATCACACACAACACCATCTAGCCTAAACTAAGCAGAGCTTGTACTATGGGTACTAGATAATGGATAAACATACAAATATACTTTTTTTTTTGTAAATACATATATATTATACATAGAAACACCCAGACCAAGACAAACATCCATGTTCACGCACACAAATGTTAGACTTGTGCGGGAATCGAACCCGCGACCTTAGGCGTGGCAGTCGGTTACACTAATCACTACGCCATCGAGTCATATATATATCAGCTATTGAAATAAAATCATCTAATTTACCGTTATTTATCAACGAAATCGATAGTTTTACTTTGAGATAGTAAGATTTATACTTAAGATAAAGAAAGTATTAATAAAATGAATCCACAACATTAATTTAGTTTTTTGACGTCGAAGCTGTAGTTGGAAACTTAAAATTGATTATTTCGAAACTTCAGTTGAGTAAAGTGCTATTAAATACGCATTCAATTAGATATTACAGCGTACTATTACAATTAATTTATCTTTTATGGCGCTGCTCATAAATGTACACAGTATAAAGAAAAGCTTTAAACTTTTAACATCGTACTCTTGCCGTCAAAGGTTAAAATACCAACAAAACAAACAATCTAAAACAGGAACGTCACAATTCGCAATTTAAACATTAATTTGAGTTCATCCATTATAAATTCGTCAACGAACAACTTTTCCGTTGCAGAAATTGTTTTAAATACCCACCAAAAGTCTTGCAAATTAGTATGAAACAATGTTCGGTAAGTGAATGTACAAATCCTCCAAAGTTTGCCAACATCCATGTAGGAGCACGCACACATAATCGCCTTACATCCGCGGATGTTCGCAGGAGGGATGGAAATCCGCAACGAGATTGGATACTCAGTTCGTTCCTACCTACTGTTTAGACCTGATTCACACTATCTGATCGTTTTACGCTTTGGATGACTCAAACATACTTCACCGAGATAGATTGAGCTTATTCACGCTATCTTTTAGGTTGCCTTGGATTGAAAAAAAGTTTAGTTGATTTTTCACACTATCTGATCGTTTTACGCTTTGGATGACTCAAACATACTTCACCGAGATAGATTGAGCTTATTCACGCTATCTTTTAGGTTGCCTTGGATTGAAAAAAAGTTTAGTTGATTTTGGCAGATGAGTTTATTTTTCTTTACATCCCTGTTATGATCATGATTTGGAACAATGTTCTGTGTTGTTCAAAGAGTTACTAATACAGCTATTAAAGGATCTTATAGGTAGGTAATGAATCTAATAATGCATGCATATGTAAAAGTATTGAAATCGGTTAACGCAAAGAAAAGCCGGATTTACGATGCGTAGTCGCGAAGTCTTAAAAGTAGCAAGAGATTGATATAGCGCGTTATTTCGTATATAGCTTAGTCTCATTCTAGCATATGTAATAACAATATTATGAGAAATAGCGGTATGACATGTGTTTTAATATTTGTTTTTCCTTGGTTTAATATTTGGTTAATTAAGACAATAATATTTGTATATATTCAACAGAATATGATTTTAATATTTGTATATATTCTGTAGCTAATAGTTATTTACGCACGACTTAACTTGTTATATTATAACTTACAACTTATTACGTTGAGTGATTCCCAATATTTTATTCGACGCCTCTACCGAAAACACAAATACGGTTCAGACTTTTTACGTCAAGAAACAAAATCTAAGTTATGTCTATAAACCTGCACAGACTAGCATTAGAAAAAGGCAATTTGATGTTCCAAATCCCCAATCATGTGAACGAGTAAGTGTAGAACATGCCTTATAGTAGCGTCGTTCGTGTAGCGAATTCAATTCTACACGTAAAGTTTGCTTAGCTGTGGCGTGATAAGATATACTGGTCTGTAGAATAGACTTCTATCTCTAGAACACAGTATCCGTGTGAGCGCGATATGTATTGAAATAAGCGATACTTTGCTTTAGATAAATAAATATTTTATAAATACATAGGTACTTACTTTCACGCCTCTATATCTGAAGAGATAGGCAAAGGTTTACTAGATTTAAATGATAATATGATGTGTTTATTTAAAATTGCCTCAATACGTTTACGCAAATGAAATTAAAGTATTTAGTACTTGCCTCGGAGAGCACGTTAAGCCGTCGGTCCCGGTTGCCATGAACATCTATGGCAGTCGTTATTTGGGAAAGTCAGTACCCTATTATATCCTGACACTGGTCTAGCCTTAGGGTATCGTTAGCCTTCGGGTTGCGGAGGTCAGGTGGCAGCCGCTCCGTGTAAAAACTGATATCCAGTCAAATCCGGTTAGATTAGAAAAACCGACCCCAAGTGACTTGGGAATAATAAAGGCTAAGGGAGAAGGAGTACTTGATATGTATTTTATAGCGTTGTTTCTTATGAAAACACTATTATTATGTAGTATTGATGCTTATATTATCAGTATAAGCAGACACATGCCTTAACATTTAATTACTGCTTATTAAAATTAATGATCAATTTGTAAAATATAGCATATATTATTATATAATTACAAGGAAACCTCTTATTATTACAAAATGGTAATTTATGAAAGGTCACACGTTATTATTTTCATGAACACTCTTTCGCGTAAAAAGCGTGCAATGCCTAAAATTGTATATTTTATATACAATTATTGGCATTAGCACACAAATTGTCGTCTAGTGAAATCTTTCAGAATTTAATGTAATTCAGTTTTTAGGGTTCGAAAAATCTCTTATACCACAGCTTTGTCCGTCCTCCGTCCGTCTGTCTGTCTGTTATACAACTTTCAACTCAAGAACAGTAAGAGCTAGAGACTCACCGTTAACGCCATTCGACTCAGCATAGTCGATAAACCTCCGATATGACTATGACCTTTGACCTCAAGGTCACGTGATACCATCTTTCAACTCAAGAACCGTAAGAGCTAGAGACTCGCGGTCAACGCCATTCGACTCAGCATAGTCGATATACCCCCAAAATGACTATGATCTTTGACCTCTGACCTCAAGGTCACGTGATACCATTTTTTCGAACTCTAAGATTTACTTACGGCAATTCATGACCGTTTCTCACTTGTTTAATATTGACTGTAGACACTCCCTATTTAATGTTTTATAATGATTAAATAACTAAATTTTGTCTGAGGCTTCGCTCGCGTAAATGTAGGTTAGGATTAGGACATTTTTTCGGGATGAAATGTACCCTATGTACTTTTTTAACCCTGACAATGTGTATGCGAGTCGAGTAGTTAAGGCGTAAAAACGTAGCAAACAAACAAACAAACTCATAATCGTATTTATAATATTAGTTAAGATTTTACTAGAGGTCTACCTAGCGCCCAGAGTCCAGACCCGAGAGTAAAATTTACTATTAAAATAAAACAATAATAATAATGAATAGTGTCATATGTCACATAAAATTTATTTTCATATCAACATAATAATAAATGTTAGTATCTACTCGAGTGCAAGTCAAATGTAAAAGCGAATAATTTGTTATGTTGAACATCGTTTGAATAAAATTGACGTATTGCTTTCCAAGAAATAAAACTCCTCAATTGATCGCATGTTGTAAATGCGTCTGGTCGCAAAGACGAGTCAACGGACCGATCAGTGCCGCAGCTTTAGCTGAAACTGAATGATACGAATAAATAAATCACACATAAACTTGTAGCAAAACATGCGATAAAAGTGTTGTAGATAACTGAAGTTTATGGCGACAGAGAAATATGGGAGGCGACCGAAAGAGTGGTAATGTTCTACCTTGGTGGTAATGTTTCATAAAGATTTTGATCTTGGTTTCTGATTATTCTTACTAATAATATAAATGTAATATGAATTTTTTAGTTACACTTTCACACATTAACTTCTCGACCGATCATCATACAATTTCACACACACCTTTACCCCTGTAAAGGTACAGAAATACAGAAAAGGACATAGGGTACAATTCATCCAGAAATTAAGTAGTGTTTCTAAGCGAAGTCGTAGGCAAAAGCTAGTAATACATACGACTGATTTCTTAATTGTATGTTTTTCTGGCAAGAAGGTCTCACGGTATACGGGATAGGCTCCCCTTGCGAGATCTGAAAACAAAACATAGCCGAAGAAATGTGGATATATCGAGCATACAGCCGTAAGACTATGTATGTATGTATTTTAAATATGCGGCTGCTCTTTTAGTTTAGGTAGTCACTTAGCTACTAATAAAGTTTCTAATGTTGTATGTTGGCGCAATAATTAATATGATCCACATATATGGACCAATGCGTGGACTCTTCTCCCTAGCCTTTATTATTCCCAAGTCACTTGGGGTCGGCTTTGCTAGTCTAACCGGATTTGACTGGATATCAGTTTTTGCACGGAGCGGCTGCCACCTGACCTCCGCAACCCGAAGGCTAACGATACCCTAAGGCTAGACCAGTGTCAGGATATTATAGGGCACTGATTCCCAATAACGACTACCATAGATGTTCATGGCAGCCGGGACCGACGGCTTAACGTGCTCTCCAAGGCACGGAGTAGGCGATAATTGTCAATCAATACGCACATAATTTCGAAAAGTCATATAACTTCCGAAAGTCAGAGGTGCGCGACGTGGGTTCGAACTGGAGACCCTCTGCATTGCAGTCTGTTGGTCTCCCTACTGATCTATCGCTGCTTTTTGTTTGCGTGGACTATATAAACTTATTTATTTGTACCCTGACGGTACAAACATGTGGTAATTTTGGTTCATTTATACAATGCTTTTAAATTCTTCTGTAGCACAAAAATCCAGTGCGCAAATTGTCGTGTGCGTTAAAAAAAGCCTTGGGTGGTACATTGCTAAATTAAAAGGCAAAAATCTTATTCTTCTTGTAATGTCCTTTTCTATACCAATCTACACATATTTTAGTCTCCTAATATTGACAATACTAAACGTATAATTTTTTTATTGTTGAACGGCATACATGATATTATGTATAACCAATTAGATCAGATATTCAGCTGGATTTTACCGCATGAGGACATTATGAACCAGATAACAGAAGCTTTAAATTAAACATTTTGATGACCCCAAAAAGAATCCGAGAAAAGCAACGTCGGGGATAGTGTAAACTTAAATATTTGTTTTTATTTTATTTTATTTATTGGCACAATAAACAGCTACATGTTGGATAATAACTAAATACAAATCATACACCAAATATGTTAACATGTAACCTACATCATTGTTCAATGATAAACAAAAAAAAAATAATACGTCATGCTACTCCGAAAACGTTGACAAAAGAATTTAAATACAAAAACAATAAAAAAAATATAATTAGTTTAAATAGGTTTAATAATTTAATAAGCTTAAAAATTAGTAAAGTTTAATAGGATTAGTAGTATCATAGTTTCTAAATTATCTAATAAAGTGTAAAATAAACAACGCGATTAAATCCGTATAAAGTATTTTAATTTAAATGAATAACATTCGCGTAAACAGAAGACAATATTATAGTTAGTCCAGGTTGGACAAAATACTATTGGCTTTTATCTATCCCGATATTCTCAGTAACAGAGTCTAGAACTGTCTTCTATTTCGTGGAACTTAAGTTGTTAGAATATTAATGCAAAGTATATACTTATAGACATGTAAAACAATGCCATGTTGAACAGTACGTCAAATTTTCCTTCTTCATAGTTCCTACAAAACACACATCATTATTGCTACATCACAAAGGCTATAAGCTAAGCAGGTGTGGATACGCGTTTTTACGAAGCGGTTTGTTTCATTTCTCTCGCCTAACTTTAATGGACTCTTAGTCATAAATCACTGCGTATTATATGAGTGAAAGTTGGTTAAAGTGTTTTCCTGATTTTAGTACAAATGAGTTAATAAATGTGACTCTGCTAATAAACTTAAATGATTAATTGATTTCTGTAATATGTGGTGCATAGAGAGAAAGAATGAGAGTAATATATTATAAGTAAAGTATACGTTACGAACTTTTAATATTTATTGCCTACACGCTTGACGTATTACTTAAGTATTTAATTCACTAAGTACTACGCTACGCCGATAATTTAATTGGTGGTCGTATTGACACCCGCAAAAAAAAATGTTATGAATTTGTATGGGTTATAGGGTGTTCTTTGTGTCCGTTGTTTAAATGTTTGTAAAGTCCCTGGTGACAAAGGAATTACTTCTAGTTAGAGAAATGTCTTTTTAAAAAGGATTTAAAGAAAAAGGATGTTATTTATATATTAAAACATCAACGCGATCTGTGCGTATTCCACAACTGTTTAGTGTTCATACAAGTAACAACAATGTATCTCAGAATAACCCACTGTATATATAGAATATGTAAAAACTATAATTCTATCTGCTCTCAAACAGTTATTTATCACGGAAAATTCAGCACATTTAAATCATTTTGTTTAACTACAAAAAACTGTCATTTTATCAGTGTACCCAAACTTGTATATCTTTTGTAGTTTTTTAAAATTTATAATGCATTCTTTCTTTTTTTAAACTCATGCCATGTTCACTCACATCTATTTCACAGTTTAAGGAAATATAAACTTACACGTACGTACTGTACATTGCAAATGTTGTGTACAAATGTAACTGGATGCCAGGTTTACTCATTGTGTACTACGAGTATAATTTGTTATCTGTTTTTGTACCTACTTAACAAAATATAATATAAACAAAGTGACACGATCATTGAATGCTTGTATTGACACTAATTTATGAAGGACAGAAACGTATATACTAGGTACATATGTCGCAATTATAACTAAGGTAATGAATATATCTTTGCAATCAAAAGTGCACTGATCTCACCTTGAGCAAAACAATCAACGTCTCTAATCCCAATACGCACAGTATACAGTTAAATACAAGCATATAAACTGAGCCACAAGCAAAAACACCTTTAAAATAAATCGCCTTTCTCAAACGACTACCATCAGCAACAATTTTTAAACTACGTGGAAGTATTCAGAACGATTTTAACGTTAGCTTATCTTGAGATTAAATTCTGTAGAGCCAAAACGGTGGCGAGACGATAGATTTCCCAAAGGATGACAACGCTTAGTAACTATATAATGTGGGGCTTCTCTAGCACGTGGTATCTCTACTGGTGTGAAAAATAAAATACTTTTCACGAGATCACGTTCACAAAGAGAACTCGTTTGAGTTTTGTTACAGAGAACACTTTGGTTGAATATAGTCTCGTGTTGAGAAAACAATGAAAATTATTATATAATTATGGTAATTAAGTGAATACTAAAAAAAATTAGAGACTATCTTATAGCCTATTAAAATAATAACGGCTTGTTCTAAAAGTTTTAGAATTAATGTTAGGTTAAAATTTTCGTCGGTTCTCGTTATGTAAGAAAATCATCAATAGCTATTATTTGCCCGATAAATATATAAGTTTATGTAAGTCTATTTAGGTCATAAAAAAAAATACAATTTACACAAAAATGGCAAAATAGCAATAGGCTTAATTTTTTTCGTTACTGTGGCGAAATGTTTGTTTAATGCACCTATGCTTACTTTTTCAGGGATGTAAGTATGAGATTATGTAAACATGGATGTATTGCCCCTGTTATATTTGTGACAATCGAATATACGTTTACATTCTTAGTAAATTTCTATAGCGATATATGCTTAGTTTTAGCATTTCCATTTAATTGTCACTTGTCACTTCGGTTATATTATCAGAGTATAGCTGTTCGTAATCACCACTTACCATATATTATTATTTACAACTTTACATAGATCATTTGTAAATTACAGCTTTTGATGTATAAGAAAGAAATATAGTATTATGATCTGAGAATATCATGAAAGGCGACCCTGTGTGCACGATTAATGGCAATTGGTTCGGCTCTATTACGTATCTTTAATCATGTATCTAGGAGTAAAACATCTACACTATTTTGGGGATATATTGCCCATGTATATATATTATGTGAGGTCACGGTTTCTATTAACAAATCAGGAAAGTGCAATTTCTCGATAGCTGCACAACTCGGCTCTTGGAACTAGGTCCGGTAGACAAATTTGCTGGTATTTAATTATCTGAGGTTCAAACATACCTATTAAATGAAATTTGAATGATCTATAGACATCTTCCTTTTGGATTTACAGGAGTACTACATCATTATTTTCAACATAAGTTGTAGGCAAGTTGTCTAGTAGGCAAGCGTTCGCCTTGCCGCTACCTTTGTGTTGAGTGGGTTTGGATCCACACGGAATAAATATTTGTGTGATTCGCAAATGAATGCTCTGACTCTGAATGTACCTACTTTATTCAGCACATGCACACAACACAATGTTGTTGGGTTATGATCTTTTGTAACGTGGAGGTTCCTCCCACAGTAGAACTGCGCCAGTTTTACTTCACCCCAGATTCAAGTGGGAAATTGTTGTTTGCCAGGCGTTTTATTAGAAACGTTTAACGGTAAAAACCAGTTCTAAAGCCATTTAAAAGTTAGTTTTGTTGCTTAAAATAGATTAATTTTAGTAGGCTAGGTATACTTTATTTTTTACCGGCTTATAAAAGGTAATAATAATAATAATTATTATTCTTATATGGTTGAATTTAAAGCGATAGCTCAGTGGGGAGACCAACAGACTGCAATGCAGAGGGTCTCGGGTTCGAACCCACGTCGCGCACCACTGACTTTCGGAAGTTATATGACTTTTCGAAATTATGTGCGTATTGATTGACAATTATCGCCTGCTCCATGCACGTTAAGCCGTCGGTCCCGGCTGCCATGAACATCTATGGCAGTCGTTGGTGGGAAAGTCAGTACCCTCTAATATCCTGACACTGGTCTAGCCTTAGGGAACGTTAGCCTTCGGGTTGCGGAGGTCAGGTGGCAGCCGCTCCGTGTAAAAACTGATATCCAGTCAAATCCGGTTAGACCAGAAAAGCCGACCCCAAGTGACTTGGGAATAATAAAGGCTAAGAGAGATGATGATGGTTGAATTTAAATTAATCAAATAGTACTGTTACTAAATATATATTACATTAATTCGCATATTAGTTAAATCCTTTAGTGCGGTGATTAAGTGCAGGCGCTGTATGTTAAAAACAAACAACGTGGATTTCAATTTATAGAAGTGCATAAAAAAAACGAGCAGTAACTATGGCTACTCGGAAGTCCGCCAGCCTACCGCCCTCTAACATGAATCGTTATGACAATTTAAGTGTCAGTTCTCCGATAAACTCTACGTTCAAGTCCTCCCAAATGATAAATGACATAACTGGGGAGCTGAAAACAATAAATATATATCGGTTTGTAACATTTACTTAAATTATTTATTGAGTCACTATATATATCTCCTATAAGAAATACGGATTGAAGCTCTAGTAATTTTAACGACACATTTTCACAACATCGACACATTAAAAAAGGTGTTCTAATCCCGACGCCATTAAAACGCCATGCAAAAACCCTCATTAACGGCATAAATCTTCACTTCTTTTTAAGACTGCGACGAGTCTGCGATGCATTTGCAACTTTTGTAATCTTTTACAATTCTAGCTATATTCTTCAACGATCTTTTAACTTTAAACATGAATATTATTTGAGTGATAACTTGACTTACTGACATGATAAATATATGGATCATACAATGTTAAAGTTGTTTTTATTTATCGTTTAATTTTTTTAAATATAACTTCCACTCTGACCATAAATACTGTGTAGCTGTTACTTGATTGTAAAGTCATAATAATTGTAAATCACACATATTTTTGTTCCCGTGTGGGGAGACACTATACTTGGCGTAGTGACAATGGCGAGGCGACGATTCAAACCACTTCGCCATCCGTGCATTCAAATTGTATCTTCGCATTAAAGTAGCAGTCAACGACATAGGGGTCCCAACTTATTAAAGTCCAATGTACTACACGAGCATTTCTCAATATGATGGGTCGAGATCATGATGGCGTTTAAATTCTTTTCATTTAGTATAAGTTCCAATTCTTTTGAAAGCACTTCCAAATCAAATTTAAACATGGAAGGAACGGCAACGTGAAAACTATCGCGAATAAAATTCATCAAATTCTTCAACCGGTTAGATGTGAGGATCCCAACTCTCAAGGTGTCACTGTCACATACTTTAGAAAGTTATGCTTTGAGCAACTCTACATTCCTAGAACTTTCACACTAGCCTGTTCGCAAGCGAATGAAACTTTAAGGTGGAAAATCTTGGCAGCTTTGTAGAAATCCTTAGTGATATTGCTTTGGAAGTGAGGATATGAAATGAGGATTCTTATGTTTGTTAAGATAATAACGTTATGACTAAGGCCATACTTTTAAACAGTGATATCTTGATGAAGGTATGAAGAAGCTGGCTTGCGTGCTCAATAAGAACTTCACAAGAAAAAGCTTCTGAAAGATAATTAATACTGATACCGCGTTTCGCCCTGTAAGTAAGAGTTTCGGAAATTCACATGGATGCTTACCGTTTCCAGTTCTTTCTTTACATCTTACTTTAAATTCCTTTTCCTAAAGTGCGCAACGCCATTGTGAGCAGCCATAACTCATTTTTTACCATCAGGTTTTATAAGTTTGTTAGCTTTCTATGTATATATAGATAAAGAAACTTTAAAAAAATTAATTTATCTTTCTTTTATCTTGGCAAGACTGACTAAGAAAGTATATAAGGCTAGTGTGAATGGAACAGTTGCAAGAGGAAGCCCTAGCCGAACGTTTCTTGATCAGATCGGAGGCGTTCTGGACAAAGGCCTGGTTAAGAGCACTTTGAACCGACGGGCGTGTATAAGGAATGTGATGAAAGTGAATGAAGCCAGAGAAGTGTATCAGGATCGTAGCAAATGGAAATCCGTAGTCTCTGCCTACCCCTCTGGGAAACAGGCGTGAATCTATGTATGTATGTATGTATATATATGCTGCAACCGTGGAAACCTCAAGCGGTGCAGATATTGTAATTAAGTCGGCAATTATATTTTTGAGCTGTTTGGGGTGGATATAATAGGCTCATGGGGACCGAACGCTCGTATCTTGTTTAGCTAGCAAAATGCCTAATCGGCGCTTCACGCGATTATAGTATTTTTGTAATTACTTTGTCTTTTTAATACACGTTAAATAAATATAAGATTAATTAGTGTATAATATATTGTAAGTGTCGCCTATGTATAAATAATGATTCTCATTTTTTTAATGAAATTCCCGATCATGTTCTGTGTTTCTGTTCCTAAGATGATTACCAAAGGGATTAAATATACTTAATGACAACCAAAAATAATAATTGCGCAGCAAAATATGCGTAAAATATGCGTATATACGCCTCAAATCACTGCATTCCGTCTCGGAAGGGTTAGGTTATGTTAGGTTGCTTCTTAAACCCACCCAACAATAGGAGACTTACTTTGATCTCTTTAAATATAATGCGGTTTTAATTTTGGTGATCACTTACTATTTTTGACTGTTATATTTTACTATATCTGGTGATAAGTTAAACATACGCCATTACCAAATAATGATTAGACGATGAAATTGTTATAAATAGGTAGCACACCAAAAAGTGTTGTTAGTATAGGAACAGGTTTAATAAATAGCTTGCGAAATATAATGCTCAAAGTAAGAATATTGTTTAGGATTAAACGTGAAGCTTAATTTGTAAGAACAACCATTTCTTAGAATGATTCGATACTAATATCAATAGCTGCGAGCTATTTGCTAATCAGCAACCCCATAATTAGTTTACCATTACACGTTAACGAGTTTCTGTCTTTAAATAATTATTTAAATTAACTGGATTACAATTTACAGTTTAAAAGTACTATTTGGAATACTAGATAATTTTTCATTTTCATAAAAATGTTAATCTGCCTAAAATCTTTGGTTTGGTAGATAGTTTGGTACATTCTCTTTCTCGGCTTGACAAGGGTTAAGCAGGATTTACAATACTGCTCAAGTAATGATTGGCAAACTCCGTGTATCTTTGAAACTAAATATCTCTGCCAACCCCATCGGGATATAACCATGACACTCTATATACACAGTTTCTCGCCTATATCCACGAAAGAGTAGGAACTGGTGCCTTACACTCATGCAACGCCAGCTACGATTAGAATAAGTAAATGACAAAATGATTGGTGATATGTCGCGTTTGGGATCGTTCGATATTCGAGCGACCCTATAATGATGATATACATATTTGGTACGGCTTCTAGAAGTTCTAGACTAGACTAGTCTAGGCACAAATTGTTTGCCCTTTAAATCAAAGTCGAAGTCAATAACATTTTATTCATTTAGGTCAAAAAGTAAAATTTCAAAACTTCAAACTATAGTTAAGGAGAGTTAGATAATCTAACGCGTAGTTTATATATTCCAGGATACTGATTTTCGGTATTAACTTCCAAAAATATGCGTGATGATCATGATATAAATATTATTATTTTTATATCATCACCCATTGGAGCACTTGAATGGGGCAAAACAGCATTCTAGAGCCCATACCTACATACATGGGAGAATGGATAACTGAAAATGAGCCGTGCTAGACGCATACGCTTCGAAGTATAATTAATTTACTTTGTTGCAGCGACGAGTACGATCGTAGAGGTAAGGCACCATTTTTTGATTTTAAAGATTTCACTATCGATGTTTTCTTATTTAAAAAAAGAACTCCGTTATTGTTCATGAATCGCGGGCACTTTACAAGCATTTAAGCTATAGGCAAAAACAACACCCAGATTCAGAACAGCAATATAGCGATCATACAATTTTATGTGCGAAGAAATCGAACCTGCAGCAGTGGCACAGGCAAAGCATCCATTTACAAAGTTACTCCATCCGTGCAGTCAACATTAAAAAAATGTAATCATCGAATTAGAATATCTTTGTTATTAATAAGTTTACCACAAATGGTTACTTAATTAAATCAGTCCCTGAGAGTACAATGTTTCATCTCACGGACTTCTATCTAGGTGATCTGGTTGTAAGACAGAGTTTTCTTATAAAACAAAGTATTCTGAGTGAGCTCGAGTTTGTTCAGAAAGTTAGCGGAATTTATTGCATAATGCGACGCGAGATGCAAGCACCGCAGTACTCTGAAAATCTGTGTTAAGAAACAGGCGAAATAGAAATGCAAATGTGGTTTTTTTTGTCTGTTTGTTACGCATTCACGCCATAACATTTTTTTTCCGAGTCAATTTATCCTTCAATCTTGACAGATCATCATGAAATTTCGCATACAAGTTGTCAGGGATACAGAAAGAAGAGAAGAGGACATTATTGCGAACTGTTCCCGAAATATTGGAATTTATTGAGAAAATAACAAAAAGGGAAAACGAGCGATGCCGCGGTCAAAATTAAGTAGATTATAATTATGTGACACTTATTTTAGGTATTTTATGAAGTATAATTTTGGAAGATTTATGATCGTAATGTATAGCCGTTATTCTCAGAAGATATTATATATTCGACAGATAAATATTTTTACACATAAATATGGTTTACGTGATTCTCGATCGCCACTCGGAATGTAATTATAACCATTTTTGTAAATAGTGATTATTAAGTAATTCATAAATCTTTTGTTTTTCCAGTATTCTCGAATACGTGCTCTCTTCCTTGGCAGTTTATAAATAGATTATATAATATATCGGTATACTGGTATGTATATATGTATTATATGTATAATAAATCGTTACTATTATGATATTCTTTAGTATATGTTTAGAGCAGCGATAGCTCAGTGGGGAGATCAACAGACTGCAATGCAGAGGGTCTCGGGTTCGAACCCACGTCACGCACCTCTGACTTTAGGAAGTTATATGACTTTCCGAAATTATGTGCCGATTGATTGAAAATTATCGCCTGCTCCGTGCCTCGGAGAGCACGTTAAGCCGTTGGTCCCGGCTGCCATGAACATGTATGGCAGTCACATATGCGACTGCCATAGATGTTCATGGCATTTTAATTGTTTATGCTATTGCATATATGCAATAGAATAAACAATTAAAAATAATAAGGGATAATTAACTACATAATACCATCGATCAAACTCGAAACCTCTGCATTGCAATCGAACAGTCTCGCATTAGACTATAGGTGCTTTTATACAAACAATTAAAATAATAAAACTAATAAATATTATACAAGCAGCTCCTTATACACTTATTAAAACCAATTTTACTTGGATTATTTTCGACCACGGTACTTAAATAATATCAATACACATTAATGGGTTCAGTACATAATAGCGTGTAAAACAAAAGCGCAATATTTTTAAACAAAATATTGTACTATAATATCGTACTATAAAACAAAATTAAAACAGAGAGACACGTTTACGTTTCCTACCGTTCTGAAAGCTAGCCGATCTCAGAATAGTCCATTAAGTCGCATTACGCAGCTGACATCTTCCGTAGACTCAAACTTAGTGCACTCCAGAGACGCATAGCACAAAACAACTTCTATAAGCACTCCGGAATTTCATAATCCACACTGAAAAGACGACGTTGTGGTGAAAAATGTCATCGCTATGAGAATTTGGAGTCTAAAAGTAAAGTTGAGATATTTCGTACAGTTTTTGGGTGGAATGATTAAGGAAAATGGAAATTTTATAAAAGTTATATGAGAATAGATGGTTGCAGTTGTAAGCAAATATAACATACTAAATTTTACCCGCGGATTCACTCACGTAAATATAGGTTAGGTTACTAACAATACTTTTATTTAAATGAAAGGGTGCCTTATATTCTTTGCCGTTCCCCTGTCAACGTGTATGCGAAATTTCATGATGATCGGTCAAGTAGCTACTGCGTGAATGCGTAACAAACAAACAAACCAACTCACATTGGCATGTACGATTGGAATTTTGTCTCACCTACGATGTTTTTTATACAAATGTTTAGTTATAACACGTAAAGGGTAGTTTCTAAAGCATGGTACCTACCAGTCCATGGCAGCAATAATAATATTGTATACAAAATTTTTAATGATGACTTATTTTCCTATGTTGAATAAATAGAGACTTGATCAATTATCTACATGCATCATAATTTTTTCATCATCGCGCTTCTTTTTTATTTTTCGTATTAAATTATTCGTATCAAAATATGAATAAATTACTACTTGCAACAGAATGATTATACTTATTGTTTACTATAAGCGTTATCTTACATTATAAACTACAAAACCTAAACGAAAATAAATCAAGGTTGAAAACGCACAACTGTAACATAGAAAACTCGCTTCCTATTTAAGAGTCGTTTGTAAGACATTTACCGTCCACAAACTTAATACATGGGCTACTTCACCGCGGCGAAGGCTCCTTGGGGAAATTAAAAAAAAAATAAACATTCCAAAGAGTCGAAGTCACAAAAGTCAGTGAAGAATTGAAATTTATATTAAACTGTAAAAGAGTTATAATTTTTTGTATTTTTTATGTTGATATACTTAATTCTACAGAGAATCGCTAGTATTGAAGGTAACCACGTCGACTTTTCTTAAGAAAATAAGCTCACTAGAAATTTGTAATACAAATTACAACTTTTTTTTAACCTCCTCAGCTAAGTTTAATGCTTGTGTTAGAAGTGGGTTCATGTCGATAGTAAATATAATGAACTCCTAATCGCAAGTCAGAAGTCACAACCATTGGACTTGGTAGTCCAGTGGTAAAGGAGATCCTTTTCAGAGGTGGACTATGATTTAATTTTATGGCATGAAATTCAATAAAGTTAAAGATTCTTTTGAAGGAGACAACTCCAACGCTAGTAATGGTTACTATATGGCGAGGGATCTTACAATAATTTAAACAACAAACGCAAAAATAAATGATTGTATCGTGTGGGATTCGAGCTCATGATAATGGCAGTGTCAAGGCGACGACTAAAACCATCACCCGTGCAGTAAAATGTTGACAAATATTAGAATTCCTTAAACTTTAGATAACGCTGGCACGCATTTATATGCGAAAAAAGCTATAAAAAGTTTTCGAGTATTACACTTTATTACGCTAAAGTCATAAAATAAAGTATTTTACATCCTACATGAACAACAAAGACGAACTCTCTTAAATTCGTCCTTGCCTGTCACTCAACTCGTTTTCCTATAACCGGACCCAAAAGAGAACATTAAGGCGGTTCTACACTTACAGGCGAACTGCATAAGCTGAGCATGTAATGAACTAAACTTGCAAACTGTCGTCAGACTGAGAAGTCTCAAACGAGCACGCCTAGAGCGTTTGGTTCAAGCGATGCTCATGACCAATAGTCGTTTTATGACCAGAATGCATCGCAAATATGCTGCAGATTTATTGAGTAATTTTAATATATTTTATTATTTATTGTGCGTCTACACTTGACGAATGGCTGATTAATGATGCTTGTTTAAGGTGGTTGCATTGTCACTGCTATAGCGCCGGGTCTTGTTGGTTCGACCTCCAGATGGGAAAAACATTTATGTGATCCACAATTTATTCAAAGAGTTCTTTGTATCCGTTGTTTGAACGTTTGTAAAGTCCACCACGAAACAGGAATTATGCTTACTGTGGGTGTTGCATAAAAAAAAGACGACTCCACTTGTGCTCGTGGTCGGCTCGCGTACAGTAGGTACTTAGGTGGTACTTGTATTGATCATGTAATCCATGCGCAAGCTCATCATGAGCACGAATCGAAAAAAATATCACTCGTGCCCGTACAATTCACTCACGTCCGTACGAGTAGCTAGCGCAGATAGTAGGCTCGTCTAATAAAATTATCACTCGTGCTTGGAGTTGGCTCCTGTATCGTAGACTCGCCTACGTCACATGAGCCGACTGCAAGCACGAGTGATATTTTTTTCCCTTGCTACTCGTGCGGACATGATCGAATAAACAGGTTATTTATCATTTTTAAAATGTATATTTATGTATGTTTATCCATAATAGAAGCTTTGCTTAGTTTGGGCTAGGTGGTGTTGTGTGTATGTGATTGAATATTATTATTATTTATTTCTCTTTCACGGGTATTTAATAATAATAATAATAATATTACCATGTTACCATGTGTGCATGAGCACAGCAGTCGCATTTACTACCGCTATGCTACGGAGGCGAGTCCAGGACACTCACCAGTGCTACATTTTTTCTATGCATAGGTAACCGAGGCAGACGGGGCCAATCATAAATTGCATGTACCGGTATTCCTGAATCCCACTTTACAAAGCATCCTTTGCCTCCTCATTGTACTGAATACTTACATCATTTGTCATATCATCCACCTCCATGCTGGCACTATTGCCCGTCCACGGCGCACCAGGTGATAGCTGCGTAACTGTGGGTTGGATGTTGGTTGGTTTATTATTATTATTATTTGCGTGCGACTCGCGTTGGTCATCTGCACTATGCATATAACTCACGCAAGTGCCTCAATTTACACATGTTCGACGCTTCTTGTACATAGCCTTATTGTTACGTAAAATACATAGGTCCTCAATGGTGCAAAAAGGTTTCAACGTAATACAGGCCCCTTGAGTATTACACGTTCATGAGCGAAGGTCTCAAGGCCGAAGCACCCGCAGGTCTTTTTTTTTGTATAAAGAAAAATAACCTCTCAAACACATTAGCGTTGATGATCGTGAACCTACAACCTTGTAATTCTACAAATATCTTTCAGACAAAAGATTTAGTGTTCAAGTAAACTAGGACAATATTTTTAACAATTACGGTTACTTAATATAAAATATCTTAAGACTGCGCCGAGCGTAAGACAGATAATGACAGAGCTCGTGCGGCGTAATCAAATCGACGCGCGGCCGCCATAGTAAAATTGTATGGAGGATTTGAAGTGCTTTTTTGATAAATATGTATCTTCATTAATAACTTTTAAACTTTCGCGTTGCATGATATATATATATAATATGTAACGGGTATTAACGCGATCATGCATAATGTTTACCTTTTTTATGCTTGACGTTTCGACCAGGTTACACCGGCCGTGGTCACAAGCTGACTGCTCAGTGAGTCAGCTTGTGACCACGGCCGGTGTAACCTGGTCGAAACGTCAAGCATAAAAAAGGTAAACATTATGCATGATCGCGTTAATACCCGTTACATATTATATATGTATCTTCATTGTCAACCAATTACTTAAATATTTGGGACGGACAAATTGTAATATAACTGTTTATATTTCGTTTAAACTCTAAAATAGGATAGATTTCTACTCTTATAATCTAAAAATCACGTAACACGAGTTTACGTTTTTGCATTTTTCCTGCAAATTAACGTAATTTTGTAGTCGACAATATTAATTAATTAAATTTTTTACAAGGAGTATTTGTAAACACATTAATTGTTGTGGTAAATGTATATTTAATATTTGTATGAAACAAAAAGTGTTGATTTTATTCACTTAACTGTGACCGCCTGTTTTGGCACATTTCGCTCGGCGCAGTCTTAAGTCGGTTACAGACTATTGTATATTCCCAAGTAAGCAGAAATATATTAGACTCAAACTTCACCTACTACGATTTAAGGTTCAACACATTAGGTGGTGAACTATTGCCTAATTTATACTTATACTATTGTTAGGAATCAGAAGAGAAACAGCCAAAACACCTTTAAATAATCATTGAATTATTTAAGAAATGCTCAAATAATGTAAGAGATAATTGATATCACCCAACAGCGATTACACTGCACGTCCGGTCCGTCCACCGCTCGATGTTAAAGTGAGTCATTGCGCGCTGGTCACTTATGGTGGTCTTTTATAACCCGTTCGATCGGACGATTCATGACGTTACTTGTTTACGTCGCATTTTGCAATCAACACTATACTAACTGTTTTTATACAATAGGTACTATAATATTTTGCCTGACTCTGGTATTGATTCGAGACCTCACGCATAAGAGTTATATTTACTAACGTTACACTACCGAAGTGATCTAACAATAATATCTAAAAATCAGTATACATCATAATGAATAATCAAGTGAATTCTTATTTTTAGCAGTAAAAATATGAAGGTCACATTTTCATTAACAATACTTCAAAGCCCTTGTCGTAAGCAATAAGATCCTTTTGTGTTTGACAAAATTATTGTTTATTTATGGCAACCCGGCAGTAAGTATCTGGAAGTAATGAGCTTACTCGATGGGAAATTCGTATAAATAAATAATCATCATAAATATAAAACAAATCATTATAATTATTATTTGACAAGTTACTGAATTAAAAGTTAAAAGTTAACAAGATATTATTATACAAGAAATTAAACTACTATATACGGATTTTATCGAGTTGTTTATTTGACACTTTATTACATAATTTTGAAAACTGTTACACTACTACTATTATTAAACTTTACTAATTTTTCAGCTAATTAAATTATTATTAAAACTATTTAGATTTAATTTATTTTTACACTTTCCCCGACATTTCGGTTGCTTTTCAGCAGCCATGGTCACGGGGAGACTTGGCGGGCTTTGTGGGCCTGCCCGCCATCCGTTCAGCACCAGGTCCGAGAGGCGGCGTGCGTGTTCCCACGCGCGCCTCTGTGTTGAGTCCGTCTCCCCTCTAGGGGGGACAGTAGGGAGTGGTAGAAGTGCCTTTAGGGTAGGTCTTTCGTGTAGTGGCCTGCCGTTTCATACGGCGGGCCGAAACCTCGGCGGGGTCGCGACCGCATGCGAAAGTGATTCGCGCGGCCCCGTCGATAGTGGTTTTGTCGAGGAACACCGTGGTAGGTTTAGTCGGTATTCCGGGAGGTACTTTATCATCTTAACATCTTATTTTACCCCGGCGAGTCCGACATAACCCCTCCGCCCGCCCCCGCGGAGGGGTATGCGTCATGCATTCCCCCAAGTAAAAAAAAAAAAGGTCACGGTGAGACTAAGATGGCAGTTGTCTCAATTTTCCAGTGTAGTTATTTCAAAGTACCCGAACATAATTTAATCATTGGTGTTTCTATTTACGCAGAATGAGCTCAAAGTATCATGAAGTCTAGCTGTGGTTTGCTTCTTTTTGGGTTTGACTATTTTTATTACTGGATCCCAAGCTGGTGGTACATTCCAACCATCTTCTCTGTTAAAATCAGGATGTTTTTTGATTTCAATAGCCTCGCGAAGCATCCTTGGTAGGAATCGGCGAATTCGCGAGGCTATTGAAATCAAAAACAATTTTTTTCGTCGATGTTCGAAAATCCGTATATAGTAGTTTAATTTCAATGAAGAATATTCGCGTAAACAGAAGACAATATTAAGATATTATGTGCTTAAAATGAAATAACCTTATGTTATAATATTTATAAGTTACAGAATAAATACTAATGAATTATCATTATAAATGTTAAGCAATAGAGGTCTTTCGAAGTTGTATGCGTATTAAATAATTAATAATCGCTCGTTTTAACGGTGAAGTATAACATCATGAGGAAACCTGCATATCTCTGAGAGTTCTCCATAATGTTCTCGAAGATATGTGAAGTCTGCCAACCCGCATTGGGCCAGCGTAGTGGAATATGGCGTGACTCTTCTCACAATCAGAAGAGGCCCGTGCCCAGCAGTGGGACAGTTTAATACAGGGCTGATATTATTATTAATAGAGGTCTTAGGTTCGATCCCAAGGCACCATCTCTGCCATTTTAAAGATATGTGAAGGAAAATTTCGTAAGAAAACCTGCATGTGTGAGAGTTCTCCATAACGTTCTTAAAGCTATGGGAAGTCTGCTAATCCGCATTATGCCAGCGTGGTGGACTATGGCATAACCCAGAAGGTTGTGTCTCAGTCTCGGAAGACACTGAGAAGAGGCCCTTTTTACTCATCTGTGGGACAGTTTATATACAGAACTGATATTATTATATTTTCTACGATTCCTACCTGGCTTTAGTACAGGAGGAAATCATTGTAACTTTAACAGTACCGCGAAGGTTTTGCTACAAATATTATAACTCATAATAGCGGATACCAAAACCACCAATGCTTTTCGCAACTATTTCTAAATCACACAAACTACTATCTAGTGTGGCGATGGTAGCCGTATAGCCTACAGTATAGTCTTAACCTATGATAATGATATATGATATAATAAATATTCTCCGTGCTTTTATTAGAATATGTTAGTTTTTGGCATTCATGTTACTTTGATGTTACAGTTCCAATATATCTCGCATATATTTTCCCGACTACGGCGAAGCAAAATAAAGAATTATGATTTTGACCAGTATGTGTAAGGGTATGTAAGTATGTTCATCTGTTCCCTCATAACTTCTAACCTACGAATCATGATTTAACAAATGAGGTATCATCCGCTGATTTAAAAAAAGCTTTAGTCAAAGTGGTATATAACCATGGCTATCCTCTGAACATTACTATGAATATGTATAATATACATTAAAATATATAATGTTTAAGTTGCATATTTATAAATGATACATTTTGAATAGTTTGTACATAACAATTTCAGATGAGAATATTTTCTTATTTCACACTTTTTAGAGCGTGATTTTCCAGTTGTCGGGTTTTAGTTCCTGAACTTACTTTTTATTCATAGTGCCACTCCTTATACTCATTTTTAAGTATGTGTGTGCGGTATATGTAGAAAGTCGCTTAAAGCCAGTTGCACTCTCTGATCGGTAAACGATTAGCGAGGTTAAGCAACGTTGGGTGCGGTCAGTCAGTAGATGGGTGACCGCTTAGTGGTATTTCATCTAAACGTCTCCGTGCATCGGAGGGCACGTAAAAAGTCGATCCCGGTTGTTGTCAAATTGGCAGCAGTCGTTAAGCCATGTCAGAGGCCTACGGGCGGTTTGAACAATTCTTGACAACAGGTTGGCCACTAACCACACGAAAAATTAAATTAATAAATTATTTAAGAGCAGCGATAGCTCAGTGGGGAGATCAACGGACTGCAATGGAGAGGGTCTCGGTTTCGAACCCACGTCACGCACCTCTGACTTTCGGAAGCTATATGACTTTTCGAAAAGTATCTGCGTATTGATTGACAATTATCGCCTGCTCCGTGCCTCGGAGAGCACGTTAAGCCGTCGGTCCCGGCTGCCATGAACATCTAGGGCAGTCGTTATTGGGAGAGTATCGACACAAAAGATCCCACTGGGTCAAAGTGTCGCCGGTCTGCACTGACTGGCCCCCACATAAGATACAAGATACAACCACACGAAAAGAAGAAAGAAGATATGTAAAAGGGTCATATTTAAAATTCAAAGAAAATATTCACACCCACTTTAGAAAACACTCATACACTGCATAAGCCCGAAGCGCACAAGAACAACGATAACGGAATAACCACCATTCACTTTAATCTAAATAATAAAAGCAAAGTTTCAAGTGAAACAATAGTAGGTTTTTACTACAATTCAGATATAAGAGAAAATATTATAGCTTAAGTACTTTCTAAGCCGCTCAAGAACTAATACTAATATTTCTTTTATTCTTGAAAGTTGGTATAGAGGAAAAAATCTCATATTACACTCCCCACAGTGCGGCATTAAAGCGGAATATTGCAGGGGAATTACTAAGCAATTCCCTTGATCTTGGCAATCACGGCCTGCGCCGCGGAATGTTAAGGTGACGTCTCGTGAACGCGTTTAAAAAACAGCCGATTAATGAAATATTTTATCTTATGTATGGAAGTGAAAGTTGGGTATGGCAAAAGAAGTATAAGAGCAGAATAAATGCTGTAGAAATGAGAGCGCTGAGAAATATATGTGGTGTGACTCTGAAAGATAGAATAAGGAATAGTGTGATTAGAGAGAGATGCGGCATGAAAGTGGATATAGTGGCAAGAATAGAAAAGGGTATGTTAAGCTGGTTTGGGCATGTAGAAAGAATGGACGAGGAAAGACTGACTAAGAAAGTTTATAAGGCTAGTGTGAATGAAACAGTCGCAAGAGGAAGACCTAGGCGAACGTTTCTTGATCAGATCGGAGGCGTTCTGGACAAAGGTCAGGTTAAGAGCACCTTGAACCGACAGGCGTGTATAAGGAATGTGATGAAAGTGAATGAAGCCAGAGAAGTGTGTCAGGATCGTAGCAAATGAAAATCCGTAGTCTCTGCCTACCCCTCTGGGAAACAGGCGTAAATCTATGTATGTATGTATGTTTATCTGTTTAATATATTTTGTACATAAAGAAAATACATCAGTACATACAAATTTTCTATTAAAATAAATACAAACAGATTAAAATAACAACCTTATCTAGCTTGTAGATGGTTACAGAGCACGCTTTTGTCTTGATATTGTATTTTCTTTTTTTCGTTCTCTCGATTCCTAATTGTAATTAGCTTATCATTTAAAACTAAGAGAACCGTAGCAATATATTTTAAATTGGATTAAGTTTATATTTTATATAATACATAGATGAAGTATCTTATTTACGCCGCAGTTTTCTAAATTAATACAGTTTTAATCTTAACTTTTCAATTTCCATACAATAACATAGACAAGCTATAGCAGTAATCTTTTTGAGATTTAAAGAAAATGCAGTAGCGATTTGTACTTTCTTACCGTATTTTATACACCGTTATTTTAAGTTGTATATTTTCCTTCGTCTCTTGAACATAACTGGTTCGTAGTTTATGACTAAAAATAAAACTTTAAAGAGATAATTTGAAGTAACGATCAGTATGTAAGTAAAGCAAAATATTATATTATTTATTTATATAATCACCACATAATTTTCATTTTATGTAAATTAATGAGAATATCCTATTACATAATTATATTAATGAAATAATCTAATAACCTATATTTACAAACGTATTAAAAAGATAACATAAATACAAAAACACAAATAATTATAATACTAAATATTTACAAAAATGGTTTAGGCATCGTAGAATTCTTCAGCATCGCTGTCAACTGGTAACGTGCCCAGAAGACTGGCAGCATTGCCACGTTGAATGGTAATGCTGATTCTTTGGGCTACGAAAAGACCAGCCTTCTGATCACGCGAAACGTCGATCAGGCGTTTTGCGATCTCCCTGTACAAAATACGAGCGCTCGGACCCCATGAACCTAAAGTTTCCACCCCAAACGGCTCAAAAATGTAATTTCTAACTAAATTACTATATTTGCGCCGTTTGAGGGTTTCCGTGGTTGCAGCAGCAGCGCCGGCACATCCCGCAGTACTTGAAAGATGTGATGGCGCAAAGGTGTCAACGCATGTTGCGTCCCACACCAAAGGCCTGCCCATCTTCCAAGGCAACAATGACATTCCGTCCGGTCTCTTCCCATCGTCACGTACCAAGCCATATAACTGCTTGCATACCTTGCTAAAATTGCAAATTGCAGTTACTACTAATGTATCTATTCTATAAATCGACTTTTATTTTATAATTCTTGATATTATGTCTTTATGTAAAACTCGTCTTCCTGTTCTTGATTAAATAATAACGCTGATAGTGGCAAAATTCTCAGAGGAGATCAATAAATCGATAAAGAGTCCGTTTCTGCTTAAAAGCCTGATGCATATTTTAGACCAGATATTTCTTATTATATGTTAGAAAATACCTGTTATAGATAAAACATATTAATAATAATAAATAATTTAATTTCTCAGCACAAATCTTTGTACAGTATTATGGCTTAATATAGGTAATATAAATAGAACAAGAGATTTGTACGAGACTGGTGTCCGAAATAGGTATAGGAATACCTGTGTTAGGGTCAATAATAACCTACTGTAATATACATATGTGTAAAAGGGAAACTCTAAATATAGTGCACGGTCCGGAAAGTGTTCGATGTACGAAGCACCTCTGTACGCATGCAGCCCTATAAGTCTATTGGTCCAGCTAGTTCCACTAGATGCGAAAGCGTCGCCGTACGCAACAGCACTGCCCGCGTAAGTTACTGCGAGCGCTTATATACCTGTCGGCTGCTTCGTTGTGTGCGTCGGTGTAGCCGCGCGCTAGCGGAGGGAGTAGCGTAGTGTGCGCATGATGCGTTGTGGCCGCTGCACTGTGAAGTTTGTTTACGTTACATATGTAATTATACGTATTTTATGGCATCGACATGTAGGTACAAGGAACAAAAACACTAACATACACGAATAGTCAGTTCGTATGAAGATAAGGCCAATTTTGTTTTCACAATAATAGCATGCACAAAATATCCATACCATACTGACACCGCTGCACTCTCCGTGTACTGGCTTCCACTCTTCTTTTTCTTTCTTGCCTGAAAAGCATTTTAAAATAAAATCTCACTCAATAACATTACACGGACTGTATACTTGCTTACCACCTAAAAATGAAATAAATTCTTACACATCTCATTTATAAATGAAGTCGGGAATATTACCATTAAATGTCATTATGGCTTTTTTGTGGTTGCAAGGAGACATACGTTTATGTTCCTTAGCCACCAAAATAAAAAACCATCACAAGAAAGCAAAACTATCGACAAAGACAGTCGTAACAGCGGAACCACACTTTAGGTACCGGTGTTCCAGTTATACGTTCGGATGAGGACATTCCCGCGTTACACGCACTTATATTCTTTTTGATAACCATTCGCTTGTGTTAACCGCGATCCGAAGACGTTTTCTATTGTAATAGAAGTGCGGTATTTGTATGAATGTTTCGTGCCAAACATTACAAGAACCGATATTGATTTGGAACTGTGTACAAATTTGTTGTCTATAAATGTTTCGTAATATTTATTTAAGGCTGGAAGTAGTTTTCGATAGTCTGCCTTAAGATTTCTGTTTTTCATCTCACGCTTTAGATTTTCTGAAGAATTACAGCATCATTTTAGAGGTTTGATGAGGCATTTTCCGTCCAGTTACTTTCTATGTAAACAACGGCAAACCTATTATGTTTTTACTATGTACTTTATATCGTATATAGTACATATTAGAAACATAAATTTTACTTGCAAGACTAAGAAAAGCGAATCAAAAGATTACCTTGCGTCATGCGCTAACAACTAATCTTGTGTCAGACAAGATAAGTGCACACTGGGTTTGTATTCATTGCACTTACGGCGTATGGTGCTCTAAAAAACAGCCTTAATCGCTGCACGCGTGTATTTTTTAAGATTAAGATATGCAAATGAAAATATATTAATATATTTTCTGAAATTGTGTTTATATTCAATAAGAAATGCATCTAAAGGGATTAAATTAAAATAATAGTTTAAAATATTTGTGAAAATACTATTACAACTTCAACCAGTGTAATTACCATCTGAAGCTTTTACAGTATAAATGAGCTTAGGATGACATATACAAACATAATATATTTTTCTGCTTATTTCATTTTCGCAACGAAACTGAACCTATTTGAATAAAATTTCATTTGAATCTTGAGCAAAGTCATATTATGTATGTATGTATGTAATAAGGCAAGTGAAGTACCGTATGACCGTTAGTAATACTTAAAGTAAGAAATGTGCTGAATAAATCGGTTTACCTAAACCCATAAAAAATTGTAGATCCAACTTTAAAACGATATCCTTTATATCATGCTATCTATGAATAGCGGAACAGAACGGAAGCATTCGCACGGGCTTTCCTAAAAACACAGAATTTTTTTATATTGACCATAACCGTATCACTAGTGGAAACCGAGCTCAGTTTTTTATCTGCCGTAGAGCCTCGATTTCGTTACGAAAATTCAATAAAAACCACTCTAAACTCTATTCGTTGGCTGTGTGCTATGTAACTAACTGTAAAAAAGTCAAATTAAAATACCCTTTGTACGGACCCACAACGGAGTTTTGTCAAAGGATCAATAAGAGGCATTTTTCATGCGCCACGTAAATTTTTTTGACGGTGGCACTTAAATTGGAGTGGGTAGAAATCTCAGTAATTAATTCATGAAAGTGGAAAAATCTTTTGGTAGGTCAAATTTAATTTTAGAATATACAGTGACCAGACAAATTTAAACCTGAGACTTGGTTGGAAGGCTGATACTTAAACAGGCGGGTTGTATCATGCGTAACGTCACAAAAAAAATCCACTTTTCCACTGGTCTTGAGTCTTGTGTGTGTATGTTGTCTATGAGTAGTAGAGCCTCGCTGATTTCAGCATTAATGGGCCGGCTCGAGCGGGGAAGGACTACCTTGTCACTGAATATCGACGTGAAATAGCAGTATTCCTACTGTTGTGTTTCGTTTGGTGATGATGTCATGTCATGAGAGTGCCAGAGGCCCTATCACCCTCTTTCTCCCTTCCTGCTCCTTTTCCTTCTCACTTCCTTTTTCTATTCTTCCTTACCTAAAGGGCCGGCAACGCGCAAGTGACGCCTTTGGTGTTGCAGGCTACGGCAAGTGCCATCAAGTGGACCATATGCTTGTTTGCCACATTAGGTGGTTATTTAGTAATATAAAAAAAATTGATCTTTGCGACAAATTTACACTTTGCCAATCCTACAAAAAGGAGTCGCTACATTACTAGATTTGTTTATAAAAACTACTGGTCCTTAAGGAACTCTAAAATTCTTACTCATATCAGGAAAACAATACCAGATAAATTGACAACTATCTTTTAGTACATACGTACGTACTATTACGCGCTCTGACCGAATATAGGGTTCAAAAAAAGATTTTATTTATCCTTGAAAATAGAATTATATTAATTAAAGGCATAGAAAATAACAGACAAGTGAACAGCTCGGAGATCAGACAGAGACTGGGCTGTTAGGTTCCTAGTTATGGGAATATGGTTGTTATGGCCCAAAAGTGCTGAGTAAGGTGAATGTCGAGTCTGGTAAGCGTTAGGCATAGAGAGGACCGGGCATAACAGTACGATAGCCTAGGGGAGACGACGAGTTTAGTTTTTGTAAGTAATGACTGTGTCACGGGGTGCTTTATAAACATTGAAAACTGGCAGCAAAGAAAACTCAAATTTGATACTACTATTTGTGAAACACACAATTGGGGAACAAACAACCCGTTTGAGGATTGAATCCTCAAATCTAGAGATGATTTAGAAACTAAAGGCTATCACTTAAGCCAGTGTGTCATCAAGTTTTTGTTTGGGTTATCTAGGGTATAACTCATTGGAAGTTAGACGGGAGATGCACCAGCTTATAGCCTTGTGCAAAATTCTTAGGAAAAAATTTGATACACCAGACCTTCATTACGAACTGTGTCGATATTTTGTTCCTAATAACTACCGTCGCAACCCAAGGCACATGTTGTTAGCCATACCATAGCTTTCTGCTCTCAACGCTCTCCTGTACGCCAATCCTGACTGTGAGTTATTCGCAGATGGATGGCCGAATGTATTGTTAGTGTGCCAGCGATTTTGTGAGAAGAAGTGATAATTATGTTTGTCTTGGTAACCATATAATTATTTATTTGTTTTATATCTTTGTTTTAAGTTTTGTATATGTGCTTTATGATTTCTTATCCTTAATTATTGTAATTAGTGTACAACCGTTGTAATTAAATAAATAAGTGAAATAATATTTAATTAGAGTATTGTATTAAGTAATTTTAGAACGTTAGATCTAAATTTACTGGTGGTTTAATTTTAAACTTTTGTCTCAGCGGTAACTATAGAGCTTTATAATTGCGTTGTTGTTCATTTTTGTTCGCTTGCAGTTTTCTAGAGTAAAATATTTACCGAGCTTGAGTTTATTAAAATATTCCACAATTTGTGTCGCGACTTTTAAATTTTATTTTTCATGCAAACTGTTCTTAATGGCCGGTATGTTGGACATTACGTTATATAATTTTAATTTCAAACAATCATAGATACTTTTAGAAGCTTGCACTGTATCTCTAAAGTAAACTGATTTATCCCAGCTAGAACATTTTAATCCGTATTAAAAAAATAACTATAATTCTATTACGTCACCATGGAATTTTTACGGTTCCGCTTTCGTAGATTCACAGATAGATTTATCCTACAGGTATAGTGCATTTTGCTGTTATCAAAAGTAGCCGACGTCCCTCGCCTGCCTAAAAAACGATGGTCATGCAAAAAACGTCAATCCATTTATCCGTTGCTTAGTGAGAGAAAAACTATCCAACAAAAACACTTCCGCATCTATATCAGGCCAAAATTATAAACTTGTCATTTGATTGCTGCTCCTATCTTTTGTCAAATTTGTATCTCTAGTAAACCAATTATAAATCGTATTCCTTTTCATGATTTACTAATAATGATTTTCCACTATTGAACCTTTATAATAACAATTTATATCTGAACTAATTAGCTATAACCCGGTAAAATAGTCAATCAGTCTCTTAAAAGTTAAAGTATGTCCCAATTCCTGCCGGTAGTCATTTTAAATTAGAAATAGATCAATATTTCTATATTGGTCCTGAAGAGTCTACAAATACTGAATTAGGATTTGGAGAACTGGACTGTGTGTAAGAGTTTCGGTTGAGAACTATTATCGTCCATAGTAGGCCAACAACAAAGTCTACACTATTTGATATACATATGCAAACAACATGCCTACCATCACAGGACCGTTAATCAAGTAATCAAAGTATAAATAGGATGATGACATTACACGTGCCAGTCATACCTATATTAGTTATAACTGAAGCTTTTTTTAACAACGGTCTCTTGGATCGCAATGCTCTTCATTAGACAGATCTTTATGGGAACTCTTAAAATAAATTAGGATTCATTACTTGCCAAGTGGGATTATTCCAAGATATCATTAAAAAATAAAATATCAATAGCCATACTCTGGAATCGGTTCGTTCTAATACATTATAATATTTTGACGTACATACATCCTGTATTACTCGTTCCTTTTCTCAAGTGAGCCGTTGACCATACCAACCAAACAAAACAAAACCTAACCAAAAATTTTGTATGATATATAGCTTGAATCTCGATGTCTCGATATTATTTATTATGTATACATAATGATTACAGTCTTGTGGTATTAGGTTGAATTTTAATTAAATACGCCTATATTTTGTTGCTTCATCATGTCAAAAGCGAGTTGCCGTCCAACCCTTCGTTATGTTTTTAAGATGTAAGTAATATATATATCTATTTCTACGCCTTTTTCTCTTGAGGGGAAAGCAAATCAAAAGTTAGAGAAATGTAGGCGTAGAGATACGCTACGCCTAAATTTCATTGACTTTTGGGTTTATTGCCAACTTTGATTTTAGGTTTAACGTAATAGGGAGCGAGTTTATTGCCGTCTAACACAGATTTCAACAGAATATCTAGGCAGAAAATTCAATAACATCTTATAGGACTTAAGAATTACTTATTCACGACAGTCGCCTTCCCTAATGCTACAACATCGAAATAGTCAGAATATGGCAAAACCTCATTAAAACGTTATTATGGAACTTCATACAAGTATATAAAAATAGAGATCTTTGTAGACAGTTACTATGATAAGTTATAGTGGCATCTATACTGTACTCGAGAACTCATAAGCTTTCTACGCATCTCGGCATGTTTAATTACGGCTTACGTTTCCATACATTTTGATAAGTTCATCGACCTTTCTACCAGAGGCGTTTTTAGACAGTGTTAAAAAGACATGTCGTAGTAGCTCTCTGAATCCGTTAAGTTGAGCACGATTATAAAGATAGCACAATGGCTTTATAAGCTACCTACGGTGAAAAGTATATTTTACTTATTTACAATTGCACATATTTATAAAGCTTATCTTTATGTAAATTTTACATATTTGTATATGTTCATACGTAAAAATCGAGTTCGGTTCCTACCAAGTTTAACAATAAAAAGATCGATTTATGATCGACTAATCATAACAAAATATTCAAATTAAAAAATCGCAAGTTACACATCATAATATACACATCATAAAGTTGTTATTTTTAATAAATAACTATATTTCAATTTTATTAAATAACGTAATTTTGAAACTTTGCCATATATGTATAATCTTAAGAAGTTTTTCGTAAACTGAATGTGAATCTTGTAATATTCGTATCAATGGCTCTACCCTATGAAAAGAAAATCTCCAAAATTATACTTCTTTAGAGAGAATTTCTTTCAATCCCCCATCGATAGCTGACAATACACAATTCACATGGGAGTCTTTTGATCACGATCAAATTCCTTCAAGTGTACGAAAGCCAGGAAACAGCTATGGAATGACGTCACAAGCCAACAATCGATCATCATGATTCCAGTCATCGGTTTTATCCCCATTATCCGTTTGTATTTAGAATTTATTTTACCCGAGGCAGCTTTTAGGAATGGTTTTAACTGAATAAATGTTTCATACATTGATTTTGGAACAAAAACAATCTGTTGAATGACAAATGTTTTTTGTTAAACGTTATTTTTTGGATTCGCTTTTTGTGGAGTGAATTGGTAACAGGATGTTATAAAAATTGTTTTATTGCGGACGTATTTTAATATTAATTCAACCTCTCTGATTTTATCGTGTTACTAAGTGATTTGGTAGGTAGATAAGCGATCATTTGAATTGGGTATTAACATGAAGTTCTGCCTGTATATCGTCTAAGAGATATTTTTTAAAGCTCTATCATACAACATATATATTTCGCTAGACATACTCAGGACCCTTAAAATTGACGGTCGTTATTACCATCTCCTGGCGATACTTTAACAGCACATACAATTACTATTTGCACTAGATACAAGTGCTTTTTGTCTTAGTACTATGTTTATGAATTAACAATTGATGGTTGCAGAATCGTTTACATTTATTACTTTATTTCGGTTCAAGTATTTCTGTTAGGAATTTCTGAATATAAGCATGATATCTTTAAACACCCAGAGATGACCATATACTCACCTTATATTATCTAAGACTTTAAAATATAGTTGGAGAAATGTGGAGATCCACTTCGGGCGTGAATTTCTGATTTATATATTGTTAACACTTGGCACTACTAGAGCTGAAGACCATTTTATTAGTTGGTGCAGTAACCTAGATGTAAGAATTAACACATCATACAACTGGCAGTTGTAAAATGTTTGGTCTCGATTTTTTTTTTATTAAATTTTATCAAATGACGGCACAGAATTAGAAAGGATGACACCTTTAAACATGTGCCTCAAAAAGCACATTAGGTCGTCGGTCTTAGCATCTCATCTAGTTTGATTGTTACGTCGAACCAGAGGGATACGTTTATATACAACCAAGATGGCAAACAAGCATATAGCTCACCTGAGGTTAAGCGGCTCCGACTAAACTGATTATCACTCGTGCCAATTTAGGGAAAAGAGATGAAATGGCAACAAAGATTTCTTGGCCTTCTAGTACTCTTTCGCCGGTTTTCTGTAAGACGATGGTACCTTCTTTGGTATGCCAGCTCATTTGTGCTGTCATCAATGGCAAGATTTTATAGTAAGGGATTACAAAACTATAACACTAGAATGATTGGTAGGTATCTAAAACAAGTATGATCACAAACTTTGAATAACGTTGTTGTAATTATAACTGAATTTATTTAATAGAAATCATGTATAGTATGATGAAAATAGCTTCGCTTAAACCAACATTGTCTTCAAGTACCAAAACCAATTCCGTTTTCAATACACCGAAAATTTCATATCACTCGAAGAATATTTATTTTCCATCCTCGAGATTCCAAAAAAAGGTAATCTGTCGTCGAAAGATATCTAAAGAATGGAACTTTAATCTGGACGATAGCGGCGGATCCACGTTCGTCTGTCAAATAAATAAAATTCCGCGCCGGTAATTTAACGTGGCCTAACGTCAAACGTGAACGATTACGTTTTTGTTGGGTGTCGGTGCGAGGGATAAAAAGCTTCAGATCTAATAAGTTCGATTGAAGTTGGTGCTAATTTTCTTTTTTATAGAAATGTTCTAAATTGAAGATGGCTTTCATCTCCCCTCTATTCACTGTTAGGTATGTACTATAAGTTGTGTGCGCTGTAATAACTAAGATAAGTTTACCGATGAATAAATAATAATGTGTGTATAGCTTTATTTTACTTAGAAGCCTTAAGACTGCGCCGAGCGAAATGTGCTACAAAATTACGTAAATTTGCAAAAACGTAAACTCGTGTTATGTGATTTTTAGATTATAACAGTAGAAATCTATCCTATTTTACAGCTTAAACGAAACATAAATAGTTATATTACAATTTGTCCGTCCCAATTATTTAAGTTATTGGTTGACAATAAAGATACATATTTATCAAAAAAGCACTTCAAATCCTCCATACAATTTGACTAAGGCGGCCGCGCGCCGATTTGAATATGCGCCTTACGAGCTCTGTCATTATCTGTCTTACGCACGGCGCAGTCTTAATGTTTATACAATTTACAATATCGAGTATTACAGAAATACTAATATAGTAACCCGAAATTAATAGGTTAAAAAAATATGCTCAAACAGTACTAGCTAAGAGCACATTTGATGGTAAGAGGCTGGCGCTTCTTACGTTTATGTGAATATAACCTAAGTACAGGAATACCAATTTTGCTATTCAATTAGCCTGGCGTCTAAAACAAGTTAAATGCCAATATAAGCCCGCAAAGGCCAGCATCAAATAAACTTCATTTATAATAAAAGTAAAGCATTACCAAATAAGTTTTTTAACATTCCAACTACGAGTATGACATCGTTTACTCTAGCAGTCCCTGACCAGCAAAATCCCATGTAGCTATAACTTAAGAAATGTTTTTTTTTTATTAATATATAAACGTTACTAATTACTATCTTGTAATCAAGTACAGTAACCAGGTTAGGAATAGTGACGCGTATCTTGTAGCACGTATCTTGTAAGACGCTTATCCCTTAAACCAGCCACACACATAGTTTCGGATACCGCTATCGTTATTGTCAATCGGAACGGACCACGCACATCATCCGTGACAGGCCTTGACACAATCTTTTAATGTTAGCTGACAATAAATAAATCAATATCGACAGTATTTATAAACGTTTCATGTGAACCGTGACCATTGTGTTGTTAGAAAAACGTGATATTTGTTTGTTTTAATTTAGTTTCTTTGGTTATTAGTAGTAGTCAATCTCGAACTGTGGACTAGGAATGTTTTTGGCCTGCTATTAATATGTCGTGTTAAGTTTAGATGTGGTATTATTTAATATAATAATAAGCATGTACTGATTGATGAATAATATAAATATATATTAAAAATGACATAAATTACCTAATTAAATAAAGATTTTTACCTCTTTATATCAGCTCTGTTCATTAATTTTGGTTATTTTAAGTATGAGCGTTTGGACAATTTTTCATCAGCTATCGTTACGGCGAGCCGAAAGCGTTTCAATCTTGAGCCCCGTCTTCTTAGTTACCCCGTTAACATGGCTGCTGATAGCAATTGACACAATTAATATATTCTTAAGCTGTAAATAAAAATAATATTAAAATCAACTATGATAAAGTCCGTAAAATATTTGAATTTCAAAGTATAACAGTCACCGCAATCATCATCATCATCATCGGGCTATAATAGTCCACTGCTGGACATAGCCCTATGATGATGATGATGATAGTACCTACTAAACATCCCTTCCAAATGCTTAATCCTGAATCTTCTGTGCAAAAAGCAGAAGCTAAACGATAACATTTTGCTTCTACACCATCATAGAATATGCAGACAATGGATGTCAAAACTTCTTTCATTTTGTCGTTTGAGCACACAGAATGCTTACACAAACTATGTTCAACTTCGTGTCACTGGTATTATCTTCCCTTTATTTTTTGTTCAATCTGGAGCCATTTGTATGGAACTGAAACCATCCGATGTCCTCTCGACAAAAATGGCAGACGTAAAGAGAACAGGTTTAATAAGGATTGACAGGTGTGTCTTATATGAACGGATGGTGAGTTTTTATCACGTTGAATGCTCTGAAGTAATTTACTGTAAAATAGACTGGTTTTACTGGTCAACTCGTCTTTGCCAGTGTACTTGTGAGTTCGATCTCCAAGTAGGTATTTTTATGTTTCACAAATGATTGTTCCTAGCCTGGGTGTTCGTTGTAGCCGCTAGTTAAATGTTTGTAAATACTGTAATAGATGCTATGTTTTATTAAACAAAAATATATTTATTAGTTAACTGTGTAGATATTTATGAAGCCATATCCATCACAGAGATTTTGTAACAACTTATTTAAATACAAGCACGTGAAGCCGCTTTTCCTGCGCTTGATCTCTCTCTAATCGTGTCGGATTGCTGTCTCATCAGATTATGATAGTTAGGGAACAGAGAGTACACTTGTGTTAGCGCACAAAATTAAACACTATAATAATTATATCTAGCGCAATTGGCCAGTCTCCATTAATGTTGGCCGCCGTGACCGAAAATTGGTCTGGAAGAACTTTTTAATATAAATATGCAGAGGATGGACCTCACGAAGTAGAACAATAACTTAGTAAAATAAAATTAAAGTCCGTGAAACCACGCAGACTAACACAATAACTTAACGCTGTTCGTTGTACAGTACTGTCCTATTTGTGAGCACGTTTTGGCAAATGTACGAGAACGACGAAGCCAAAGCTGCGTGCATTTATCTTGGCCTAAGTCCATCATAATAATTATTGTGAACCGACGCTCTAGTAACAGCGATTATAAAGGATCATTTGAGTTCACAGATGAATAAGCGAAGTAAGTTTTTCTTGGCTTAATGTTTTCCTTATCAATGTATCTCGTTAACTTTCTTAGCGGCTTCACACATACAGCGAAAATACTGCAAGTGGGTGGATAATAGCAGAATTAAAACTCTGCACACAATACAGGTAAAATAATAAATAAAGTTAATTCTGGTTCTTGAGGGACGATGTAAACAAAAAACTATTATATTATATTCACAACAGACAAATATCCAGACTCGAAAACTGATATGTGGATCACACAAATGTTTGACCTGTGTGGGCTTCGGACCCACTACATTCGGAATAGTGATGATCTTTTTCTTTTTTTAATTTGCTCGTCATAATGATCACACTCCACCTGATGGTTAGCAGTCATGTGGTCTAAAAGCATTGGCCTCCACACCGTCCTCATAGCAGCTGAGGCGATGTTGACGTCTTACTTTGACGGCCTGAGAAGGTGCTTTCCACGCCCCGCTTAAAGAACCCAGGATTAAAGGAAAAACACACGTGCACGAGGAACACGTGCCTTGGCCGAGAATTCCATGCCTTGATCGTTCGGCAGTGGTATAAGGACCCAAACTTGTTGGTTGATTTGAAACTTAAAACAATTCATCTTACTCTTAACTTTCAATCATAATACTAATAATAATATGACAATCATCAATACCAACAGGATCCATGCATTAACCAATGCGTGATTGATTAAAACTGCGCCGAGCGTAAGACAGATAATGACAGAGCTCGTGCGGCGCATATTCAAATCGGCGCGCGGCCGCCATATTCAAATTGTATGGAGGATTTGAAGTGCTTTTTTGATAAGTATGTATCTTTATTGTCAACCAATAACTTAAATATTTGGGACGGACAAATTGTAATATAATTATTTATGTTTCGTTTAAGCTGTAAAATAGGATAGATTTCTACTGTTATAATCTAAAAATCACGTAACACGAGCTTACGTTTTTCCATTTTTCGTGCAAATTTACGTAATTTTGCAAGCGAAAATATTAATTATTTAAAGTTTTTTACACGGAGTTATTGTAAAAACATTCATTGTTATGGTAAATGTATATTTTATATTTGTATTAAACAAAAAGTGTTGATTTTATTCACTTAACTGTGACCGCCTGTTTTGGCACATTTTGCTCGGCGCAGTCTTAAGGCTCGGTACTATATCACAGTCAATCAACTCAGTCAGGCATATTAATCACAGGATATAAGCCTATCCCAATTTGAGGTTGAACATTTTCCCCTGTTAATATATGTATATATGTATGTGGTTCCGTATCATACTATAGTTTTGAACTACAAAATTGGTCTACAGAAATTGCTATAAATTATCGCTGATCGCTTTGTGTGCCACCTAGCCTTAGCCTCCCGCCCTAGGCGAGAACAAACATAGCGTTGTGTCGGCCCCTTCTTTTGTTATTCTAACTTTTATATGGAAAAGATTGTTATTACAAACCGAAGTATTTTTATAAAGGATTTTATAAGTACACAAAACGTATTCATATATTGTTATTTCTAAAATATAGCTCCGATATTTTAGTAATTATTGGAAACTTTCGAGGGCCAAATAAAGATGGTGATATTTTATATTAGTTGTATTTCAAACGTTGAAGATTTTATCAGTATTTATAGAGTCCTACATATATAATGAAAATACCTACATTTGGTACTATTACGAAGCTGTTTAATGATCAAATTTGAGTTTCAAATATTTGGTAAAGTTTAATGCATCGAAACGTATAAACGACTCATTCATAGATGTTGACTGCATCAATGTTTCATACAAGGGACGCGTAAAGAGGTAATGTAAGTAAAAAGGAAGTATACATAAATTGAAGGCGTAGCATTGTATTTCAGATACATAACCATGCTTGTGTAAACGTGTTCTCTGGTAGTGCTACCGGACCTAGTTAATATCATAGCATTTATCTACTGTATTAAAAGCAATTTACACAACACAAATATGCATAAAAAAAATAATACGCCCTAACTATAGCGATGTGCACAGTTGCAATCAAATTACTTTTAAATAATTTTTTTTTACTAGCTTTTGCCCGAGGTTTTCATCGCTTGGAAACAGTACTTATTTCTGGATGTAAGGTACTCTTTGTTCTTTTTTGTACCCCTGACAGTGTATGTGACATTTTATTATTATCAGTCGGATAGTTAAGGCGTGAGAGCGTAACAAACAAACTCACATTCGCATTTATAATATTAGTTAGGATACTATGTGTAAATACGTGCGTTGCGGTCGTGACATATTGCGTTGAGCTATTGTATTCGAATATCATTCGAATTTAATTATAAGCACAACTAATATACCTAGTAAGTTCAATTAAACTACCTGACCCACGCAACTTCGTCTGCTTCACGTAAGAGAATTTTCCCCGTTTTTGCAACATTTCTCATTGATGCTCCACTCCTATTGGTTGTAGCGTGATGTTACATAGCGTATAACCTTCCTCGATAAATGGGCTATCCAACACTAAAAGAAAATCTAGTATAGTGTAGTAGTGCCTGAGATTAACGCGATCAAGAAAACAAGATCTTCAGCTTTATAATATTAATATTGATAACAACTTTTTTTTTTACTACTCATGTGGCAATCTAGCATACGGTCTACCTGATGGTAAGTGGTTACCGTAGCCTTTAGACGCCTGCAACACCAGAGGCATCACTTTTGCGTTGCCGACCCTTTAGGAAAGAAAAAGGGAAGGAGAAGGAGCGGGAAGGGGGAAAGATGTTAATTGGGCCTCCGGCACTCTCACTCACCATACGAAACACAACAGTAGGAATACTGCTATTTCACGTAGATATTCTGTGAGAGGATAGAGCCGGCCGATTCATACTGAAATCAGCTGGACTCTACTACTCAAAAGTCTTGGCACGCATCATATCATCATCAACAAGCACACATGTGCTTATAATCCCGCATGAACTGGTTAAATACTTAGAAATGAGTCCCAGTACGTTCAACATAGCTCCTGTTTTAATTGAACCACAGATTTTAGTATAAATGTATTTATTTTATGGTGAGCTTTTGCATGCTGTGGACTTGCTCATAACTGGCAAAAACTAGATAATACAGTTCTGCATAGCCTTTTGGAGTGCACGTGCCGAATGTAAATGTAAGATCATTTAACTTACAAAATAATATTACAAAACTTTGACGTTCGTAAGTGCTACATTTTGACCTAAATTAATAAATACATTTTAGCTTAGTAAATTTTTTTTAAGGCTTTAATAATATTAAATACAGATTAAAGTAGAATCACATTTAAAGCTTTATTATTTAAGGTGAAGTACACCAACTGGTAAACCAACAAAAAATATTATTAGGTTATTAATTTTATACCATTTACATAAATCTATTATATATAAATAGATGCATTAAATATTATTATTCAACATACTACGTCATATTGGTTATTTTACTGTTATGTAAATATTTTGTGATCTAATAGTTGTAAAAGGGCTGCGTAAATATTGTGAGATCTCATGTATCAAAAATTTATTCTACTGACGCCGCCGCCGTTTCAATATTTATTTGGTAACAAATATTTAAAACAAATATTAACATTTAATACGTTAATAAACTTGAAGGTACACGGTACACTAAATTATGAAGTCTTAAACATATTTTTACTTAATAATGTTAAGCTAAAGATCTTTAAATAAATTACATTAATTAAAATACACTATTTAAAACAAATAGTTAGGCCGAAATTAATTCGGGCTCCTGTCTTGCATGGAAATAGAAAAAACGCTCACCTCGAGATCTCAAATCCCTCACCGAGAAATTAAAAAACTTTCCAACCACTTCGGCAAACTTCATTACTGGTTTTCGAGGCTAGTTCTGATCCTTCAAAATGTATAAACTTTGGAAATAGCCAACACTAGGCTTCTACTGCAGGATTGAGTATCTTTATATATTAGTTAAACTTTATCTTTTCTTATCATTCGTTATTCCTGAAGTATTTATTTAATTTTAGACTTTCAACGGAAAACATAAAGTACATTCCATTACGTACTGATATTATAAATCTGAAAGATTGTGAAGGTATTAGGATGTTTGTTTTGCAATCATGGATTAACCGATAAATATATTTGGATGAAACATTGCATAAAGATAAGCCATGTCCTAGATAAACTCATAGAATTGTAATCCCAGTTTGGATTCCCGTTTGAATATACTATTAGTTGATTGCAATTGTAGTTAACAAATCAAATTATATAAATCTACCTTTTTAAAATGTAAATATTTTACATTTGTAATATTGTCTTCTATTTACGCGAATATTATTCATTGAAATTAAACTGCTATATACGTTACGCTTCGCGAGACTATTGAAATAAAAAAACATTCTAATTTTAATAGAGAAGATGGTTGGAATGTACCATCAGCTTGGGATCCAGTAATAAAAATGGTCAAACCCAAGAAGAAGCAAACCACAGCTAGACTTCACGATACTTTGAGCTCATTCTGCGTAAAAAGAAACACAAATGATTAAATTATGTTCGGGTACTTTGAAATAACTACACTGGAACATTGAGACAACTGCCATCTTAGTCTCCCCGTGACCATGGCTGCTGAAAAGCAACCGAAACGTCGGGGAAAGTGTAAAAATAAATTAAATCTAAATAGTTTTAATAATAATTTAATTAGCTTAAAAATTTGTAAAGTTTAATAGTAGTTGTAGTGTAACAATTTTCAAAATTTTGTTATAAAGTGTCAAATAAACAACGCGATAAAATCCGTATATAGCACTTTAATTTCAATTTTACATTTGTCTTGTATTCAGATTGAATTGTATATGTAACAGTGAGAGAATAGAGATAGAGATCGGCGATTCCTTTAATTACAACTTAACTAGACATTTTATACGTGTGGAGAATAAATTTTTCTTTGTCACAGAGTGAATACGTTTTTGAACTGATATTCTCGTGTTCTATTTTTATATTTTAATCTGTCTATTAGATAAACATGCATTTTAAAACCTTATTTCAGAATTTACAATATACGAATATGTGATGTATACGACAAATGATTGTTGACGCAGCATAATTTATCTAAAAGTAATATCTTTTTGACATATCTTACATTTAATGGAATTATAATTGTTACTTCTGTAGAATAGAATTTATAAATACCTTAAACTAAATTGCAAGGGCTCTTAAAACTGTAGGACTGTAAAATAGTTTCCCCATATAATTAAATAGGCTCAAAATTATTATGAAACTTGCTGCAGTGGCATTACGATAATTGGGAGCGTCGATATTGACGGATATCTGTACATCTATCTAGAACACATCAGTCTTTGAGATCGTATTAGGATATTAGGATATTAGGTACGTCTCTATGTACTATATTTTGGTTTATATTAGTCCAAATCTATATGGCTTAATATAGTAACGTATTACATTAGAGTGTTATATAATTTTTGACAAGGCAATAACACCAGAGCAAATCTAAATTGTTTACAGGCTGCTTCGTTAGTCTTATGAGATATCGTGAGTTCGAGTCCCAACCGTTGCACTGCCAACGTGAGCCAACATCTCTAGCTTAACTGGTGACACAAGCGTTGCATCTTATCTGTAGAGATAAATAAAAACACTAGTTATTTGTAAACAAAATTCCAAGTAAGCTTCTATAAAAAATAACTGGCGCAATGTTTCAATTAATTTTGCACATAGAGCTTATACTGCTAATTCTAAAATTCTATTTTATCCAGCCACTCACATGCTATGGTTACCTGGTACTAAATAAAATTTTACAAGAGACCAAGCTCTACATCTGGTTACCCATCAGATACATCTTCATTTCTTTTTACAAGTCCTACAATAAGAATAAATACTGTGTAGCGGAGAACTTTTCAAACATTCCGACTATGGACACAAAGAAGTGTGTATATGATGTTTGTCGGCTTCGATGGCGTAGTGGTTAGTGTAACCGACTGCCACGCCTGAGGTCGCGGGTTCGAGTCCCGCATTGTCTAGTACCCATAGTACAAGCTCTGCTTAGTTTGGGCTAGATGGTGTTGTGTGTATGTGGTAGAATATTATTATATTATTATTATTATATTAAATAATAGCCAGACTAGGATCATTTATTTGTGGATCACACATTTTTTATTTCGTAGTGACGTGGTGCGTCTACTTAAACTACAACGTCATCCGTGTAGGCAAATATAATATAAAAGTGTAATACATTACATATATGTACAAACAAACATACATTACCGTATTACATTAGCTCGTATTTAAGCCAGTTGCGTTGGCTCTTCAGCTCGCTGCAGCGGAATGATAGAGTTAATTGCTCGGTGCGTAATTACCTTTTTTTTGTAATTGCCACACGTTTAACTTTCTGACTTAAAAAGAGCGAGGATTAAAATATATGAAGCAAATTGTAAATGTTTGTGTAGTTTGTGTGGAGACTATTTGATTAAAATTGCGATCTAATTCGGATATATCGATATTGTTATGGAGTTGTGTAGAAGGAGCATCTGTCAAATCATTCATTAATTCAGTCTGTATTGTCCCACTGTAGAATAGAGGCCTCCCTCTCGCTTTTCCACATGAGCCTGTTATGCACTAATTTACACCCGTCTCTCCTGTAGCTATCTAATTCGTCCCGCCATTGACGCCTCGGTCTACCACGTTGCCGCTTAGTGTCATCTGGAATCCAGTCTGTGCCGGTTTTAGCCTAAAACTCCTTCGGCATCCGACAAATGTGTCCAACCATCCAATTTGAATTTTGCGACTTTCTTGGTGACATATGCGATTTGTGTTTTGGACGGTATTGTGACATTTTTAATCCGGTCTGTTAGCGGTATCTAGGATACTACGCTCAATCGCTCGCTGACAAACCTCTAGCGTAGACTTCTGCTGACCAGTCAGGGACCAAACGTGAGAATGGGAAGAATGCATTTGTCCATAAGCTTACGTTTATAACACAACATTCTTCTGTCAATTAATTATATAAGAAATACATACACGGCTCGCGCTTATGTTCTCGAAGAGATAGGCAGGGGTGACACCCACATTTTACCAGCTATGGTTTTAGGTTCCATGTATTAGCAAGCCTATTGTCGTCTACTGGGCAAATTTACAGACTCCGCACGGAGTCTGGAAATTTGCTAATAAAAATTTTATAACAGAAAATCCCTTTAGTACTTTGCTTACATTGGGAACTGCACCCACGATCTCATGAGCAGTAGTCATATGTACTACCGTTGCACTACCGGGGAAATAATTTCCGCTCTCATTTGCGCTCCAAAACCACAAATTTAAAGCGATTTTGGAATGGTTAATTAATATTTTAGCTAATGCAGAATTAAATCCACACGTTTATACAATTATATTACTGGACCAATAAAAATATAATTGCATCTTCTGAAGTTCTGCGAATAATACAATCCAAGTGCAGGCAATAATCTAAAAATGAGTGTCCTGTTTGATGATTTGAATTACAATTGGTGTTAACCACAAAGAATTAACCAAAATTCGGACGTCGTCGGTCAGGATTATGTGATATTGGAGTACTCGTATTGCCTTTTTTGGTAGCAGCAATTGTACATCGCTAACATGGATGTGTTGCATTGATAGCTTGTATAGATATCGAGAAGGCCGAATACTCTGATCACATGCAACTGCAAAATCTTATATTTAGGATATTTTTTAACATTTAACATAAATACGCTTATAAATCCGTATTACGACAAAAGGTTATTTAAAAAGAATAAATATTTCTAGCAGTTTCTATTACAATATAATAGTAATTTGTTACTTTAATTTCGAATGAAACTTCGTCTAGACTTGTTATTACAAAACGTATTTAAACTGGCATCTTTACGATCCAGATAATATGGACTAAGTCGCTATTGCAACGGTAGTAAATGCACTTCTGTTATGCATGAGGACTTTGGGTTTGATTGCCAAATAGGGGAAAGTATTAAACATTTTATCATTAAAAAACTCTGTTGCAGCACGGAGTTTAAAACTTTTTAAGATAGAAAACAATATGCTCACCCTTTATCACATGTAAATTTTAAACATTACTGACGATTTCATGTGGATGTAATATACAGATGTTTACCCTTTCAGATATGTAAAGTCTGCCAACCTGCACTGGGGCAGCGTGGTGGACTACGGGCTAAGCGTTGTCATACTGAGAAGAGGTCCTTGCCCACCAGTGGGACAGTTTATAAACAGGGCTAATGATATTATTATTATATTATTACCCTTTCGGGATTATGAACATCTTACTAACATCATAACAACTAATTATCGTTTGCTCTAAAGGTGAAGGAAAACATCGTGAGGAAACCTGCATATGGCAGAGTTCGCCATAATGTTTTCGAAGATATGTGAAGTCTATCAACCCGCAGTGCGCCAACGTGGTGGACTATGGCCTAGAAATACTCGAACTGAAAAGAGGCCCATGTCCAGCAGTGGGACAGTTTTTTACGTTTCTGATATTATTATTTATGTTTTTATGGTTTACCACTCATTATAACAGCACCGACACAGTACATAACTATGTAGCTATTAATGTTACGACTTTAGATTGTGTGGGTTAGAGTAGATTTTAAAACGACAAGATAGAGTTATTGAAGGATCACCGTAAACGTGCTTGCTGCGTCAGTCTACTTGCTCTAGACAAGCTACTTGCGTAGACCACGCGCTTTAAGCGAGCGCCTCTTCTGCTTGCTGCGTTATGCGTGAGCGGTGTATTAGCCGTCGCCGTATTAACTATTTCCTTGTAGGACTACTCAATAATACTACGCCTCACCCGGAAATCACACCCAAATAAGCGCAAAATTATGTTACTGGACCAGCGATTCGTTACTCCCAATTTATTAAGGTCACTCTAGAATAACCAACTACGACTCAATATCAGTTTTTCCGGTGACTGCCAGTGACCACCGTAAACCAAATTTGTGAGCATGCAACATACTTACATATAATTGATTCGGATGTTTCAAAGAGAAATCGGGTCGCACATTATTGCGTCATTTGGACCGTCATTTCATCCTCGTAATTGGGAGAAGTACTTTCAATTGCACTTCGTAAAGCATCACACTCAGTAGGTTTAATTTCCGTATGGACTATATCGCTAAAATAGATAAAGAAGTGGATTACAGATAGTTGTAGCGAGTCTTTGGTATGGTTTATTTATCACATCGTTTGTCGACTTAGTCGTGCTGAAGACGACTCGGTCGAAGCGTTGCTTACACATAGACGCCGCCGGACGCTTACAACGCTCAAATCTCATTAGCTTAGAGCGTATAAGTGTCAGTGTCGGTTTATGCCGGTCTTGGTCGACTTCAGCTATGTACTGTTGAATTATATACATTTATGTATGCAAAAATTAATTAATTATTATATTTAACTATTTAGAATAATTGCACCTTAGTAATTGTATAATTTAACATCATACAATATAAATAGTGGTCAAATAGTAATTTTGATTAGTTATAAAAGACGTAACCGCGACTCGGCAAACGTAGTGTAGGACGCCCTCCGACCAGATGGGATGACGATCTGCGAAAGACTGCAGGCAGATGCTGGATGCGGCAAGCCAAAGACAGGGCGCTATGGCGCTCATTAGGGGAGGGCTATGTCCAGCAGTGGACTATTATAGCCCGATGATGATGATGATGATGATGATAAAAGACGTGGCAACACTGCTGTTTGTGACTTCTTGTTGTGAGCTGTAAGTGAACGTACGTATAAAACTTCCTTGTGTCAAAGTTTAAAATAAATAGTTAGTGTTTGTACAGTGTGTTATATAATCCATAACTTTTAATAATAATAATATAATAATATTCTACCACATACACACAACACCATCTAGCCCATACTAAGCAGAGCTTGTACTATGGGTACTAGACAATGGATAAACATACTTATATACTTTTTTTTTGTAAATACTTACATATTATACATAGAAACACCCAGACCAAGACAAACATCCATGTTCATGCACACAAATGTTTGACTTGTGCGGGAATCGAACCCGCGACCTCAGGCGTGGCAGTCAGTTACCCTTACCACTACGCCATCGAGGTCGCCGTCATCGATAATATGTAATTAATATGGACTATACATCATTATTTAAGGTACGATCCAAAATATATACTTCATACATACTCTCTTTTAGTTTTATAACAATAGCTTCTGTAGTGGTCTTGCTGTTTGACACGTGAGATTTTACAAACATTTCGAAGTTACATATGTGCGTATTAAATACGACTAGTAAATTATCGCTCGCTTTAACGGTGAAGGAAAACATCGTGAGTTAACCTGCACGTCTGTGAGTTCTCCACAATGTTCTCAAAGATATGTGAAGTCTGCCAACCCGCACTGGGCCAGCGTGGTGGACTATGGCCTGACCCTTCTCACGCTGAGAAGAGGCCCATGCCCAGCAATGGGACAGTTTAATACCGACGTATACGTAATATGTACTAAGTCGTTAGAGAACTAGTTTTTCACACTAGGTCGTTGTAAGACTTTTAGTGTTGGTGTTCCATAGCGTAAGTAAGTCTTTATCCTATCTATAACCTTGTTATACTACCAAGGCAGTACACAAGCAATTATGCCTAATGGTCAGTTGCTACCCTGGACTATGATCGCTTGCAGTACCAGATTACTTCAGTACTAATAACTTGGTACTAATCCAGACTAAAGAATTAAACCCACATTTTACCATCTACATTTTAATGAGTAAGTATTTGCTATCTACCGGGCATAGTTTCTAACTGTACTGCTACTGAGAAGTCCCTTTCAAAAAAACATTTTGCTTTTACCACTTTTACCAGATTTGACGGTCACGGTTGGTCGCAAAAATAAAATAAAGTATCCCTAAAGTCCAACAAGCGGTCGTTTCTAAAACACATAAAGATAATCCTTCATCTATCCAATAATAATACTCAAATGCCAAATTGTCCGTATTTTGGGAAAGCGTATATCGCTATTAACATTAATACGGTATTAATCTCCTGTTGATATCATCGGAGCTAATGCTCAGGGGAAAGAGCATTAACGGTAGAAATCAAGATATTTATTACTGCGTTATTGTATTGCTGTATTTATGTCGTTTCAGTTAATTTACTTCATTCTTTATTTATGGCGTTGTTATTTAGCAGGCTATATAGTAGCGGAGGTCACTGTCTTTCAGACACGTCATATACCAAACAAAAACGAAATCTTTGGACAAATGTTCGTATCTGCATTCAATATAAGTCGTGAGGAACGTTGTAGTACGTAGTGCGTAAGATACAAAATTTCTTAATCTTTTTAAGATTGTAAATAATCAGGATTTTAAAATGAATAATAAGGTCATTTACTTAGAAGCAATTGCTATATTTCTAGAACAATATATTTTTCTGGATGAATCCTATGTCCATTTCTATTCTCCTGACAATGTGTATGCGAAATTTCATGATGATCTGTTGAGTAGTTAAAGCATAAAAGCGTAACAAACAAACTCATATTCACATTTATAATATTAGTTAAGATACCGCTCATTATTTAGATAATATCTGACTTGCGGGATCTTTTAATAACATTCAAATACAAATAGCGACAAGGTATCCTGTGTCTCAGTATTCTACAAAAAAAAGAGAGATCATGCCCAATCATCTTTAAAGAAATATCTATACAATATCTTACTGCCTACTAATAATTGTTATTGTATATTTGTAATTATGTTTTTAATGGTTTTTACAGCAAGCAAAAACGGTTAAACTGATTTTAATCATACTCGGTACATAATTGCTTCACCGCCTGCATATTAATACATATAAGCTGTTATATCAGCATGCACACCCTATTAACACATGAAAGAAATATATAATTATATTTTATTGATGCGCTGTCCAATAATTTTCTCTATCTGTCGTTTTTACTTTAATACTAAGGGCTGTGACTCCTTCCACAATTCATGTTTCGTTAAATGTGTTGCCCTATATGGTTCTATTTACAGCAGCATGCATGACATCTTAACTAATATTATAAATGGGAATGTGAGGTTGTTTGTTTGTGTGTTACGTTCTCGAGCCTAAACTACACGACTGATCTTATCTTATCTTATCTTATGTGGGGGCCAGTCAGTGCAGACCGGCGACACTTCGACCCAGTGGGATCTTTTGTGTCGATACTCTCCCAATAACGACTGCCATAGATGTTCATGGCAGCCGGGACCGACGGCTTAACGTGCTCTCCGAGGCACGGAGCAGGCGATAATTGTCAATTAATACGCACATAATTTCGAAAAGTCATATAACTTCCGAAAGTCAGAGGTGCGCGACGTGGGTTCGAACCCGAGATCCTCTGCATTGCAGTCTGTTGGTCTCCCCACTGAGCTATCGCTGCTCTTTACTCGACTGATCATCATAAAATAGCGCATACACGTTGTTAAGGGCACAGAAAAGGGTACCTCTTATACAGAAAAAAGGTACTGTTCCCGAGGGATAAAAATGGATTGACAGAATCTAGATAAACGCGAGCGTAGCCGAGTGGAAAGACTAGTAATACATAATTATATCTTTTTATTACATCTAGCACGATACACGCTAGCTTTCTACTAGATATTCCGTGCTCATTATGTTCTATATCATTCGAGCATTATAATAATATTTTATCACATACACATAACATCATCTAGCCTTAATAAAGCAGAGCTTGTACTATGGGTACTAGACAATGGATAAACATACATATACAGGGTGTCCCAGAAGATGTGAATCAAATTGTAACGGGAGATAACTTAAATAAGGACCTTTCAAATGCGCTAAGTAAAAAAAAAATTATGTTGTGTTATTGGCCAAACGTACAAGATATTCTTTAGTGCAAAAAAAAACACCCAAATAATATTGGAATTCAAAACCACGCCAGTTTAAAAAAATCGTTTGCCGTTTGACGAATCAATCTTTCACAAATAATAATGGGTAAAAAAAATGAAAATTAGCCATAAACGAAGCACCTGTAGTTAAAAGTCTGACAAATGTTTTTAAAAACTTTGATTTTTTTTTATTTTCATCGAAGTTCATAATTTTTATTAGCACATTTGAAAAGTCCTCACCTAAGGAATCTCCTGTTACAATTTGATTCACACACACATCTTCTGGGACATCCTGTATATACTTTTTTTTGTAAATACGTACATATGATAATTCCATTGGTGATATGAATATACCACTTACGTTTACGTTGAACTGACGGCACTGACTACAATTGGCGTGTTCCTTAATTCGGAATTAATAGCCTTATTACTTTAGTATGCAATAAATTACATCAGTATTCATATGCACACTATAATTTAGCAAAAGTTGTTGACCAATCAGAAGTACTAACTGCATATCATGCTTACATATCTTCATCATTGAAGTGAGGCATTATATCCTGGGGCAATGCTAGTAACAAAGAACTAGTATTTAAAGCTCAGAAAAAATGTATACGTGCTATAGCAAATATATTTGCACCTGAGTCTAGCGAACCGTATTTTGATTAATTTAATATATTAAAATTTGCTTCAATTTATATATATGAAGTTATCGTTTTTGTAAAAACAAATAAATCTTTATTTGGCGAGCTCAAGTCAAAGAGAAAGATTCAAAAGATTTCTAGTGTGTCTCATAAAACTGCTCTATTTGATAAAAGTTTCTTCGGTGTGGCATCAAAGATATATAACAAAGTACCAACTCAAATAATGAACATTCCAGAACTTAAAATATTTAAAATCAATTTACATGTCCATAAATAAATAAATACATAACTGGTTGATTAAAAAAGTATATTACACGATCCAAGATTTCCTGAATGACAACATTAATTAGACATTGACCTTGTTAGTTATATAAAATAAGCATGTTTTCGTTATTTCTTTGTTGTAATTTTTTATTTATAAATGGTGTATGCTTAACCGCAGGACATACTGGAACCTATATTTTTATATGTACACCTTTTTACCTATATGCCCACAACAAATGGATTTGATTTGATATAGACTCCAGTACGAACACCTCGTGCATTCCTAGATCTGTGATTCGGTGTTATTATTAGTGAACTACAATAACATAATATCGTGTTACTTGCAATGACCAAGGTACCTATAGTATCAGATTTTTCTTTTCCAGCATCAATGTATTTTTTCCAGATAAATATAATAAAAACTCTAATTTAAAGCTTTGATCACAACGGTGTTACAGTAAAACTCTCAATAATTCGAAAAGCGGCCTAAAAATTAGAATAGTAAATCTATATTCATGAACTAAGAGTTACCAAATAACTTTTTTTGATGAGAAAAGTTTTGCCACGAAAGAAAAAAAGCTAAATAGACATGAATGGAATCTGTTTGTCGAAGGAATGGGAACATTATCTTTGTTCGACACCTAAGACGTTCGAATAGTTCTGATTTAGGTCAAACTATTTCAAGGAACTAAAGCCTGGTAGGCATTCGGATTTCTTATTAGCAATGACAGTATATTTTTTGGGATAAATATAGAACGTGACCGAGTTATATGACTCGCAATGTTGAATGAGGATGCCACTATCATTTATATCAAACTTTTCTGTGCTAGAATTTAGTGACGCGAATACATTTGGATCAGTTTAGGTAGAACTGGATTACGTTTTTTAAACAACACAGACGGCAACCTATTATAGAATTACGTAGTCCTGATGGTTATTGGTTACTGAACCTTGTAATTGTTCTAACTTGTTGCCAATAATAGGGAATGTGAAATTGTGGGATTAAAGGGAAGGCCTACGGGAAATAAATATGCCTCCAGAATGTTTACTTACTGAGTGAAAGCAGAAACTGTGTTTCTTTCACTGGTTTTCTATAAGGAGAGGTATCCTTTCCAAAGCTCAATAATGCTTGTTTGCATACACATAGTACACGCCATATTATTTTGCTATTTAGAATGAAATATTTCTTTTGATATTCATATAAAATATCAAGAAAAATATTTACATTGTGATCAAGCCACGGCAAACTTTCGCTAGGTAATAATTCGCTAGAATGATTTAAATAGGTACATAAAATCATTTATTTAATATACAACATATAATCAGCTTTTATCATATTATGGAAAAAGAACCTACCGGACCAATCAACTTACTCAGCTTTGAAAGCTGAACTTGAAACTTTGCAAACGTCGATCGTGCTTTCCATTGCTTGCGCATATCTCGTATTAAGTTTACCAAATAAGTTCTATCCATTTCTCATCTTCTTTAAAAGTAAATACCGAACTTCTATCGCCTATTCTGCTACGAACAACATGAAAACAGATCTATGTTCAATAACAAAGGTAATTTAACGAGATAGCATTCACCGCAACGACCACGATTTATTGTTAATCGCTAAACCCGAACATAACTCGACCGATCCGAATTCAAACAAACCACGGATAGCTTTAAGTGACCGCGAATTATTAGAATATCACGAGTTATTTGACCGCCGTGTCAATTACTGTTATTGGTGAAATTGTTTCGAGTGTTTTAACTACGTTTTAGATAAAAGAGCAACGATAAAACAAAAAAAATACATATATTTTCTTCGACATGTCCAATATTATCCAACTCAAAATAAATATAATTTGTTCTGATATAATAAGTTCTCCCTTATTGAGATGACAGTAATTAATACCAGTGTTAGAAAAACATAATAAAATTGTAATGTACAATTTCTGTATTAAGATAAAATTATGATTATAATAATACGCAAATGTAAACAAGAACTAGATAATAGCTGTATTCAAATGAATATCATAAAATATTCAAAATAAATTTAGGATAAACTTGTCTACTTTATATAAATTAACGTTGAAACTAATGTTACAAGTAAACGGCTGCCTTCATTACGTAATATATAAAAAAATTGCTCATCAATAAGTACCAAAAAATACCATAGTATCTAGACCTCGGATCCAATCCAAAAAGCTAATTTAATAGGACAAAAGGAATGTGCAAGTATTTACAGCACTAAAATGCGACAGTCAAGACTAAAAGAACTAGAGAGTACGTCGCAGATAAATGAAGATCGAGTGCGGGATTTATTTACGTCTGTGGAAATTGTATTGCCGCCTCTAAGCATCAATGGCCTAGTACTGGATAGAAAGTGATGTATCTTAAAGATCGGATATCTACCGACTATATCAGGCCAATCAGTGCAGATAGTCAAGACCCGTTGATCCATTAACCGTTTTCAGCCTGCGATTGCTACGATTTAAGCGCTTAAAGCGATGGGTAAGGTAAATGAATTGAGTATCAGTTAACGCCGTAGGTATTCTTATAAACCTATATTGTAACGCATAATGCACCTTAAGTCAAATAGTTTTATTGATTTAAGGTACATTATGTGTTACAATATATAATATTGATAATTTTAAAGCTGCACACTCTTCATATATTCTCCTCAGAAAATGTGCAAAAGACACTTCATTTCTGTGTATTTTCTTTTCCCTTCATCTTGTTAATAATGAGTTAAGCTATTTCAAGCATCTCGGCTAATATATTTTATTCTCTTAACTATCTAAATGGCGCTATGTTAGTCAATTTTAATGTTATGTGTTGATTTCCGGCAAGCAAAATGTTCGTTTTATTTTTAGTTTGTCTTACAAAAGATTATCAATTAAAAAAGTATGCATGTATGTTTATCCATTATCTAGAACCCATAGTACAAGCTCTGCTTAGTTTGGGCTAGATAGTGTTGTGTGTATGTGATAGAATATTATTATTATTATATTATTATACCTTATTTGGGATATAGGCTGAGATTATGTTATATGTATGTATGTATGTATATAATATGATAAAAATATTGATTTTCTCTTTGTAAAAACAAAGTCAATTTAATCTGGGATTCCAAAAGTCCTATTGATATAACACTTTAAAATAAACCTAAGATGATACACCGTAATACGGTCAGTTTGCGTTATATCAATAAATTATGATTCATTATAAATTCATTGGAACTTATATTCCTAGAGTTTATAATAATTCATGTTGTAGACGTTTTATAAATTTAGGCAAAATCATTACATCTACCTCTGTTACTTGCGTTGGCCTACTAGTAATAAAATCTTTATGACACGCAGTTATATCTCAAATGAGCCTATTTCATAGTCCAAGCGTTCACAGGTCCTTAAAGTATATAGTTAAACAATGCAAGCCAAGAATTGTTTTGCCATAGAAAGTCTATGACTTGAGTAAGTTACATCACCCAAAATATAATATAAAGCACGTGTCTCATCATAAACGTTTCGTTTTTGACCCTACCGAAGCTAATAAAGTTATTAAAGGTAGAATTGTCCTAGCAACGTCACAGGCATGTGTTGACACCCCACCGGAAGAAGCGTATATTTCAGGCTGTAACAAAAAACCCGGACCGGAAGGGCCATCACTGCCATTGTGATGTCCCAAATAGCCTCTGCTGACCCTAAATGAAAATTGCTGCGAAGTTCGTGTGTAAAAAGTTTACGAAGAAAGGGATTGTCATGGGGTTTATGTTGTTTGTATAGTTTGGCAAGATGGTATTTAGGTTACAAGTTGTGTGAGATAATATTTTTTTTCTTAAAAGCAGGCTTGAATTTGATTATAATCTTCTGATGGTTTTGGTAGGCGATATATGAAGTTAGCTTGAATATATTCACTTGCGACTTAACTATATCCAGATGGCATTCAGCACAGCATAAAAGAGCATCAAGCAAACAAATAGAATCCTTAGCAGTACGTATTTGACCATTTAAAATTATCCATAAATTTGCTTTAGGACAATTAGCATCAAACTCAATGTATTATAATTTTGTGTATAATAATATACATATAACATACATTCAGCTTTTACTATAATACGATACTGCCTTTTCGTCCCTAAATTTACTCATGCTCTAAGGTCATCTCAGTTTCGAAAAAATGTAAGTCCCTTTAGTCAAAATTGTCAAAATCATACAGAATACATTAAGGCAAATTTTAAATGTGGACTTGAACGACCGAGCTTTGCTTCAAGCTTCTCTATCTGATCGTTTAGGCGGGCTCGGCAGCTCGGGCTCTTCGCAAAATTTCAGATGTCAGTTTACCGGCATTCCTGGCCTCGGTTCACAGCACGGAAGAATTGATCAGGTATATTAGAATATACCATTATATATATACCAGTTTGGGTGCTAGAGCACCCAAACTGGTTAGTTCAGAAGTGTTATGTAAGACCGACGCCGTGAACGCCTGAAAAATGGCTTGTTCAAATACTGAATGCATACCAAGCCATTCTCCCAAAGACAGTGGGATGGGCCGCTATGCAACACGGCAAGAGAAAATATTTTAATATATCTGTAAGTGTTGCAGAGCGCGCACGTTTGCTGGCTGTGGGAGAATGGGAATCGGGTTTATGGCTTCAGGCACTTCCATCGTCCAACACAGGTACAATGTTGGACGATACAACATTCCTCCTCGCCACCTGTCTTCGTTTAGATGCCCCGTGTGTTTTTTCGCATCGCTATCATTGCGGAAAAGCCGTCGACAGCCTCGGACACCATGGGCTGTCCTGCAGCAGAAGCGCTGGTCGTATTTTACGACACGCTCATCTTAATGACATTATCCGTCATGCTCTTACCACCGCCGGCTTATCAGCAGTATTAGAACCCATAGGCTTGGTACGCGACGATGGGAAGAGACTCGATGGTATGTCTTTGTTACCTTGGAAAATGAGTAGGCCTTTGGTGTGGGACGCTACATGCGTCGACACCCTTGCGCCATCACATCTTCCGAGCACGGTAAGCTGTGCCATTGCTGCTGCTGTAGCGGCGGAAAACATCATACGGCACAAATACAGTAATTGAATTGGTAATTACGTTTTCGTGCCGTTTGGAGTGGAGACGCTAGGTTTATGGGGTCCGGGCGCTCGTGCGCTTTTTAGAGATATATCTAAGCGGCTAATCGACGCTTCGCGTGACCAGAACGCTAGACTTTTTTGGCTCAAAGAATCAGCATTGCCATTCAACGTGGCAATGCTGCAAGTCTTCTAGGCACATTCCCGGTCGAAAGCGATGCTGAGAAATTTTACGACGCTGCTCAAACCAGCCATATCTTTTTTATTAAATTTTACAGTCTCATATTTTGTTACTTTTCTTTTTTATTATGCGTTTAGATTTGCTAATATTAGTTAAATTGTAAATTATGATTGTTGCTTTGTTTATGTTAATAAGGAATTACATACATACATAGATTCACGCCTGTTTCCCAGAGGGGTAGGCAGAGACTACGGATTTCCATTTGCTACGATCCTGACACACTTCTCTGGCTTCATTCACTTTCATCACATTCCTCATACACGCCCGTCGGTTCAAGGTGCTCTTAACCTGGCCTTTGTCCAGAACGCCTCCGATCTGATCAAGAAACGTTCGCCTAGGTCTTCCTCTTGCGACTGTTTATAAGGAATTAGGAATAAAAAAAAATTGTATATAGTCTAGTAAATAAATATAGGTATATTAGATTATTTTGTTTTATAATTAATTATGTAAATATATGATATAAAGTAAATAATAGTCTAGTAAGCTGCAAACATTTTAGATTATATAACTTCCAGAATTCATGCCCGTTGTCGAATATGGAGATACCGTACGACGTAAACAACATCCGAAACACTACAAACATAATGATTGATGTTTGCAGTGTTCTTAAAGATTGCACAAATGTTTGTCTCGCCCAGGTTTCAGCAGAGAGAAACGGATTATCTCCACCGCAGGTCACTGCAGGATATGATGCTATCTTAAATATGTAACATAAAAAGTAAGACTAAACTTATTTATAATATTATGTTCTCTAAACTAAAATAAGTTGTTAACATTCATCAACACCAGCGCGGCGGCGGCCAGAGCGGGACAACGACATCGGTCATCGCGAGCAGCCTGCGCCGGCGTCGTCGGTCAGTCATCTTAGAGGAGTCGTGAACAAAACCCGCGCTCACGCTGCCTATTATATTGTAAATTAAGTATATAACGTTATAATATATCTTCAATACAATCCACTGCTTTATTATTTCACCACGAGCTATCGTCACAACATAAGTAAATGTAATTTTTTTACTGCTCGTTCAACTCGGATAGGTATTTATATTCTTGATTAAAAGTAAAAATATATAACTTACAATAAAAAGGTTTTATGTAGCAAAGCATGTTTTTTTGTATTAATAGAATTCAAAGAAAACTTTTTTGTGAATGACAAATATATTTTATGTTATAATAACACACAACAAACATTTTCATATAGACGTTTATAAAGTAACTACAATAACGTTAAAATATCTGTACTTTGGCTGCGTTTTGCATAATCTATCTTATGGAAAAAACGAGGAGTGGTCTCTCTCTACCAAAGCAAAATTATTCTCTGACTAATCTAGGTTATTAAAGTTCAAATCTGATATGAATAGTACCTCACTATGTTAGTTTTATTTAGCAATTCTCTTATGATTAATGTAATTATTAGTTCCACTATTGAACACTATCTCTAGTGTATTTCCAGTGTTTGGTTTTTGCCTCACAGTTTGGAAGTCAATGCGTAGCAATATGATTAATGTGTTAGTAACTATATCTATTTGTAACATCTGTACAGGATATACCGCTCAAGCGATTTCTATGCAATTTCGCATGGAAAAAGCTGAAATCATACAGTCATAAATTACTTGTGCTTCTTTGTTTTGTCTCGATATATAAGTATTTGTGGATCTCACATTTTTTTATCCCGTGTGGAGATCGAGACCGTTATACTCGGAGCAGTAGCAGTGACGAGGTAAACTAATAAACAACTCCAATTATAGACAACTGAATTCAAGGAATATAGAGAATACAAAAACGAATGGAACATAATATGCGCAGAAACGAACGTGTCAAATCAGAAATACTCGGGAGCCGCGACTTGGTAACTTGTTATCGAGAGCAATTAAATCGGCGAGGCATTCCGGTCACGTGCGGAATTAATGTCCGAAAACGTATCGGTTCACGCTCCTAGTTTAGTTACCTGTAGTTCTATGTATTGGATTAGTCCTGATGTGTTGCTCTTGTTTTAGTTTAGTTTCTAGTTTATTTTGCGATTTTGGATAGCTGTTTGATTTTGTTTTTAGATCATTAGGATAGACAGTTTCATTATTTATTAATAGGTCAGGTGGAGCAGTAAGCGCTATTGTAAGTTAGCGCCAGTACAGAGAAGACTGCTTTGGTAAAAATAGATGTAAAGCATAAATCACGTTATCGCTGTCTCAACAGCCGATCGTGAGTAAGTTTATGAATTTAAGTTATTAAACTTATTATAATAAAAGTGTTAATATGTGAACGTCAAAGTTGGCAAAATATTTAGGATATTGATGAATATCAATATAAATAAATAAGGTGGAATTTGAGTAACTTAGACGTTCACGTATTAACACTTTTATTCTAATAAATTTAATAACTTAAGTACGCCTAAATAATCTGACACTAGTCTAGCAACTAATCACATATATAGATTGTTCTATACAATCGAGTTATGTCTATACCAAATTTAATCAAAATGGTTCGGAGGTTTTAGTCATGAAAACGTAACAAATAATAGAGTTAGTTTCGGCTTTACTATTATTATATGATATTTCTTGCTAACGATGGTAAAATTAATGTATCTGCAATTATATTTTCAGGCATGTTGATATCAGCCTAGTATATAGACTGCCTCTCTGGTGGGCACAGGCCATTTCTTAATGTAAAAAAGAGGTGGTTAACTCACAATCTACCACGACAGCCCAGTGCGAATTGACAGACTTTATATATTTTCGAAAATATTATGGGGAAGTTACAGACATGCAGGTTTTCTTCACCGATAAAGTACGAGATTATTAACTATTTAATACGCACATATGTAGCTTCAAAAAGTCAGGAGTAGGATCGAACGCAAGAACTCTGTGTAGCAATCAATTATTTAGAAATTGTACTTTCATATAGTGTCGGCATGCAATCACATTCACATTCCTATATTCTCGCTCTTACTATTCTTTAATTAACTCTTTCTACGTTAGCAAACCTTTCACGTTCGAGGATACTTGTGTGTGTTTCTGTTTATTTACAGACGTGACTCAACACATTTATCTAAATGCGCATTTTCAAAGTAATAAATTTTAATTACTCTACAGTTACAGACATGAGTATGTCTCGTTATTTTTTTTTTATTTTGTTATGTATGTTTAACCCAACATCTGCTTAATTCTACAGAATAAAGGACTTAACGTTTTTCTGGTTTTAAAAAAAGGAATTCGGACCAGTGTTAATCTCTCTTTCGCGGGGATTTACGAAAATTGGACAGCAACGGACATAAAGAACAGACTCGGCACATCATATATTGTTTGTTCGGTTCAGGCTTATATTCACATCACTCTGTACTATGGTAGAGGTGTAGTAATCCTATCATTGGATTTTCATAAACCTTAGCATAATTTTTTAAAGTTGATAAAACTTTCGGGATGGTTTCTTGCCATAAGTTGCTCTCACAATCTGACAGCTCTTGAGTAAACGACTCAAGAGCTGTCAATTTCGAGACCCAGCTCTTGCAATGTGTTGTTGGATTTTTCTAATACATAATGTTTAGCTTTGTAAGATTTTGGAATAGTTTCCGCTGGGCAACTAAACGGCTCGCCCCTTGTATGTGGTATCTAAGAACACATATGGTCAAATAGGTGTTAAATACACCCAAACCTCTCTCTTCAGGGAACGAAGCAGAGCATTCTTAGAAAAAAGAGTATAATCAATCAATCGTGTATTTATTTGCTTCCGTTTAAGCTAAAGGTCCATACATAGGGTAGATTTAGACAACTTTATACATAATTTGAAAAATCTATTTAAATGGAATTATAACAGGGTTTGTATCAGACAATAATCAAACTGCACTTATGTTGTAACATTTTCGAATGGTATTGTATTTACATATTGTATCGTCAGAACGCAATGCTATTTCATAGAATTCGGCTTTCCAATTTGAATCGTGAAAATCTGCCTCGACTGAATTTACTGTTTAATTATTTTGTTTCGTTTTGGCATTTAGTTCTGGTTGGTGACTTCAATATTGGCTTATTTACTGATGATATTTGATTTTGTTTGTTATGTACGAAGTTGGTAAACATTGTCAATGGCTGTGTTTGCAACCGTTGTAATCAGTATTGTGAATATTGCGAGCAAATTTACAATGTTAAAAATGAGTATCATAAAATGCAATTTCACTGCGGCTTGTGTAAGCATCGTGGATCGAAATAATTAAAGCTCACGAGTACCTAAAATCATTATTATATTGATGACGTAGGACGTCATTCGATATGCAATCAAATAATCTAGTATCTACACAATGGATCCAATTTAGAAGTGGATTTTATAATTATTCACCCAACAGCAATTTGAAGTCAATCAATAGTTATACATATATGAAACTATCAAACGTTTTCACAACGCTAACGAACATTCAATTTTCAACGTCCTCAAACATTTGACCGATCCAAATGAAATTTCAACCATATCCCGTTACAAAATTAACAGGACGTAAAACGCATTAACCGCTCCCACCTTAATACCGGTAAATTTGAAATATTCACGTTCAAAATTAATGGTGGCCGCTATAAATTAACACCAATACAGCCCACTATCACCTGCTACATGTATTAAAGCCTCTTTAAAATCCTCCGTGAAATTCTCCACGTAAACGCAAACGACATATTTCGGTCCCTTTTTAGGGCAAATGTGGATTGGTGACATTAAATTTGGATACAGCAGGAGTATTCCAGTATGTCAAAACAGTAATGATGATTGAATTACATTCGACTTTATCGTTGGCTCAGTGTAGGAACCATAACCATAGGTTGTAATGCCGATCTAATGATCCTTAGTTTAATGAAAAATATCGATTGGTTATGTAGTATTTCGGAACATTGAATTGGACCAGTACTACTCTTCACCTTTTACTTGGTATTTTAACATAGCTTACGAATAATGTTTTATTTCTATGTATTTTCTCAGCCTGATCCTACGTTGTGGAAGGCTACGTATCGAATATAATATTTGTTAAGAGCACGAATAGTAATTGTTTTATTATATAAATATCTTATTATAATGTTCAATTGACCACGTGACACAGCTACGACACGAAAATTTATTTCAGTAAAAATGTTATCGTTTTAATCAAAGAAATTGAAATTAAAAAAGCAAAGTAATTTGATATGTGTAAATAAATTATATACATCCACATGCCTATATTAAAAATAAATACCTGTAATCATAATTTCATGTTCAAAACCATCTTAACCTACTTATCTATTATTTACACATTGTCATTCACACCTACGGAGACAAAACTAAAATGGGGCTTTAAAACAAACGGTGTACCTTTATGTGGTTGACATTGTTCAGTGACGTGATTAACTGGGATTTGTTTGCTTCCACACACTTCAGTGTAAAGGTTGAAATATGCTGTGTCAGGAGCACGCCTCTGTTTGATTTGTAATGCTTTGACATCAGTATTATCTCTACAACCATTACAGGCAGAAATTGAATTACGGGTTTCGATCCATTTGACCTTGTGTGAAGAAACTAGGTATGATATTCCTCGTACTCAAACTGCGATCCCTATGACTAGGCTCTGGGTTTGTATTTGATAGACAGCGGTTTGACAAATTTCGTTATCGTGATTCAGATTCCTGGTAAGTTGTATTGGGTAGTGTATAATTAAATACAGAGCCATATTTTGTAACTATAACCTCTTTGCATACATATGTGGAATTCACCACACATGGTTTTGAATCTGTTTTTATATTAATTTTCAGGAGAAGGTGAAGGTCGTAATTATATTACACACCCACGCAAACTCACACACACACACACACACTCACACAAAACCACACACACACACACATACACACACACACACACACACACACACACACACACACACACACACACACACACACACACACACACACACACACACACACACACATACTTGATACTAACCTGTATTGAAATGGTTTTCCTTTGTTGTTTTATTCTTTTTTTGTATTATTTTCCCTACGCTTCATAAGATGATAGAGGCTTACACTACGGATACATTAATACGGGGGGCGCTGACTACTGAAATACAGGTATATATATATGCAGGGGCCAGAGTTTCTAGACAAGTGCATATTCTTAAGCCTTAATTTCTGATTGTATTTTGTGTCATATAATTTTGAACAATAAAGATTATTATTATTATTATTATTATTATTATATATAGGTCAAGTTTCGAATGTGTTTGGTGTAATGGTTTGTGTATCCTGTATTCGTACGTTTTATTACGATTATTATTATATATTTAATGTAGTAACTGTTACTGTTGAAGCTTCTAATATAACGTTCATCGAGTACCGTTTCTTTAGCAATTATTTTTAATTGCTATAGTATATATGTAAGCGTGCCTTGCTGGTACAATGCACAGCCTTGTGGATGCTGTGGTGTAAGTTTGTACATTCTGATTGCGGACGCCTATAAAGTGCCGGGTTTAATTTACGTGTCAGGCAAACTTAAATTGGTATTTTTGTTTGGACGTTTTCAATGGTTGGAGTTTGTAAATATATTTGGTACACAATAATTGGTTTTCTGATACGTGGTATATAAAAAATTGCTCGCAAAATGTGGGTGTAATAAAATAACTTTGATAGACTAGTTTCTATAATTACATCCCCGAAGAAGTGGGCGATTTGGGGATATTTAGCAGAAATCATTGCCTGACTGGAATAACGAGTAAACTGTCAAGTTATACTAGTAATTGTCATTTTGAAGAGACAATAAATAAACATACATATTGCCTTCGTCCGGTAGTTAATGTGACTGCTATGCATGGGATTTCGGGTTGATTCTCAAGTCCAGCAAAGTAAAGGTGCTGTTTTATCAAGAAATAATGAGTATCATTACGAAGTCTAAAACTGTACCTGGTAGACGGCGATTGGCTCGCCTCGATCCTTATTATCGATATATATTGTATAATATACCTTTGCATACTATAACTGACTGTTGAGGAACGTGGTGTAATGTCCCTCTAACACAAAGCGAGGATTCTCCGACCAGGCTGGGTCATCAGACAGGGCCCGGCGGTTGATGGCGAGAACATGTATATATATGTATATAAAGAAAGAAAGAAAGAAAATAATTTTATTTGTTCCACGCTCATTATATAAGGTAACAGAAAACACAACCAAAAGTACATATAGAATAAATAAGGTCCTGCGTCAGCAATGTTGCAGTATATCCACAACGCTGGTATTCTCACAGACCCTGAATGATTTCGGTGCATGTAGGCAGTAACATACATACATACTACTCAATTAAAAACAAAATATCAAAAAACAAAAAAAGAGTATCTTAAATAAATTAGGCAGAAGGTGGATGGCAGAAAGTAATTTCATACTAAATAATAATATTGGTATCTATATAATATAATAATTATATGTATACATACATATAGAATTAAAAGTACCTTGAAAATAATAAAAAACAGATAATATAAGATAAATAATACGTAATAAAGACATTGTATCAATAAAAATGTTATATTACAACGCAGCGTATAATGTTGTGTTACATTTCTGAACGACCCCCGGCTCTTGTCAACAAATCATGTCACTGATTGTCATCGATGTCATGTGGGTAGTAATAATTCTAAATATCAATTGCAAAATAAAATAAGCATCCATCGGCGTCTGCGCAATGAGAAAAAGAGGCTGGGATGATATTTTATAATAGGTTATATTTATACTTATCATGTATCAACATAAATTTTCACATAACAGACAGCTATGTAATGCAATCTACGTTTAAAGTTTAAAAAGTTTGTGTTTTTAATGACATGTATATTTAGGTTATGTCAACAGTGAAGCAATACTAATTTACAAATTATGACCCGGTATCATAAAGGTAAGTGGACATGCCGCTACTAAAATTACGTTAAAGTTCTTTGAGAACTTAACAAAGTAGTTATATAGTAGAGTATAGTGTAAACTTTGCTTGGACGATTCAGGATTGTATGGCAAAATATGTAACCGTGTACAGCGCCATCTCTTGTCATTTTTCGTAACTTTGTCGCCTGTGTAAAGTCGCTATATAGCAGACGTAAGACTGTCCGTATTTAAAAATATAAATTATATTTTAAAGTGCTTGCCGTGGTCTACATTTGTTAACGGGACATCGCGATGTAAATGTAGTAACACAGTTAGTGTAGTTTGACAAGTGAGGAGGCGTTCCGGAGGCTTACAAGCGATGAAAGAAAAGGAACAAGTGACGCAGGTATAGCTGGCGATAATAAGTGGTAAAACCACTTACTATCAGGCGGGTATTAAGTTTAATAAATATATTATATATTAACAATGATTCTCGTCCACGTGATGTAAATATTGTATGGAATTTAAAGATAATGAAATGACGCGTAGCTCTTTTATTTATTTTAAGTAAATTGACGTATGCTGAATTTACGTTGACGGTTAATGGAGAAAGACAATTAAAAACAACCGAAATAGTTAAGACGAAGACTTAAGTGAGTGACAGTTGGAAAGCTATTATATTAAAGTTGACGTAGTAAATTAAAAGTAAACATTAATTGAAGTTCGCTTGTATAAATATTGCTTGTAAATGGTTTCGGTTGTGGCTAGACAATTTCACTTGTAGAGGCTGTTGTATCTCGTCGAGATAATGTTATATAGCTGATCTACAAAAATATTTCTAGCTAGTGAAAGAGAGAAAGGCTATCGACAATTTAGTGTTATATTATTATATATGTATCTTATGTGGGAGCCAGTCAGTGCAGACTGGCGACACTTCGACCCAGTGGGATCTTTTGTGTCGACACTCTCCCAATAACGACTGCCATAGATGTTCATGGCAGCTGGGACCGACGGCTTAACGTGCTTTCCGAGGCACGGAGCAGGCGATAATTGTCAATCAATACGCACATAATTTCGAAAAGTCATATAACTTCCGAAAGTCCGAGGTGCGCGACGTGGGTTCGAACCCAAGACCCTCTGCATTGCACTCTGTTAGTCTCCCCACTGAGTTATCGCTGCTATATATTACATCCACATTAGTTGGCAGATTTAATATCTTACTATTGAAAAAGTATAAAAAAACTGCGTCAGTACCTAAAAGATATTAATATAAAACCATGTAACATAGCTTATAAGGCTTAATAGTTGTTGAAGCCGAAACCAGCCATTATTTTCACGTCTGCTTGTTTATTTATTAGTTCGAACTTCAAACTAAAGCTTTTGATACTCTCACAATTTAATGGTTAGACATTGACGTAAAGTCTAAGCTAAATTCTATACAATTACGTTTCGTAGAACTGGAGTTATAAAGCATAATCTGCTCGGTGTAAATGACGTTGCGGTTGAAAATTCGAAGAAGTCACAATCATAATCTATTCGTCGTATTGATATAAAACTCTATGAGAACATTAAGACGATTAAGCGTCCTCTAAGTGTAACCTCTAAAAAAAGTTACAGATAATGGGTATATGTCAGAATTTAAAAAAATGCTATAACTTGGCTTGGCTAAGAGCATTGGCTTGACAACGATCTTAGTATAATATTACTGATTCTAAGCTCTCACTGCTTTACCAACTCTGAATTTTCAATTTGAATATCTAAAATTGATGATCTGAGGCCCACCAAAGTGCCCTAAAGTATGATAAGTGTCACTAAAATGATATACTATAGAAATAAAGAGGATTATTTCGGGTTTATGGACGAATTTTTATTATTCCAATGTTTCGCTTTTTATGTTGCTCGCGTGCAAATAAAATAATCCACAAAGTCGGTTTTATTTCTCGTGCCAATCTGCAAATGTAAGAAAGTATTGGATTATTTGAGAGCATAATGTCAGTTAGTTATTCGATACAGTATATTTTTTATTGCGAGCACGACGATATTTTTGACTTTGAAGTTGGTAAATTGTCACCATCACCAGAACATGCTGCAATTGCCAAATCAAATAGGAATGTTTAAAATTCGGTCTAGAAGATGAGTAAGTTTATGTGTCTTGAAAAGTACAACACGTAAACTTATAAAAGACAATTCCCGCACTAGTTATAACAACTGAGTCACAGAAGACTTTCTAACCATTATAACAATGAACACAAATAACACCCCGTCGCAGAACTATTACTTGTAAAACAGAAAAAATAACGAAATTATCTTTATTTTAGTATCTACCTGGAACATAAAATAATTGCTCAATTACATGCGACGCTGTCGGATATACTGACGTAAGACTACGTTATTAGTTGACTGAGGGATTCAGAATTTATAAATTCTAGTTTACCTGCAGCATATTATGCCCTTTAATACCTACAGACTACAATTGCGATAGATTAGGATAGTTATTGTTTGAAGTAATATACTCTAATATTAATAAGCCACTCTATTTTCTATGAATAGGCAATAATAAGCCTCTTTAGCAAGAATCTGTAGAAATAAGGCAGGTTTAAGATTTTATATACTAGTAGTAAGACACTCATTATTTCACAAAGGCTTTCCAGATTAGGTATAATAATACAGTAAAGTGTTATATATCTACGGGTATTACTACAAAACAGGCTGCAGGTGTAATAAATAAACTGTATTTACGGAAGGTACAACATAAACATCACCGCCATTTAGTAGAGAGGACGATAGGGCAAGAGGGATTTGAAATATTTTATCCTTTCACGAATTCATTAATTAACTCTTCACTTCAGAACTATCATCCTGTCCCCAACTATTCTCGAAAGTTCAAACGTTCGCCATTATTAAATCTCTGAGGACAATTATTTTCAATACCTGTACTAACGCAGTAATTGGACGGGTCCCTAACTAATAGCGAGATCAAAGGCTTCTTCAGAGTATGGAAAATAGACCTCTTTGGTTATGCTCCATTGAATTTCGGTTAACGTTGACGGTTTTTTCGCTTTAAATATAAAAATTATAATTTATATTGTATTCGCTCCCGTGATTCTATGAAAGCATTTATAATAATATCATCCCTGTATTAAACTGTCCCATTGCTGGGCATGGGCCTCTTCTCAGCGTGAGAAGGGTCAGGCCATAGTCCACCACGCTGGCCCAGTGCGGGTTGGCAGACTTCACATATCTTTGAGAACATTGTGGAGAACTCACAGACGTGCAGGTTTCCTCACGATGTTTTCCTTCACCGTTAAAGCGAGCGATAATTTACTACTCGTATTTAATACGCACATAACTTCGAAATGTGTGTAAAATCTCACGTGTCAAACAGCAAGACCACTACAGAAGCTATCATTATAAAAATAAAAGAGAGTATGTATGAAGTATATATTTTGGATCGTACCGTAAATAATGATGTATAGTCCATATTAATTACATATTATCGATGACGGCGACCTCGATGGCGTAGTGGTTAGTGTAACCGACTGCTACGTCTGAGGTCGCGGGTTCGATTCCCGCACAAGTCAAACATTTGTGTGCATGAACATGGATGTTTGTCTTGGTTTGGGTGTTCCAAGTATAATATGTATGGATTTGCAAAAAATAAGTATATATGTATGTCTATCCATTGTACCCATAGTACAAGCTCTGCTTAGTTTGGGCTAGACGGTGTTGTGTGTATATGATAGAATATTATTATATTATTATTATATCCAGTTACTTTACAGCGCTATACCAACGAGATAATACAACTCTGACTCTCATTGTGTCTTACTGTATTAACCGCTGATTTCAGCATAAATGGGCCGGCTCGACCGGGGAAGAACTACCCTCTCACAGAATATCGACGTGAAATAGCAGTATTCCTACTGTTTTGTTTCGTTCGGTAAGTGAGAGTGCTGGAGGCCCAATTATCCTCTTTCCCCCTTTCCGCTCCTTCTCCTTCCCACTTCCTCCTTTCTTACAGGGTCGGCAACGCGCAAGTGATGCCTCTGGTGTTGCAGGCGTCCATAGGCTACGGTGACCACTTACCATACCATCAGGTAGGCCGTACGCTTATTTGTAAACTGTTGTATAAAAAAAATGAAAATTCTAAAAGCTGTTTCTCCTTAAATGAAATAAACTTAGTCATGCATTTTACAAACAAAATGTATTTCATACTTTATTTCTCAAATTTTACTAAAACTAAATAAAGCAGTTGAGATACTACGCCAACAAATTCAACCACAAACCGACTAAACAACGAAAGAGAACTGGTCAACGTTATCACAGTTAAAATTACAAAGAAAATAAAAGCGACTCAGTAAGCCTTCAGAATGTTTGAGTTATATTTTCTGTAGTAATATAATTGTGTACGTGAAGCCGTAGGGAGTTGTAGTATCAGTAATTTTGGTTGAAATAAAGGAATCCGCCCACAAGGGAAACGACCACTTGACATCGTGTCAGGCCTTAGGAAAGACATTTTGCAGAGATGAGTACACGATATTGGGTAAAAGAGCCGATTGCCGGCCTAGTGATATATTTTTTTGTCGAATATTATATTGGCCACTTTGAGCGCTTTTGATAGCATTCATTGATCTTTTTATTATGTGATATAAAGCCTATTTTCTTCGCTGTTATAATATTGTACGGATGTTTTGATATTACGACGTACTGATGTTCGCGTTAGTATGTCTACCTGTTAAGTCTACTTACCACTAATTGGTTTGGTTTGGTTAGAAATTTCCTTTTGATGGTAAGCTTACGTCATCACCACATACATACATAGCCTCACCTAACATTACGTCAAACCTTTAAGTCAAAAATTTGAAAGTGAACCCGGTTCCTCGCAATTGTCAATATATTATTGAAATAGTAAAAACGATGAATTGACTACAAGGATGTGTAGGAGTGTCGCCTCATCAAATGTCATGATCGCTGAATGTTGTGGGTGTGAATACCCATATGAAATTTTGTTCGTTGTTCGAAGACTTGTAAAGTACAACACCCCCACAACACAGCATTTAATCCTAACATGGGAGAAGTCTATTAAAAAAAGAAAATAACAAATACTATTTCATCAAATAAAATAAACATTTCGCCTGAGATTTCTCAAAAGTCTAACATATTTGAAGAATTGTATTCAAATATAAAATTTAGCTACTAATCTTTGAATCTCGACATGAATTTTTATTCGAACAACGAAAAATTAAATAGAATGTCAGAGGCACGTTCTAACCCTTCGAAAGGTTATAGGTGAGAGGCAGAACCAGTGCCTCTTATCAACGTTTTTGTTGTTATTAATAATTACTTTTCGAAAAGAACCCGATATTATTCGACACTGTTTGTTATTGAATAGATTTCTCTTTGTGATTAGCAACTCTTTATGATATAAAGGGACCAGCGTTGATTTAAATGATTATGGCTATGTTTAAAACAGAGGTATTGTAATAACGGTTTTGTGAGAACAATGATTGATTGTTATTGTACTCTTATAATCGTGTTTATTTAACGTCAAATTTAATTTAGAATATAATATGCTCTTTCGTTTTTATTAATTAATTACTGTATAATGTTAATTTTAATAAATATATAATATAATACATTTGCATGCCGCTGTATCGGTGAAACATGATGGACTAAAATTATGTGTAACATCTTTGTAGCGTGCTTCTAGCAAATAAATCAATAAATAAATAATTAGAATAATAACTGTTATATGATTACTTTTGTAACATTGGTTTTTATTCTTATAAATATATTTACGTAGGTCGAAAATGAAATAATACAAAATTTGTCGATATATATAAGCATTTAACAACACAACATTAGGTACACAACTTTATTGTTACAACAAAATGTGTTACTTACTTTGATAATCATATTAATATTTACTAGTAATTAAGAATGCGGCTCTGGACCATCCTGTCGATTCTGTCTCAAAAACCTTTATGTCTAGCAGTGGACGTCTTTCGGCTGTCATGATGACGATAAGAAATAAAAATGGGATCGGTAGGTGTGTTAAAGTAGCCCGGAGTGCAAGTGCAGATCCGTCTTAGTTTAATCCATGTCACATGTACAAGTACATTCATGTATGCATATATCTCTGTATGGATAAAAATCCATGAAAGATTCTAACCAAAAGTTTTGCCGAACATAAAAATGTTGAAGCAATTTATTCGAATTTCTTTCTTTCAAAATGAGATTACTCTGTTATTTGGACTGCATAAAAGAAAGGTTATGTATGTATGTATCTTATGTGGGGGCCAGTCAGTGTAGACCGGCGACACTTCGACCCAGTGGGATCTTTTGTGTCGACACTCTCCCAATAACGACTGCCATAGATGTTCGTGGCAGCGGGGACCGACGGCTTAACGTGCTCTCCGAGGCACGGAGCAAGCGATAATTGTCAATCAATACGCACATAATTTCGAAAAGTCATATAACTTCCGAAAGTCAGAGGTGTGCGACATGGGTTCGAACCCAAGACCCTCTGCATTGCAGTCTGTTGGTCTCCCCACTGAGCTATCGCTACTCTAAGGTTAAACAAAGGTTAAACACTATCAGTAATTACATTACACAAACTACTGAGTAAGTGTGTTTTACGATACGAGCAGTCGAACGAAACTTTGGAATTTTTGTTTCATGGTATTATTACATGACACCTAGGACCTACATAAGCACTAAAATAACGTCAATTTTTTATATCTACTTCTTCACCCTTTCGCAATAATTAAGCGTTACTGTACATTACAAAATATGTATGAAAATGTTTACACCGTGAAGGTCACGTAGAAAAACATAAATATTTTTCTCATACGCTAATATACTTGTAATTACACAGAACCTAAATAATTGTAACTCGTGTAAAAGTTAATTATAAAAGTAATAAATAGACCTTTGTACAGACTAATAACTTACACTTTACATATTCTACACCTTTTTGAGCGGGGTTGATGACATACGAGTATGTACTAAAGAAACATGGTATTAAAATCTACACAGACATTATTTGAGGTAGTTGCTTTGATCGAACATAGATTTAGAATCTCTTTGAGAAATAATGCATAATACATACATAGTTGAGTCAATAACTTCTAAGGAGTACGTAGTGTCTTTTGGCTCCATTGGTCACGTGGCACAAGCTTGTTTGTTTGAGTTTAAGTTTTCTGATCCTGTGTTTAATTTCCGAGTCAACGAAGTGTCCTATTAGAAAATTCAATAGCAGCTCAGAGTCTAGTAAAATTTCGCTTAAACAGGTTTTGTGGGACCTGATCAACTTGGCGAAATGAAGGTGTAATAGATCTGAGCCTACATCTCCAAAGATATACAGACCTGCGTTCCAGGTAATATTGAGAGAATCCTCATATATTTCTTTTCTTTTTAAAAACGTTTCAATCAATCAATGAGAGTTACAAGTTGTTAGTAGCCTTGTTACTAAGTTGGATGCTTGTATTAGGTGTGGGTTTACGTCGTTAGTGGCATAGGTAGCACTCATACCGATAACAAGTCAAGTGGCTTATCCATCGGGCTACCGACGGCGTTGCTTAAGACTGCACCGATCGTAAGACAGATAATGACAGAGCTCGTGCGGCGCATATTCAAATCGGCGCGCGGCCGCCATAATAAAATTGTATAGAGGATTTGAAGTGCTTTTTTGATAAATATGTATCTTTATTGTCAACCAATAACTTAAATATTTGGCACGGACACATCGTAATATAATTTTGTTTAAGCTGTAAAATAGGATAGATTTCTACTGTTATAATCTAAAAATCACGTAACACGTGCTTACGTGTTTGCAATTTTCGTGCAAATTTACGTAATTTTGTAGGCGAAAATATTAATTATTTTAAGTTTTTTACATGGAGTAATTGTAAATACATTCATTATTATGGAAAATGTATATTTTATATTTGTATTAAACAAAAAGTGTTGATTTTATTTACTTAACTGTAACCGCCTGTTTTGGCACATTTCGCTCGGCGCAGTCTTAATGTATAAAGTGTACTAAAGGAAGTGTTAGTAACACTGGTATCTGAAACAAAGCTCTCGGTAACTCATAAGCCAGCATATTCACGACAGCTAAAATTGTATCTTATAAGCATTAAAACATTTTAACTAGTTTTTACTCGCAGGTGCGCTTACGTTAATGTAGATATTGACAATAATTTTTTACCCGGCGGGAGCAGTACTTTTTCTAAATGAAATATATACAATTATACATACGTAGTTATCATAATATTATTATGTATTTTAGCCCTGTTTGTACCCCAGAAAACTTATATGCGAAATTTCATGATGATCGTTTGACTAGTTAAGGCGTCAAAGCATAACAAACAAACGTACATACCCATTTATAATATTAGTTGAGATATGTTTTCAATATAAAAGGCTGCACAAAAAACATTTATTTATATTAACACGATTAAATTTTCAGGTCAACGTTTCATTTGTCGTCCACGTGTAATGTTTTAGATACGTAAAAAGGGGCATTTCATAAAATTGTTGCATTGTCCGTTCAGCTAAACACGGGGCCGCGAGCGAATACATGTACCTTAATTAGTACGCTGTTTGATTACGTACCTATAGGATATGTTTGCGGATATTGTTCTGTGGGTTTGTTGCGGTGGGAATTGAAACCTCAGGTGATTTCTGCGGATCGTTTTTTGTATATACTTATACATATGACATGGTTTTGTACATGCATATTATGGGTCTGTCTCTGTGGCGGCAGTGTAAGCGACTACTGTGTTATTTTGAAGGACAGTGTATGCTTTTCCATGATATTTACATGTCGCGTGGACTCCTCGCAAACGCATCCGGGACCTCGCAATCAAGTGCATGCACTATTAATGTCATATGACCAATAAGGCAGTCTATTAGATACTATTATCCTTTTAGCTATTGAACCTAAATTAGAAAATCTGCATCAACGAAAGCAAAAATTATAGAATAATTATAAACGTATTTAAAAGAAAGCAGTGAAAATTGTATTCTTTCACAAATGAATATTATGTTGAACGTGTATTTTTGCGACTGTGGTGCTCACCTACTGACCTATCCAGCATGTCCTACATCCTGTACAAGAGCCGACCTCAACATCGCCATTGTTGGTGCCATAGCGGTCGCCACTTTCTGGACCCAAACCATTTGACCGCAAAAGGGGACAAGAGCATTTACTCGAAAAAAAGAAGAAGAAGACTGATTCCCTTTGTGAGTTCTGGTTCTGGTATAGAGTTATTGGATTTCTCTGTTATGAAATTTCAAAGTGTGCTCGGTGCTCAGCTATAAGCTCGCTTGCTCTTTTTTATATCCCGCGGGCTACAGCGGACCTAAAAACGTAGCTAGCGAAATATATATGTGATACAGGGCTTATCACTTCTGGGATACACAGATATGAGTCTATATGTGTATGACAAATCTCGTAGACGTAGTTGAGGGTACGGTATAGAAATAAGTGATAAATATAATAGACTAGCTTAAGCCTGCAAATTCGTACGCGTGGCATTTGGACTTCCAAATGCCACGCGTACGAATTTGCAGGAAGTTAAAACAAAGTTTTAAAAGTTAAGCTAAAACTAGTTTCGTAGCCAATCATCCATATTTATCTTTTTTGCATGTTAGAAGAAGCTGATCTATACACGTAATACGCGTCTTCTAGGCAGCATACCAAGTTAAACATTACACCAAATTTTAAGTTACATCCAGTAATACAACTGTGAAACTTGCATTCAATTTCTAGCGGTAGTATTTGTGTGACGTGCGTTCAAACATACAGAAAGACAAAATCCTAAAATTTAAATACGTTTTCCATATTACCACTAAAACATTTTTACTAATGCAATATTTGATCGCAACAAGTATCGCTGAAATAAGTACAAATACACGCCACCCGACTGACCGCGAAACAGAAGGGTCTAAAACCAACACTGCAAAGTAAATTCTAATCTAATAAATAAAACGGGTACGACCGACGATTCGGTGCTTCACCCTAATCTAGTACACATAAAAAGATTTAGGTTCCTGTAAATATTCAACAAAGGTATTCAAGTATTCAGGCAATAATACTTTCGTAGCTAAGCGTAGTGTAGAAATAACATTGAGTATCACCTGCTTCTCATCCCACGGAAGGAAAGAATCGATAAGGAAAACGGGTTATTTGGGTGTTCGGTACTTTAATGTAAATGTCAGGTTTGTTAGAGAGGCGAAATAGGTGTGTACAGTATAAACATTTTCTTTTCTGCTAAAGTAAAAATAGTATGATGCTGCTGCATTGTTTACATCAGATATTTGTTTTGGTTTTTCTAAAGAAAATGTGCATGAAAGCGATCACGTTTTATTATCCGGTGCAGACCCAGTATAATACTTAAAAAGATTGCATTTTGGTTACAAAGTCTGCAAGATTGTTGATAATGTCAAACGCTGTTTACGATAGATGTTAAAATGGTTGACAGTTAACTTTTCAAAAAGCACTGCCTGTGATATCGGTGAGTTTTAAAATATATATAAAACACTTAACTTGTTATCATGATGGTTTACCAATTTATTTTGATTACTTACTACTTTGTCTTATATTATGTAATAGGCTTCTTATGAAGACGCTGTGCCGTGAGCGTTTTGAACAATAACTTACAATGTATTCTCTCTCTTGCGCTGGTAGTACAGTGTATACAGTACCTACCTTTTTCTCAGTAAACGTTTACCTTTATAAAAGCATCTACTACCATTAAGGAAGCATCAGGCTAATCTGCGTAGAGCTGAGCTCATCAAGCGGGACAAAGACAGCACTATACATAAGTAACGTAAATGTATTTCTCTTTCGGCACTGCACTGCCAGTCGTACTGCCACGTGAGTGATTGTCGCGACATTATGTAGTTATTATTCTTTGACGCAAGTAGCTGGTGCATGGCCCAGCTACTGCGCAGGCTACATACTTGAGCGTGTAGTGACTCTACACAGAAGAAATACTCACGACAAATGTCGAGAAAGAAATGGCACTGTACACAAATACATACTTCGCCGTACAAATCTAAAACGCGCAAGATAAGTTTGTACAGCGAGTTACTATATTCACAAGTGCCGGATATCGAGTGTCTGACAGCGGTTCGCTAGGTACGATCAGTAAGACTGGTCAGTGGATTATCTGTTTGTGTTGGAGAGACAACACATTATGTTACACCATGTAATCATATGATTAGCTTGTGGAGATACATATGGTTACCATATGGGTAACCTGAGAAGCTCAGCTCGCTCGTTCCTATAATACATACTACTAGCACAACTTGCACATATTAGGTTAACCATATTATAATGAGCAGCGATAGCTCAGTGGGGAGACCAACAGACTGCAATGCAAAGGGTCTCGGGTTCGAACCCAGGTCGCGCACCTCTGACTTTTGAAAGTTATATGACTTTTCGAAATTATGTGCGTATTGATTGACAATTATCGCCTGCTCCGTGCCTCGGAGAGCACGTTAAGCCGTCGGTCCCGGCTGCCATGAACATCTATGGCAGTCGTTATTGGGAGAGTGTCAACACAAAAGATCCCACTTGGTCGAAGTGTCGCCGGTCTGCACTGACTGGCCCCCACATAAGATACATATTATAATGCCTTCATTCAATATAGACTGTGCCGTCCTAAGGTATAAGTTTGCGAACATTCGTGAGGTTTCGGACTCAATCTTCGAGCCAGGCAAAGTTTTATTAAGTTCTCTTCTTTTTTCAAATGACAGCACCAGCATGGTATCTGCAACGTGCAGCGATATAGCAATAATTTGGCTTCTGCTATATTACATAAGATATAAACATATCTCGTAAAAAGTAGGTTTAATTAATTTGCAAACCACTTCGGGAATAGACAGACAAGTATACATATTTATAATAAAAATAAACTGAAATGGTAAAGCTCTCATACCTCTTAATATGGCATATACTTCAGTTCAAATTTTTATATTTTATTTTCCAATTTGGAGTATTTACTTGAAGACCAGGTTGGAAAACAAAAATCAATAAGACATGCCTGTTTAGGTATGCTCACTAGTTTGGAGACCCAGTAAATAAAACTTTTAGTATTCGGGATTATCCTTAATCTATCTGTAACACAGTTCATTACTAGCACGTGAATGGGAGGGGCATTATTAATAATAAATATCAATAACCTTTAAGGACATAAACGACTATTTTATAGTTAAAGACCTAATATTAACGCTTAAAGTGAATAAAACGATCTCGAATTCATTGCCCGGGTCGGCCAATGTATTACTGGATTTTTGTTACAAGTTCTCAGTACCAACATGGAATCTGGGTATAAGCCGGATAGAATGCTATAGCAATGTGTACAGTTGCATTTAAATTTTAACTTTGAATCTAGAATTCGAATAATATTTAAAATCATATATATCTTATTTTTGCACTCTCATCTCTATTTATCTCTCATATATATTTACAAGTACAATTCAATAGTGTAGCACATAAAAAAACCCTATGTCTTTTTCTGTATCCCTGTATCTTATATTCCACACTACGATGATCGGTCAAGTAGTTAAGGCGTGAAAGCGTAACAAACAAACTCACATTACCATTTACAATTTTAGTTAAGGAGTATAGTTATTATAGAAACTTAAATATTTTTATAACATAAAATAAAGTTATCTTGGTGAATTCACTCAGTGTACTGACAAAAATGTCAGTCTTTTATGCGCTCGCGTATTTATAGTCAGCTCTAATTACTTTGCTTCTTATATATGTAGATGTAGGTGGTATAAATAGAGACAATATTTAAAATTAAATCTCGTATTTTTATAAAATGAAAATTTATTCGACACTGTATAGGTATATAGAATAGCATAGATACAAATTCAGAGGAATACTACAATCATGTAGTACCAAATAATGGCAAAAATACTTGTAATTGCAATACTTTAAGGCAAAAGTCAATGAAAAACAAAAAGCAGGTATTCCCAAAATAAAACCATGTTTACCCGAATGAAGCGCCACGCGTAACAGCCGGGCATTTGTAAACTGGGATAAGTGATACGTCAATAGAGGGATTTTTTATAAATAAATAAGAAATAAAGATCTGTTTGAATCCTTTACTGTAGACCGTATTCGGCCGATTATATTTATAGGTTAGCAGTTATTTGTGTTCAAGTTTATTTATATTAATACAGCGGCAAACGAAAATCATTGCACCGGATGCTTACATTCATACATATTTACGGTACTTATCAGGTTACAGGGAGGCTAACACCTTAGCTGCTACCATAGAGGGAAAGTTCTTAGCTTCTGAGAATTTCCTAACAGAAAATTCCAATTACACTTTGTCCTTCAGGTGCAAAGCAGAGTCTTCAGCTCAGAAGTCTGATTGTTTACCGCTGAACCAACAAGGCAGTTAGCAGTGATAATCAAGTAAAGTTTAGATTTTTATTATTAGTAAAATGATATTTGGAATCTTCTCAAAGGTTATGTATATACTACTTACCCCCACTTACATACAAACAAACAAATATTACCTCCTTAATATATTATAGCATATAAATTACAATAACGTTAAGAAAGGAAAATGTAATAACTTAAATAAAATCTACTTTATTAGCCATAACAAGTAATTACTCACAAAGACAAAGGCAAGATAATGAAGACATAACAAAGTTACCTTTTATCTTTGGACGCTAAAAATTACCTTTAATTTTCTCGTCCCGCATCTCTAGGTAAATACAAAGTTTTGTAAGTCCGTTTTGATGCTAGACATAGTTGGCTGTCTGTATGGCAACTGCTTTTAAAAATAGTAGAGTCCACCTCCTTGGCTGACAGCGTCGAAGTAGCCTAGTCTGATGGCACAAGTAATGCGAACATTGTTAGTTAATAGGTATATATTTAGTTGTTTCTATGGCTTTTATAAGGATACCTCACATAATTTTTCTTAAATATCTCCTACCAGATTTCGCACGCGGCTTCGCTTGCATAAACGAGGTTAGGTTGGTAACAGCGTTTTATTCTGTATTAGAGATACTTTATGACCTTTTCTGCACCCTTGACAACATGTATGTAAAATTTCATGATGATCTGTTGAGTAGTTAAGGTCTGAAAACGTAGTGTTTTTAAATTGTTATGATTTTACTGTAAATAAATATCTTTTATTTATTTATTTTTAATAACAAAAAAAGAAACAAACATACAAACTCACATTTATAATATTACTTAGGATGTACAGACTTCGACTAGTTGCAATTTTATTATATTTATAGATTTTAGATTATAATAAAAATAATCGTATAGTTTCAGTATTAATCTAGGCACATTATTCATAGGTACTCTCGTTTATTTCTATATTATCTTATATTATTAAGGTTTAATAGATAAAAAGAATGTAGAGGGTCGAACAGATAATCGACGTTTCATCTAAAACCTGAGACAGATTAATCAATGAAACGTCAGAATACCGACAGCCTATGAGTTGAAGTATATTAATTGTTTTAACGAGGTGCTCGTAGGTACGTAGCAAGCGTAACTGATTGCCTACGGCGTAGATCGATGAGTCTACGAGCGTAAACTACAGTTTGTGCGGCCTGCTTCTAGGAGTGTACAATTTGTGTATTGGTAATGGGCAATTATAATATTGAGTCTTCTGGGGTATTTAAATCGTGTACTTACTTTTTGTAACTATGACTTACTTTCTTATTATATCTGTCTGCACACTAAACTATACAATGGTTTACTCAATGCCAGTATTTCTTTAATCTGCGATGAAATATCAATACTGGTTGTAAAAAGCTTTTATTTAAGTCCTAAGTAAAACGGCTATTGGCGGCTACCTGCAAAGTTCTAGACTTTGTGTAGCTACTGAGATTTCTAGCTGGGAACACCCATTTTGCCACCAAAGAATTGAATCTGAGACCTTATGCGCAGCTGTTCCTGTTATTATTATTATTATTATAAAAATACATAGAAAATACCATTACTAGATTCTTGACTCAACGACTTTTATTATTTGTAGGAGCTACAGTACTGTAATCATTATTTGCTCTGAATTTGCCTTGGACTTCCGCCAAGTAACGCGTTGTATCAATTAATCATAGCAAACATAGAGGGGGAGTCATTGACGAGGACACACAGAATACTTGTACCAGCGCCCAATTCCGCATAATTATTATTATGGTATACTTACGCAGCCAAATAGCTTCCTATTGTATTTTTTTTACTGCCTTAAGTATATGTATATTATTTCACCTAACCAAATGACAAGCAAAATTAAAACAAAAAGTTCATGCCACATAAAATTAATATATTATTTTATCACATCTATCATATTTTAGTATAATTAGTTTATAAAAAAATCCTATATTGATTCAAAGGCTATGAAATATGATTTTGTTAATATTCCCTGTCGCGTAGTCTTTACGGAGCATCGTTTAGAAGCAAATCATGTAATTTCTTTTTACTACGCTAAATTATATGTATTTGAAGTTTAATAATAAACTTGTATTTGGCAAATTAATATATCATCTTTATCATCATCATAATTAATGTACATTTATATACCGTTTTAAATACTTGTTAAAATCAAATATAATTAAACTTTTAAAACACCATCACTAAATATAAATTATAATAATGATTTCCGCTCCGGGTCTGGAGAAACCCGCTCCGGGTCTGGGGAAACCCGCTCCGGGTCTGGGGAAACCCGCGCCGGGTCTGGGAAAACCCGCTCCGGGTTTGGGGAAACCCGCTCCGGGTCTCCGTTTTCACGAGACCCGTGATGGTGAAACCAGCGTCGCACCGCTCGACACCCCTAGCCTCTCACACCGGTGTTGCCCCCTGCTGCTTTTAAGGCCTGTATGTCTATGGCGACTATTCAGGGGGCCCATCTAGTGAGTCGGCAAGTCACCGTCTGCCATTCTGACTTTGTACTGTGACAGTATATTAGGCAGACGCCGTTTTTAACTATAGTTTGCATTTTACCAAACCATTAAACACCCATCCCCATAGACCAGAATAATTAGATTTCACATGTAGCAATAGTCTCCTATACCTGCCGCGGCTAGTGTCTCGGTAAGTGTCCCATTGACTTTAAACTTAAAATCTTGAAGGGCCTCTGCATGTTGGACCCATGTCCCCGTGTAAGCCTCCCAAAGGGCCGGGTATTTTCCTAACGTATTTACGGGCAATACCCGTGAAAGACAAAACAATAATAATTATTTATTTTCTCTTCCAAAGTAACTTAAAACTATCATTAAAATACTTAAATAAAAAACAAAAGACCCTTGTGGGAGACTGGCGTTTTAAGAGATACGAGGTTAGGACTTGCTTACACTTCACTTTTGTCAGAGGATAGATGTTCGCAATAGCATTCATTTCATTTTGACGACCATTTGACCATTTGACGACCCGATGGCGTAGTGGTTAGTGTAACTGACTGCCACGCCTGAGGTCGCGGGTTCGATTCCCGCACAAGTCAAACATTTGTGTGCATGAACATGGGTGTTTGTCTTGGTCTGGGTGTTTCTATGTATAATAAGTATGTATTTACAAAAAAAAAAAAAGTATATAATATGTATGTTTATCCATTGTCTAGTGCCCATAGTACAAGCTCTGCTTAGTTTGGGCTAGATGGTGTTGTGTGTATGTGGTAGAATATTATTATTGTATAAATAATTGCTAAGAAAAGAATAACTCAGATGCGAAAAGACTAGTTTTGAAGAATTTTTATGAACATACTTTAATTTTATTGCGTTTATGGGAGTATAAGTTTGGGTTGCAGTGGATGTGGGAATGTTTGCGCAAGATAGTGTGGATCACAAATAGTTGCCGTACTGTAAGCACCTCGCACTTTGTATAAAGTTTAGAAGTCGGATGAAAGAAAGGAAGGCAATGTACTACCTTAAGGACCGCTCTTTGTGCACGTTCTAATTTAATCATATGGATTTTAGAGGCCCCACCCCATGTAGTGATACAATATGTTACTAACGACTGACATAAAGAAAGGTACACAGTCCTGAGAATTGTCGTATCAGCAACGTGTCAGAGGTTTTTAAATATTTATACGTTAAGTCAGCAGATCGATGTGTATGCTAACGGCCAAGTGTTTGTCAATAATTACACCAAGATACTTGACTGAATCAGCGCTTTCAATTTTAGGGCATATGCAAGTAATAGATATATGAGCCATTGTTGCATGAATGGGCGTGATGTTTAGAGATGAGTCAAGTTTGAGGTGTGTACCTATGTGACAGGGAGAATGTGATGTAATTATAAATATCAGAACATAGAAAATTTCGTAGAATTAAATAATTTGAAATAAAAATATTACAGTATTGGTGAGTCCCAGCGCTTGGACCATACACTTAAGACACTGATTTAGTTTGACTAACGCGCAATTTCGCACCAACGCCGTCTTAATTTTTATTTTATTTACATGTTCATATAATTAAACCTTGTGGACGACTGCAGTCCGATCCCAAACCTAGTTCTTATATTTAATAGGGCGTGTGAACGCCTTATTGAATAGATGACACATATTGTAGTGAAACTGGCTTCATTTCGTTTTACTATCTATAATACCGGCTTACCAAATGACAGGTGTAATATTCATTGAAATTAAACTGCTATATACGGATTTTATCGCGTTGTTTATTTGATACTTTATTACAAAATTTTGAAAATTGTTACACTACTAAACTTTTCTAATTTTTAAGCTAATTAAATTATTATTAAAACTATTTAGATTTAATTTATTTTACACTTTCCCCGACGTTTCGGTTGCTTTTCAGCAGCCATGGTCACGGGGAGACGTCGGGGAAAGTGTAAAATAAATTAAATCTAAATAGTTTTAATAATAATTTAATCAGCTTAAAAATTAGTAAAGTTTAGTAGTGTAACAATTTTCAAAATTTTGTAATAAAGTATCAAATAAACAACGCGATAAAATCCGTATATAGCAGTTTAATTTCAATGAATAATATTCGCGTAAATAGAAGACAATATTAGGTGTAATATTGCCTAACGTCCTCCTAAAAATGGAAACATAGCATTCACCATTTACAATTACTTTATACAAACTGCACCTGTATCCTCATTTTCACTGAGAACACTGGAAGTGTGAAAATAGACCCATAAAGCTTAAGCAACTCACAAAAGTAACACGCTCATGAATCCACCATCTTTGAATTTATCGACGCAGGTGCCATAAATAAGCGTCGGCCATTACGCCAGATAACTCTGCTTTATTGTAATTTTATGCGCAACTGTACCCACCTACCGCTCCGTACAAAATGCAAACCGCCCTAGAGATTAATTAGACACGCTCGCTGGCAAAATGTAGAAAGTACAGATAGAGACAATCGTCTTACGGTGACGGCCATAGATCTAAAGATAAGTTTTGTTTTGGTCCGGAGGTACTTCAGTAAATTAATAAACCGAAACAAGTTTTCTCTTCTTTGTTATTGTTTAAAGGCGTAACTGTAACTAGATACGACTGAATATAAGAATTTGAAGAGTAGGTCAGTTTGTGAAAATCGTTGCCGCCATAGCAGCAACAAAATGTATTTTATGGCTAAAAGAATTTTACTGTCAGAAAATTCTACTATCGTGTCACCAATATATAAAAGTTTTCATCGCGAAATATCACTCCAATGGCCATAGTAATAATATGGCTGTCATTGCGTATTCAGAAATTACTTTTATCATGAGATTTTACAAAATAGCACTGCTGCCATTTTACGTTGACTGTATTAATATTAAATAATGGTTTTCCGTCTTTAATTTGACAAAGATGCTTAGTTTCATAAATTAATTGAATCTGCCAAGTTGCCAACAAAATTAAAACTTGTATACTACGCTGTTTTCCTTTTTTACTTCTAATGCAATTACACATGCCCGTCACTGAACGTCAAATTCCATTGAAACTTTTTGATGTGCGAAGGAGTCTAGCTTGCGAGAAGAATGTAGCAAGAAATTCACAGCCACTCTTTTTAATTACCAAATAGTCCAACTTTACACACGCTCTTACTAACTTGTATATTATGTATTACTTAAGTTTAGCATGTAATGGCTTGCTGGCGCTTGCACTAGAGACTAATTCTTTACTTTATCGGGTCTCCAGAGTGTATTTATAGGGGAGGCAAGCGTGAATTTAACCACTTCAATATAGAACAAATTTCTGGAAAATTTTGAACAAATTTCTATAGATATAGGCCGCACAACATTCGACGCATTGAACCAAGAGGCCTACTTAAGCCTCTAGACCATCCGTGCAGTTATTGTTTATTTTAAATTTGTGATATACTTTTTGTTTATATTGCACTTTTGACACACTTTTTTATTATCATTGTTTATTTTGAGCGTTGACAGATATTCCAAGACAGATAAAAAAAACTTCTTTTGTACGAAGCACGATCGTGAGACGTACTTCCTAAGTCATCAAACTACAGTTGCGTATTGTTGAATTTCTTAGAGCTTGATATTCATAGAATATTTGCTTAGTCGTTTCTAGCGTTGATTACAAAAATACGACTATATAAAAGTTTTGGAATACATTCTCAATGCCTGCAAACAGCAGTGATTCTTTGCGTTATGACCTATTTTTCTTTAAACGAGGTTTCAAGAGAGTAATGATATAACGATAGGTAGTGGTTTTGCTGTGTATCATATGTATGTGCCTGTGTCTTTATTGCTTTATTGCAGCGCGACGACACTTACCATCAGTCAGGCTGCTAACTTGTCTGCGACTAGAGGCAATAAACTAGGGACTCCATCCTTGACTAAGAAGATACGACTAAAGCCCACTTTCCTACAAATCAACTGACATAAAATCAACGCAACCTAAGAAGATAACTATATAGGGCATTTAGTATTTATTATTAGAATAGATTTTAAATATATACGTATGCATAGTAAATTTTTTAATGTTTACTTGATATGTTGTATGTCGGTAAGAATAAATATGTAAATAATCTAAACAATTTTTTGTTCAAATTAAACTACTATATACGGATTTATCGCGTTACTTATTTTATACTTTATTACAATGATTAAATTATGTTTGGGTACTTTGAAATAACGACACTGGAACATTGAGACAACTACCATCTTAGTCTACCCGTGACCATGGCTGCTGAAAAGCAACCGAAACATCGGGGACAGTGTAAACTTAAATATAAATAGTTTTAATAATTTAATTAGCTTAAAAATTAGTAAAGTTTAATAGTATCTAGTAGTAGTATAACAGTTTCAAAATTATGTAATAAAGTATAAAATTAACAACACGATAAAATCCGTATATAGTAGTTTAATTTCAATGAATAACATTCGCGTAAACAGAAGACAATATTATGTAATCTAAACAAGACAAAACACCTATTCCATGGACTTTTGCAGGATCAACAGAATTGACATAGACATGACTGTATGACACCAAATATTATGTCTTTGTCACAACCATTAATCGAACATGACTAAGCACAACCTCAAAATTCCAGATGACTTTCGTAAGGTCCAGTCGGCTATTAATAGAAGTATCTTGACAGCTGATCGGCACTCACGCGAGAGTATCATAGCTAAACATCAGACGACTGATCAACTTTTATGTTAGTTTAAAGGTTAATAGTACGATGGGTAGACTAACAACACATGGTTTTTACATATCTATCGTACGATAACATGCCAATAAAAATATAAGGCATTAAATTTATTGCTCTTGTATTACCTATGTAGCTAGCGTGAGCTGCATGCGCGAACAACTCGCGCGAACTACATAGCCAAGCTCAGAGTATAGGTGACATGTGCGAGTACGATACATGCGTGAGTTGTTATACATACTTTTAAACAATTCATTGCATGCGCATGTATTGTGTCTTGGCATGTAACCCGAGTCGCCGTTACTATTAAATCACAACATTTTTGTTGAACAGTGTTTCAGAGCAATTCTTAATAGCACTACGGAGCACAATATTTCTGTGCATCTCCTCATCTGTCTCGTTGGGACGAAAAGTTCAATCTGTTCCCCTGTCATCTACAAGGGGACATTGTATTTGACAGTAGGCTCACCTCTTATCAGGTGAAACTCAAAAACATAGCGGGCGATGAATACATCTTTGAATAAGCCTATCTAGTATTTAACAATGATTATATTTAACACAGTATTCATTATCTTCAGACAGCTCAACATTACAAGATAATATTACGAAAGTTACTGCAAGCCCGGTGTCTCTACTTACATGTACCTATAAATTATGCGCAAATCAAATGGGTAGGAATTTCTCGGGATCAGTGCTCGGTGATAGGCTTGTTACTTTATATATATGTAAGACATTTACATAGCTGTCGGAACATAGGTAACATTCTTATGTATAATCTTTCAAGTAAGTATATGGTGAGATGTTATATTGTAATTTACTCTCACAAAAACAAAGAGTGAATATTTTCCATTGTCTACAATTTACGTATGTATATACATATGAACGTGATTTATAATATTAATAATATTCTATCACATACAAATAACACCATCTAGCCCAAACTAAGCAGAGCTTGTACTATGGGTACTAGACAATGGATAAACATACATATATACTTTTTTTTGTAAATCACACATATTATACATAGAAACACCCAGACCAAGACAAACATCCATGTTCATCAACACAAATGTTTGACTTGTGTGGGAATCGAACCCGCGACCTCAGGCATGGCAGTCGGTTACACTGACCACAACGCCATCGAGGCTGGCAGATTTATACTTTTGAAGCCAGAGATACACCTCTTTAATACATACATATTTATTTTTTACAGTTTCTACCCAATTGAAAGCAAGTCTATGCTTGTCTATCGGAAACATTTCCAGACGCTTTGCTACTAGGGCGATATAATACATAGGTTTTCTTTAGAAAGACTACTTCCTCGTTAGAAAAATTCCTGTGCCGTGGGGGACTTTACAAACATTTCGACAACGGACACAAAGGGCACCCAGAGCCGGTACACCTAATTGTGGATCACATAATTTTTTGTCCCATATGGGAATCAAAACCGCAATACTCAGAGCGGCGGCAGTTGCGAGGCGGCTACTTGAACCATGACGCCATCCTTTCAGTAATACTTTACTTGATTTGGGATCGAAAGTGATATAAGCGTAAACTTATATACTAGCGAAGTAGCATAATGAAGAATATACGATTATAGAAAAAAAAAATTACTACATTATTTTGATTGCTCGTTAAACTCTTTTACCAGTATATTAATCATTCTCTAATTAATAGTTCAACACCATTAATAACAGCAAGGCGTGAACCCACAGAATTAAGCAGCATAATTTAAAAGCAATTCATTCTTCAGACGTAAATTTATGAACAGCTAATTCTAACATGTCAAATGGGTAAATAAAATTGCAAAGTAAAACTCTGAATTAGGGAGATCTTGGATAAAACCGGAAATAAATCACTTCGGACTAGATGTAATTTGTACTGTAAGAGATTCTTTATTCACGGGGCGTGTACAAAGCCAAGATAGACGATTGTGTAGAAGGAAATAAGGCCTCGGTTTTTCACAAAAATAACTATTATAATATGGTAGTGCTGTGTGAGAGAAATTCTTGTATAAATAAAAAAGATTTCTTTGATGAAATTGTGTAATAAAATGAATAGGTTTTCTTTGCTAACACAAGTTGTTGTATTATGAGATATAGGCACTTACCGTGTTTCCCTATTCAAATTCAGTTAGTTGTAAAGGTATATAGGACAAGGCCAATACCTTGTGTAACAGTTCTCAAATGTTATCTGTAGGCTTCTTCAAAGTGATATTAGGTTCTATATAATGTGATGTTTATTTTTGTTGAAATTAAACTGCTATATACGGATTTTATCGCGTTGTTTATTTGACACTTTATTACAAAATTTTGAAAATTGTTACACTACTACTACTATTAAACTTTAGTAATTATTAAGCTAATTAAATTATTATTAAAACTATTTAGATTTAATTTATTTTTACACTTTCCCCGACATTTCGGTTGCTTTTCAGCAGCCATGGTCACGGGGAGACTAAGATGGCAGTTGTCTCAATATTCCAGTGTAGTTATTTCAAAGTACCCGAACATAATTTAATCATTGGTGTTTCTATTTACGCAGAATGAGCTCAAAGTTTCATGAAGTCTAGCTGTGGTTTGCTTCTTCTTGGGTTTGACTATTTTTATTACTGGATCCCAAGCTGGTGGTACATTCCAACCATCTTCCCTATTAAAATTAGGATGTTTTTTGATTTCAATAGCCTCGCGAGGCTATTGAAATCAAAGTGTAAAAATAAATTAAATTTGATTAGTTTAATAATAATTTAATTAGCTTAAAAATTAGTAAAGCTTAGTAGTAGTAGTAGTGTAACAATTTTCAAAATTTTGTAATAAAGTGTCAAATAAACAACGCGATAAAATCCGTATATAGCAGTTTAATTTCAATGAATAATATTCGCGTTTATTTTCGTGTTTACAATCTTTGATACAATTGTAATTTTCCAGAGTATTGATAAAGCAATACAAATATCACGCCTAGAGAGCAAGCAGTTAGAAGTGTTAATACATTCACATATCCATAGTTCTAATGTTGGTCCTGTATAATAGACCGCGAGTCAATTGCTGTCAACTGGGCACAGTTCCGGCCTTATTGCTGCTACTAATAGTGTTTGGACTAAATCCCAGTAATACCCAGTTAACCAAAGTGACTGACTGATAATTTCGTGACAAAAAGTCAAATAAACATCACCTGACCCGAAAATCAAACGCTAGTTCTCATGCATAGCAGTTGCATTCACTGCCGCTGCGCATTAAACTTTGATATAAAAATTGTACTGTATTCTATACTTCACGTAAGTATTAAATGCGCACATTAAACACTTATCTACTTTATCACTTAATAATTAAATCATGCATGGAGAATTTTCTCTTTATAATCCCATAATATCTCCATTGAGCCGGCGTGTAATTACTGTTATTTTAAATCCGCTCTACAAAGCAGCTTAGCGACAACTTTCATTCGATTTCTTTACTTTATTTATCTTTTAAAGACATCCTACACAAAGAAAAATCCTGTTTCGTTGTGAACTTTTGCATGTCTGTAACATTCAAACAACGTTCACAAAAAACAACCAGACTTGTAATAATTTATCCTGTGTGTCACAGTCTCAGTGAAAATGCGACTTTAACCACTATGACATCCGTGCAGTTAATAAAACCTACATGAAGAATTTTGTCCCTATTCTCCAATAAATTATATCTGCGTCGAACCGTAGTGTCCGTAATGACAGCTATTTTAATATCCATTACACAAAGCCATTTACCGACAATTATTTCTACTACAGCAATTACTTGTTCAGAAAACCTTTTATCGCAGCTTCATAAAATACACTTTAAACTATTTAATCCCTAAATACCGGTAAATAAAATAAATTAACAATGAACTCAGCATTATTACATTCTACGTGTGCAGGTTCTGTTTGTTCGCCATCCATGTTTGTGTTACGGCTTTTCAGTGGTTTAGGTTTCAGTGAGCCGATGGAGTAAACACACGCTTTATTTGTTAGTACAGAACATTTCAGTGATTAACAAAAAGTCTCCTTTTGGTATGAAAATCCGGGATTTTTCGGTTGCGTATTATGTTAGGACTAATGGATGTTGGAATATGGTGTATTTTCTCTTCCGTTTGTATACTGGCTTGCTTTAGTAAGTGTTGCAAAAGGAACAAAAGTTTTAGTCCTGGTTAGAGATAATTTTCATTATTTTATATGCAATTACATTGATGTATTATCAAATTCTTTTGATATGCTGCTAAGCGGCAAGCCATCCGTAGACTTACTACGCCAATTACATTTTTTTGCGCCGAAAATGTTAATATTTTGTATATAAGAACTTTGTTGATGGAAACTAGGATGCTTTGTTCAGATAAATTGACTTTTTTTTTTAGATATTAATGTGACAAAGAAATGTTTAGTCAATTACATCGTTACGAATATAAATTGTATTTTGCTAATCCTACAAGAAACAAGCAATTCAGATGATAAATTGTAAATACTAATAATCTTTTACCCGTGAACTATTTATACCTTACTGAACAACTTTTTCTATCACTTTTTATAATTCATGTTATAATTTTCTAAGCAAAATACTAATAATGAAATGGGTGTCCTTTATCGCATTATAATTAAATGCGGACGCAAAAGAACGTAGTAGCTGTCAATAACAGCACATCGTTGAAGGATAGGTTGCGCTCGCTTGCAATTTTGAAATTGTAAAATTTAAAATACATTATCTGACAAAAGTAATAATTTTATAAGCAGTGGTAGAACAACAGTTGCTTAATATGATGTAAAGAATACGAGGGTAACAGGAAATTCGTATTTTTCAGTCAATTCTGTGTAATACCATTATCACCTGTCAATACATATCTGCTTAATCATAAAGGAGAAATGAGTGATGTTACGTCATTAAATAAAAGAAATGTACAATTCCAAACTTTATATTTTACAACGGAACATGTCAATACAATTTATTCTTTACATTATACTTAGGAATTTACAAATAGGTATACATTAACCGGTGTATTCATGAAAATAAAATTAGATTTATTTTCTTCAGTTTTTTTATGAAAGATGGATGTATTACAACTGTTGGACACTGTAATTTCCTCGAGACAAGGAAACGTAGAATATTTTTCTGAACTTAGAAGGGTTCTCGATCATCCATCATGTAACGTGCCAAATCATGACGTAAAATATTAAAGAGTGGCTGAAATATTGAAGATAAAAATCATAAAAGAAATTTGACTGACAACACAGGCGTTTATAATAAAAAATTCAATTGAATATGAAAGTTTGAAAAGGGCACATCTTCTATACATTTTGTATGCGAGTTGCGCTCTTTTATGAATTAGACATTCTTTGTATTTTGCTGTTTTCTTGCATTAAATTAATCCGATAGCTTGAGTTATTACATACATAATGTTTTGTGTAGAAACGATCACATATTACCTACCATGCGGCATATAATAATAATAATACCGTAAGGAAACTGGGTTTTATATATAAAAAACATAATGAATACAAACTGAATCGTGTTGGACATGTAGTAAACGTTTCTAACATTGCAATAAGACTCATTTGCCAAAGCTACTCATTGGTGGATCGAGTTGAAGCCAATAGAAGTCCTACATAAATATCAAGATCCAGAATCTCAAACCAAATGGCAGGATAATTATTGACCGTATATTATTTGCTGTGGAATTTAACTGAAGAAAAGGCAGCGATCAACTAAAATTATTTGTTTCTCATTATTTACATGGTCTCTTACATGTTTTTAGCAAGATAAATCGCCCAGTTACTTTCTCATCGACGATGGAACTAATGCTTAAGTTTAAGTATAATTGTGGAGAGCAAGTAATTCTAACCAAATACTTATATTTAACGAAGATAACACAAAAAAAAGAGCTATCACATTTAAATTATTTCGTTGATCTCTATCTTGTAATATTAACAAGTAACGTACAGATGTGTTCACATATTTTAAGGTATAAGATACCGCAATTCATATTGAAAACAAACGATAAAATGATTTAATAAATAGACTGTATTTTAAACTAAAATTACAGTGAACATTAGTATTTTCTGTAAAGACAAGATGATTTGAAAAGACTTTGTTACTTTAAGTGCGTAAAGGAATGCCTTTACATTTACGCATTCAAAGTCACGAAGTCTTTTCAAATAATGTTGTATTTTGCCCATGTGGGTGTAGGTTCAATATCTACCCAGAGCACTATTGACGTGAGGTCTCTCCGAATATAAGTATTTAGATTATCTAAAGGGGTTAACAAGAATTAAAAGATACATGACGACACCTTTATATTATTATAAGAAGTATAGCATAACAAAATGGGCATCACAGGTTTATATAATCGTACAATAATACACACATTTAATTAATACGGAATAATAGAAGATCTTTTAGAACTAATGACTGGGAAGTACAGCTAACAATAACTTGGTAACATTGCAAACATTTGCTCATCGCAGCCTTGTTTTACCTGGAGCCCTATTTAACCTGAATCATATTCATGGAAACCTAACATAATAATATTATATTATTCGACCCAATGGTAACATTTGCCCTTCAAACAATTATTCTATTTGTTATCCCAGTTAGTACAATATTGATTTCCACCCGGAATGACAAAGTTTTACCTCGGTTTACCATTTACTAAATTCTACGAACTGTAATTCGACGTGAAATCATTTAAACAAACGGAATATTAATGAAGTACCTTTGAATCAAATGAGAACACATTTGGAGCCTACACAGTCGCCACATTTATTGTATGGATAATAATGTCACAGAGCACTTGAATACTTAACATATTATTTATAGACTTCGTGTGTTGTCAAGGAAAGTATTTCAACTCAAATTTGATGATTACTGTACACTAAGGCTTTGTTTTTCGTTTTGAAAGATCATACCCAGCATTAGGGATGGTTAAACAGCTAACATTGTCTTTGCTCTTATCTTTTCAAAGTCAATGTATACATCATAGTTTAATACATTTTCATGGAGAAAAAACTCAGTGGACTATTCGTCGTCTGCATTGGACTTTAAATTAGAATTTATTACTGAGTTAACTAACAATTATTTATTTATATCGTGTCCTATGATATGACTATTTTCGTGCAAAATTATGTACAGCGAACTCTATGACCCTAAAATATATACATTTAAACAATACAAAATTGTGATCAGCAGTCGTTGTTTAATTAAATATTACAATTAGATATAATTTACAAGTTAAAGTTTTAGGCTGCCTTCTTATTAAGCAAACAATTTGTGGCTGACCGACCCGGCAAGGTAGTAGTACCTTTCACAAGTTAATTCGTGCGTTGATTATAGAAACAATGGAATTCATAAGTTCAGTTTATGTATATTAGCGATGTGTAATTGTTACAAGAAAAGAAATTCCTAAATTGGAAACTAGTAATATTCCGCATCTGAATGTAGATGAATTCATCGTTACTGATTATGATTCGCATCATGACAGAATATTCGAAACTTGATTTGCTAAAACCTCCTTCTCTACTATTTCTCTCATACCGTGATTCGTATTTGTGAAAGGCCATACGTAATCAAATGATCAATCAAAATCAAAGTTTAATGCATTTGAATTGTAATCAAAGTTTCGAATGTTTTGACTTACGACATTCGAATAATTCGATTTTGTTTATCGACAATTACCAATCGCTAATGTACACTACTGCTAGCATACAACCAAAAACTGTATGCTTATTAAGAATGTGGTTTAACAGGTTACTAAACTTGTAACGAACGTCTCAAATGACAGTATTTTTAATTTTCAAAGCCGTTTCAACAACCTTTGTTACTCACTGTTGCACAGTTCAAGGTCACGCTAGGAGCACTATCACGGAGGCTAAAAGAGTCCATTGGTAAGCGATGGTGGATGCAGCGTCATGCAGGGGTGGCCACCCATCACTCCAAGGACCGCGACCTCCGGCCTCTGGTCACATCGTCGTCACCATTTCTGAAAGACAATACATATTATAACAAAACTGTTTAGTTAAAAGAAGTAAAAAACAGAACGCATTTGATACTAATATCCTATATTAAATATTCCACTAATCTAGAAAAAAATATTGAACTAATAATTTTTCTTTAAAAAAGTGTACTCCTGCAATATGAATAATTTCTGTATCGCGGGGGACTTTACAAACATTCAAACAGCGGACACAAAGAACATCCAGACTCGGAACAACCATATGTGGATTACACAAATATTTGTCCCGTGTGGGATTCAAACCCACAACTCTCAGCGCAGTGGCAGTGGCAAGGCGACCACTACGCTATCCGCGCAATCAATTATACTGTAAACAATATTTTTTTAGAGTTCGAAAAAACTATTATACAACTGCTTTATCCGTCCGTCCGTCCGTCCGTCTGTCTGTTATACAACTTTCAACTCAAGAACCGTAAGAGCTAGAGACTCGTGGTCGACGCCATTCGACTCAACATAGTCAATATAACCCGAAATGACTGATCTCACGTGGTGTCACGTGGCCTTTGCATATTACTTGAACCATTTTTTCGAACTCTAAGATTTACGGCAATTCATTGCGGATTCTCACTTGTTTGAATGTTATTAAATAGTCTTGTGTTGGATTCAAACTATGCTTAAGAGGAGGCACTTTTAAGCATAGTTTTAAATTTTAGAATGCTACTTATAAAATATAAAACTGTTCTGTCATTCCTAATACGTATCTACTGTGATTTTGACGCTAGAGTTTTTAAATATTCTATTTTCAACTTAACTCGCAGTATCATTCAAATCGATTAGTGAAGGTTACATAGCAAATTCGACAAAATAATTTGTAACTTCTAAAAGAGCAACGGACAAGATACAAAATGGACAAATTATCTATCGTAAACTCACGTTTTTAGAACGAGTTCTTGCTATTACTCAACTTGGCTGTCAGCCTTCGAAACGAAGTAAAAAGTTTGACTTCATCAAAGTGAAACGGAGAACTTAAGTTTTACAAAATATTTCTAATATTCTCAACAAATTTATTTGTAAATTAATATACTTTTACTTTTTAAATATTACGTGTGTTGAATTTATATACAGTCTCGCAGGATTGAGAATTACAAATCATAGCTTTTGCATCATAAAATATGTTTTAAGCTTAAAATTCTTGGGCATTTTCCTTTATGGGTATACTTTGCCAAAATAATATTTATTGTTCTGTTCTCACGGTGTGAGAAGAGTTATTTTATGTTGATTACAATATAATTATCAGACTGCCTCGTTGGCGTAGCAGTAATGAGAGTGACTGCTGTGCATAAGGTTTCGGATTCAATTTCTGGATCGAGCGAATAGTTATTGATTTTTCCTGGCAGAATTCTAAGTGGCAACATGGAATCTAATCTAGCCCCTAGCAGACGACAAAATGACCACCCATTACTATGTCGCATCTAAAACCATATTAAATGTGGGTGAAAGACATAGGTAAAAATAAAATTTAAGCATTCCCAAAGGCGCAACTTCCTGAATATATATAACAGGCAAACCTCTCCTTAGCGTAGGTTATATTGCAAGAAGTATATCAATCTAATAGTATGATACCTTGTTAATATATCCCATTAACGATAAATATGAATCGTGATCACAATAAAACCAATAAAGAGTCAAAAGAAAATCTTACCCAAGTTCTGCATTTGGTGCTGGCTCAGCACGATGTATGGATTGTCAAGTCCCGGATCCTCCAGCACTCCACGATGCAGCTGTTCCAGATGTCTTTCAGTGTCATCTAAATAAAGAAAGACAGTTGAGTACCAACAGATTAGGTAACAAAATAAAATTAAACCACCATCATTGCAACATCTTTAGTGAAAATTTATAATCTCGGTTATTGTTATTGTATTTTAACATTACATAACGCACTCTTAATAAAACAGCGACTTAACTCGAAATTTGAAAGTAAGGCAATTTGAACTCTAATTGTATACGTTAAATTCTAATATTATATTTGGGTTAAATCTTTGCAATAAAGTTCAAATTTGTTTAATCCAAAATACTGAGATAAGTCTCTGTTTTATTAAGGGTGCGATAAGTGTATGTCTTCCATTGCTAAGAAAAATACATAAATTATTTTATATTCAATATACAATTATACATTTTACTATGTGTGTATGTGGTAGAATATTATTATTATTATGTTTCTCTTATCACAGGTACTTTCTAACATATTATATTAGAAAATACCTGGCCCTTTGGGAGGCTTACACGGAGACATGGGTCCAACGTGAAGAGGCCCTTCGAGAGTTTTAATCAAAGGTGGGATGGAACACTTACAGCGGCACTAGCCACAGCAGGCATAGGACTATTACTACGTATGGATTTTAATATATGGGCTATGGGTATGGGTGTCTGGTGGACCGGTATTGCTAACTATGGATGAAAAACGGCGTCTGCCCTGAATACTCTAGTAGCATCAATGTAATGCGCAGACGGTGACTCGCCAACTCACTAGATGGGCCCCCTGAATAGCCACTATAGGCATACACGCCAGCAGCAGAGGGCAACACCAGTGCGAGTGGCTAGGGATGTCGAGCGGTGCGGCGCCGGTTTCACCATCACGGGTCTCGTGACAACGGAGACCCGGAGCGGGTTTCCCCGTAGTTATGCCCTTAAAAATGACACTTCCATCCCCAAGCATATAGCTCTAGCGGCCTCCCTCTGACCGGCCGACCAAGGCAAGCCAGAGTTGAGTGTCCTACGGGCACTCTTGTAGTTCCACCCCAATCAACCAGTAACGGCAAGCTGGGGACGAGGCCCTAACCAACTCTCTGAGACATTCAGGACCGCAGTCTCGCCACTCACATTCAGCCCGCCACAAGCTGCCCTGCGGTTTGTTTGCTTTTATTTAACCTGGTGATACATTGTTTATATCACAAGGCGAAGGTGATAGTTTAAAAGCTAGTGTACTGTGCCCTCCGATATCGCGTTAGTCTCATGATGAAATAACGACTGTCCCAGAGGGGTTTATTATTATTATTATTATTATAAATTTTTAGTATTAATTCCAGTAATACATCATCAATGCAATTAAGTCGTTTATTTGTATTCGTTATTACACATAAAAAATAAAATGCAGAAATTAGATATTCATAAAAGCAACAATTTTTTTTACATTGAAATATATTATTTACTTAATTTGCAATAATAAAAAATGCTGTGGTACTAATATCAACCGAAATATAATAGATTTATGTGAGTAGGAAAATTTTATCATATCATAATCCTTTGAGAAAGAAATCTTAACAATTTTCTAATATTCCTTTCTGAATAATCTATACAAAATACATTTCTTTGCTAAAGTGCTACACTCTCTTCAGAATTGTAAAAAATGTTAGATGAACAAATACCTTGACAGAAATAATCAACAAACGAAACCGGCATCTGTACCAGTTTCTATTAAGATGAAAAGATTAGCCAGTATTCTGACTCATCAGCTATTCTCGGTCTTACTTTTAACAATTCAAAAGTGCTTACAATGGCGTAATTGAATAAACAGTTTCAATGCCATTTTAATCATTAAAGTCTTTAGATCTTTATCCCTCAGTCGTGATAATTTGATATTATATACTAACAGTTTCGCATTTGCAAGAATAGTCGGCATATTTACAACGGGTTTATTATAATACCTACTAGTTTTTGCCTGTGGTTTTACCCACGTAGATTCTACAAGAACGCACGGTAGGCTAGTGAGTCCCAATCCTGTATATTAATTCAAGACCTGAACTCAAAAGTGCTAAGTTTCATTCAAATTCATCGACCGGTTTACGCGTAATTGAGTAGCAAAAAAATCCAAACTCAACATCCTATACAACCTTTACAAACTTTGACATTCATGATATTAGTAAATGGAATAAGGAAATTGAAGTACATAATTTATAATATTTTTATGTTCCACATTCTTTTTACACCATGAAATTAGAGAAGGTATATTCAGAATTTGAGAATAACTCATTCGTTCTATTAATGATTTTCTAAGAACTTAAACCCATAACTCAACAAGCTGCGGATTATAGGTTAATCCCAGAAAATAAATAATTATCATATCCGCGTTTCCTAGAAATATAAGTAAGAAACATTCAAAAAATTTAAATAGAATATTTTAATCTTGGCTTTTAACGAGAGAAATGTCTTATCTAAGTGTCAAAAATTAACAATTTATATTTAAATTACCTGTACTAGGATTTACATAACATTTTAAAAGGCTTGACGAACGCCGAATTGCACTGGCCGTGGTCAGAAGTAGACTGGCGTGGCGAAGTCAGGCTTCCGTTTGTGTGTATGTACATTTTGTATTTTCCATGTACTAATTTGCTACACTAACCGTGTCTGTATTCTGAGCTTAGAACTTAGCCAACTACAGATTAAAGAGAGGCTGAGTTATTGTAATCACTGGATTCCACCTCGAACACAAGACTTCCCGATTCAAAATCTTGTGATTACGAATTTCAATCGCTTTTACAACCCTGGGATAGTATAAATGTAAATATCAAGCTTGCGGGCAATGAAACTCAATCCAGTGATTATATATTTTGTCTGACGGTTGTCCACTTCCTTTAATTATGTGTTACTACCTTTTCCGGATATATAATATAAGCAAAACTATAAAAGTAAACATATGAGGATTATTTGAAAGTCAAAACCCTATATATCCCAACCACCTAGGAACTTTCTTGAACAGCACGGCACTTTTTTAGCGATCATTTCTCCCACGTACGCAGGCGCTTCAATGCGATGCTTCCCGAGCTATGACTCTATGACATATCCTTCTTTAAACGAAGTTTGAGATGAGCATTTATTTTCACGGCAAGCCGTGGCTTGGCAGTGTACATCCTTGTCATTGCTAAAATCCATGAGTGGCAGTTAACACTTACCAACAGTTGGGCCGCTGGCTCATGGGCCACCAGAAGCAATAAAAATGAACAACGGTAGTCATATTTAACAAAATATACGTCGACACGTGTTTCGCCTCAGCTGGAGGCATTTTCAGGAGAGTTTAGCAACTACTTTACCGTGTAAGGGTGACCTAAGCCTAGCATGCGTAACTACGCAAAAAACGAAAGCATCCTCTCTAGAACTCTAGAGAGGATGCTTTCAACAGTACTTTTAATACTTACATGGTGACAGTGTAGTCGGTGGCTGTGGAGTTGTAGTCGTTGTCGTTGTAGTCGTAGTCGTAGTTGTTGTGGTGGTGGTTGTTGTCGTAGTGGTAAGCACTGTTCGGGTAGAAATAAAGACTGCTATAAAGATTCTATTTTACTTCAATAATCATAATACAAGTTTTAAAGCATAAGTGATAAACGCTATCATTTAATTTTGATAAGCAGCGCTAGCTCTTTTCAACATTCTGTTTGGACCTGTTTACTGAGTATAATTACTGGATCCATACTACAATTGACTTGTCCTGCCTAGGTTAGCTTTTAAGTTAAAACTGAGAGGTAATAAGTCAGTTTCAGTTTATTTTAGATCTTATTTATGACTGTATTTTGTAACCTGAAATATGGTCTAGAAGTCTGAAAATTGGATAAAGTAACTGCTCCTCTTGGTGACGTAATTATATGGGGCGATGATTGTACTACAATAAAGGCATTCTCAAGAAATCTTAAACCTACTGACAACATACATTTAAAACTTACGTTTTCCTTAAAGTAAATAACTGAAGAGCTTATACAGTGACAACGGCACTACACACCGTTTATTTATTATAATTAATATAAGTGCTTTGGAGTAAATGTAAAATGTATATACGGTAGCAAATTATGCGTTTTATTAAGCTTGATTATCTAAGAGAACGCAACTTTCAAATAAATTTCACAGTATGGGGTCGTCAAATTTGCCTATTGGTAGAAGCGCAGCCACGACAGACAAATGTGAAGTCTGATGCGCAATTTGAGTAAATTACATGTCACCAAGATATTTCATAATGCTAAGACATGCCTTAATGCAATGTGAACTCTATGATGTTTAACAACTCACTAGATTAACGAAAATTAAAACATAATTGATAATAATTAATCAATGTATACACTAAGAGTGCAAAATTCAAAACCAACCTATCACCTTCTTTTTCAATACACACATTAAAAAATAGCTATGCATAGATTACATCGACTTACTATGCAAGAACAATTCGGCTTGAGATCTTCCCAGAGTGTTCTCGACGTGGCAGCGATACGCGCCTGCGTCTTCTCTCGACATGTCGGTCACTATCAGGCTAAGTGTGTGACGGTAGCCTCGTGATGTCATGCTCAAACGGTGTTTTGTACCTGACAATAGAAAAGTCAAATCAGAACAGAATGAATTTTGAACAAATAAACCAATAATTTAAAAATAATTATTTGTTTGGTGTATCATAATTGTTGTTATATACTTAGATATTATATACGAACTATTACGACTTTTGAGATTTGTACCCATACTTAATATAATATCAGACAATTAGGTCTTACTCGCGATTAAGTATATAAACGTAATAGATACCTATTGATTGCCCGACATTTCGATGCAAGTCAGTCGAAACTTCGGTCAATCTTGTATTTATAACCTCAACTGCCTCCGTAGTGCAGCGGTAGTGAATGTGACTGTTGTGCATGAGGTCTCGGGTTCGAATCCCGGGTTGAGTCAATAAAAAGTTATTGAGTTTTCTGTTAAGAAATATCAATAACAGCCCGAAGTTAGGAAATTGGCGGTGTTGGACACCCCCGTGCCTCGAAAAGCACGTAAAGCCGTTGGTCCTGCGCTTGATCTCTCTCCGGTCGTGTCGGATTACCGTCCCATCGGATCATGAGAGTTAGGGAACAGAGAGAGCACTTGTGTTTGCGCAGACGCTTGTGCACTATAATATCTCCTCCGTAGATCGCCAGTCTCCGTTAAGATTGGCCGCCGTGACCAAAATCGGTCTTGAGGACATTATTATTATTATTTATAACCTCAAAATATTTAATCTCGAGTAAGACCCGTTTTCTAGTAATTCCAGTAGTAATTATAGTAATTGTATCTTAAATAATTGTAATATATGTAATTGCAATAAAATAATCCGCATTCTTATAAATACTGTGAATACGAAAGTTTGTTTGTTAGATTGCCCTTCTTTCGAGTACACACATAGCAACTTATTAATATGTTTTTTTCATAATAATAATAATAATATTTATTCATTCAAACATTAGTACAATACATATACACATATTACATCAGTACACTTGGACACTATAAGAGAAACAATATATGTATCTCTGGCCCCCACACTAGGATTCCCTGTGTCGTGGGGTCCAGTCCCTTCCGTTAGTTAAAAATAAATAAAACAGAATGCATTTCTTGTGTATATTATTTACTTGGTGGCAAAAATTAAAATATAATGAAAAAACAAAAAATAGAAATAATAGAGGCTAGTGCGTGTATGTGTGTGTGCGAGCGCGTTGTGTGTGTGTGTGTGTGTGTGTGTGTGTGCGTGTGTGGGTGTATGTGTATTAGTCAGTGTGTTTGTACGTGTAAGTTCGTGTGCATGTGATATTAAAAACCAATGTTTAGGAGGTTCTCGGTATGGGCATAGTCTTTGAGACTTAGCCTTTTCTGGATGGTAGTTTTAAGGCTATTCATAGATATTATCTTTATGATATTGTTATCTCGGCATAGCAATATATGGATCTTGTGCTATACATCGTTTTAGAACTAAAGGACCTACGCCGCGTGTAAAAGCTAGCAAAATGTAAATAAAAATTGGAAGTAAACTTCAAGTTTTAAACTACATTCGTGACAACAATAAATTTAATTCCAGCCTATTATTATTCTAGATTTCCTTTATTTATTAAAAAAAGTTAATCTTTTCTTTTACAAATAATTGAGAACAGCGCCGAAATAATATATGTTTTGTGAAAAAGTTTAGGACCGCTCGTTTTTAGTACTCCGCTGTCGTCTGAATGTATATTTTTATTTTCTTTTGTTAACTACAACAACTAATCCAATTTGGGTTTCCAATATTTTTTAGTTTCGTTTTCTCTGAAGATTATAGAAGTTCTTTATTTATTAATAAAAGTGTACTGGCTGCTAGGTCTGTGGGACTTTAAATTGAATTTCTATGTATTATATATTCAAACTTATATACTAATATAAGATTCATTGTATGAACAGACATTGATAATATCTAATATTCATTAAATAATTAACCTTATTAGCAAAGTAAGGTAAGCTTCAGACATGAAATATTAAAATATACCTTTATTTACATGAGAATAATCTTAAATATCAAACTAACGGCATTATCTTCACAAGGTAAAAGTTTTATTTTTATAAAAGTAATATTACGAGTGCTCAATTTGAAAATGCGTTTAATAAACTTAACTCAGGTTAAAGTAAAACTTTGAAGTACTAGTTTTATGTTTTGCTAAAACTAAATAAACACTATAAAAGCTTATGGACTTTATCATAAAATAACTGTATTCGACGCCATAATTCTTTAGTGCAAAACTTTGAAAACGCCGAAGTGCTCATTAGTTGATACATCAAAGAGTAATAAACTCAATTCAAAATAATAATTTTGTAATTAAAAAGTTTCCCAGCTAAATTTGATGCTTTGTGAGAATACTCAGACGTCTAAAGTCAACAAAGAAGAATATTATTTGTTTGCTTATTTTGTGTCCTATTTAGCTTTACTTTAGAGATAATAGTAGGCTGTCTTTGAAACCTAACTCTTCTTAGACCTATAACAGCAAATATTTTTTATGACTTGGTTATGTATGTATGTATCTTATGTGGAGGCCAGTCAGTGCAGACCGGCGACACTTCGACCCAGTGGGATCTTTTGTGTCGACACTCTCCCAATAACGACTGCCATAGATGTTCATGGCAGCCGGGACCGACGGCTTAACGCACTCACCGAGGCACGGAGTAGGCGATAATTGTCAATCAATACGCACATAATTTCGAAAAGTCATATAACTTCCGAAAGTCAGAGGTGTGCGACGTGGGTTCGAACCCGAGACCCTCTGCATTGCAGTCTGTTGGTCTCCCTACTGAGCTATCGCTGCTTATGACTTGGTTATACTTTAAAATTATATACACTTTCTGCCTTGTCTATTAAATTTGCTTAAATACTAAAACAATGTTTATTTGCTTATAATTAATTATCTGCTGGTATAAAGATAAATATAATAACTCATAAAGAATTGCGTCATTAATACGGTTTATTTTTTAAGTATTTCAGAACGATAAGACAATCTCCGCCTAAGTCCAGAGAAGTCTGATTTGACAAATTTCACCCCAAAAATTGCAGCAACACATCTACCTATCCTTTTGTTGTGCTTCTTAGCATGAACCGCACTTTTTATCTATGCACAGAAAAAACAAAGATAAAAATATTATTTGAGCTCAAATAATTTTGTAAAAGAAAATCTCTTTTGCGAAATTTAAAATATCTGTAATTTATATATATTTCATTAGCCTTAATTATTATATGCACCAAAATCTAGCTAGGTGCCGGCGTATATTATAATTAACGCTCGTCGAACCGACTCGACTACCAACGAAAGGATTTCCTTTCGGAAGTAGTCGAGTCGGCTCAAACACTGAATTTAAGCTTAAATTCTAACTGTCTACATTACATTAGAACCCTGCAATTCATGCTATTTTTCGGACGAATTAAAACGACAGATCTGAACTTACAGAGTAAAGTGAGCTTAAATTAGAAACGACAGTCTGTCCACTTAGTCTATGTGGATCCCACAGGAATTAATACGGTGGTAAAACTATGATTTTTTATATAATTGATGTGTTGATTTAGGACATATTCTGTATACAAATTTGTGTTCATTCAAATCCTTTCAAGGATTAAGCGTGATTGCGTAACTTACATCCAAGCTTCCAAACATCATCACAAAGTTTCGCATTTATTAGGGTACTAAATCATTTGGATATGGAATTTCATAAGAAATCCTGAACACTATCTTATAATTATCTTCCAAGTATTAAAGCATGCGGATTACTTACAAGTTAAAATACTAGTTCTCGGGACATTTATCTCACAGAAGTTTTAAGGCGGAAATCACTGCCTTAGTTTCCGTTTTAAGTTTCTGATATAAAAGATACAATTACGTTAATAACGGGGTTTAATAAGACTTTTAATTTGTTCTCTGTCGCCGCCTCGACTTGAGCTTGGTATAATCCTGTGAAGTTGCAGACTAGTTAAACATAGTTTGACGTAGCTTTTTGCATGTACTATGTCCTAGCTTTTGATTTCGGCTTGCTCACGTTAATGTAGATTTCGTCAGTAATTTTCTATCCCTCGGGCACAGTACTTTTTCTAGATTAAAAGTACCTTATTTCCTTTTCTGTCCCTCTGACAACGTGTATGCAAAATTTCATGACGATCGGTCGATTAGTTTAGGCGTAACAATGAAAAATTACATTCGCATTTATAATATTAGTAAGGATGTTCATAGTTCCACTAGAGAATATGAACATCCTCACTACATATATAAATATATATTACATGTTATACTCGGACAGAACTCCAATAACTTGTACTTATAAGTTATTGGAGTTCTGTCCAAGTGCGCATATTTGCATACGTTATAATATGTTTATATTCTGAATATTGTTTCTAAAAAGCTCCATTATCACCGGTGTAGTGAAGTTTCTTGCCAAAAATTTTTACTAAAATCTGCTAATGGTTTGTTGCTATTAACAGAAGATTCGGTATTTTTATGAAATGGAATAATTATACTTAAATTTAATGAGTTGTCTAAATTCATTCGTTTCATGTTTAACAAATATATAATATTTTTATTAGCTTCAGGTTCTTCTAAATACGGAGTCCTAATTCGTTTTCCAAAATTGTCTCTAATCTAAAGACAAAGGCTTGTTACAATTTTACAGTAGGATAGCTAGACGTAGTGCAGTAAAAAGGCTCTATTTCAGTCACATATGCTGTCGCTTTTGTTCTACGAATTTTATAGGAACATAAAAGTGAGTTTTATTGAATAAAAAATTCAATTACTTTTCCATCCCTAGCAGAATTGGGTATCTTTTGAAGTTTATATCGAATCACTTGCAACCTCATCAAACAGTTCGCTATTCAATTTTGATGTACCTATGCAGCAATATCTTTATCTTTAATTGCCTATGCCTTACCTATACCAGCCAGATAGTATAAAAAGTATACCTAACCCATTTAGTATTGTATTAGGCCATTTAGTTATTCTGTCTAGTGTTATAATTATGTTAATTTGTATAAATGTTTGAATATTTGTTGTTACTCAATCACAAGAAAGCCGGTGAACAGATGTAAATTGGCTGATAAATTATGTCCCAGAATTAGAAACATGTATGAGTAGCGTACGCTCTATGATAAGCTATAGAAACGATAATTGATATTAATCATAGCATTTTTATTCACTGCCTAAATAAGATGCCAAATTTGATAATTATATGCTAAATTATGATAAATGATTAATATGCTATTGAGTACACGATACGCTTGCTGCAAGTGAACTGATTTATTGATGGTTACAAAACCGTCGCGTTTGACGTAAAATGCTGACCGCGGCAAACGTACGGTCGTTGGTCCGCACAAAACAATATAATTTTTTAAGCGAATCCGCGGGCAGAGATTTTTCATGTTTTAATTTCCATACAATTATGTTTGACATTTAAAGTTTTCAGACATACATTTATATTCTAAATATTGTTGGTCTCCGGCGAACATAAAACCGAATGGGTTTAAAACATTAATATATACAGATTATGATGACGTTATGAACTAATTGTGTACGGGCCCTTCCGTTCGCAGTTGAAACTTTCACGATAACAACCGGTACTTTTTGTTTAAATAAATGAACACAAAAGACTGTAATTAAAAGGAATGTAACTGCTATTGTTTTTTTTTCTTTGTCTCGTTTTAATTGCGATAATACAGAATTACATTTACTTTACCGTATAGAAGTATAGTTTTATAAATTCCTTTTTCAAAGACGTTTTTAGTTTTTATAAGGTGAATAGTGGCTTACCGTTTGCGACTTTAGTAAAGTATGTGTGAAACATATTGCTGTGTAAAAGGAGTAAGTAAATTTTGTTCGAGGCTTTCATTGAAAATAAACTATATCTAGAAAGTGCAGTCTGGCAAACACGAATTTAAACATACAACCATGTATTAAGCAAATACAAAGAAATATAACTCTGTACAGTAAGAGTGTCTTTTACATGGCTCCGAAAATGAAATACCAATTACCTCAATCTATTAACAACGTAAATAACCTTGATGCTATAAATCCAAGCTTAAAATATTTCTCATCTATACTAATATTATAAAGCTGAAGAGTTTGTTTGTTTGTTTGAACGCGCTAATCTCAGGAACTACTGGTTCGAATTGAAAAATTCTTTCTGTGTTGGATAGCCCATTTATCGAGGAAGACTATAGGTTATATAACATCACGCTACGAATAATAGAAGCGGTGCAACAATGAAAAATGTTGCAATAACGGGGGAAATTCTCTTATATGAAGCAGACGAAGTTGCGCGGGTCAGCTAGTTGTTACATATTTTTATAATATCAAAGATTTCTTTTATCATCATTATAATATTTTATTGACATTATTGTAGATGTTATCTATTCTGTAATAAAGGTATTTCGATAAAATTCGTACGCTTGTGTATGGTAGGATGCGGCGACACATTTATATTTTTATTATGTAACACCTTATTTATTTGTGGAAATCAATTTGTAAGACGTGGTAATCTTTATGATATTATTACAATTTTATATAATAATAATAATACCATACTTTTATAAATTGAAATAAATTAAAAATACAACTGTTTACCAAAAAGTAACCTGTGTAAATTATATGGAGGGCGCTGACAACTGTCACACAGTATGCATACTAGTTCAGCTGTCAACGTGATCTAAATGTATTAGTAAATACTTTTGAATCCATTGTAAAACTGTTGTTTGGAACCAATAATTTAAATAAATATTATTATTATTATTACCATAATTGATAGTTGAAGTTTTAACTATAATAATATATTTTTCATTCCTAACTAATATTATAAAAACATATATGGGCTTTTTGTTACGATTTCATGCTTAACTACACAATGGAGCATTATAAAATTTCGCATACACGATGTTAGAGGAACAGATTAGGATGTAGGATACCTTTCATCCAGAAAAAGTACTATTATTAGCCTAACCAACGTTTACGCGAGCGAAGCTGCGGGCAAAATCTAGTGTATCGTATTGAAGATTGATTGCAAAAAAGCAATGTGCTTCCAATGGTGTCTATAATATTGTATAATATTGTAGTTGTCAATGTCTTTTATGTCGCCAAGAGACTCTTGTTTGTTCGCCACATTGGTAAGTTGATATTACAGTCAATGTATTTGCAACATAATATATTTTCTTTAAACAGCCATCATAGTGTGATTAAAGTAAGTATTGTATGCTAATAGGCGGGATGGAAGCTTGTATCCAACTTTATTGTTTTAAAGATACCATTATGTATACATAAAGAATCTTAATTTATCTGACATTTATCGTAGTTTGCCAATAACAGCGAACAATGAAACATAAAAATCTAGATTTCATCGAAAATAAGAACGATCAACCCAACGGTTCATGTTTCAATTTTGAACATCGAATAGAAACAAGGTCCACGAATACGTGTCGTGTTTCTGTTCCCAAGTAGCAGTTGTTCTAATTGTAAATTCAAATCAAATGAATCGATTAACCTTCAAATTTCAATTGTTTTACAATTAAGTATTAATTTATGAACGTCAGGTAGAGGTTCGAATATTCCTGGTTGATTAGGCGGCATCAGATATTTTAAAAATTGTATACTAGCTTTTCAAGGTGTCTGAAAGTTCTATTCATGACAACATAATACAATGTAGTTTGGCAACGTTTCATTGTAAGGTTTTACTGTAAGATACGTCCTTAAAAGGCTACTCTAGCTAAGGATAAAATTATTTATTTTCCTGTAATACGTTTTCTATTAGACATATCCTATTAATTTATTCATTTTATATCGAATCGTTTTTGTATTGTTTGGAAATTTTTTTTAGTAACATGTTTATCTATGTTGATATATACAATAACACCACCTTTCATTAGCTATTCCACTGCACAGGCCTCAGTATGAGGAGGAATAGGCCACTACATTATGGATCAGCGTGATAGACGGTTGCCCAAATCTCCATTTTACGGGTTGGCAGACTCCACAACTCATCTTGAGCAATATGATAAACTTTTAAATATGCAGGTTTCACAGCAATGTTTTCCTTAACCGTTATATGCACATGAGTCATAGTTTATATAGTATCGCTATCCTACATACTCACAAAAAATTAGAACATATTATTCATTAAAGACGATATCTCATTTCGATTAATTATGATGAAGAATCAAAGAGGTCAAAGAATCTTACCGTTTATAATCCGCTGTTCTCCATTCAGCGTCCAGTAGACTTGTGGTACTGGGTAAGCCTCAGCTGTGCACTGGAGAGTGATGGATCCGCCAGATGGAGCACGAATGGCTACCCTGCCTGCCCACACCGACGGAGAAACTGTTGGAGAAGAAGAAGAAGTTAAGTGAATATGTTGGCGTAGGGGACAAATGATCGCCTCGCCGCCGCTCTGAGTGATGTGTGATCGAATCCTACTCGCGACCATTATTTGTGTGCTTATTATTATTTTAAGACCTGTATTTTGTGTTCATTGATTATATGTTTGTAAAGTTTCTCGCAACAGGGACTGAACCTAGTACGAGAGATTTTTCTAAAAATTAACATGAAAAGGCAATGAAATCAATCTCAGATTCATTATCTTCTCATCGAAAGTAATTGTCCCCGCAATGCAGAGCGTTCACTAGTACGGACATAAACTTTTACAAATTACAAAACGGAAATGTATTCTTTATTTTAGCAGCATCTCATCTGAAGTAAAACTTCCCGTAACATAATACATACACACATTTAAATGTAACACATAAAATGAAAATTGTATTAAATTATACAACTTATAAATATGTAGCTCAATTTCAAAGTCGGACATGTATTTTATTGCGCATAACTACAGAGACATTTATAATGAAATTTGCCACCCCATTTTAAATGGAACAGCTCGAGTGAAAAACTGTTTCCTCTCTGTTTCCATCCTATAAAAGATCGCAGCAACTTTACGCTTCTGCAGTGATTGAAAGAAGGTTCTAGAGCACATTAAGAAGGCATTGTGCTTAACGTTACTTACGTTAACATCGCAAAATGAACCTTTTTTTACAGGCTCAACAACTCGGAATTTCTAGTATTGGTAACACTCATAATAATTATCAATAATTGCATACTATCAGGTGGATCGTGGCAGAGGGTGGATACTTTGCACTTAAACCACTACGCCATCTATGTTGTCATAAGATTTAATACAGGCAAAGTCACAAGATATTGTATTATTTTTATAGTTAAACAATGCAACACGTGGCAATTCTAGTATTGTAAATATTCACAGGCTGCAATAACTGCTTACTATCAGGTGGATAGTATAAATTTAGATATTTTAATGATACAAATAAATAAAAAAGCCTTGAATAATTTAGCATAAATATTTATGTAATATTTTTGTCTTTTCTTCTTGGAAAGTTTGTCCAAAAGTTATAAAACACAATAAATAACCAATTACATTTTGAATATATGACACTATTATACATATGGGTGAAGTCTACCTGCGACAATGTTTGCACTTATTTAATATTCAGTTTTAATATTTTTATATTTTTTGACAAAAGTCCTTTTTTATTAAAACAATTCAATTATTATTATTCTCTTTATTACTCTTTTTTTCTAATAATTACATCTTTAAATATAAATATAAAAACTATACATATTTAAAAATATAAAAACTGAAATGACCCACCGACATCGGGAACAGGGTCCAAGCTGCCGGTGGTTAGGGCCCCAGAGAGAGGAATCTCCTCACAATACGCGCCGTATTGAGTAGTACTGCCTTTTGCATCAAGGACTTGATCCAGCCATCTAACGCGAGCCTCTGCAGGTGGTGGCCGAGGCTCTTAGGTATTAAACCATTGACTGTAATGACTATCGGCACAATGATCGCCGAGTCCACACGCCACATGTCGACAATCTCGTGAGCTAGGACCAAGTATTTCAACTCTTTTTATTATTATTATTAAATATTTACTTAGCTTATAATTTGTTTTAGCATTATCCTTGAACTAGGATCATATAAATAAAATAATTTTATTAACGTTATGTGACATCATTATTAAAGCGGATACACCAACAATTAGTAGTATAAATAGAAGTTCTAAACACGGCTTCTGCAAGGCAGATTATCACAAATATATTTAGCAGACTGTCAAACGCTTGTCAGCTCTTGGGATTTGCTGACACAATTAGCAGCTGCCAATCTTTTGACATGAGTTTGATTTTGACACGTCCTTGATGAACATTGTAGAAACTATGTGTTACTCATTTTACTTATCTCGATTCTTAAGTCGTATTTACGATGATTGTAAGAAGTGTTTTTTACTAATTTTAACATTTATTAAATATCGGATAGTCTATTTGTTAGGTTATAGTGACTTTAATGCTAAATCTACTCTAATAGAACTTGTTAAAGACACGGTTTTAGTGTCGGTCATGGCCATATTTAGATTTAAAGATATTTGATTAAAAGATAATTGGATTAAAAGATTTAAAAACAGACAAATCTACTTAGAACATTTTTTGTGTCACGGGGAACTTTAGAAACATTAAAACGGACAAAAAAAAAACCCATACTTGGAACAACAATTTGTGGACCATACAACTTTTGTCCTCATGTGGATCGAACCTATACTCGGCGCAGTGGGAGAAGCAAAACAACTACTAACACCATTACGCCATTTGTATAATTTTTAAGTTTAATACAGACAAAGTCATGGATAATAGCTAGTTAAGCATCAACTTTAATAAGGCATTGTATTAGTTTCATCGTTAAACAAAATTATAATTCTGAAAATATTCTAGCATATAATTTATCTCATCTAAAATCTCTTAGGAATTCTTTATGTTATACATGATTTCTTAGAATTTTTATTGGGTATTGAAAGACGAGAATTTCTTAGATTTTCACATATTAAATAGAAACCAACGCGTCATGCCTTATTAATTTATACCTTTGATTGTGTTAATCTAAATGAAATGTGAAACTTAATAATAATTATGAACAATATATCTACTACAGGTGATTATGTTTCACGTGTTAATTTGTAAACTGATAGAAGCCGCTTTTGCGGGCATAATCATAAATAATTTTATTGTACATACAGTCAATTGAATCTTTCACCCTTCTTTAGTTTTTCTTGTGCTAAAAAGCCATTCCCTATATTATTGTTATTATCAAATATCGAAACAACAGACACTGATTTAAAATGAATGTACTTACATATTGTGTGGACCATATTTGTGTCGGTACCGAAAGCAACATTGAAAAACCTAAACTTAAATATGCGTTGTCCGTTAATTCAGAGCTCCTTTATTTTTATCTGTGAATATGGTTCCATTGTATGTAGTTTTAAGCTCACGTTCCATTTATGTGTTAAAGCACGCGTAAAACACATTCGAAAATTGCACTCCGTTTGCCTCATCTACGTTACTCAAGCTGACACGCTCACGTTGCGATTGATGTCGTGTTCAACGTGGAAATCAAAGCGTAGCCATTGGTTTGTATGTAATAAAATAGTAGGTAGTTATACGTTCAACGTACTGTATGATGCATGTACATATACACTGTGCGCTTTAGTGTTGTACCACTGAAAATTTGCACCATGTACATTCTAATTAAATCATTGGTAACAGTTGGTATATAGTAAAAGACTTATAAGAGTTCTTAACGTAAAGGTCTAAAATAGCTGTCAATTTCAATTCGCCATTTACTACGTTATTTAAGAACTGATCAATTCCATTATTTAAATATGAATTCATTAACTAATTGCTATAAATTAAGACTATAAAATAAACCATATTCAATTCGCACTTGAAACTTTAAAAGGATAGTCCAAAACGTTTACATTATTAATGAGAACATCGTGAATGGAAGAATATTGTAGAACATTACTAAGAAACTTATTCCATACGATGAACTTTTAAATGGAAAACTGGTACTTAAGTCCGCCTGTACATTATTTCAATGAGGTCTACATCACAAAAGAATTCTTTAATCTCAGAGAGAACTCTCTGAACTTTCATGTTTCCCCAGAACTTAATAGCTGCGAAATTGTGACATAAAAAACGTATAATACATAGGATTTTGTGATTAATTTAGTAACTTTTAGAGCCTTCTAAATGATAACAGGTTTTTACACAAAAAGTACCAAAGTTTATGAATGAGATAATTTTCATCAGTTTTCTTTAAACCGAACTAGTTTCCGCTAACTGTTATAGTCACTTAGTATGTTAATTATGACATTACTCTATTCATTAGTAACTTTATATTAGTAAAAGAAAACTCAAGATCAGTTATGTAGTGCTAAAGAATATCTATATATGTATATATATATAAATCAATTGCTGTTCGTTTGTGTCGCTAAAACTCGAAAACGGCTGGGCCGATTTAGCTGATTTTGGTTTAAAACGTTTGTCGTAGTCCAGGGAAGGTTTAAACGAGGAGAAAATATAGAAAAATTCGTTAGGATCAGTGATACGAAGTACACAGGGTCATCTAGTCTCTTATACAAAAACAAAGAAATATATAATAGAAATATATAATATTAGTACCAATACAAAAGTACTAACCTAAAACGTATTTATTTTTGTTTTATCACTTATGTTACCACACTCGCTTGTTTCAGATTTTGCCACACAGATGGCTAGGTAATCAATGAGACGAAAGAGTTGTAAAGAAAAGACAGATAAGAATCTAAACACATTTTTCGAGAGTCCACATCGACATTATATTGTTTTATTTTTGATGGAGTTTTGTTTCCATGAACCGTGGTTAGAGATTTGTTAAAAAAGAGGAAATTAATTCCTGGTGAAATGGAGCCTCGCTAATGAAACTGTATTAAAGAGATATGAGTACGAATAAAACCAGATCATTGTCGGCCTCGATGGCCTAGTGGTTAGTGTAACCGACTGCTACGGCTGAGGTCGCGGGTTCGATTCCCACACAAGTCAAACATTTGTGTGCATGAACATGGATGTTTGTCTTGGTCTGGGTGTTTCTTTGTATAATAAGTATGAATTTACAAAAAAAAAATTATATACATATATACTTCATAAACATACATATGTTTATCTATTGTCTAGTACCCATACTACAAGCTCTGCTTAGTTTGGGCTAGATGGTGTTGTGTGTATGTGATAGAATATTCTTTTCTCCCTTAGCCTTAATTATTCCCAAGTCACTTGGGGTCGGCTTTTCTGATCTAACCGGATTTGACTGGATATCAGTTTTTACACGGAGCGGCTGCCACCTGACCTCCGCAACCCGAAAGCTAACGATAACCTAAGGCTAGACCAGTGTCAGGATATTATAGGGTACTGACATTCCCAATAAAGACTGCCATAGATGTTCATGGCAGCCGGGACCAACGGCTTAACGTGCTTTCCGAGGCACGGAGTAGGCGATAATTGTCAATCAATACTCACTTAATTTCGAAAAGTTATATAACTTCCGAAAGTCAGAGGTGCGCGACGTGGGTTCGAACCCGAGACCCTCTGCATTGCAGTCTGTTGGTCTCCCCACTGAGCTATTGCTGATGATATATTTTTATGATGAATATTATTATTATATTAACCCAGCTTCAAATTAGATCAAAACAGTTTTTTATGTATTTTATTTATTTGATAATGTTCACTAACGCTTGTATACAATGCTTCTTATATAACTATGTAACAATTTTGAAAACTTTAGGTTATTGTAACAAACATAAAAAAGTTAAATACATGCGCCGTATTTAACAGACTAAAACATAAAAACTAAGTTCTATATTAAAGAAATAGCCTGTCAAGGGAATTAATTCCTAACCTACATACAGATCATAATTAAATGATGGATCTGGTTTTATTCGTTTACTCATATTTCTTTAATACAGTTTCATTAGCGAGGCTCCATTTCACCAGGAATTAATTTCCTCTTTTTTAACAAATCTTTGACCACGTTTCATGGAAACAAAACTCCATCAAAAATAAAACAATCCATCACCATGCCGTGGCGTCATCTTACGGCCTCGAAAATCCTAATTACGGTTATTATGAATGAGGTAATTTATCTAAGAGTTGACTCACATATCACATTAATCTGGATCCGTTTGCTGACTGAAGGGGGAACTCCGTTGGTGGCGATACACAGGTAGGCACCCGACAACACTCGCTCCACGGCAGTTAAGTTCAACCAGGGGCCGGTCCATTTTGATACTGTTGAAATAACAAATATATTAACAACTAGATGTTTCCGCGGTTTCACCCGCGTTTATCCTTACTGCGCCGCCCGCGTTCGTTATGTTATATAGCCTATAGCCTTCCTCAATAAATAGGCTTTCCAACACTAAAATAATTTTTCAATTCGAACCTGTATTGCCTGAGATTAGCGCGTTCAAACAAACAAACAAACAAACTCTTCAGCTTTATAATATTGGTATAGATATAATCCAATAGCACTTTTGATTTTAACTAGGCATGCAAATAAAACGAGAACAAAACGAGCGTCTCAAAAAAAAGTGAAGAAATAAAAGTTTTTAACCTGTTTTCACTAGTTTCCATTTCTTGTAGAGATCTATCTTACTTTATATGACTACCTTTTAGTGTTATATCCTTACTCATATTGTAAACGCGAATTTGAGTTTGTTCATTTGCTACGCTTTTACGCCTTAACTACTAGACCGACCATCATGAAATTTTGTATACACGTAGTCAGAGGTACAGCAAAGCCTTTTATCCGGAAAAAAGTTATCTTACTAACTTAACCTAACCTATATTTACGCGACCAAAGCCGCAGGAAAAATGTACTATTTTATCTAGACTGTATGGTGGTGGCAAATAAACGTACGATCAGTGATGTGGTAGCGATAGGAAATGTAGGAAGTAAAGAAATCAATGTGTAATTACTAATTTCCGACAGCATTTTACGTGGGAAATTGGAAGCTCTATTGCTATCTTCTAACGTGTATTAGGAATGTAGTACATGTGAGAAAAGGTTAGTGTGCTTTTTGTTAGCTACATACTTCTATATTTGACTAAATACTAGTCATTCAATCAGTACGAAATTATGTCGGAATGCTCATTATGTATTAATTCTAATTAGTCTTTCATGTAATTAAAAGTAAGGAACCGCAGGAATATGTTTGAAACACTATACATTAAAACAATGATTATACATATAACATATATATGTATAATCCTTGTTCTAAACTACAAGAATATCTACATTATAATTATATTAATTCATCCAATAAGATTTGTATAATTCTTTTAATACTATAGGTATACTAGAGAAAAGTTGTTTTTGGACATTCAAGTGTTTAAATGTATTAGCGGTCGCCGAGTGCTCGAAATCCGACCAAAGTTTGCCTGTAAGATATTGCTGATGTATGTCATTATATATTGATGTATGTAACCATAGTTACGCGCTTCGACTGCGTGTGTCAAATGCATGGTAATGTGCGAGTAGTGTTTTTCCATTAACTTAATGTATTTCTAATGCATTTTTTATATAAATATTACGATTCGCCCCTCCATATAAATTTTAACTGTGCCAAATTTTATACTCCTCCGTCCGCGAAATTTTCGTAAAAAGGAGTACAAAGTTTTTGCTTCACGTATTAATATATAGATTTATTATAATTTAATGAAGATTACAATTGCCTGTTACATCATGTCATTTACATGAATTTGTAAGAATATACAGCGTGTAATAGAAAGGTGTGGTCATATTTAAGCATCACATATTATAGCCCCAGTACAATGGAAAATCGCAACAACCAATTCCATATACATTATTTTCACTAAGATACGGCATTTTCTTTTTATCGACTTATCAATATCACATATTCTAGTCGATACTTAAACAACACAAACAGCTGGCTCCGGGATTTCTGTGATCCCGAATATGATCATGCGCTATTTGAATAGTGATATAAAACGTTTGCGTTTATGTAAATAAAAATAAATAAATAGTCATAATTTTTTTTTTTTTTTTATTTTAATTTTTAATTTTTAATTTTTTTTGATCCGGGTATAGGGCACGTACGTTATTAATTTATCAGATATATATCACGGCCTTAAAATATGACCACACCTTTCTGTTACACGCTGTATAACATATTTTAAATTGTTAATTACAAGATCTTGTGTAAACGTATTTTCTTTCTAAACGCACTTCTTATAACGGATTGTCAATATTAACATTTTCCATTAGATCGTACTATTCACGTGTTGTGTTTAATCGATTGAACACTAAGGAATACTTGCTTTATAAATCTAAATGACGCTACGTTAATAAATTGCACCCGTGCGAAACCAGGACGGGCCGCTACTAAAACGCAGTGGGTTTAATTTCCGCTTAAGCAAAATAGTTGTGTGATTAGGCGACAGTTGCTGTAGCTTTATCTCCATGAATTGTGTATTTATGAAGTCAAATGTGATGGAACAATAATAGCTTCATACTGTATAATCATTGTACACTATATATATTAAAATATAACTGCTGTATATTTGTGTCCGTTAAACTCGAAAAGTAGATTATGGACTGACTAAATTTTTACGTAACGTTGCTATATACCTATAATTGTTATTATATACTTTTTATCCCAAAGTTGCCATGGTAACAGGCAGTTAGAGAAATGGCTATACACATATATAAGGTAGTATTTAATAATTGAGCCACACTATTCGGAAGGCACTGTGACGTGTGTGATATGAAAGTTTAATTGTTATCGTCATGTTCATAGCTGGATCATAATTTTCAAAATCAGATGGATATTTATGACAGTCGATATATGTAGTTTGTACCATCAATTATTTTGATATACCTGATAAAACCTTAAAATATCCTTAGGTATTGTTTAATAACGGCGTCTCGATGGAAAATTGATATCGAGCCAAATCTAACTAGATTAGAATACTGATCTCAACACAACCAAGACTAATACAGCTATAATAAAGAATTATTAACGACAATTATATCAAAGAAGTGACGTAATACAATTATTTATATTACCTACTTTTTTCATTGCAAAGAGACGTTATTCTATCGCTGATATAGGTATTCATATTATCATAGAAGTCGATTTTTATGTCATCCTATATTATGTTAAAGTAAATTACATTAATTCTTTAAGTATCATTTATTGTAACAGATAATAAACCATTTAATATACATTCATAAACATTTAAATTAGTAGTATAATAACAAAGTATACGCGAATAAGAAGCCTTTAAAACATAATATTAATATTTTACGTATTACGTGATAAACCCAAAACCTAAATATGGTAAAAAATTAAAAATGAAATCTAACTTTCCTTTGGAAAGGCGAATTTAAAAAAGTTTTCCTGTTGCCTCACTCAACAGTTCTGATAAGTACATTATATTAAACTACTACTCCAAATTCGTCCGTAAGAATGAAGATAACAAATCAATGACGTACAATGGCGTCTTTAAAGGCCTTATCTTTAACAAATCACCTGATCACTCGATAAAAACGGTAATGATTAGTAAATAAAGAAAAAGTGTCATCACTTACACACTTTCCTTTAAGAATAAGGTATACTTTTTGTTCGCCTTTTTACACGTCCTAACGAGGGATATGGCTCTGAGCCGCTATTACGCCTCGATACTACCCCTCCCTTCCCTCTTTTCTACGATTTAATCGTTGATCTACTGATAGGAGGCTTTTGTCTATCTCATCTGGGAAAAGTAATTTCCTCGCAAAGATACCCGTATTAATGAATGTGATGTTTGATATATTTCTGTTCTTTTATTTATCGCTTTTGTAATATGATCGTTTTCCTTTATGTAAATTGTCTTGAGCCGGGTACTTTTTGCTGTATATTTTGGCCTCAAAGGAGGCAGTTTGCGGTTGTGACAAAACAATTATTTGCAAACGGAATTCATGAATTCTAATACTTGCGTACTTAATACTTCGTACAACGCCGCAACAAGAAATAAAGGGACAATTTCATCGTGAAAACAATGAAGTAAGAATTTATTTAGAAATTAGCGAAGTTCTTAATGCCAAAGGCCGAACGATAGCCCGCTAAATTTTATAACAAGTCCGTTTGAGCACACAATGCAAATAAGAGAGCTTACATTCAATTTATAGCCGCAGGCGCCAAAGTTTCCCTTTGTATATCAGTTAGTTCTGCTGGTGACTGGCTGTGTGCATACTGTGACAGTTTTTGCACTCTGTCGCTTTATAATGTTTGCAGACCTCTGTGCGGTAGTGTGTATAACAGATAAAGGTTATTTCTGGCCCAAAGTTTATATAAAACAATTGTTTGTTCGCTTGTTGTTTGAACGGAATTAAGAGAATCTGAAAATTTCGCTTTTACTGTGCTGTTTATGCGACGCGATGACTTTTTGTGTACCTCATTGTCTAAAATCTGCAACACGGTTCCTTTAGAATTGCCGCTTCCCAATTATTTTTACGGTCAACAGTTGTTTTGAGGACGCAACGTAACCATGTGGTAATTGGAAAAGGAAGCTGACTGAAAAACGAACTAGCCAAGTGAAGTTGGTCCTGCTGCTTTATTTTGCTTTAGAATTAACGTTGCAATTTCAAGTTACAACTTTTAAAATAGAATTCCATTTAAACTGTCACTAGAATGAATGCAACTTGTTCTACGAGAAAATGTATCAGCGTTATTACAATTTTTCTGTGAAAATATTTTCTATTGAGGCTTTCTGAAGCATGTAAACATAAAATTTCATATGAAATTCTTGGTAAGGGAAATTGTATAAAAATTTTTTCGTACCTAAGGTTTGATTGTCAATCTTGAAATGCCTGGAGTCTTCTCTTCTCCAGGCTATATTAGGTGGTGGTGTCCCCGATGCCACACAACGAAGTGCTGCATTTTCTCCCTCTTTCACTAATACTTCACCGCTACTGGCTTCATCGTCTATATCTGGTGGCACTGGTAAGGGAATAACATATTTGTAATAAAATAATCTAAATATCAATCCCTGTTTTTGTTAAATCACCAAAAAGCAAAATATTAATTTCTCATTGAAATTTTACGCAAGGAAAGCAGTACACAAATGATGTATTTCTGGTAATCCGAGATTAATATTAAATTCGATATTATCCATTGTAATGTTTCAATAATGGCATTATACCAAGAAATGGCTCAGCTCTTCTTCATTATTAAACAGAGTGATTAATATTAAGAAGTTAATGGATATACGGTATACCTATCGTAATCGAGCTTTCAAATATATAAAGAGCTGCTACAACTGATATGAGAAATGAGTTCACTTAGACATCTACATAAGTATATGGACCATATAATATCATGAACCTCCTTTACATAAATATTCTGTCAGCCTTATTACATGCTAACATTTCGAATTTCCTATTGTTAGCTGGTTTTTTTCTATAGTTGGTATTGTACCACTCGATTAAAAAGACTATTTGAATTTCTATTTTTGAGTTATCTAAGTTTACCTTGATTTATTATTTGGTTTGGATTCTCAGAACAATACCTTTAAATATTTGCAAACAATTTCAGGTGATTTAAATAATATGTACTAGTCAAAAGAAATATGATAGACGGACGCAGCATTGCGAATCATGACAGCCAAAGCAATTTGATTAGGTTAAAGATCAAAGGATATGTCCAGCTTCATAAATTCTGCCAGTCCATTTGTTTCGTCCTTAAAGTCCGTCAAGTTCAAATATTTTACTATATTGTTTTACACATTTATTTTGACTATCTGGTGCCTTAAACGAAGGTTTCTTACCTACAACTTGTAGCAGATGCGTTTGACTCATCATCGGTTCAGTATTGACTTGGCACATGTATCTCCCTCCATCTGATGGCCCAATTTCTTTGAGACCCAACGTCCAAGCACCATCGCCATGGCTCACGCTTACTCTATGGTTCTTCGTTATCACATGGCCGGCGATAGTGAGGATTGTTTGCGTGTCTACACGAAGCCACGCCACCTGTCACAAGAAGGACTAGGTTAGTATTGTACAAGTTGGGTGTATTTTTAATGTTAAAACCACAAAATGATTTAAGGTGAAATTTAAAGTGTACGTACTACAAAAAGAATATAATTAGTAGTTTTTTTAATTTTATTATTTAGAGGAAACCTTACAGCTAAAACAGTACGATAAATATGAATGCTTATAAGATCTGTGTATATCGTGGCCGTGATAATATAAAATGGATTAATATTATAATCAATAAAACTTAATGATGATAAACTTAACTTAATTATAAATACCTATAATAATTATTATTTTTAGCACTCTCTTGCTCAGTATGATCGTAATTTATAACTATGATATTAGCATTGCCTAAGATGCTAAATATAAATCAATAAATGACGTAGGACATTATTTTGTTGCTAAATTAACGAAACCGTTCGTTGAAATCGCAGTTTCAATTTCTGCTTTATAGATTTTGTCTATAATGTATACGATTCTCTTAAACGTTATTAGTTTTGGCATTATCACAGCTTTCTATAATAAAATCAGAGTAAATAATTTTCAAGCATAATCGCATTAATATAATATGTGCTAATTAATTCAAATGTGTAACAGTAATTATAAAACACGGTTTTAAACCTCGTGAATTAATTGATCATTAGCTGCTTATCCTCTGAAAACCACAATAATCGATGAGTAATTGCTGTATCTGGCACGGCTAATGATTTTAAAACAGTTACATATTTTCCATGTCAATGTTAATTACAAAATAACGTACTGATGTATTTGTTGGGTAAAAGTAAATGTCTTTTTTCACTCTTTTTATCGTTACATTATCCTTCTTCATTTGTGTAACTAATATTATGCATACTTTAAGATTGATAAGCTAGTTACAAAACTTTTTTGAGTTGATATTAATCTGGAAAGTAAAGGAAATTTAGTAGACAAATTATTTAATAAAAGACACCTTCGTTAGAGTTACAACACAAAGAGCTGCGGCAAACGTTTTAGCACAAAACATTAAATAAATTGATCAAGTTAGAGCTGTCAAAAAGTCTTAATGGCAGCGAAGTTCGGTCTTTCTTCTGAACAAATCTAAAAATAAAGGAAACGTCTGTTTCACGGTTGGAGAAAATTGAAAATGAACGAGGTCCCTCAAAAATCCCGCGACAGTAATTAAATATAAATAAAATTAGTTGTTTCGCAGAAAGTTGTTCGGTTACGCTAAAAGAAAAAGTTGAATCGTGAAAATATCCAAATATTTGAGTATAAGTATTTTGCTATGATGGATTATAATAATTTGTAAAAGAACTCTTAAAAACTTTTGACTTTACGGTGTGATAAATATATTGAAAATTAATTGATAAGCAAACAAACTTTATATAAGTACTGATGGAACTGAATGGTCGAAATGCAATACGCTTACCATAATAATCATCATATAGCCTGCCCACTTCGGGGAAATGTAGGCAATACTATATACACTGCCGGTCAAAAGTTTGAGACCACCTACATCAAAGTTGCAAATGGATGTAAAACTCAAAATAAAAAGCTAAACATGAAAGGATTTATTGTGATATTTATTAAGTATGGCAAATGCAATTAAATATAAATAAATAATATTAAATATTTCGACAATTTAACTTAAAATATATGTTGACAAGCTAAACAGCTTTTTCATCAAAAAACCCTCCCTTGCATTGAATCACTTTGTTGACAAGTCTTGGCATGCGGGCAATCAATTTGTCGATTGTTTCTTGTGAAATATTGTTCCAGCTTTCTTGCAATGCTCTCCACAAATCTTCTTGTGAGCTGGGACAACAACTGCGCACGTTTCTGTCCAGCTCTTCCCACAAAAGTTCTATAGGGTTAAGGTCGGGGCTCTGAGCGGGCCACACCATGTTTTTTAACACCCCTTCTGCTTCTTTTGTATCTAAATAACCCCGGCATAATTTGGAGCTGTGTTTAGGGTCGTTGTCTTGTTGGAAAATAAAGCCATCTCCAACTAGCCGAAGTCCCGATGGTACAGCATTACACTCCAATATTGCTTTGTACTGCTCCTTTTTCATAATTCCTTCGACTCGTACCAAATCTCCAGTTCCACGGCTCGAGAAACAACCCCAAACCATAACGGAACCACCGCCATGCTTCACTGTGGGCAGGACACAGTCTGGTATCATCTTTTCCTCGGCACTCCGCCGAACAAAAACACGTCTTTTGCTCCCAAACACTTCAAATTTGGACTCATCTGTCCAAAGAACTCTTTTGAAGTCTTCTTCACTCCAGTCTCGATGGGTAAGGGCCCACTGCATTCTCTTCTTTTTGTTTTGTGGCCTTAAGAGAGGTTTTCGCACTGCTACGCGACCAAATAACTTAGCGTCTCTTAGTCTTCTTTTCACTGTGGTCAATGACACAGGTGTAGACCGGGATTTGTTCACTTCAGCGCGGATTTCTGGTGCTGTCAGGCGTCTATTCCGCTTGCTTGTTACCACGATGAACTTATCCTCGCTAGAAGTGGTAGCTCTCGGCCTTCCCGACCGCGAACGATCTTGATTATTGCCAGTCTCTTTGTATCGGGTTATTGGGTTATGAACACAAGTCTTCGACGCACGTTCAGATTTGCTTTCGTTGTGTAAAGCAATGATGACAGCACGAGTTTCACCGCTAATTTGGCGTACTTTTCCCATAATGAGATGTCTTCACTGTAAGAACGACGAGCTCGGACTAACCAAGATTAAGAAATATTTACTCCATGGAAACTCAGGTGTTCACAGTGTTTTAGGAAGTTAAAATTTCCTAAAATTCTGTTAACACAAAACAAAGCCCACATAATGAATAATAGTCAGGTAACAATAATATTACAATGACTTTAGCGCGCGGTCCGCACGCGGCGCCCATTGATGTTTCTAGACAAAAGACCTTTGTACGATGATTACATAAAAATAAATAGAAATAATGACTTCGAAAAATAGTTAAATATCCATTGTATATGCAGGTGTGCAAATTAATTGTTTATCATATGTATTTTTAACAAATTTTATTGTGAAACAATATTTTAACTTGTGGTCTCAAACTTTTGGCCGGTAGGGTAGGTAGAACAATCACGATATAATTAATTTAATAAGTTCACAATCATTAGTATTTTAAAGACACTTAATTATGTCGCAAATATGTCAATTTTATGTCGTCTTCTATAATTATTAAGTACTATAGTACTTAATAATTATAGAAGACGACATAAAATGCAACATATCACTATTATATTAGAACTTTTGACGTTTATTGACGCAAACGTATTTGCTTAATAAAGAATTCAGTAGTAATAATTTATAGGTACATTTTATCTGACAAGCCTTAGAATCTTCTTCTCTCTTAGCCTTTATTATTCCCAAGTCATTTGGGGTCGGCTTTTCTGATCTAACCGGATTTGACTGGATATCAGTTTTTACACGTAGCGGCTGCCACCTGACCTCCGCAACCCGAAGGCTAACGATACCCTAAGGCTAGACCAGTGTCAGGATGTTAGAGGGTACTGACTTTCCCAATAACGACCGCCATAGATGTTCATGGCAGCCGGGACCAACGGCTTAACGTGCTTTCCGAGGCACGGAGCAGGCGATAATTGTCAATCAATACGCACATCATTTCGAAAAGTCATATAATGTCCGAAAGTCAGAGGTGCGCGACGTGGGATCGAACCCGAGACTCTCTGCATTGCAGTCTGTTGGTCTCCCCACTGAGCTATCGCTGCTTTTGACAAGCCTTAGAATACCAGACAATAAAAAATATATATATCTGGTCATCGGTGTGCCGCTGCGACATATAGGTTGAATAATAGAAAGATAATAAATAATATATACGTTTCTGTGTAATGAACCTACGCTATATTTATCAAAGTATCTTATCTTTTACTTCAAGAAATGTTTTCTGTTCTCACACAATTTAAATAAACATATTTTAGGCAAAAATATTCGGTTGCATATTTTGCTCCATTATTATGCTAGGAAAAAAACATAAAGTGTAATTAAGATAGCGAAAGGCTGTCCGACGAATTGTGGAGGCTGTGCGGGCTGCCGGAACTCTGACTCAGCGATGTGACTTTTGTTCCCGCGACCAAAATGTTCTAGCAAATGGTTGGGGGAGACGAATATTTTGAAGTAAAAGTAAGAAACGTGGTTGGCGGTTTTGTTCACGTATTCATTATTAGGTATGGAGAAATATTAGATATTCTTGTTTATTTTTTGGTTATATTTACTTTTCAACAAATTAAACATTTAATAATACTTCTCAATTTAATATTAACAAAGCTGAAATTAAAACATTGCTTATATAGGTAAACATAATATAACGTAAGAAATTTGTAATACGTATTTTTAGGATTATAGATTTTCCTACAAATATTCAAATGTCCTTATTAAGAGCAGAATTTTCTTAAGTAGATTTGGTTTAACTTAATAAATACGATCTGTAAGTATATCCAATAATATAATTGAAATAATTCTTCTTAGAATTCTTATCTTTTTAAAATACTAATATAATTTTCTTAGATTTCTGTGTTTCAAGTACTGCCGAAGATCATTTTAATGTTATTTTATTTATTTTAGCAAATCAAGCTTATGCTTACGCGCTTAACCTTTCGAGCAAACACTGACGTGATGTTTATTTATAAATCATTGGCAGATTCAACTTACCCGATGACATCAAAAGAAACACTCATTCTAAGAATCTTCAAGTAAACGTAAACGTTGTGCAAAACATATGTATAAAACAAATGGAAATCTTACAATAAAATTGTAGACAGACATCCTCCCTGATTTTTTTGTGAATTTGTAGCGTTCAAATATGTACGGAATCAATTTAAAAAGCAACAAATGTTTTGATTGAATATTTTGACTGGTGTCGATATAGAAACAAAAGAATGAACGCACACATTCCTGAATTCAGAATATGGTTTAATTGTAGCTCGGTTTTCATTGGGGATTTATATTTTGGTAACATAAAAAATTAACAGCGCCATCCTTTGGATTATAAATAATACTAATGGCACCTTTTATTACAGTTTTGGTAAAACGTTTTGTTTTTTAAGACTCATTTTTGAGCCTACAGACGTGTATTAAGTATTATTTTACTAAGGCTCGCAATGTTTCACTGTATTCGGAAAACATAGAACGATGAATTATTCGTTATAATAAATTAAAATACTATATTAAACCAGTTTGGATCAAAGGACAGCGGCATTAACTTTCTTATGTACTGTTAAGCAAAAGAGGGGAATTTAAACACACAGTAATCCTTACTAGTATTATAAATGCGAATGTAACCCACATTCACATTTATTATTACTTATATTTATATATTTGTTACGCTTTTACGCCTTAACTACTCGACCGATCAACGTGAAATTTCTCATACACGGTGTCAAAGGTACAAAATAGGAAAGAGGGTACCTTTTATCCAGAAAAAAGGACTGATACAAACCTAACCTAACCTATATTTACGCTAGCAAAGCCGCGGGCAAAATCTAGTTATACTATAAGTTGCTACTTCATATTCTTTATTGAAGATGATAGGACACAGAAATTTTTCTAGGTTGAGCAAGGTATTATTGGATTCAATTCAGCCAAAGCTGCTGAAGTTTGTAGTATGTAGTTTGTCGATAATCATCTGTATAAAATACTCACAAACATTACTCATTGTAACACGTGCTTATACTCGTATAAACAGACGTGTGTCCTACAATTCAAAAAGTGTGCTTCTAGTTCAGGTTTGCATATTTAACGTACTAAGGCTTTGCCGTCCATTACGAAATATTCTGAATCCTTGTTGGTACAGGGAATTTCCAAAATTCGTACGGAAGTCAAATCGGGGTCTTCACTTCTTTAAGCCTGAGAACAATATTTTGCTACTGGACTAACAAGATAATATGACTAGATTTGAAATCGTTATAAAATGACTGAACGGATAGCGTAGTGGTTTAAGTATTTGCCTCGCCACTGCTATTGCCCCGAGTGTTGTGGGTTCCAATCCCACACGGAAAAAAACTTTGTGTTGTAATTATAAATATCGTCTATTCAATGTTATTATTTTAAATGTTAAAAACTATTAGGTAGTGTAAAATTTACTTATAATATCAGCCCTGTATTAAGCCGTTCCACTGCTGGGCACGGGCCTATTCTCAATGTGAGAAGGGTTTACTTAAATAGTAATAATTATAAAATTAATGCATAATTATGAGGATCAGTGACAGTTTTTCACATCCACGTTTAAAATAAAGGTTTTATAAAATATACGACTCAATAGGTTCATCTTATTCCCGATCTAAAAATACTAACTGTGTCGCGAAAGGCTTTACAAATTATGGACAGAAAGTAAACTCAGACTATTGTACTATTTGTGGGTCATTCAGTGTTTGTCTCGTGTGTATTATAGTGTGTACAAATATAATATTATCTTCTATTTACGCGAATATTATTCATTGAAATTAAACTACTATATACGGATTTTACCGCGTTGTTTATTTGACACTTCAGTACAAAATTTTGAAAACTGTTACACCATACTACTATTAAACTTTACTAACTTTTAAGTTAATTAAATTATTATTAAAACTATTTAGATTTAATTTAATTTTACACTTTCCACGACGTTTCGGTTGCTTTTCAGCAGCCATAGTCACGGGGAGACTAAGATGGTAGTTGTCTCAATGTTATAATAAAGTGTCAAATAAACAACGCGATAAAATCCATATATAGTAGTTTAATTTCAGTGTACAAATATGTTTCTTAAATGAATATCAGGTATATTGTTAGCATTTTACTTTGCCTGGGAACTTACAATGTAACTCAATTTCCTGACTTTGACTTTCAGAGACGTTGCTTCACGACTTAAATTGTAATTGACTTGATAGGAGATTGTCTACATGTTAATCCAAAAATGAATTTTGATTACAATTTTATTTAAGTAGTTTTATGCTTCGGTATGTTCATGACAACAAATAACATGATTTAGCAATGTCGTTGATGGGTACGACTAGTTTTCATACAAGCTATGAAATTGGATAGGTAGCATAACATCGAAAGCCTAAAAAGAACATGCCTAATGTGTGGATGGAAATGTGTATCAATTATTATTATGTCTGGCATTCTAAGCATTTGCAGGTTAATAGGTAAAATTACGATCTCCGTGCAATTTATTCTAAACTATATATTTACTACTTTGGGCATGGTTGATGGTTTTGATGCATTAGCAAACTACGTGCTGGTATTCAAATTTTTCTAACAGAAAACTTAATAACGTTGTGCGGCCCTGAAATCCTAAACCTCACGCTAACGCTAACGAAAGCACAAACCTATGCCACAAAACAAACGCGCGAGCAAAAAATAAAATGTGTAATTCCATAACATAATAATTGCAATACATATTCGAATGAATCTCGTTTCGTTTAATGAAAATAATATGTGGACATGTTTATTTTTATCATCCGCATTGAACATTGGAATTGGAAATTAATAATTGTTTCCGATCTTAATTTATATCAATTAGTTACTCATTTTAGTTATGTAAAGGTACTACGTTATTATTTGCGACGTATTTAAGTCGTAGTTAATATTACTGCGTAACTCAATTTAGTTACATAATATTGTCTTCTGTTTACGCGAATGTTATTCATTGAGTAGTTTAATTTCAATCAATTTAGTCACTTTGTGATTTTATTTATTTTAATGTATATGATAAGAATGTTGTCTTTTCAAGCACTCATTTATTACATCTTATTTCTATGATATAAGAAATGACTTCCACTTCTTTCTTTTCATACTACAAATGCGCACAGCATTAGAACAGTTAAAAACGGAGCTAATATTATTATTAGGTACTGATATGTTGGTAGCAGCAGCAGCGATAGCTCAGTGGGGAGACCAACAGACTGCAATGCAGAGGGTCTCGGGTTCGAACCCTCGTCGCGCACCTCTGACTTTCGGAAGTTATATGACTTTGTGCGTATTGATTAACAATTATCGCCTGCTCCGTGTCTCGGAGAGCACGTTCAGCCAGCTGCCATGAACATCTATGGCAGTCGTTATTGGGAAAGTCAGTACCCTCTAATATCCTGACACTGGTCTAGCCTTAGGATATCGTTAGCCTTCGGGTTGCGGAGGTCAGGTGGCAGCCGCTCCGTGTAAAAACTGATATCCAGTCAAATCCAGTTAGACCAGAAAAGCCGACCCCGAGTGACTTGGGAATAATAAAGGCTAAGAGAGAAGATGACTGATATGTTGGTATGATTAATACCTGTAAAGCTTGAATTACTCAAGATCGATTTAGGTCATAAAGCCCAAACTTCATGAATACCTACGGGCAATTTGCGCAGAAGATAGTACACAAGTGTAGGCAAACATGTGTGCAGTATATATACCTACCCTACCCTCTTAGTCCGATATGACGGACTCTGATATTGGAAAGGGATCAGGCGCAGGACCAACGGTTTTACGTGTCTTCCGAGGCACGTAGGTGTACAATACCGCCAAATTCAGGCTACAGGCTATTATTGAAAATAGCTTGACACAAACCTATCCAATAAGTTTTTATGGGCCAGACCCTGCAATCGAAACCAAGTCTCGTTCAATATTGCTGTGGCACCGAGGCAGTGCGAACCAACTGGTTCGGACTGCCTACTGATATAATATGGGGAAATTTTTTATAAAAATTTAACTGCCTCCGTGGCGCAGCGGTACTGAATGCGACTGCTGTGCATGAGGCCTCGGGTTCGAATCCCGGGTCAGGCCAACAAAAAGTTATTGGGTTTTCCTGTAAAGAAATCTCAATAGCAGCCCGGAGTTAGGAAGTTGGCGGTGTTAGACACCCCCGTGCCTCGGGAAGCACGTAAAGCCGTTGGTCCTGCGCCTGATCTCTCTCCGGTCGTGTCGGATTGCCGTCCCATCGGATCATGAGAGTTAGGGAACAGAGAGTGCACTTGTGTTTGCGCACACACTTGTGCACTATAATATCTCCTGCGCAGATGGCCAGTCTCTGTTAAGACTGGCCGCCGTGGCTGAAATTCGGTTTGGAGGACATTATGTGGAAAAATCCTCATTTAATGGAATAGAAGTGCATTTTCATCCAGGACTTAGTATGTTACGAATAAGCTAGTAGAGGTGAGAAATGCGGTCTTCACATCGTGTTTCGAAAAGCACTATACATATTTGGTGTTATTGTAAATAATTGAAACCGTACTTTTTATTTGACTTTATTTAATAATGGTATCATAATTATCTATGCAAATTATAATTATTGCCATAACAGGAACGATTGGATTTAACGGTACTTTTGAAAATTGTCAGCGGGGTTTTTATTCATTTTATCTATCAGTCACGTTATGCAGTATATAACTTTCACAAAATGAGTGTTTTTAATATAATAGAAGCCTTTTATATATAAATTTTAATAATTTTAATTATCCTTATATAATTCGCACTTGAAATCAGTGAACCACAACTTTATTAGTTCATAATAAAAATACTTGTCAACAAGACCGCGCTTGACCACAGCCAACAAGCTATGCAGCTTGGCGAGAAGTTTTGTATTTTTTATTATTACACAATTACTAACGAATGAAAAATTAAAAAAAACATGTACGTTATAAGAATCCCTGTATTTATGTTTTAACAAAAATGTTTTAAACATAGAAAATGTTGTAGCACATACAAACTAAGAAATAATATAAATGGCTCCAACTACTTTGATAAAGTTCTCTCGCCATTTTCCTCTAACCAAATTGTTTGCTAAAAGCTTCCTCAATTCGAAATAGAGAAGAAAACTGAAACGTTCCATTTGCACATGGGGCCGCGCAATTGTGTCCCATCACTATATTTAATGGGGCCTAAACACTCGTATCTACTGAGAGACGTTTTCGTGGGTGAAAAGGTGCCTTGAAAATTTGTGTATGGCTCCTACGCTCTGGTGATTTTTAGTAATTCTAAAGCTAAAGTTGCGAATAAATCGATGTTCGACGCCGATGGTCAGCCTGCCGTAGCTTTAAGATGCTTGCACTGCTAAAGCTCTCCTTTCAAAATGGCATCGTTGAGCCATCAACACAAGTCTCAGTTGCAGAGTCTCCTCTTGGAGTTCTGACAACCTTCTATATATACACAAATCAGGTTTCCTACAGAAGATTACTACCGGTAACATTCTGTACAGTGTATAAACTCCTTTTTATTTCGTCCTGACTCGACGAAAATGCCGTTTTCGCATATTTTGTGTTAAATATTTATGTGTTATTATAGGACAAGAGTAAATGCTATGTTACTGAAGACAGAGCGAAGTGAAGGAGAAATTTAAGGAAAATTGACCCCACCACCGTGTAGGATACATAGCTAGGAAGAGAGAGAAATATATTATACATTTTGTTCACGACTACTTGATATAAAGGCAATTTCATACGTTTTTTTCCACATAAAATAATCATATTTTTGAACACACTGCACTCGAAGGTACTTTAATACGCATTGCAGAGCAGTAAGTACGTTTTAAGTAGAGCGTTAATATAATTTGTATATATTTTTTACACCATTCAGTTATTTGCTGGCGCGTAAGAACCAATTAGTAAGTTTTCTGTCCCAAATGCAGCTTAACATAAATATAACGTTATATTCAAAAGACGCATATAGAGAGAGTATAATATACCTTAAAACAGTGACGATAATCAAACATCTTGTCACTCGGTTTATTATTTGAGAATCTCTGGAAACGTGCAAATGTCACCGTTTCTATACATAAGCGGTGAATAATGGTTAGTGTCTTTTTTTCTAAAGTCTCTTTAAACTGTAATAGATCCTAAACCAGGCGAAACGGAACACGGTATACGTCACCAAGCTTCGTTTGGCAAGAGACCTATCTCGGCAACCACAGAATGTGATAGCTGGCTAAGCGAGCGAAAAATACTTAATGGTTGGCTCTTTCAGCGAGATTAGAACGATTACGTGTTTAAGTGTTGTAGAATCGTATTATATTGTATGTCTTTTAAGTTTGTTAAAGACCTGTGTAGTAATATTTAGGTAATATGCTCTTATATAGATTATACGCAGTTATTATATGAAAACAAAAACAGCTAGCGACATTTGCCACGAAAAAGAAATTATAAAATAATAACAGTCCAAAGGTTAATATATATTTTCTTACTTATTTGGACCATAAGACAAAATTCAAATATGCTTTGATAATAACACGTTAATAGTTCGGTCCATCGTGGTATCAATATTCTTGTCACTAGCGACGGGCTATTATTGATGAAAATTAAATTATTTGTTCGATATTATTAAAGTATTGAATTGGTCGACACTTTTTACTATTTAATTTTAACTATAGGGCATCCGCTAAAAATCGTTGTTTAGTCCCAGTATGTATCGTAAAGGGTATTGCAAGGGCAAATAGCAAGCAATAGGGGCAAAACGAAAAATTATCGAGCAGGATCGAAAGATCGACCATACCCTAACTATTAATCGTACCATTATCAAATAATTGGATGAATATTCTATTATAATTTGAATTTATTATACAATTAGATACCTACGTAAAATATTATAACCCTAAGAATAAAAATACCTAATATGGCGATCTACAAGAATACAAACATGCTTAATAACTTTATATGGATTTGTTTAGAATTATTTCTATAAATAAATAATATTTTGCAGTGCCCTCTAATTTGCCATGGCTGTAAAAGCCCGCCAAGTATTTAAGACCTTATGTTTGTATACTTAGTTTGCTAATAAATGATTTGATTTGATTATATTCAGTGACAACGAATCGATCAACATTCGATTGCGGCATCATAAAATATTCGAATTAATTTTTCGTAGGAATTTAGATTACGTAAAAGTTAATTGGCTTGCATCAACGTTAACGTATACTTAGGCAGTCTAGATTCTATGTAGCTATTGAAAATTTGCTGAGAGGTAATCCCCAAAATACTTTACATAAGACAATCTCACAATGGGCTGTTATGTCAACGTTCACAAGCAAGATTCTTGCAAACTTGTGTACATACTGTTCAGCAAACTTTACAATCTTGCAATTTTCTGGATCAACCAAGATTTAATTTAAATAACAGAATTATAAAACGCGATTGCAGTTCATGGATTAAATATTTATTCCTTTCTGTAATCTTATTCGTAGCAGAATCTTGTTTGGTTTAATTGAACTGGCTTAACAGAAGCAGGTATTAGTGCACCGTGCATATGAATTGTTCAGTGGCTTAGAAGTGAATATATACACAAAATTATACAGCCAGCAATCTCTGGGATTCCTTTTGTCTGGATAAAAGCTATTTAGTTGACACAGGTAAACAGAAATACAAAGGCCAACAACATTTATTTCAAAACCATTTTAAAATAAGGCTGTAACATGTTTCGTCTAAGGTTTACGACGATAGTAATACAAATATGTAAGGAAATGGGCAGCCCTACCATTGTCTTAGTTATGAGTGTTTCGATCCCTACACGATACAGAATTTCGTTTTCTCCACGAAATGATTGTTCCGAGTCTAGATGTTCTTTGTATTCGTTGTTTGAATGTTTATAAAATCTCTCGTGATACAGGATTTAAACCAACTAATGGGCAGCCCTACCATTGTCTCAGTTATGAGTGTTTCTATCCCTACACGATACAGAATTTCGTTTTCTCCACGAAATGATTGTTCCGAGTCTAGATGTTCTTTGTTGTTGTTTGAATGTTTATAAAATCTCTCGTGATACAGGATTTAAACCAACTAATGGGCAGCCCTACCATTGTCTCAGTTATGAGTGTTTCGATCCCTACACGATACAGAATTTCGTTTTCTCCACGAAATGATTGTTTCGAGTCTAGATGTTCTTTGTATTCGTTGTTTGAATGTTTATAAAATGTCTCGTGATACAGGATTTAAACCAAGTGCAGGAGTTCTCTTTTATTAATGGTCAATGTTGTACTATCAAAGTGGTTAACAAAAATATGACTTTATTGATTACAAACAGTAGTTACCACCCATTTATATGAAACGTTTCGTTCGTTTCTCCGTCCGTATTACTCTTAGTGCAAATGGCAAAGATAACATTACTCCCGAATCACAGCATAACATATTCTTAAAAATACTGGACTCGTCCTCCTCACCGTAAAAAACAACATAAGATTGTTTAGCTGCCGGCTTCTATAGAGCGCTTTAGGCTAAATTGCCATTAGTTTGAATTATGTAGGTTCCAGGATTAAGTTAAGCTATCGTAAATATTTTCACAAAAAAAAACTCACATTTATAATATAATTTTAGATATTTTTGGGTACTTACTTTGAATGTCTGTAAATTATCAACCCTACAGGTGAGAGCGGCATCTCTGCCAACTGCCACCGTGACATTTGAACCTGGACCTACGAATCTGGGCAGATCTGAAACAAAAGAACAAGAATATAAACATATTAGTAGTAGATACGATTGCTGTTCATTAGGTGAGGTGGCAAGTTCGATTCCTGCACAAGTCAAACATTTGTGTGCATGAACATGATGAACATGGATGAACATGGATGTTTGTCTTGGTCTGGGTGTTTCTATGTATAATACGTATGTATTTACAAAAAAAAATTATATATGTTTGTTCCTCCATTGTCTAGTACCCATAGTACAAGCTCTGCTTAGTTTGGGCTAGATGGTCTTGTGTGTATGTGATAGAAATTATTATTATTATTATTAGGTCTAGGGTTTTATTAAGTTTTGTTGTAAAAATTGTCTCAGTAGAAGCACGGAGTTTGAAAATGTGCCCGGTAGACTGGAATTTGCTTGCACAGTTTTATGTGGGGTCGTAAATTCGGCCCACGAGAAATAGTTGTAATACATCCCTGTACACCATACTTTAAGGCGTGCATGTGAGTTTATGAAGTTAAAATTACTCGTAAGGACTAAATTGAACGTACTACTGCTACTGAACATAGCTGTATACTTGTATCTAAATCATTTCAGTTCCACATGAAAGTACAAATAAATTTCAGTTTGTTTGTTTGTTACGCTGTTTTGACGACTCGATGGCGTAGTGATTAGTGTAACGGACTGCCACGCCTGAGGTTGCGGTTTCGATTCCCGCACAAGTCAAACATTTGTGTGAATGAACATGGTTGTTTGTCTTGGTCTGGGTGTTTCTATGTATAATATGTATGTATTTACAAAAAACAAAGTATATATGTATGATATGTATGTTTATTCATTGTCTAGTACCCATAGTACAAGCTCTGCTTAGTTTGAGCTAGATGGTGTTGTGTGTATGTGATAGACTATTAATATTATTATTATTATTACGCTTTCACGCCTTTACTACTCGACCGATCATAATAAAATTTCGCATACACTTTGTCAGGGAACAGAAACGAACATAGGGTACCTTTTATCTAGGAAAAGCACTGTTACTAACCTAACCTAATCTACATTTACGCAAGCGAAGCCACGGGCAAAATCTAGTTACAAATAATTGTTCCGAATCGCTTTATGTCCGTTGTTTTAATATTACCGTATAAAGTGATAATAGTGCGAAAGTTGCTTTTATTAGCTAATAATAAACGCACACAATAAATCATTGTTCAGAAACTTGGTGCAGTAATTAATCGATAAGTGGATTTTGCAAATTTGCCTTTAATCCCATGATCAGGTCTTTGAATATTGCTGGTACAATAAATTTCCACCTGTCTCGATATTTAGATTATACGTACTAAATCTTTGACTAAACACTGAACTTAGGTTTTAAACAAAAGTATCGTATCTGCCCGGATGGCATAGTGGTTGCCTCGCCGCTGTCACTGCGCCAAGTGTTGTGGGTTCAAATCCCACACGGGACAAAAATTTGTGTGATCCACAAATGGTTGTTCCAAGTCTGGGTATTCTTTGTGTCTGTTGTTTGAATGTTTTTAAAAGTAAAATATATCATCATTCTCTTGCCCTGGTCCCAATTTATTTGGGGTCAGCGCAGTATGTCCATCGCTTCCATACTTCTCTGTCACCCGTCATCTGATCATTTACCCCTTTTCCTTTCATATCCATCCTCACACAGTCCATCCATCTTTTCCTTGGCCTTCCTCTCCCTTTTCGTCCCTCAGCCCTCATATCCATCACTTGCTTACCTACATACGTATATATCTATATCTCTTCGCATAACATGTCCATACCAAGCCAAACGATTTCCTTTCACTTTCTCATCTATAAATCTCATCTAAAATATATAAAATAAATAAAAATAATATATAATAATAATAAAAATAAATAATAAAAAAGCCCTTTAAATCACTAACAAACAACACATATTTATTACTTTATTTTAGCTAGGCAAAATTAACAATAATCAATTAATTTCTCATGAACATGATTCGAATAACAACATACCCCGAGATCTTATCATGTCTTGTTTTTCATTTCATTTTGCTTTAAAACATAATTTTTGATACTAATGCTGCTAATGCTTTAGATTAGATCAGGTTAAGAGACAAAAATCAAAACTTGCAGTTTATTTATATATATAGTTATTAGAATTATTAATCTATTAAGATAGATGAATTCTAATAACACATAATATTGTGTTTACGATGTTTCCAACAGCGCTACGCTGCTCACGACTCATACCTGGAAACGCGCGATCCATTTTTTATACTATAAGCCTCTTACTGTATTTGGTTTCCTTTTGTTACTGTCCAACCAATATATCCAACAGATAAAGGTTACAATTCCCGCACGTAATATCAAATTCTAAACATTCTTTCGATCCCAATCGTCCTGTGGGACATAACAACTTTAAGATACAGTTATGGAGGAAGCTTACAAGCCGATTCAAAACAAAAGGTAGAAAATAATCGTCGGCACTGAACGGTAGACACTCACTTGGGAACGATACTGCAGACAATTTATGAAGATGTTTTTGGGTGAAGGATAGATTTACATATAGAATAATACTTAGAATGACCGCTTTGTTATTCCCGTGACATAAGTTTGTGGTAATGTTTGCGTGCGAAAAGAAGGTTTCGGATTCGATTTTCGGGAGGGCAAACTGTTATTGGATTTCTTTATTAGAAAATTCTCAGTCACAGCACGGGGCCTGGAAATGTGCGTAGCAAACGGCAATAGGCTTGTTATCTTTCTCTTATTCTGGCAAAATATCCTTGATGGTGGTGGGTCAACTTTCTTATTTCTTCATTAGACTACGTTTTACCTACTCAAGGAAGCTGACTGCCGCTAATGTCCCTTAATTCCACATTTTTCTACTTGCCTTACGTATGCCTTTGGATTTATGACTAGATCTGTGTTGTGCCAAGTCCCGTACATAATATAGAAGCCTTCTTCTATTGTTCGCGATCTAAAATATAGCTGTCGAAGGTGATTGAACATTGAATCCTGCAACGCCCTTTCTATAACATGAAATAAACATGAGTTTATGCAGGCATATGTTTATATAATATATTTCCAAGAAATTTAATAAAACATGTAAAAGGAACTGACTTAGTTTACTAGTAGCGCAATTGCCTATGAGCTCATATTTTCTCAAAGCAGTCATTTCCTTGAAATATTAGTAAGTAGATATTAGTATTCTGTCGTTAAAACATATCAGTTTTCCTTTGACGAAGATATGAAATAGAAACAAGGAATGAGCATCAGGATTTCAAACCAAAAAAAGAAACGTAAGCATGTGGCCAGAACTAGCGAATGCGCCACGAATGCGCCTCAAATACGCCGGTCGTAATCCGCTTGCGAGCACGCGCCGTGCGTGAACGGCGCAAGAGCCGCGCGCGAGCAAATTCATAACTGACATATACAGTATGAAAGCTACGGAGCTCACTATGCAAGTTTTGCGTGAGTTGCGCCACAGAGGCGGACCAAGCAATTTTAATAACTACACGCCTGCCGCACGTACGCAGCTCGTGAGCGTGTCACGAGCGGCGCATTTGTGGCGCATTCGCCAGATCTGAACACACCCTATGATGATACTGTTAAACGAAACTTTACATAATATAAGATGGACGGCAACTGTGTCAGATTAAACTAAAATAACATCGAAGTGAGCTAAGCGGAGATGAGCGAGCGATGGTAGCCAATCGGATTTTAGTTTTTATTAATATATTCCTTTCAATACGAACGCACACATCTCATCAGTTTGAATGGACATAATACGAATACACATAATATCAATTATCAGTTTGAACAGACAACGCCATATGCTATTGTTGTTAAATTTGTGTAAATCATTAATAGTTGTTGCGATTCTGGTTCTTCTTATGTTTGTGTGTTTTTTTCAATATACTTTTTGCAGTGAATGGGTCTTTATGTAATTGCTCGATGTAGCAATTGATCACCTGGTGAATTTTGTCAATCTTCAGGTCATGTGACCATTGATGATCATTGATAAGATTCTTAAAGTTATGTTTAATTTTCATTGGTTTTTCATGTTTGGAAGCCTATTTTTGAGGCACGTTAAATTTTTGCAAACGTTATTTATTCATATATCACAAGCGGTACATACATTTCCTAGCGTGTGCGTTATAAAAGTTTTAATTATGTAACATCTGCAAGTAACAAGTATAACAGTAACAATCTCATCAAAATCTATACAATACACACACTATTACGTACAAATAAATAAACACACACACACTTCAACAAACTTAGTATTCAATTTCAAGTCTAACAAAGTAATTCTTAATCACGAAACATTTCTACCACGTTGTTCAGCAAATAAACGAATTAAACGTCTTGACGAATACTAAACAAGTCATTTAATAATTAAAGCTTCTCTTCATTATTCACTTGAAAGCCTTGAACATTACTCAACAACTAATCCTTGGCTTTGTATAGCTGTACTAAGTCTAAAACCAGTTAACTAAAATAGTAATGATTTAATTAAGCTGCGGTAATTTCTCTCTGTCGCAAAAAAGAACGATGTTTTCCGGGCTTGCGTCAAAGAAGGGTTGATTATTAAACTAATTTTACTCGGTAATTTTACGGTTAGGAATAAACCCATTTTTCTTTCTGTAATCTTGCCAGAGGTTGCGGTCCACCTGTGTACTCATTAAGACTCCGATGCATCAAGTGGTCTAAAATAAACAAGCTTAAACTTTATATCCGCAGAAATAAAGGTAGAGGAAGGCAGGATTGACTCGAGTTTGCCCTTTTCTATTTGGATTTTTGTATTTGTATTAGCTGTAAGGCATCGACGTTTCAGAGTTACGCTTATACGTATCACGTGTAGCACTTAAAGCCGTGTTAATATATTTGTCATGTTGTACATCTATTGCATATTATAATATATTAAAAACAATTTCATTCATCCTTTCTGGCAACATGTAGGTTTAGTTATGGATATGCTGATGTACACAATATAATCTCACGTAACCACCAACATTTTTTTCTTTCTAGATTTTCGCGGCCCTGCTTTCGTAAATAGTTATATATTAGTAAATATACGTTAGGTTAAGTTAGATTTGTATTTTGTGTAGTGGCCTGCCGTTTCACACCACGGCCCGAAACCACGGCGGGGTCGCGATTGCATGTGTAATCGTGGTTGGTTTAGTCGGTATTACCAGGGTATCTTTTCCCCGGTGAGCCTGACATAACCTCTCCACCACCCCGCAGAGAGGTATGCGTCAAAGCATTCCCCCAGGTAAAAAAATAAATTAGATAAAAAGCAGTGCTCTTTCTGGATGTAAGTTACCATATATTCTTATCTGTTCCCGTGACAACGTGGATGCAAAATTTTGTGATTATCGGTCAAGTAGTTAATGCGTGAAAGCGTAACAAACAAAAAAAAACAAACAAACAAACTCTTATTTTCATTTATAATATTAGTTAGGGTTTATTTAAATACACTTATTCTAAAGCGAATATCGCGAAAGTTAAAGGAGACCCATATTTCGCTTGATGTGGTATTAGGTCCTTGATTATAGTAGGCGAGTCCATTGACGTCTTTTAGACATTGTTTTATAATTTCTCAATCAAAAACCAAAAATTCATTGCCTGAAAAAAAAAATTCGAGATCTCATACATAGCAGTTGCGTTTACCACCGCGACCCTAACGAGGCAGTATTGCGTACTTATTCGTAACAATGTAAGCCTAAGTTTCAAGTTAACATATAATTCCAATTTACAGTATTAAACTCATATTAAAACAGCCCACACACATACATACGTTCAAGACAATAGCTGGCATTCACAATCACATACTACCCATTCTGAGTAAAGTTTCCAACTTTTCCTTCATCTGAATTAGTTCTGATTAAATTCGTCCCGTACCTAAGTTACCTAGTTATATATGGGTACTAGGCTATTACTTGTAGGTAAAATTAGGTAGTAGAGGGTTAATTTGGACTAGTTCAGGTAAAGTCTGTGACAGGCAGTTGCCTATTTAAGCACCTAAACTATTAAGAGTACTGTGTTTTTAGTAAATGTAATGTAAGCAGTTGGTTTAAACTGGAACGGCTTAAACAATGTAACTAAATGTTTCTTACAAACATTACATCGGAGCTCTTGCTCTTGCAAGGCACGATAAGATGTCCAGTTAAAGCTAAAATTTTGTTAAAAGTAAAATACTAAAATACGTTGTACAAATTTTATATCACGGTATATTTAAAAACACAACTTTAAGATAATTTTAAACATATTAACCTATATAGATTTACACTTTTCCCGATGTTTCGGTTGCTTTCTAGCAGTTCCGGTAAAGAGAAGACTAAGATGGTCGTCTAATTGTCTTGTATAAAGTAGTTTATATTCAACGTATAACATTATTTTTTGTAAACGTAAGATAATACGTAAATGCTAACATTTAGTTATATGCGGACTAGGTTAACTAACAAAAGATTGTAGTCGCGGTATTTTTATTAAGATGTAAGTCATGTTTCCAGGCTTTTTAAGAACTGTGCTATCAGTAGGTAGTCAGTAAAATGGTGACCACTTGCACTGGCAGTATAAGGAGCGGTTTTAAAGTATGGCCTCGTCGTTCGTTTTGTTCGAGGACGACTCATATTTGAACTTTTTAGATTTATTCATTAAGTTCGAATGTAACAAGTCTTTTTATATTTTCCTCTTACAAACCTAGTTAATGATAGTTTCTTTCATAATTCATTACGACTTTCACATTTTCTTATTACACACATGTGACCGGATTCTTCCTACAGTCCTCCTCCTACCCAATAGGGTTCTTGTAATGTTTATTGCCAAATATTAGGACATGTGTATATGTATTTATTGTGGTAAATATGTCCGATGTTATTTGTGTAGGTAATAGTCAAAGTATATTCATTTATTCATTTAGGTCACAAAGAACACTTCTGCACGCCAAAATATATAGGTAAATGAAGCAGTAGTGTAATTCTTTCCATAAAGTATTTATTCATAGAAATATATAAGCTGTCTGAGACCTAGTTTTAAAGCCATCTGACTTTTCAATTGTGCAGTCGTTATTTGTTGATCAGTCATTTTACCGCCTGATTATTGATCACCTATCAAAAATTGTCTCAACAAGGTCATAGTGTACTTATGTACTTTAAAGGTTTAGTGATCAGTCAGAGTCTATCTATCTATCACTTTAATGTAATATAATAAAAACACTTTAGATGTGAAGAATTGTCAAATTAATCTTATCAACCCATCCATTATAATAATTAAAATCATCAATATGTCTTCGAGCACTTAATGCACTTAACCACGTTACGCACACATTCACAAAACCCACATTTAAAATTTCGAACGTATTATAACTCTCACACATTGACAAATTCAGGCATGAAGATACAAATATTATGAATATGTCTCTCGCACACATACATATGTGTTTGCATGGACTATTATATCATATAACAGACATGTGCATGTGTGTGTCAGCAAAGCTGTTGAGATTCTTGTATGATTCTGTCAAATAAGCAAGTGTATGTCAGTATATTTGAATGTGTGTGTACGGTGTGTACGCATTTTCTTTCCAGTGTATTCGTGTAAATGTCACGATGATAATGCACAATTTGAGACGCTCGCTGATAAATTGGCTTTTAACTCTGAGTAAGCTTGTTTGGATGAATAATACATCGCCGCTTTGATGCTTCGAAAGGGATAACGGAATGTCGACTCGTCTTTTTTGTCACGTCTCCGTTGGGAATGCCGAGTTTTCATAGCTTAGATAGCTATAGTTAAGTGGAGTGAGGTACACATTTTGTAACTTGAAATAATATGAATCGATGATACATTAAAATGATAGCACTAAACACTCGCTTAGTGAGTGTTTTGAATATTGTTTATTATACTTATGAATATAACATCAGCCATGTATTTTATATACATGGCTGATATTATATTCATAAGCATAATAAACAACTGTCCTACTACTAAACACGTCCCTCTTTTTACTATAAGAAGGGTTAAACCGTAGTCCATCAAGCTGGCCCAGTGCATGATGGTAGGCTTAACTTATCTCAGTAGTTATACTCCATAATATTCTAGATATTTTTAGTACTATCTATCTATCTATCTTATATGGGGGCCAGTCAGTACAGACCGGCGACACTTCGACCCAGTGGGATCTTTTATGTCGACACTCTCCCAATAACGACTGCCATAGATATTCATGACAGCCGGGACCGACGGCTTAACGTGCTCTCCGAGGCATGGAGCAGGCGATAATTGTCAATCAATACGCACATAATTTCGAAAAGTCATATAACTTCCGAAAGTTAGAGGTGCGCGACGTGGGTTCGAACCTGAGACCCTCTGCATTGCAGTCTGTTGGTCTCCCCACTGAGCTATCGCTGCTCTTTTTAGTACTAACTAAGAATATCTAAAACGTTATGGAGAATTCCCAAACATGCAAGTTTTCGCACAATGTTTTTCAACTTCGAAAAATAAGAATTAGTACTAACCTGTAACCATGTGGTTTGGGATCATATTGGGCCTTTTTCTTGGCAGTTCAACGGCCGCCTAGCAGGCAATCAATACTTTATTCTACATTATTCTTACTGACAACTGCAAACAACCATACGGTCCACGTAAGCATATATTTGGCAAAATTTAAATCTTTGTAAATATACAAAACCTATGGTATTATTTATTGATTGGGTAATTCGGACCATTTGGATATGAGCAATAAACAAAGAAACTGTCCAACTCTATATTATAATTTGATAATAATATGGTACCATAAAATGTTTATTTATTAAGTTAAAATATGGCAAAATGGCATTTTCCACCGCTAAAACGCGCACCGCACTAACAGAAATAGTTGTAGAATTACCTATAAATCCTACTTTAAATACATTTTCACTTCAAAGCGTGCAATTTATTTAGGTAACATACATTATATTATATTATACATAATCCGTTATGTAGAAATAAAACAATAGTATTTTGAAAAATTTACCAATAGTATAAATAACCTTAGAAAATTTTACAAAATTTTCTAAGGTTATCAGGTATTAAGGTTATATAGCTTTTTCATACGGAGAATAAAGAAACAGTAATATTAAGTATTTTTATTTGCTTTGTATTTTGTCATGGACGTAAGCCTATTTTCTAAAGGGGTAGATTGTTCTTTTTTGTAACTCAATCTGTGTAGCTGAGTTAAAGCTAAAACGTTAAATACAATTATATTTAACTACTTATTATCAAAAGTGTCACCGAAATTTCAGCTTTGCTCCGTCATTTCCAGTGGGCACACCATTTTCACTGGACACTGTTATGTAGGATACATATGAAGCTTCATGTGGGTGCATGTCACAGATATATTCAGTTCAGCTCTGCTATAGTCAAAAGGGATTTTCAGACGCGTACCGAAATAAATGACATTTCATGAATAACTAAATTACTTCATAGAGGTAAATTTTCTTTATTTTTTATTTCATAACACCGTTAATGCGAGTAGTTTTCCATGATTTTGTTCGTAAAATAGTTTAGTGATGTATATCGTAAAGTCTTAATGGTAAAAGTGTTGGGTCATCTCCAGGATTATAAAATCTCAACTTCCAAAGGTTTATTACTTAATGCCATGTGATAATTAAAAATGTTATTCTAAATATAAGTCAAGCTGTATTGCATTATATACTGAACATATTATTATTTTGACAAAACATACTTTAAATATTGAGCTGGCAAATATATAATTAATATATTAATTTGCGTGCGTCTTTATACAAACAGATAAAAATGTCAAAATTTTCTGATTTGATATTAGCATAGCGATGTTAATCAAGTTTGACATTTCAGTAACATGCTTCATCTACAAGTTTAATCTCGTTAAAATTGTTGAATACGTATCGATAAAAGTAATATTCGATTTACAAACATTTTCAATATCGAGGTTTGCTCCAAAGAAACGACAAAATATTCCAACTATTTCCGTTAAACGTGCACCTTCTCCAATACCTGTAGATATCCACTTCTATTCGTTGTAATTATCTCTGCTAGGAATTACAGACTGGATTTCCTTTATTTTGGCTTTGCTAATAATGATCGTTAAATTCTTCCTTCAATATACTTCTGTTGAAATTCGTTGGGGATTCAATTGCAAGATAGTATAACTAATTCCCGGGACATTATAGCAGCAAAACTCATTGCTTTCCATGGTCAGCACTGTTGAATCAAGTTACAAAGGTGTTACTTAGGCTAAATTGTGAGATAGATTAGTGTCATCTGGGCATACAGACAACTTATATTTGTGATATACCTATCCACGCGACAGGGAAGGGTTATCATACTCGTCAAATTATGAAAGGAACTGAGACAATTTTAATGTCTTTACTCATATTATATACCTTTTGTAAAGTTTTCTCCCGCAGTAGGTATACCTAGTAGGTGTTACTGTGTCCAGGGGGTATTTACAAATATGTTAACACTTGGAACACCAGGACTCGTAACAACTACACACATCAAAAGTATCTAGGGATCAAGTACATTTTTAAGTATAAAAAACTATCAAAATATATATTTGCCAAATCTAGTCTTCCAGACTAGCTTTTTACTTTAATTCCTATGTTTAAGTTATTAAATTAACCCTATATTTTACAAAAATTAAGAATATTTGAAATTTATGCAAATTGTGAAATATTAACCCTAGTCTTCAAGTAAATGGAAAAAATAGGCAAAAATGAGGATCTTTTATAATTTTTATTTTAAAGATTAAAAAGTTAATAGTCTGTGTTTTCACTATTGACACAAATAACACAATCACAGCGATTTAGCATGCTTAAAATCAGTTTATCAAAATCTCTTTGAGGAATGGCCGCCCACGTTCTTTGTAACAAGTCAAAAAGTTGTTGTGGGGTATGTACGGAATCCATATTCGGCAGAGCTCTTCTTTGGAGTATATCCAATGCGTGTTCAATTGGGTTGAGATCTGGAGATTGAGCAGGCCACGGCAGGACGTTGATACGAGCATCGGCAAGAGTACGTGTTACGACTCAAGCCGTGTGTGGACGTGCATAGTCATGCATTAGTTGAAATGAATCATCCAACGAGTTTTGCAAAGGGATGATCACGCCTGAAACAATCCTCTTCGCATAAATCTGAGCATTGAGGTTGCCCCTGATTCAAGTGAGATCGGTTCTTCTACCGATCCAAATACCGGCCCAAACCATTATTGTTCCACCTCCATATGAATAAACTTCCTGAGAAAATTTCAAATGTTCTTGACGCCCAGAAGTTCTCCAAATCCGAGTACGTCTTGTATCTGGTCTCACACCGAAATGAGATTCATCGGAAACGCAAACACAACGCCAGTCTTCTTCCTCCCAATTTCTCTGTTCGCGAGCCCATTGCAAACGGGATCTACGTTTGCAGGGTGCTATAGGTGGAACCCTCGGCGGCCTTCGGGAACGCAAACCCACTTCACGTACACGATTTCGGACGTTTGGTCGCTTATCAGCAAGCCTGAAGAGCTGTGGAGCCTCGTAGCTAACATCATGGCGGTCATATTACGATTCTATCGAGCAGTATTTTGGATGTACCGGTCCTGTCTGCGAGTGATGATGCAAGATCGTCCTTCATGTCGCTCGGCTGCGCTGCCCGTGATACAATAGCGTGTTATAACGCTCCAGAGACGAATTATATCGCTCTGTGTAGTGCCAAGAGTGACAGCCACAGTACGTTGCCTGGAACCAGCTTGCAACGATCCGACTGCTCTCATCATCTCTTCTCGTGTTAAATGATGTCTTCGCTACAAATTGATGCAGATTTTTTCAGTTCCGATGCAGAAATTGTAATGGTTTTATAAAAAACGCTATTATACACTTTTATATAAATCCTGATTGACAGATGATTATCTATTTTATTCGAAATTTAAAGAAAATTATATTTTCAAATATTGAAATCACTAAAAAGAGCCAACTACAATAAAAAAAGTTAAAATAATAATCCTCAGTTGCGGTGAGCCTCTAAAACGTATTTGATCCTTAGACTATTTTGATGTGTTTATTTGTGAATCACATTTTTTGCACCGTGTTGGGTCGTGAACCCACTATACTCGGCGCAATAGCAATGCCGGTTTAAGTGGTCGTCTCACTAAAACCGCTATACCATCCACGCAGTCAAATTTAACATTGGATTGTTACTATCAATATAGCGCCCTCTTTCTGTTCACTGACTTCTTGTATAGGAGATAGTTCAATAAGATCAACATGTCTTGAAATTCTTTAAAAGGTAATGTTATCGTAACCATGTAAACCAATTTGTTTTTTAAATAATCTTTTAAATTAATACCACTGCTGTGGAAGAACAAAGTTCAGCACTGGTGTAACAGAAGGCCGGATTATACATTAAATAACAAGCAATGGTTAATTATCTTCTGTCTGTGGCTTTAGTCGCATAAATGCCACGGGAACGCATTCCAGGATAAAAATGTCCTATGTATTAATTCAGGGCATGGACTATTGTACAAACACATTTAACGATTTACGTGATCGAGAAATAAACATACAAACCTCCAAACATCTTTATAAAATTTAACATTTATAATATTAGTAGGTAAATTACCTTGGAGTTCAATAAAAATATATTGTAATGTATTTCGACTTGTATAATTAATTCATGACGTCCTTTACAATTAACAAACTTGGGCTAACTAGGAACGATTATTAGAATTGATTCGGAGGTCTCGAAAGTCCCATATTAGGGAGTTTTCACTTGGCTCCCTACAGGCTATCAATTTTAATTAGGGCCAACGCTCGTAAATGGAAATTACTCTACAATTTGAAATAACTTCGTTGGATCGAGTCAAGATTAGTTTTTGGACTGACGTGTACCTGTATTGTTTATGTTAAAATCAATTTACTTATTAATTCTATAAAGGTTGCCATATAGAAATTTATTTAATTTTCTATTAAATTTACTTTAAGAGGATAGAACAAAATTGATTATGAATGTTTTCTAAAGAACTCTCAGGACTCTGAGAGACTCTGAGAACTGTCAATGCTAAGTAGAAAGACCTCTGATTGCACTTCTTTCAAGACACATCTCTTAGGAGTACCGAAAACGCTGACTACTACGGACAAACAATACAAGATAGTTCAATTGTGATCTTCTGTAATGTAAAGGTAGGTACTTAAAAATTATTAGGCTTTTCTTTCTATACATACAGCAATTTCTTTACATACTTACCCTACCTTTATGAGCAGCGATACCTCAGTGGGGAGACCAACAGACTGCAATGCAACGGGTCTTGGGTTCGAACCCACGTCGCGCACCTCTGACTTTCAAAATTATGTGCTCATTGATTGACAATTATCGCCTGCTCCGTGCCTCGGAGAGCACGTTAAGCCGTCGGTCCCGGCTGCCATGAACATCTATGGCAGTCGTTATTGGGAGAGTGTCGACACAAAAGATCCCACTGGGTCGAAGTGTCGTCGGTCTGCACTGACTGGCCGCCACATAAGATACATACAATATTCAACAAAGGACAATTACCTTATTAGTTACTAGCTAATAAATAACATCAGAACATTGTTTATAAAGAAACTTCCATTTTGACTATATCGCTGTCATCGGAACAAGAAGCCATTGTCAAAGAATATTACTTCCCTTGACAGGTGTATGATACAATACGTGTAATGCTCACAAATTGATGGATAGGAGCTCGTTCCCAATTTTCATTCACGCTGTCGGCTTTTTGTCAGACATTTTGTCGGAAGATGAATCGAGTGATGAGTGTGCAATAATTATTGAATTTGGGTAGGTTTATCTATTGCAGCGTGTTATACGTGAGTTAATGTAAATAAATTGGTAGGTATAGTCATAAACCGACTTCACGCAGAGTATAGGTATACCGACACGACAATTTTTTTAAAGATTACTATCAATTTGGGTGTCGAATTCTAGTATTTTTATTGCATCTCCGGCTAAGCTAGAATACTTGTATTAGGAGTGGGTTCACGTTTTGAGTGTGGATGTCATGTCATTTGTATTGGTTGTTTGAATGATTTAAAGATCACCAGTAACACATGAGCACTGCCAGAAAAAAAATAAAATAATAATAATATTCTACCACATACAACACCGTCTAGCCCAAACTAAGCAGAGCTTGTACTATGGGTACTAGACAATGGATAAACATACTTATATACTTTTTTTTTTGTAAATACATACACATTATACATAGAAACACCCAGACCAAGACAAACATCCATGTTCATGCACACAAATGTTTGACTTGTGCGGGAATCGAACCCGCGACCTCAGGCGTGGCAAAAATCTAAGATTTATGTTTTTGGACTTTAATCTGTTGGACCCAAGACTCAGTCAGAATGCTATTTTCATTGTGTATGGCTTCTTTCCAAATTTCCATATTTTCGCCACTGGACTCGCGAAGCATACGAAAAAATAAAGGTGGCGAGACCATTTTCCTTCACTAGATTTTTTACATCTTACTAGTATTTTACTATATACATATGTGGATAAATATAATGATTAAATATCTTTAGAATAATCCAAGTCGAAGACCGAAGAGTGAGCTGAAAATTACTCTTGTTTAACTAATATCAACACACACAAGGTTACCAACTGAACTATTTTAGAACGCTTTAATAGATAGGTACACAACGAAATTAGAGACTGTCAATTCACCTTACGTAAGATCAAAATTAGGTTTGTCCCTTACCTACAAACTACACGACAATTAATTGAACTCGTTAATTACTGACAAGGATTGAGACTAAATGCTGGCTCAGAATTTACTCTAATCTAGTTTAAATTTAAGTCAGTCGGCTCTTGGCACCGATAAGTATTCATCAAGTTGGATCCAAGGTCTTTGGCATATAAATAAGAGTTTGTTGGCCAAGCAATTGCTTATCGTGCCAAGACGCTGGACTGGTTACAAGGGAGTATTATTTATTAGATTGTTTCTAAGATGTTATAATAGAAATATAGGGAAATAGCGATCTATTGGCTAACCAAATATTGTTAACACCACTGAGGTTAAAAAAGAACAAACTTAAAATAACTTAGTCTAGTGTCGCAATTCTCACAGGTATGCTTACCTGATATGAGATAATACAAAGTAATAATAGCTCATGTGGTGCTCTACATGAGCTGTTATTGCCCTGTGTTATTTGAATTTCCAAAAAATAAATATTTTAAAGATGGGAAATATGTATAACATCTATTACGTGAATCTTATTCATTGAAATTAAATTATATGACGTGAAATGTGTTTTATGCAAAGACTAGTGGTTTATAATATTGAACAAATAAAAAAACGAGAGACGAAACGAATACCTATCGAATGTTTCATTAATAAGATTTATTCCTATAATTAAAATATATTCAAGTTATTAACAGAAATAACTGAAATAATGAAATTCAAATCTAAACCTCTTTCAATTGCGAGTTATTACATTAGGCCTTATAAAAGCTGCTACAGTAATACATTTCTTTAAAAAAATGCACAATGGTAAAAACCGTGGCGCAATTTTCAAGTACAATTTTGGTAGTAAACTTTCAAACCACATCATATTACAACAACTTCGTCAGTTGCCATGTGCCCAAAAAACTTTAATACAGTTCTTGACGAGAAAACCCCAGGCCTTATTTAACCAGACATAATAATCCCTCTACCTTATTACTAGCAAACCAACAATTTTTCACGGGAAAAAGCCCAAAATATATGAATTCACCTGAGACCAACGGGGTTACGTAAAAAAATACATTTGTGAGGACCTCTGAATAATTCTGAAACAAAAACATGGACGTCATAAAGCGGTACAAAGGTTAATTTATGCCATTCCTCAAATTCCACTGTATGTACTAAGGAGCTGTTCACATTTAGTGTATAGATTGCTGACTATCTATTTAAAGAAACTAGTAAACATCTGTGATACTTTTGTTTTTAGAAAGATTCAGTAGACTTTTAAATATATATGTATATTAATAGCAGTCCAAATTTTTTTTATGTTTTTATACTGTTATTATTAATTTCAATAAATAAGTAGTATATAATATTTGTAAATATAAAGTATCCCAAATGATTTCTCAATTGCGAGCATTTTTTAGGTACTTGTCCCGTTGTATTAAGAATACGTTCACATTAGTAGCGTAATGGGTGAATATTACACCCTCGTAGTTCACTCCATCAATTCTAAATTCAGTGTGTAGGGGGCGTTGTTAAGTGTAAGAAATGATAGTCACATTGATATATACCTTCTTTACTGGTACCAGAAACTTATAATAGATATACAAAAATAAACTACATAATTAGGTACGCGACCTAGCTGAGCGGGTGTGGGGAGACGACTGCTGCGCTGCACACACACTGCGCGCCTTGTATATAGAATTAATGCGTCAGCAGTCTGTCTCTACACAATATGTGTGTCTACACAGTGCTTTAACCATGCATTTCAGAATCCTAGTAGTTAAGAACATCTTTGGATATATATATCATACCTCTTTGTCCTTACTGCTCAAATTTAATTAGATTCTATGTGTTAGTGGATGAACTGCCATCTCGAAGATATAGCTTTAATCTACGTACAGCTATTAGATCTAATAACACTTCATATTTTCTAGAAATTCTGTCGCATGCCACATTTTGCATTTTAATGTCCCTGAATTCGTGAGAGGATTTAGACTAACTACGTATAATATGAACTAAATTGTTATACTACGTAAAGAGCCGCGTAGGGTTCAACTAATACATTAGTGCATCCTTGGGGGTCTTGTTGTTATCAAAGAAGATTTCTTTTAAATTGCTTTTATGATCTTTATCGACAAATAAAGGCTTAAAATTTTGAACGCTATTACAAATGCTACATATCAGATCTATTTATTTTTCTCATTTAGTCTGTAGGTACTAATCTAATGGTGTGTAGATAATTATCGATTAAACATTCAGAATGTTCCAATGTACAAGTGGTTTGAATGTATTTGAATTATTGAACGTTATTCAAATGGTCTAATTGTTGATTCACTATTTTAGCCTCTAATGACCGGAATCATTTGAATGTGGTTTTCTGTAATATTTCGTAATAAGCTAGGCCAATTTTTTTAAATGCAGTTTAATCTCTGAACTAATATAATTGAATATCTATTTTGTTCTAATATTGAATTGGTACGTAGATAATATATTTCCATGTTTCCACAGACATAAATACTAATATAATTATTTTCCTAACATTTATTAAGACACAAAATGAACAAGATCATCACATAGTGGCAAAGAGAATACTTGCGTACTGTAATCTTAAGAGTAAATTTAAAAACAAGTTGATGAGGACAAGTAAAGAGAAATATGCAGAAGGTTATTTAAAATGCTGACCAGATCAGTATAATTAATCACTTAATTATGTCCTGAAACCGAAACAAATTAAAAACGTATGTCTAGGTCAATCAGGCTAATTATAGAGATATTTGATAAAATAACCAGCCTTATCACTAGAGTATCTTTCCATCAGGAGTACAAAAAATAAGACATAGACACAGAGGTACATAGAAAAATGAATGCTTGCATATTCCAAAAATTATACTACGTTAGCTGAATTCTTAGGTCTTACATAATAGGTAGCGTACCTATAGCTGTCAAAAGAACACATTTCTAGACTCCATATTTGTAACTGTAATTTTACTTTGTCTAGTTCAGTTCATGAAATTTTGTTCGGGTCGGCGCGTTAATAAATATTCATAGAATTAGCTTTCAGAACATTATATTTATACCACTAAGGAATGGATTTTTTATTACCAGATTAGCTTCATGTAGAAATAATCAAAATCGACAACTACAATTGCCCTCAAGGCAGCAAATAAACATTCGAAATGCTGAATATGAACATACCCTTATTATTGGGTGCGAGAAGAGTATCTGACGTGATTTGTGTACTTTATGTATGAAAATAGTAGCTTAAAAGGGTTTGTTGGCTGCGGTGTGAAAAAGTTTTTTTTTATATTTATACAGTAGTATATATATTTAGTAGTTTTATTTTGTCGAATAAAGGAACTCCTTACTTGGAGTAATATTTTTATGTGATATTAATAATGTTCTTTATTTGTTTTTCTGTTTTTATCCTCATATTTTGTTTATACCTTACTAATTAATAATTAATAAAAAGGGTAACTACTAGTCTATTACGGCTTGGTGACGTTCTAGTGGATTTAATATACACAACAAAATCATTTTGGGAAAGCTGCAATCTGTTATTTATTTGTAGAAGATGAAATAAACATTTTGTTGTTATTATTTATATTTTATTATGTTTTCCTGTAAAGAAAACGTGACTAATATCTACTATTAATCATAAATATATTAAAAACCTTACATATACCATAATTAAAAAGAGGATGCAAATACTTTTTATATGATTCTTACATAACTTTTTATACGATATATTCTGATCACATCCTTACATGCTGCCATCACATCCTTAATTTCTCCGATTACATCCTTAATTTTATAGTCACATCCTTTTACATCTCTAAACCCACTAAACAAACAGAATTTTATTATTATAAGTACTAAACAAATTACGGCTATCCTAAATAAAGCAAGTACATTCATACATAACGCCTGTGCATAAAAAAGGTTCAAAAAATGAGATAGAAAATTATAGGCCAATCTCTAAATTATGTATACTGGCAAAAGTCTTCGAAAGAGTTGTTTATGATCAAGTTTATGCCGCGATCAGAAATTCTTTTAGCCCTTCGCAACATGGTTTCTTGCGGGGTCGTTCCACGGTATCAAATTTGGTTTTGTTGAACGACTATCTCACTGAAAGTATGGATGGTGGGGCACAGGTCGATGTCGTTTACACTGATTATAGTAAAGCTTTTGATAGGATCGACCATAATATTCTAATATCTAAACTTTCTGGCATCGGCATAAGAGGTGACCTTCTCAGATGGTTTGCCTCCTATTTGGAAAATAGATCTCAGGCGGTCGTTGTAAGTAACTACATATCTAGCTGGGTTTCTATTCCTAGCGGCGTGCCGCAAGGATCCTTGATCGGCCCTTTGCTCTTTATTATATATGTAAGCGACATCGACTCTTGCTTCCTCAGTTCTGGTCTTCTGTCATTTGCTGACGATATGAAGATTTATTCTAAAATATCGACAGCAAATGATATGGAGGCTCTTCAGGCAGATCTGTCACGTCTTGATGATTATTGCAAGGTTAATAAGCTTGACCTTAACCCAGCTAAGTGCTCAGTAGTGACCTTTACCAGGAAACGATTCCCACTATTAACTTCTTATGCGCTAAAAGGTCAAGTGTTACCGAAACAGAATGAGATTCGAGACCTCGGAGTCTGCCATGACGCGAAGCTGCTATTTGATGTGCACATTGAGCAAATTATCTCCAAAGCCTCGAAAGCACTTGGTTTTGTCATGAGGATGTCCAAGTGCTTTAAAAAAGCTAAAACTTTTAAAATATTATACTGTGCGTTCGTAAGGAGTCACCTTGAATATGCCTCTCAAATTTGGAATCCGTGTTACCATAAATACATTGATCGCATAGAGAATATTCAAAAACGTTTTATAAGGTTTCTATGTTTTCGTCTAAAAGTGCCGTATAGTTCTAATATTTACTTACAATTATGCAAAAAGTTTCATCTTCAGCCACTTGTACATCGTCGTCAGTTGGCTGACTTTTCATTCATGTTAAAGATCATATCCAATGAAATTGATTGTCCCTACTTATTGCAAAAATTGCATTTCAATGTACCTCAAAGATCGGTTAGATTTAACCCGCCTATTTCTATCCCGTTTTCATCTACAAACTACAGACAAAATACATATATGGTGCGAGCTATCAAGGATTTTAACAACATATGTAAGGAAAACTCTTTTGACCCTTTTAATACTAAAAGCAACGTGGCACGCGTGCAGCTGAACCTTAAATTCTTCAAGTCTTAGTAATAAGCTAGTCCTTTACATTTCATATCTTCATATCTTAATTGACTATCCGTGAGAACCTGTAATTGGCTTACTACTTCATATATCAGTTACCTATTTTTATTGTTATAGCTGTTGGTTTTCCAAATGATAAATAAATAAATAAATACATTTTTAAACCAAAACGTACATATCATAACAATCTTACGATAAATTTATATCACATATACGCCTTAAGAGCTACATAAAATTTATTCATACTTTTTATGTTCATATTTATATAGTGCTATAAAATACTCGTTAGAAAACAAAATAACTGTCTGAGCGATAGTAAAAGTCGAAAGAAATATGAAAACGTCTGCCAATAACAAACTCACTGAATAAGTGATGTTTACTGCCCAACTTGTAAATGGTACTTTTACAGCTAAGTACTACAGGGACACAAAAACCTTTATGAATATTACAGGATCGGGCAGTTGTTTTTATATATGACGGAATAAAATAAATGTTTGAGTGTTCTGAGATGTATGTTAATTATTCCAGTAGTATTCAAGAAATGCCTAATTTTTATCGTATTATTTGAAATCGGATAATATATTATTTTTAATATTTGAAAACAATCGCAATGTATGTGCCGCAAATAATTAACGCAAGTGATTATTGGAAAAGATCTCATAAGAACCATTCTTATTTTAATATCTTATTCCTTTCGTTTATTCACCACTCAGTAAAGGAATAAACAAAAATATTACGAACATAATCATATATTCTGCTACTATAAACAAATACAGTTTTGCTATCCGTAGTATTGGTTCCGCACTTAAGAAGAATTTAAATGGTTAAGATAATGATACCTATATTGTCCTATGTTTGCAATTGGATTGATTTAAAATTAGATTATTCTTAAAAATAAAACGTAACCTTCACACGGTATACAACTGCTCTAGTTGTGCCATAGCATACATCATCAGCATTGATATCTGTAAGGTTTTGAAAATTATAAATGAAAGATAAAACAATAATTTGTGAAATTACTTTTAACTAGGCTAGGCCATGCTTAGTTTTAGCTAATGCTACATTTGTGTAATCTGAGCGTATCTGTCCTTTGGAGAATACGTAATGTAATAGCAGTCGTTAACCCAAATTACACTCTTAGTTTACTTGAACAATTCTGGCACAAGTTTAATCTCTTTACATGAAAGAAAAACCCAACATTGCTGCACTGAGGCTAAAATCAATGTCTACGACGTAGGTCGTAACTGCTACAAGAAAAGTGCTACGCCGTAGACAGCTACGAGCTTCTACAAAATTACTGAAACTGCTGACACTAAAAGTTCAAAACAAAATAAATCCCCGTCTAATGTTGACACTAATCTTACAAGTACTCGGCTCGCATATGCGGTATCATTCATAACGTATTCGGCTAATGCATTCTGGTTCTAGCAAAACTTGGCACGCCACCTAAATGCATCGGTTCTGTACTACCAGGCGTATTGCAATATTATTCTTTGAATATGGCTTTTATTTCGTTTATCTTTAAAAATATCTTAAAGTGGTGCAATCATGTTGAATAGGAAAAGATCGTTGTGAGTTGACAAATGGTGCAAGTATGTGTGTGTGTGTGTGTGTGTGTGCGTGAAAACTGCACAATGCAGTCTATTAGACAAAATTCAAACACAAAATAAAACATCACCTTAATGTAATTAACTTTTATAAGCTCTTCTCACGCTCACGCTCTAGATAGTTATACCGACTCCGGATCCATATTCAGATTAATAAAACGGTACAAGGATTATTTTCAAATAAGATATTGTTATGTACAGATCATGGTGTGACATAAACTTTTTATCTGACCTTTAGACCAGCTTGAACCTGCGATACACCTCTAATTAAAATTATGTATCAGCAGGCTTATTTTCTATAGGGATTAATTGCTCTAGTCTGTAGGCTGAAAAATATATTTTGTAACTCGTTATATCTATCGGTAATTTATGCTAACGAAATGAATGACTTATTATCCAAAAAATATGTACGCAGTCTACTACAAAATTCAGGCAACGCTTTATAAAATATCTTACTTAAACTGAACTTGCGTTTAATGGCACTTATATTCAAGAGAATAAAGCAAGAGCTTTATTTCAACAACTAACAATTACGGGTGATTATAAAACCACAAAGAACTTTCTCGAAGGTTTTCAAAGACCTCTTGCCACTAAGGGTTGAACCCCTTTTGTTAAATCTTGCAGTATAATAGATGCAGGTAGGGTAATTCAAACAATTCAATTATAAGAAACCACACGAGAATAATATATTTGACTTTAATACCGGACACAATGAATAATTATCCACTTGTGAATCTGTAACGAATTGGTACAATTTATCATTAAAATCATTTTGCACTCCTCAAATGAATGAATGAAAAGATGAAAAGGGAGAATTATAAGATAAATTGAGTTGCAGAATCGATGTTGAAGGTAATTAATACGCTGTTTAATAAACTGTTGCTTCGTGTTGTTTAATAAAGTTATGCTTATTGCAACCTGTTAATTTTTAACAGGACTGCTATATAATATTGTCTTCTATTTACGCGAATATTATTCATTGAAATTAAACTGCTATATACGGATTTTATCGCGTTGTTTATTTGACACTTTATTACAAAATTTTGAAAATTGTTACACTACTACTACTATTAAACTTTACTAATTTTTAAGCTAATTAAATTATTATTAAACTATTTAGATTTATTTTGATTTAATGATAAGTTTGCGGGAATATTTGTGGTTGATGTGTCTCAAAAGGTTCAATTGCACCTTAGGCAGTGCTTTGAAAATAATTCCAGAATAATTTCAATAGGCTCTATGTGGGATCTAAAAACAAAGCTGGTAAAATATGGGTATTGGGTATAATACACCTTTAGTTACGACTTTAGAGAAAAAAAGCGAGAGTACCTGCGTATGTGTTTCTAGACATTTTCTGGTTATATTTTGTTTGTGTTCTAGTTTTGTGCTAGATTTATATAGGATTCTCTAAAATTTTGGCTTGCTTATATGCTAGGTTATTTTCGCGGCTTTTCTATATCCTTTTCTGGGCTCTTGATAACGTGTATACGAAATTTCATGCTGATTGGTCGAGTAGTTAAGGCGTAAAAGTAACAAACTAACTCACATTCGAATTTATTATATTAACTTAAGATAAATTTCACTTATCTTGAATTTATAGCATATAATACAGTTTAAGTGAAAACAGGTAAATAATAATAATTATATGATGCAATCGGAGTAGGGCCAGTGAGATTGTTACTGTATTTCACCTATAAGGCTCTTCAATTCAAAAGGATTGGAGTACCTACTTAAAGATTGGATGAAAGGAAAACCTTTCATCCTCTGTTTCAGACCTTTTTCCAAGCGTTGGCAACGCGCAATTGATTCTCTTGGAATTGAAAGTGATATATATCGTATAAAGCACGAGGCGCATTAATTTTTTAAATGCCCGCTCACCGTTTAAATTCTGTATTGCAAAGGACTTTACAAACAACAGACACAAAGGATACCTATACTCAAAACCATCATTTTGATCACACAATTTTTCACCCGTGTGGGATTTTTATGCACGACAATAAGCGTAGTGATAGTAGTGAGGCGACCACGTAAACAGCTATGCTGTATGATACTTAGCCTTTGCTTGCCTTCATATTTAAAGCAGTATAAGTGCCTACTATCTAATTGAAACGGTACCTACCACCTACATGACACTGCCTTTAACCAATCACCAACCCAAATAGCTTCATTTATGTATTAACATAAATAATACGGAAGTAATGGTTTACGGAAACGGTACGGAAACTGAAAAATAAGCGATTCTAGTCACGAAACGGAGTTGTTACGTTAAAAGGGGAAAATAACAAAAAAAAACCATTGTGAAAATTGCGTTGACAAATGACGTCATATTTTATCGCTCGGCTGCTGTTTTAGTCACGATTGATACACGCATAATGAAAGCTAAATCAGAGCGTAACGCGCATGTCATCTAGGAGAAAGACTCATTGGTCCTGTGGTATATGCTGGTAGCTAAACGTGAGGATTATGTTTCTATTTTCGAGTCGAGTAGAGTTTTATTGGGATGTTATGTTAGGCATTTCTTGATAGCAGCATGAACTTCAGAAACACCTTCAATAGATATCTAGGAGTATCACACACATTCCGACACCAATGGTTTCAAGTCTTGTAACAGGGGCGAGCCTATTGCCATTTACTGAGCACACTTACAGACTCTATGCTATAGCTGGAAAATTTTTGGCAGAAAAATTCCATAACAATTTGCCTGACCTGCGCATCGCACCCGAGTCCCCATGCACAGCAGTCGCATACATTACTGCACCGCCACTAAAGCAGTCCAAAATATGACCGTTAATTGCAATAGCTTACGTAGAATTTTAACATAGCTAGCTAAATATAAGTTTAATCCTGACTCCAAAGATACTCGGATGTATCCAAAGGGATACATCAGAGTTATACAAGCGTCAGTCTGTGCAACGGGCTTCTTGAAAATACGCATTTGTGATATTTTCATCAGTCAGTATTGTAGCCTTTGTTCGCCATTGAAGAGATAACATCCATGGTAAACAAGGGCAACCTCCAAAGATTTACACAAAGGTTTATTTTGCTACTTACAAACAGCCTTGACCTGGTCAAAGTGACGGGTAGTCATTAGATATAATATAAAGGTTTCCCGTCTCTGACGAGGTCATCTGTCTATCCAGCAGAGAGTCATAATCGTTACTATTCTTTTTAACGTAACTTTCTTAGTAAACGTTATTCCATTATGACTCGAAGAGTGATCAATTCTTTTTAATCAGTCAAGTCTTAAAATACCTGACAAGATAAAAACAAAATGTCTACCCAATTACCCGATTGCGACTCAATAGGTTAAACAGAAAACCAATTGGATAAAGTCTATGTTGCAGATATATATGACGCATGCTGAGGCATGCTAACATAATCTCACAAAGCATGCAGACTTATTATTTTTCTTTTTACACTAAAATTATATAAAGAATAAATTTATCTTATTTTTAGAGCTTTTACTCGCATTTCCTTTATTTTCCACGTCACTAGATCGACCCTTAAGCTATCAGTCAAATAAGGTAGATTGTACCCACCAAACGTTTTGCAGGTCAAATATTTTAGAGTCTCCCCGTGACCATGGCTGCTGAAAAGCAACCGAAACGTCGGGGAAAGTGTAAAAAAAAAAAAAAAAAAAAAATCTAAATAGTTTAATAATAATTTAATTAGCTTAAAAATTAGTAAAGTTTAATAGTAGTACTTAGTAGTGTAAAAATTTCCAAAATTTTGTAATAAAGTGTCAAATAAACAACGCGATAAAATCCGTATATAGCAGTTTAATTTCAACAAATATTTTATTCTAAAAATCCGTCTTTTTGTAGAACGTCTTTGAACATTGATGGATACGCGGTCACAAAGAGCAAGGAAAACAAACAAGATTCATATATTGTCTGCATTTTTCTTGTATGTGCTTGTAGTTTATTTTATACACCTACTTTATTGTACATACATAATTATATTATGACTGCCTCAGTGGCGCAGAGGCTGTGAATGCGACAACTGTGCATGGAGGTTCAAACCGCTTGTAGGACAAAATGTTTTTGGGTTTACTTTTAATGAACTCTTAATAGCAGCACGAATAATAGAGCTGTGCTCGGTAATTAGGTGTGAGACTTTAGCTTTATTGCCTTTTGCTTTCTGATTGTCGCATTATTATTACTAGAGTCCGCCTAGTGGTCGAAATTCAACATTATATTCATTAATCATTATTGAAAATTTGAGGAAAACATAACAATATGTATAAGAATCATTAAATACTTTCTACCTGCATTAAAAAGTAAATGGTTCTTTTTTAATGATAACCCTAAAGATTGACATCAAATATAATAAAGAAAGTCAGTTAGCAAATAAAAAAGAAAATAGTGCTAAGCTGTTTTGTTTTTGCCTATATATGTTTTATCTATTTTATTTTTCTTACCGGTGAATATATCGCTATTATCCTACTCAACGTTCAAAGCACATAGAATTGAGGTCAACGGATAACATTACCAAATACAAAAACCAAAATAAAGTAACAATATATTGCTACCTAACTTATCCAATTCTTGGTAAGATTTTTTTTTTATACAACTCTGTTGTCAAATAATCATACAGCCCACCTGATGGTAAGTGGTCACTGTAGCCTATGGACGCCTGCAACACCAGAGGCATCACTTGTGCGTTGCCGACCCTTTAAGAAAGGAATAAGAGAAGAAGGAAGTGGGAAGGAGAAGGAGCGTTTCTTGGCATAAACATAGACGCTTTACTTAACTGGAAATCGGAGCTGTCAGATATAGTCAATACATTAAGTTCATCCTGCTATGCCATTAAAACTTTGAGAGAAGAATCGACTAATGACCAGTTAAAAATTGTCTATTACGCTCTAGTGGAATCCAAACTTAGATATAGTATCCTGTTATGGTGAAATAGTTATAAGTATAACATTAACTCAGCATTTGTAATATTCACTATTCTTAATATTGTCTTCTGTTTACGCGAGTATTATTCATTGAAATTAAACTACTATGTACGGATTTTATCGCGTTATTTATTTGACACTGTATTACATAATTTTGAAAACTGTTACACTACTACTACTATTAAACTTTCAGCAGCCATGGTCACGGGGAGTCTCCCCGTGACCATGGCTGCTGAAAAGCAACCGAAACGTCGGGGAAAGTGTAAAATTAAATTAAATCTAAATAGTTTTAATAATAATTCAATTAGCTTAAAAATTAGTAAAGTTTAATAGTAATAGTAGTGTAACAGTTTTCAAAATTATGTAATAAAGTGTCGAATAAATAACGCGATAAAATCCGTATATAGTAGCTTAATTCACAATTCTAATTAAAAAAAAAAACATTATTAGTTAATTGTATGTTTTTAATATTATTTGTATATGTATGTGCACATTAAGTATGTAAGTTTAAAATTCTACACAAAGTTTTTTGTATTGAATAAATGACTAATGACTAATAATAATGACTATTCTGTGAGAGGGAAATCCTTCCCCGGTCGAGCTGGCCCATTCTTGCTGAAATCAGTGAGGCTCTACTACTCAGAAATTTTTAATAGCAGCTTGATGTTTGGAGCTTGGGCGCGTTGTATACGCTCGTGTCTTCGAAAAGCAGGTAAAGCCGTTAGTGATGTATCTGATTTCTTTGGTTGTATCGGGTTGCCATTCCATTGGACTATGTGTTCCATTGGACTATGTGGGTTATGGTATTAAAAGTGCATTTGTGTTTGCTAGCCAACTTGTGTTTTATTACATCTCATAGCCAGTCTCCGGTAAGATTGACCGTCGTGACCTAAATTCTGTCTGGAAGACCCTTTTTTATTTGACATTTGATAGCTGATAGTTGAGTGGATTATAAATGCTATAAACATATATTTTTTATAATTACTTTATCGCTTTTGTAAATCCATTCAACTAAATATAAAATTCTTGGAGATTTTCCGTAACCACACGAGTTTTGGAAGTTTTCTATAAGGCCACATTAAAATGGTGATCGGTAATCAATTGCGACCTAACCAATGGGATGTGGCTGCGTTATTAACCATCACTTAATTATTTAGAGATGAACGCATTTTTATGTTTCTGTATTTATTACTTCTTAAAGACAATTTTTTTTCTAGGCTACTTCTGCACTAGTATAAATTTCCTGTATCGCGGGGATCTTAACAAACATTCAAATAACGGACATAAAGAATATCCAGACTCGGAACAACCATTTATGAACCAAACAAATTTTTGTCCCGTGTGGGATTCGAACCGACAACACTCAGCGAGGAAGCAGTGGTGAGGCAACCACTTTAACCACTATACCATCCGTGCAGCATTAAATTAAATAGTTCACGTATGGTAACGCTCTTGTACTTGTTTTTAGAGTTCGCAAAAACTGTAATACAACATCTTTGTCTGTCAGTCTGTTACAACATTGTATACAACATTCAACTCAAGAACCATAAGAGTTTTGTAAAACTAAATATACTAACACTCGCCTCAATATATATACTTAATATTTGTACCTTTGTGTATAAAAATATCCATACCTTCTCTACAAAACACGATGTCCACGATATAAACACTCGCAATAAAGATAGACTACACTTACCACCATCCCGAATAAAGATGTTAAATGAAAGTCCTTACTACATGGCAGTAAAAACATACAATAAGTTGCCTAAAACTATAAAAGATGCCATTACCCTACCTTTATTCAACAAGCAAATCAGAACCTATTTAATGAATGCGTGCTATTATTCAGTTACAGAATTCCTAGAAAATAAATAAAATTTTAAAAATTAAATTAATTACGATCCGCAACCTTGACTAAGACCCTATAAAAACAATATAATAAATAAACCTTGAATAAAGAAAAAACATAATTGTGATCTTAGAAATTTATTTTATTTGTATGCGTATGTATGTATATTGTGCAATAATAAAATAACAGAGTTTATATAAGCTTATAATATTATATGGCTTAGATATAAGTACTAAGTAACATTAATTATAATTGTTGGTAGATAATAATTTTTAAATATTCGTTTATTATAATAATATTGCAATGCTTGTAAAAGGCACTAAGTTTTAAGCACTATACTTTTACTAAACACCTTAAGTATTTACACTTAGTTCGCAATAAACACTTTGACTTTGACTTTGACTTTGAGCTAGAGACTCGCAGTCAACGCCATTCGACTCAGCATAGTCGATATACCCCCGAAATGACTATGACCCATGACCTCTGACCTCAAATGGTCACGTGGTATCACGTGACCCTTGCATATTACTTGAACCATTTTTTCGAACTCTAAGATTTACGGCAATTCATTGCCGTTTCTCACTTGTTTTACTTTTAAACAGTCTTTATTTTAATACAGACTTTAAAATCCTTACTTAGCTATCCCAGAAGTGGTAGGCAGGTAGGTATTACACACATATTTTAGGTTCTACGACAACTATAATTTTTGGGTTTGGCAATAGGGGCAAGCCTATTGCCGTGTCGGGCGCAGTCTTAGACACAGGGCTATCTGTTGCAGTGTGTCTAAGACTGTTGTTATTAAAAGTAGTGTAGGTGCATATTATATGCACACATATTGACATACCGATGTTACACATACATATACCTATAACTACTTACCCCTACTTACGTTAATCGCGTGAGGCGACTTGGGTTCGCCAGTTATCTGTTGTGCCGTGTACAGACCACTTGTACGTTATAAATAATTATATGTATTATTATATTCAGAGCAGCGATAGCTCAGTGGGGAGAACAACAGACTGCAATGCAGAGGGTCTCGGGTTCGAACCCACGTCGCGCACCTCTGACTTTCGGAAGTTATATGACTTTTCGAAATTATGTGCGTATTGATTGACAATTATCGCCTGCTCCGTGCCTCGGAGAGCACCCCTCGGAGAACATCCCGGCTGCCATGAACATCTGTGGCAGTCGTTATTGGGAAAGTTAGTACCCTCTAATATCCTGACACTGGTCTAGCTTTAGGGTATCGTTAGCCTTCGGGTTGCGGAGGTCAGGTGGCAGCCGCTCCGTGTAAAACTGATATCCAGTCAAATCCGGTTAGACCAGATAAGCCGACCCCAAGTGACTTGGGAATAATAAAGGCTAAGAGAGAAGAAGATATGTCAAGTCTTAGAATACCAGACGTGATTAAAAATCTGTTGTGCCTGGTGACCTGTGTGCCGTTGCGACTAAATGCGTTAATAGTTAACCAACACAGTCATAAAATAAATGAGAATCTTTAGTAATTAAAAAGCAAAAAGAGTTTAATAATAAACTATCAAATAGCTGGTACATAAGCCCAGTGGGTTTCCATAGGAATATAATTTGCGTCCGTTTTATTAAAATATTTCAATATTAAATAAACCACTATCGGTGGCTTTTGTGGTTATTGACCGACAAACAATGTTTAAGCATGATATTTACACAGTGTACGAACACTGCCATTTCGTTTTTATATCGTGTATATTATTAAAAGAATATTATTTAGAAGGTAATTTTAATGTAAGTAAAATCGTGGTTATTCTAGTGTGACAATCGTTGTCTTAAGTATCAAACTGGTTTCAAAGTCAAAGTCAAAAATATTTATTTTCACAAATCAATTCTTGGACACGTGAATAGACTGATATATTACTTAAAATATAATAATAGAAATAAATAAAAGGAAATAAAAAAAATTGCATTAGAAAAAACCTGTTTGAGGAGTAGGGCTAAGTAGTCATTTACATGAGAAGAAGCTGGCAAGAAACTCATGTCCACTCTTTTCAATCGCCAAATGTTATTTTATATTATTTTCTTATATGAGCTACTATATGTAATTGGTACTATAGTTCATTTAAATACGATTCTCTATTTCGTGTGATCAATATGTTAAGCTACAAAGTGCTAACTACCCACTTCCAGCATAAGCATATATGTATGTTTGTTTACCTGTCCAGGCCGTGCTGCGACTACGAAGGATTATTAACAGATAAAACTAATATACCTTAACTTTGCCTGGTTTGACAATGGGACCTACGTACCCTCTCAATCTACAAACATAAGTGCAAAGCTATGCTACGGGCTCAACAAAAAAATATTTTTGTAATTATTTTAGTCAGATTTCTTTTATGAAAGACATCTTCCAGAAATAATACATTCGTCACGATAGGCTTTATGAACGTTGAAGCAACGGATATTTATATAGTTATTACGAGTTTCATCACATTTACAGAAACCTATGAAAGTGTGTAATAAGTTCACATAATATTTTATTTATTTAATGACTGCGAACATATATGATATTGAATAAATAAATGTTAATAATACAGCGTAAAATTTTAAAACCCGTATTGAGGTAACATCTATAAATAAACCAAAACCATAAATATTTTATTATTAACTTGTGCGTAGAATATTTTAGAAGAACAGCTTTATATTTATCTCGTAAACTGAAAACACAAAATGTTGTATCATATATTATTACACGACCGAAACACCATGCTACCTTTTATCCCAAGCTTTTAGTTCAATGTTTTTCCTATAAAAGAAAAATATCTTGCTTATAGGCGTATTCCTTCAAAGAAAATAGGGCAACCCTCAAGCGAAACCTCTCTGTCACATATCTGATTGGTTCTTTCCGAGATACCCATTTACCTGAACTTACCCTATATCACTTTACAGAGTACGCCAATCGATAAATTGCCTATTATAGATGTCTGGTGTACGTTATTAGAAGGGACTCTAGAATTACACGGCTTCTGAAGAGGTTTTCTAGCATTAGTCGCTTTGAGGGGGCTAATAGGCTTATATTGATAAATGAGAATTTATATATTTCGTATATTAAATATTAATTATTTTGTAATAATTTAGTATGACTACTGAATCGAACGTTGGATTAGTGACTGCTTTACCAAGCCTTTTGTATCGATAGTGTTGTCATCGTTGGCCAATTTGAACTCCCGATCAAATAGCCCTTGTATTTGCGTAGGTTGTATAAATGTAAGTTATAAGTTGAATATGCGTATCTGTGTATCGGTCTGTGGGTCATTGTAGTATCGTAGTTCTTTTTTGTTAGAAATGGAAGGTCTTAATCGAGGGTAGTCTGGGCTATGATACAAGAAAACCCAAATCAGTTGTTTCTAATTATTGAAGAGGTGTGAGCAACTTCTGATCGATTCGGATCTCATATTTAATGTCGAAATTGACGTATTAAAGAACGTCATCGGCTACTCGTTGAAGTTGTTTCTGCAGACAGTTACGGACAGATGATGCTGATGTTTCGTAGCATTTGACGTCTGCACATGGAAGAGACGAACATCAAAGATTTTAGTCTTTTGTAAAATTTATTGACTGTTTTTCTTACAGAGTACTTCCCTTCCGTCCTCCTTAACCTCGCCAGCTAAGCTAAAATGTATGGGCTGCCGAGGAGAATTGTCAAAACCAACCGATATAATAATAAATAACTGTCAGAAAGGTCCATTTTTAGCAGTGGTCGTCATAATTCTGAAATGATTCATGATCGTGTGTAGCCTAATAAAATAATCCGCTTACATTGAGAAACAAAGCCACATGTTACCACGCACGGGCGGGTTAGGAAACTTCCCACCCTTGACCTTTAGAAACATTTAGCAAAATTCTCATTTATGTACGTTACCTCATAATCTTTTCCTTCCCGCTAATGCGAGCCGCAATTAACTTCTAATACGAGTGCAAAAAGTTAGACGTGCTTGCCTTCGAATTGAATTCAAGCTTTTTCTCTAGACATTTGCTACTACACGTGCTTGCCTTGAAATTGAATTTAAGTTTTTTCAGTAGACATACGCTGATGGTGATGTAGGTATAGTCCTAAGTATTCTAAATAATCTCATAAATGTAAACGTGTATTGATTTATGTTTCAGGCACTAAAGACGAAAATCAATCTTTTGTAGGACAGCTAAAGAAATATCAAGATCATTTAAACTTAGTAGTATAAAAATGTAAGCCTACCATCGAAATATGAAATATTTATTGTAAAAAGTTTATATTTAAGATAACGTGGGTTTTAGTCTTAGCGATGTGCCATATAGTAGGCTTATTTATTTTAGAAACCAGTATTCCACAATATTGAATATAATATTTCATGACTGGATAAGCGAAAGCCTAGTGGGAATCGGTTGGACTGCCACGCAGAGATTTCGAGTTCGATTCCAAGGAGCGTATCTATGACTTTTCGAAGTTACGTACGTATTAGATAGTTAATTGTAACTCGCTTTAACGGTGAAGGAAACATCGTGAGGAAACCTGCATGTTTGAGAGTTCTACATAATGTTCTCGAAGACATGTGAAGTCTGTCAACCCGCACTGGGCCAGCGTGGTGGACTATGGCCTAACCCTTCTCACATTTAGAAGAGGCCCATGCCCAGTTGTGGGACGGTTTAATATAGGAGTGATATTATAATAATTTTATTATTATTATATTTCATGATTGGCTATTCCCCGCAGGTACAGACACTTTTATGATTACTGCTCCACGACTGTGTTATAACTCGTAGCGTGGTGTCACATCCTTAATAAACGGACATTCTCATACAAAAACATTTTATCAATTCGATTGGCAGTTCCAAAGTTCGAAAGCTTCCAAAATACGATCTCGTCTTGATTGCTTTATAATACTTGTATAGATTTTATTCATATTAAATTATATTAATTTTATCTAATTATAAAGTATGATTTAAAAGACACGTGCTTATTATAACAATCAATAAAATATACAAAATTTCCCTATAAAATAGTAACTGCAGTCATAAATAGGATGACGACTCAAAACTGCATAGTCACTCAAACACCACTAAAATAACTCAAAACCCATAAACACTAAAATATTCTGCATAAATTGTGAGATCATAAAACTAAAACACTTTGGAACGGTGAACTTATAAAGAGCAAAACGATTTTTAAACCGGCAGTTTCTTGACCCACTTTCGGTAAAGTTACTGAACGTATCGACAGATAAAATTTAACCGACGCCGAACAAAAGTAGATTAATGAATACTCAGAATGTGTGCTTAATGGTGCATCAGGATTAAGCACTTTTCCTCCATCCATCTAAGACGCTTGCATTACATTCGTTTTGAATAAGTATTTGAGTGTTACATTTATTTGTGTGGAATGAATGTGAGGAAATGATGGTGTCAATTTGGAAGCTTTTAGTGTGAGTAAACGAGAGGTTCTATTACGGGTACTTCTTTTATCTTATTTAGTATGTTGTACATTTCATTCAGTCATATATTTGAGAGTATTTGTTTTACAAATGTGCCAATTTTCATCTATCATTTCAAATTGGGTTTGTTTCTACTGAATAAATATATCTGAAAACACAAAAACATTCTTTATTAAATAATCAAGTCCTGTATGATTCGAGCCTACTACTATAATATTACTCTAAATGTGAACTAATAAAAGTCTTAAATAGTTTTTTTTGAAATTAAACTGCTATATACGGATTTTATCGCGTTGTTTATTTGACACTTTATTACAAAATTTTGAAAATTGTTTCACTACTACGACTATTAAACTTTACTAATTTTTAAAGTTTAATAGTAGTAGTAGTGAAACAATTTTCAAAATTTTGTAATAAATTGTCAAATAAACAACGCGATAAAATCCGTATATAGCAGTTTAATTTCAATGAATAATATTCGCGTAAATAGAAGACAATATTAAGTCTTAAATAGCTTTAACAATTTAAAAATGTTTATTTTTAAAATTATTATACAGCTATTTTAATATTCATAATTTGACAAAGGCAGTTTTAATGGTCTGTGACGTAAGAATGTTGTAATTAGAGACTTTGGAGCAAGTTCTGTTTTCTAGTGAACGAGAATATGCAATGGTCATGTACTAGAAAAAAACACTACACTTAACACTTAACACTTTTTCCTAAAAATGTTGTATTATGAAGATAATAGACATTTTACTAGAACCTCTATCGACTGTCTGAGTGTCTACTATGTATGGATGTATGTTTCTTAACCCAGGTATCGAGAACCGAGACCAAGTCTCTAACTTGATACCCAGTTTGAGAAACTATTCTGCCGTCATAAGCAAAAAGGTATCTACATTTTTTTTAAATTATGAATTTACCTATTCGAAATCAGTAGAAAAGGACGGATCGAAAAGTATACCTAAAAACAAATTTAGTTTTTTGCAGATACGCGTTATTCCCTTATGACGGCAGTGTCTGTCGGTTTTTTTAAAGAAATTTATAGTAACAGCATGACGTCAGGCACTGTGCTCCATGGGTTGCAATTGACTTGCATCTATTACGTGGCATCTAAAACCATAGCTGGTAAATTGTAGTTGTAATACTCCTTTACCTACCCCCTCGGGGATATGGCGTGAACCATGTATGTTTATCAGATCCATTACTTTAAGTCTCACAATTAAAATCCATAACAACGCGTGCTGGGCTCACAGAACACGGTAGATTCGATAAGAGCGCGCACCAACAAGTTTGGGTCCTCATACCTCTGCCGAACGATCAAGGCATAGAATTTTCTGCCAAGGCACGTATTTCCTTCTTCCTACAATCCTGGGTTCTTTTTGTGGGGCGTGAAAAAGCACCTTCTCAAGCCGTCAAAGCAGGGACCTCAACATCATCACAGCTTTTATGAGGATGGTGTGGAGGCCACTGCTCTTGGACCACATGATTGCTTACCACCAGGCAGAGAGTGGTCATTTTGACGAGCAAGATAAAAAAATAATAATAAAAAAGTAATAAATCTATAAACGTTATTAAGCTATTAATTGATAATTTAAAGCAACTGATTACGTATTGGTTTATCTACATGTTCCACGTGTAATCCATTTTAAATTAAGCCTCTGCAGCGTATACCATGAAAGCATTACGAATGCAATCCAATTTAGATAACCAGACGTGTGCGGCATTTCACACATAACGGTCTCTGGCGTCTTTTTCGTTACAATTAACTAATTGAGTCATCATGTAGTGTTGTGCATTTCCTTTAACCAGTTATATATACGATCTATAGGCTTCTAGCAATTGTGCTCTAAGCCAGACGTGTTACATTTAGTAATGTACGTGAGTAATGGACGTCAAAAATCTAGTTTCCAGACTATTTTCTTATAATTTTTCTCATAATACATCTGAACGTATCTTAAAAAATTTGATTTATTGAGTATGTAACGCAAAGAGCTTACGTGAAAGAGTTCGCTATCATTCTAACAATTGCACTTTAAATGTTTTGCAAGAGATTTTCAACCGATCCTGGTTTGAAATCAACAGAAAAACGTCCCATTGCTTTTGAGTCTTCACTCACCGTGCGCTGGTAACATAGCTGCTTCTTTTTCTTTGGTTTATAGCTTGTATTTGCGTATTATTAGGCAAGTAACTTTGATATGCCAGAAATACGTGACGTAATTTTAAACATCCTATTTGAAACAAATTACAAGGTTCTAACCAAAGCATAGCGGTAGACAACCAAAGTTTATATAGTATAGCTATATAAATCCACATTAATGCCTAATGACTCTAAAGTCTGCAATATAAGTATATTTTAAACAAATTTATTGGAATAATTATTTTTACGATTCCATAATTTATACTATCCTATGATATACACAAATGCATTTGTTGTTTGTATGTCTTTACATTTTATTTATATTATTTTCTGATATGATATGAACCGACGGGCGTGTATGAGGAATGTGATGAAAGTGAATGAAGCCAGAGAAGTGTGTCAGGATTGTAGCAAATGGAAATCCGTAGTCTCTGCCTACCCCTCTGGGAAACAGACGTGAATCTATGTATGTATATGTATTTTCTGATGTTGTATGTCTTAAAGTACCGTTTACCAAAATTGTAAGCAGCTATAATTCATTGTATGTTAAATATTTGCATACCAGATATGGTAGAGTATTAAGGAACATAACTTAAATGACAATTTATTGTTATTATATAGTAACAAAAAAAATATATTTATTTTTGTTATAGGATACTGAGGATTTACCCGTTATGTAATCACAGCTCAATTTATAAGTAGCCAGAATTTCTTTCTCGTACTCACAAGAAAATGGCATCGACAAGCCAAATGGACCACTTCAAAGAAATTCAGAAACTTACTCGATGGCTAACGCTATATTAATAAGCCTTATCTTCTGTGATGTGCTTTCTTGCAACCCTTCAACGCTAAAAAAATACCCTTGGCGATAATATCGAATGTCATAAAACGTAGGAGCTGTGGTAAAAAATTTGCTTTCATCAGATAATATGTGAACTGTGTGTAATGACATTGGCACTTATGGATTTTGTATGGAGATCTTAGATATCCGAGAGACCGTAACCGTTGGTTTCTTGCTGATAGTGAGCCATATAATATTGGGCGAGCTTGTGTTAACCATATAATAGTTTCCTTTAACTTTTAAGATTTTATTAATATTATTATATCAGGCAGTAATAAATATATTCTCAAACGATTGTTGTTTTCGATCCTTCGCAAGTTGTGGACTTAGGTAAATTGGGCCTTGATTGCGTTCATATTAAATTTGGAAGTTTAATCAATGTTGTTCTGCCGACATTTTAACCTAAATACAGAAATTAGGCATCTGGTTATAGTATGGTCCGAGAACTAAACAACTGAGAGTATCGTAATTAAAAAAATAACTATGAAAGGATACGTGTTAAGACGTAATAGTTTTAAATAGTTTCCTTATCACAGTTAAAGCGATGTTAGACATTCGTCTCATAAAAAAAAAAAAAAAAATATTTTACGTTTAGCCTTATTTATGGGTTAGGCAGAGCTGCATTACACAAAATTTGTCAAGTACGGCTTTACGTCGCACTTAAAAATAGACGAGCCTATTACCGTTCATCGTATATTTCCTGACTTCCAGCTGCTACTGAGCAAACGACAGAAAAACCAAGAAATACTTTATCGGACTCGAGAATCGAGCACGAGACTTCATGCAAACGTACTTACTACAGCTGCGCCATTAAGGTTTTTTTATTATTACTTATTATTACCGCCAGTATTTTCATACATAATATAAAATAATTTTCCAATTTCAACGTAAATTACTAAAGAAGATACGATACGTTACTATAACTAGGATAGCATTCACTGATGATTGGTTCTAAGATATCCAGTATCTATCATCTCGAATAACATTTTTAGATATTTCGATTTCAACCTCTTTTCGGTTTCTCACAGAGTAATAGTAGCAATAATCCCTTAGTTTGGCCCTGATTCAAAGCTGAATGTACAAAATAACTTCTTATGTAGGCAATAACGTTTTAGGGTTTCCTGTCAGGCGTGTTGCCAATATTATTAGTTGATATGTTTGTTGTTTTCATCTATCACAGTTTGATAACAGTTGAAAATATGCCATAGCTAAATTGAACAGTTACATTTATTTTAAACATGTCAATTCTATTTTATTTTTATCTTATAGGTAGGTACATATGTCCAACTGCTAGACAAAGGTTTCACATTTATTCTAAATAGTTCTCTTGGTAGTGATCACCAGCCATTGATTCGGTGGCACGACAGTAGTGTATTCGACTGTTGTGCATGAAGTATTAGTTTTAACCGGGCAAAGTGTTATTGGGCTCTTCTGCCAATAAAATCTTAGCAACAGCATATAGTCTGGAACGGAGCCCGGTAAACTGCAATAAACTTGTTCTGTATAAGGTGCGACGTGATAAGCTAGAAAAATATGGGTGTAATAACCTCTGCCTGTGCCTTCAGGATATAGGCGTTTCGCCTAAACTTGTCTAAGCTATCGTCAACTTGTCTAAGAATAGTCAGGGAAAACACTCGGAGAAATGACTTTAAAAATAGAATTGCACCTAATTTTAACATTATTAAGCATAGCCCTCATTACCAAGCTGCACATATTTTTAATAGACTGCCAGCGGATTTAAAAATTTTGTTATACACCAGCTCTTTTAAGGCGAAGCTCCGAGCATTTCTGTTGGATAGGAACTTGTACTCAGTTGACGAATTGTAATTTAATAATCACATTATGCCTATTGTGACTATTTTGAAGACATGTTTATCATTATTAAATTTGAATGTAGTTTTTTTTTTTTTTTTTGGTGTTCTTTTTATGTGTTCTTTTATGGTTTTATGTATGATTATAATTATTATTCTTTTTTTTTGTTATTATTGTCATTGCATGTTTAATTTAGAAATTAGTATTATTGTATCAAATATCAAATACAATGTAAATTGTTCCTGATAAATAAATAAATAAATAAATAAATAGTCATTATATCTTTAAGGTGACAATTGTTATTTCGGTTTTCGAACAGTATCTAATGACTATCTATTGTATCCCAACGATTGTACAAAGAGATTAAGAATTTCAATGACTTTTTTCAATACACCATCATTGCATACCTCTTCCTGATAGTCAGTATTTACTTTCTCTATGAAACGTGCGATTGCTACAAAGAAGTTAATTTCCACTGATGAACCAGTACTAGAAGTTTATGACAATTGTGTAAAATGTAAAAGGTTAAAATCGGGTACGCGGGAAATTACTAATTATTGTAAGAGCCTGTAACTACTAGGAGCAAGCACGAGACACCTTACTTCGGAATATGTGTTTCTGTTTTAATAACCACACATAGGGTAAGAAAACTTATTCCATTAGAAATTTTGTTGTAGCTTTTATTAATATAATAAATATAAAAGTATGTGTAGACGTTTGAATGATTGTTATTCAATCACGCGTAAACTGTTGAAGGAATATTGATGCTATATAGATTGACCATGTCTTGAATTAATAGATAAAATACTTTGACTGGTGTGTATCACCGTAGTGGACCACACACACTAAACACACCCAAATACAGTATCACACTAACTCTTCACTGTCAATATACAGGATAAACTGTCTGAATTGTCAAGGTTGTATTCATCTGTTGCAATCGTTAAAAAATTAACTCCTAAGATACAGGTCTGCGTAAGTAGTTTCATCATTATCTCAGCCGAATGACGTCCAATGCTGGACATAGGCCTCCCCCAAGGTTTTCCACACAGACCGGTCTTGTGCCACCCGCATCCAACCGCTTCACGCGACCCTTACCAGGTCGTCGGTCCATCTTGTGGGAGGCCTACCCTTGCTGCGTACCTAGTTTAGGTGTTAGATAATTATTTACCAACTTTTGATCTTGTTGTACAACGTGCTGTATTCATGTGCCTTTATTGTGATGTGTCTTTTTATGTACTATTGAAAAACTATTATTATTATTATTATATGTACATCGGCGATGTAAGAAGCAGAATCTAATTAAAATTTGTACTATTTATTTTATTTGTATATTTTATATTATTATTATATTATATTAAAATGTGTACTTACAAATTAAAGTACCTAAAAATATTATGCTAACATAATATTATGTAGATAAAATGCCGTCAAAATTTGTATATTACTATCTGAAATAATATTGAACAAAAGATATAGGAAAAATGAAAATTATAACAAAAGTATGTCAGTTATTTATAATACAAATATTAATAGACTCCAGTGACCTATTTTCGATTTCAATCCGCGAGGCGTCTGTGACAATCTGAACGCTGTAAACAATATTGTATTGTATGAAAATCAAACAAACCTTCCGGTGATATTACTATTTCAATATCAGATCATTTGTGAAAATTTACTTGACAATGATATTGATTTTTTATAGTTCTCCTTATGTTTAAATAATAAAATTTACATCATATTGTTATGGATAAAAGGCAACCAAAAATTAATTCCAGTAGAGCATAAATCTTTCAGCATTCATTATGCCTGGAGGACTGTATAATGTCGAATCTTCACTTTCATTGTTAACAGCTTAGCGGTCTGCCTCAATCCTCAATTCTCCAAACGAAAAAACTTAACGAGTGTCTTATTATACCAGAGCGTTCGTCTCTTCATAATCTGTCGTTTTCTGGTTTCTAAGCTTCATTAAAGCAAAAGGATCGTTCGTTAATCTCTTTGTGTAATACATCCACTTTTGTTTGATAATCTCACAGACCAGCTGTGGAGTCGACGGAAATTAATATAAGGCTGTCTTTATTAGTTCGCGTAACAACCTCACTTGCAGGGTTAATGAATCGGTCTCGGAAATATTTTAATCCGAAGAGCCTCATCAAAAGTTTTTGATGACAAAGACCTGTACGGCTTCTAAGTTTGAGATTTCGTTGGATTTAATCAAGGTTCAATTTGGAGGATCAGATTTAAAATATCATGTTCGCTGGAGCCAAATGTCGTACTTATACCTAATTGGCTACAGCGGCGCGCGATCTAGCTGATATCTATTTTTGAACGGATGTATTATTATCGCAATATCATACATATCCCATAAAATATAATGATTATTTTGCTGCAACTTTGAAATTATAAATAAAAATATTACTTATATTACTTAAATGACCTAAATACATTTCAAATCTAGTATTCTAAAACTATGTATAAAAAATGTAACAAACTTTTAATGAAAGATATAACTATAACTATGACAGTACCTAACGGATTTATTATTGCCACACAACGACAAAAATTACACACACACCATCACCAAATTTTTCATGCCTTTTTAGGCTAACATTTGCTTCTAGGTATTAAATTAAAATGTATAAATAGTGTAGTCACGTAACTCGCTTATTTCAAAGAACCTGGTAATATTAAGAATGATAATAATGAGACCGTAATCCAAGTATCGGATCAATCTGCTGATAAAATTTGACGCAGCGATACAGCTGCTTCTGATTATGTTGCTTCTGATTATATTCCAAAGAAGGATATTGGATCATGTGTAGACGAAGATTTTTCTATGAATATTTATATTATCAGTCTTCCGATATTCATGTGTGTGTCTCGTTACCAGCGCTTCAATGCACTGAAGGGTTCCGCTAAGAAGATTAGTGCCAAGTATACCTAAGTGCGCTCATCTAGTTCATTAGCGCTCAATCTGCTCCTAGTTAATCGAGTGTAATTTATACTTCGGAGACTTAGAAACTTTTAGAAATAAACTATGTATTTTTGCCAGAGCTCCAGCAATTTTGACTAATGACATGGCTGGAAATATACTAAGTTAGGCGTAGTAGTAAATATTAAGAGCATATTTTTTAGTCTCTTCTATACCACTGCTAAGTTGAACAAGTTTCAAAATACATATTTTTTATATTGTTTATTATAATTTCTATGTAGCGATAGCTCAGTGGGGAGACCAACAGACTGCAATGCAGAGGGTCTCGGGTTCGAACCCACGTCGCGCACCTCTGACTTTCGGAAGTTATATGACTTTTCGAAATTATGTGCGTATTGATTGAAAATTATCGCCTGCTCCGTGCCTCGGAGAGCACGTTAAGCCGTCGGTCCCGGCTGCCATGAATATCTATGGCAGTCGTTATTGGGAAAGTCAGTACCCTCTAATTTCCTGACACTAGTCTAGCCTTAGGGTATCGTTAGCCTTCGGGTTGCGGAGGTCAGGTGGCAGCCGCTCCGTGTAAAAACTGATATCCAGTCAAATCCGGTTAGACTAGAAAAGCCGACCCCAAGTGACTTGGGAATAATAAAGGCTAAGGAAAAGATTATAACTTCTATGTAGACAATAATATTGAGTAAGATCAATAGCTTAGTGTTCTTGTATAATACTTACACTTGATAGAAAATTTATTAAATGTTTATGGTATTTACTAGCTTTTGCACGCGTAAAAGTAGATAAGTTTATGTTAGTAGCAGTATATTAGTTTTTAAATAAAAATATATAAAATATAGCCTATGTTACTCGCTGATAATATAACTTTCAAATGATGAAAGATTTTTTAAATCGGTTGATTGAAAGTGTGAATTTGTTAAACCCTTACAAGAAATAAAAAACCAAATCTTTGTATTTATTTAAATACGAAATTTGTTCCTAGTGGTTCATTTGAGCTCAACATTATTTGACTGTAGGTATGTTAAAATTGAAATAATTATAAGTTGAATCCAAGGCTCATTTGTTGCAAAACTGTCTTGAAGATGCCTCACGTGGAGGCGAAACATGTGTCGACGCATATTTTGTTTGTTCGAAGCGGAATACTACGAGTTGGAGTACGCCCGGATCCCACGACGTGGCTGTCTCCATCCAGAAGAGTTCGGTATTGTCAAGCATTTTCTATTACTATAGTTGGGGTGTGCAATCCGAGAGTGGGTGGTGGGTTCTTCTCTTCCCAATTATTTTATTGAAATATTCATCTAAAGCTGTGAAAATATGTTTGTAACAACGCAGCTATTAATTGATTGCAATAATGAGTTATGGGAGTTATTTTCATACAGAGTAACGTACTGACTTGTTACATAGACAGTTTAATACATTAAGGATGGGCCACAATTTCTAGTTAATGTTTATCATTTTTTGTAAAGCTACATCGAGTTCTGCATATCTTACATGGCAGCCTCAGTTCAAAGTATTATTGCCTCTGATCTATCTTTAAAACTATGTTGGAAAATAAAATAAGTCTTGATCAAACAAAAATGTATAATCACGGATTTGTAATACTTTTCTCAGAATATTTTGAGTTATAGACTCAAAGTAAACGTGATTAAATTGTGTCCAAAAATAGCGATTGCTGGAAATCAGAACTAAAATACAAAATGCTTTAGTTCAGAGTTTCGAGGAATAAACAAAAAGCGTAGTAAATGTAAGTAACAAATAAAGTGTCCGATATTAAAGTTTTAGGTTATTTATCTTATCACAGATAGTTTGGAAAGTTCGGGTCTCGTTAGTTTCCGTGATATATATTTTTTCTGGTTCGTTTCTTTCGGGAGTTCATTTTGGCAAATCTGTGTACTTGGAAAGTTAAGAAAGTCAGTAACATTTAGTATAATGTTCTATTAGCGGCGTGTTAGGCAAAGAATACTAATCTTATTAACTCTCTGGATTTTGGCCAATGTCTCGAGCGTTTCCAGGTCGAGTATGTGATAAATTGGATATTTAGAAGGCTAAATAAACTATATATTTCTAGGTGGTTTCTCATACGAGATAAGTCAAGTCCTTGTTTTAAAAGACTTATTTTATTGTAGTTAACGTTTTGTAATATCATATACAATTATTTTATGTTTTTATTTTATCAACAGACAGATATCCCAAATCTGCTAGACCTACGTATATCAAAGTAGCAAAGTTATTAGATATACTTGTCTGCGCGAATGGCGCAATAATTCACGCGGTCACCTTCAATAGCCGAGTGTTGTCAAAGAGATCACTAAACCGAATAAAAATGTGTGTGATGTACGTATATTTTGCCCGAGTGTTCTTTTATGCATTGTTTTATACAGATATTATAAGGAATAATTTCTGCTTCAATCGTCCGTTGTATATTAAAGAAAGAAAAAGTGCATGCACTAGTGGATTAACAGTATTAATAAAATAATATGAATAGAATCTACTTCTCATATTATTTCTATTAGCAAGGATCTCCTCGCTGATTTCAGCATGAATAGGCTGGCTTGACCGGGGAAAGACTACCCTCTCACAGAATATCGACGTGAAATAGCAGTATTCTTATTGTTGTGTTTCGTTTGGTAAGTGAGAGTGCTAGAGGCCCAATCACCCTCTTTCCCCCTTCCCGCTCTTTCTCCTTCCCACATTGTTTTTTTCTTCTTTCGTTCCTAAAGGGTTGGCAATGCGCAAGCGATGCCTCTGGTGTTGCAGGCGTCCACACGCTACGGTGCCCACTTACCATCAGGTGAGCCATATGCTTGTTCACCACCTTAGATGTATAAACAAATATATATATATAGTAATAAAAATACGTCTGCTATGGATTGGTAGATTTTCTTACCAATGCTTATTTATGGATTATATATCTGTCAGTTTGGAATTGTACCCGGTAGATGGCAATAGGCTCCTATTTTTAGTGTAATACATTTCTGCCTACTTTTTCTGGGAAATAGACTTAGATACGTATGTAATTATAATGTAATATAGAGGAAAAAGACACTTTAAACATAAAACAGCCTAAATATAATATAGGGTAATCAAAATAGTTTTCTTTGGTCGAAAAACAAACAGTATTAACAACTTAAAGATAAAAACGGGTAGAATTTAACTGTTCCTCAATTTTATGCTTTTGTTCCACCAAAAATACTAATTGCACAGCAAAATATGCTTACTAAAATATTTGAAAGAGATTTATCTCTTTAAAATATTATATATAGATAACTAAATCGACGGCGCCTATTTTTGGGTGGGCATACGAAGGAACCTAACATAACCTAACCCCTCCGAGATGGAATGCAGTGATTTGAGGCGTATAGGTGCTCGTTACGATATATTTTAGTACGCATATTTTGCTGTGCAATTAGTATTTTTGATGGTCATTATATTTAATCCCAATCTTCTTCTCCTTAGCCTTTATATTTCCAAGTCACTTGGGGTCGGCTTTTCTAGTCTAACCGGATTTGGCTGGATATCAGTTTTTACACGGAGCGGCTGCCACCTGACCTCCGCAACCCGAAGGCTAACGATACCCTAAGGCTAGACTAGTGTCAGGAAATTAGAGGGTACTGACTTTCCCAATAACGACTGCCGTAGATGTTCATGGCAGCCGGGACCGACGGCTTAACGTGCTCTCCGAGGCACGGAGCAGGCGATAATTATCAATCAATACGCAGATAATTTCGAAAAGTCATATAACTTCCGAAAGTCAGAGGTGCGCGACGTGGGTTCGAACCCGAGACCCTCTGCATTGCAGTCTGTTGGTCTCACCACTGAGCTATCGCTACATATATATATATTTAATCCCGATAAAAACAAATAATATATCTAGCTACCAATTACATATTTTCGCATTTAAATAACAATAACAGTTTACTTGTTTATAAGAAAAAAGAAAGAAATAATTACAATTATGATACACTCTATAATAACAATAATACTACATCACATACAATAATACGTCATGAAATGCAATATAAACAGTTATTGAACCAATTCGTACCAATGTTTGGCAAGTATTTGATGTGATATGCGGCTAATGCGGCTTAGTAGTGAATAAGTCTAGTTCAGAAAAATCAACCAATTTATTGTAACACTTAGCAGATTTTATAAAGAAAGAATTCTGTCTGTAATTTGTGTTGCAGCGAGGGACGTTAAGAATAAGAAAAGGTATCCTAACAAATCTAGTAGGGGCGCGTAACTGAATCTGGAGAGAAGTTGTGGGCGTCAATGTAAGATTGTGCTAACTTAACGAGTAAAGAGATATGTGATATACTCCTTCACACCCTAAGTGGTATTAAATGGTACCTTTTGCAGCAGTAATTACAATCCCGGGTTTTACACTTGTACTGAAGGTATCTTGTAAAGTTTCGCTGGATAGATTCCAATCTTGAAATGTAAACGTCATACATAGGATTGCAAGTTTTCTAAAAGATACAGCTTATAAGATTAAAGAAACATTAGTCTTTGTTCCAAAATCAAATTCGCTTTATGCGGCGTATAGTAATACTCGACATGATCTGTGTCAAGTATTACTTAAAAGCATATCCATTGCCACGTCATTCTTTTTGTACTATATTTACATGCTAACCTCCATTTATCCTGAATGAGAAGCACGTTAAAAGTAATGAGTAATATCTCTTAGCAAGGTTATATAAGAACATAAAAACTAAGAAGAATCTGTTACAGTTGATTAGACTAGAAGCCAACCCAATCCACTTGGGAACGCTAGTCTCGATTACTAGTGCTATAAAAATACATGAAACCAAAATCGAGGCAACCTCTTTCATAATAAAATTGAACGTGTAATATCCTATGAACGACGATAGGAAACGTCACCTGCCAAGCAAGGCAACATTGTGAGTTCAGTGGCATGCATTGAGAAACAAAATATTCATTTCGATGATTGGCATTCCATTAACTGTTTCTGTTCATTTATTTACATATGGGTAATCCTCGTAGAGCTTTCTAAGCAAGTAGTGTTGGTATCGTGATTGAGTTTTATATTAAGACTATTCGAAAGAACAAGTGGAGTTTTCTTTTGTTTTAAAAGACAGCTGCCGCACTATAGATAACTCCCATGTCATGGCAGACAAAAAATATTGCAAAATTTCATTGTTTAGGTTTGCACCCAAAGGACACATGGTGTTGGAATTGCTATTAGTGAGTCACAATATGATTTTATCTCGTGAGGTGATAAAACTCACAAACAATTGTGACATCCGTGCTGAAAAATTCTGGTGAAATAACTGACGATAGATTATCAGGCAGTTATTTCGTCAGAATTTTTCGGATAGGTATATTTAAGTCCTATGTAACAGATCTAAAGACTATTATTGTATACCAGATACAGTTTTAGATTCAGTGCTGGTAAGAAAAGATTCCTGACAGGCAAACCACATAAAAGTGTGTCCTATGCAATTGAAAAAATTCGTATTTCCCTAAGAATGTATATTAACAATCGTCCTTTTCAGATTCTCAGATAGTAAAATCAATTTTATAAAAGATAATAGCCGTATTATTTAACTGAGATGTTTCTTACCCATCAGAGCGATGCCCAATTACATCACATTTATCCTCCATTATCAAATTTCCTCTCACCTTAATTGTCAACAAATCCCTTAGCAACGAAATCTTTTAACGACCAAAAAAATCCGCGTAAGAACATTCTTAACTTACACGGTGATGAATAAAAGATGATCCAATGTCAATCCATTATTGTTCACTTGGCGACGCTGGACAATAAGAATTCATCTATTATGTAAAGATCTGTGCACCAACAAATGCTACCCATTTACATAATCTGGAAATCAAACGACTCAGAGCAGTTTAATCCCTCTCCTTTTAATCAAGGGACGCTATTGTCAGCTTAATTGTGTGAGATGCTTAATCGCGAAGCGCCTCCATATTCAGGATTGTTCGGAAACTTTCGGATTTATAACTAAGCTCTTTGAAACTAGAGGTTTAGATGAGAATAATGATATGAAGTCTTAAGTAGTTGGGCTTGTTCAGCTGATGTGTCACCACTTTAGGGTATAAACTTAGGTGTTTACTCAAGTATATTTATTTAGGATCAAAATCAAGACAGAAATCTGCGTTAACAAGATCATTAGTAAAATAAACCTACCGTTAACAATTACAAGATTTAAAATGAGATGTAAAAGTTGGACATCTTTCACGAAGTTGTATTTATAACTTCTCGTATCTTTTCAACGTCACTAAAACTTCTTTAAAGTAATAACATCGAAATAATTGATCCAATTAAGGCAGGATACACCGACTGTTATAACAATATCCATCAAAATAATTATGTCGTCCTAATACTTCAAGGTGACTTTTATGTAAAGTATAAAACAATTTACATAAAGCTTACCGATCTACTTCGCCAGTTATATAAAATTATTCTCCTACCTAATTTATTTTAATAAGCTCGAAATATTTTTAATTAATTTGCCAAAGGTCTTAGCACTTTGTCAGATGGGGAACTGAGAAAATTAATTCAGAATATTCGTAAAATTACGAACTTTCTGAGACACGTTGTACCTACATTGGCGAAGTTTTACGAAACCGATACGGAGATACACGAACTCGACCGAAGTGTACCGAATCGGAATATCGGAAAACGATGAACGTCGCAGCCCGACGCCTGAGACAAGCGATTAAGTTTTAAAAGATGGGCGCGAATTGTTGCCTCGCATTGTTCTGGACCATTTGCTTGAAAAAACAACAGGGAAGTTCAAGGTGTGAAATTTTCGTACAAAAATAATTTTTGTTTTTCAAAATATTACGCTAAGTGCGAGAGGATTCTGGTGATGCTTTTAACGAATGAACTTTGGGACAACACAAATGGATTTGATTTTCACGTAATCTTGATTATTTTTCCTGTTCAGAGTCAAGATTTGTTTCTGAATTAAACAAATGCTTGACGTGGTTCTGTTATCATTTATTAACTACCAAATGTTTTAGAATGACTTAAAACATGTTCTATTATATACCTTTAGTTTATTTTGTACAAAATTAAATCAATTTATATATTTTGAAATATTTCAGCTAAACATATTATTTATATTATGTGTATCTTGTTATAGAAAAATAAATCTCAACATAATATATGCTTTCATAAGTGGGATTTAAAATGAGCAAACATTAATACTTTCCTTTTAAATTAACAAAACCAATTCCGAGTGAATATATTCATATATTAGAATTGTGTCCAACTTTTTACAATAACAATGCCTACTGCCACGTATAGGCTTCGAGTTCAATCCTACGGCACGACTTTTCGAAGTCACGTGTGTAGGAATACAGCATGTGTGATGAAAAGAAAACGTGAGAACACCTGCATATCTGGGAGTTTATCATAATGTACATGTAGATGTGTAAAGACTAATATGCGGGTTGCAGTAGATCCCTGCAAAAATGCGAAGATGCGAAAAAGCCTGTGCTCAGCAGTAGAAAAATCTCTTAACGCGGTCGATATTATATATTAAATAAACAATCAACTCAAAAAAATAAATTAAATAAAAACCGTACAATAAATAAATAAATAATATTCTATCACATACACGCAACACCATCTAGCCCAAACTAAGCAAAGCTTGTACTATGGGTACTAGACAATGGATAAACATACATGCCTATATCCTTTTTTTTGTAAATACATACATATTATACATAGTAACACCCAGACCAAGATAAACATCCATGTTCATGCACACAAAGGTTTGACTTGTGCGGGAATCGAACCCGCGACCTCAAGCGTGGCAGTCAGTTACACTAACCACTACGCCATCGAGTCGTCACAATCATCGCTGGTTTTGTAAGCCAAAACCGGTACACACTATAATATGGGTATATTATAGTGTGTACCGGTTTGACAGTTTAAGTTTAATATAGGCAAAACTATCATCACATATGTAACGCTAACAATCTATGTACTGTAAAAATGGTGTTTACTCACACTTTTTTGTTAACAAACATCTTTGCCTGTACTTCATGTTACTCATACATATGAATAGCTCGCGCTCCATTAATAGACAATGTATCTAGTATATCCAGTACAGTGTCTCGGTAACAGGGCACTTTGTATCGGTTGATCCGGGATGCACTGCATTAATTGGGTCAAAGCGATCGTCGTCATCTATTTTATGATCTATTGTCAACATTGAATATTAAGTAATAATAATAATAATATTCTACCACATACACACAACACCAACTAGCCCAAACTAAGCAGAGCTTGTACTATGGGTTCTAGACAATGGATAAACATACATAGATACTTTTTTTTTGTAAATACATACATATTATACATAGAAACACCCAGACCAAGACAAACATCCATGTTCATGCACACAAATGTTTGACTTGCGCGGGAATCGAACCCGCGACCTCAGGCGTGGCAGTCAGTTACACTAACCACTACGCCATCGAGGCCGACAAAGTTAAGATGTTATAATCTTCAACGTTTAAGCGGTGCATATTTATTAGATTTGCAACTTCTTTCAATCATATCGAAATTATAGTACGTTTTATACTTTCGCGTTGCATTAGATGTCCTAACCATGGAAGGCGATTTAGGTTATTCTATAATATTCTATAATAATATTCTATCACATACACACAACACCATCTAGCCCAAACTAAGCAGAGCTTGTACTATGGATACTAGACAATGGATAAACATACATATATACTTTTTTTTTTTTTTTTTTTGTAAATACATACATATTATACATAGAAATACCCAGACCAAGACAAACATCCATGTTCATGCACACAAATGTTTGACTTGTGCGGGAATCGAACCCGCGACCTCAGGCGTGGCAGTCGGTTACACTAACCACTACGCCACTGAGGCCGACATTATAGCATAACCAGCGGTTTAAGAAGGCGCTTTCACTATTATCAATTTTTATTTTTGGTATTTTAAAGACGTAAACGTAAATGTGTTATCTTAGTCTTAACATCTTAATCCTAATTTATATAATAAATGTGAATATGAGCTAGTTAGTTTATTACAAATCAAACATTTGTGTGCATGAACATGGATGTTTGTCTTGGTCTGGGTGTTTCTATATATAATATATACGTATTTACAAAAAAAGTATATATGTATGTTTATCCATTGTCTAGTATAGTACAAGATCTGCTTAGTTTGGGCTAGATGGTGTTGTGTGTATGTGGTAGAATATTATTATCACGCTTTACGCCTTAACTACTCAACCGATCATCATGAAATTTCGCACACTCGTTGTCAAGGTACATAGAGAACATTTTATTCAGAAAAAATACTGTTATCAAGGATAATATCAATAGATATAAATAGAAATTTATTGGAAAAGTCTACATTAGCGCGCGCGAAGTCGCGGATAAAATGTTGTATTTATATAATTCAATAACGTGGTTATGCATAATCGCATTATTACCTAACGGGTACTAATGCGATTACGAATTAATGAAGTAAAATATTTTGAATATCAAAGTTGTTATTTTTTCCCCTTGTTGACATGTGGAATGCGATTATGTTGGTGCGTTTGTTTACGGATTCAATTACAGTTTCATGTTAATTCATATTTCTCTATTAGGACATTCTTCACAAAGTCTATCAATCTGTTCTTTATATGACAATAGAAACCCGCTACCTCGTTATTATTTAGTATCTACATACACTTACTTGTCTCACAATGTGAGCCAATTCAAAGGCAGTACTTTACAAGATATATGTAACACTCCCTGGATAACATATATCTTATAAAGTACTGTCTAACCGCGTAGCGATAATAGATGCATTATATGAGATATATAACCGTACTAACATTTATAACAATTGCTCACAAAGCTGACTAAATCATAAAAGTGTACTATCACCAACATCATAACCTTTTAACCTTAAAGAATCATACAACTATCAAGATGCAATAACAAAGAGTAACCGTGTCATAAACCCGGAACGTCTCAGAAAGCACTTTGTTAAGAGCGACGTATCCGAACTATTTTACAAGACATAGATGCTAGTATGTGCGAAGTCGAATGGCGGGTAATTCGGCTACAGAGAAAGGGTGGGTCCGGACCATTTGATAAAAGGGGCTTTTTATGAACGCCCTAAAGAGATAGACCACCAGTGTAAGGTTGATTTACTGTAGTGCGGTTTAAATTTTTTGGGCTGGAAAGTTTAACAGTTCGGCTTTTATATCTGCACAAAATATGTTTCTTAATTTATATCTGGACAGTCTTGTAGGCATTTCATAACGAATTATTTTACAAAATTTTCAACTCGAGGTTTTTCTAAATATTTACTCCATCTTTGGTGTTTCTTTTTTTTATAATATGAGTCATGGTAACGGACGGACCCCTGAGTAAATCCATATCAAGTGATGTAATTTCTATATGTAACATATTTTACGTAAATGTAATAATAAATAAATGTTAAATACTTAGCAATAAATAAATAAAATGAACAAGCAAATAACACGAGTTATTTTCAACATGTAATATATATCATTATATTAAGTTTGCCAAAGCATCACATAAGTAATAAGTAATGCGTGTCACAAAATATTTTGCAACACCCATAGCAATGAAATATTTAGTTTTATAACATTAACTTTATTTAACCGCAAGATATATAATTAACTTTTTACTTCAACTATATATTTTAACAAATCTGAGTGTTTCGCAAGTCCACTAGCTTAACAAATAGTAATGAATACGCTGTTATATCTTAACAAAATAAATAAATCATCGTTACTAATACTCAAATACTCAAAGTGGATATAGTGACAAGAATAGAAAAGGATATGTTAAGCTGATTTGGGCATGTAGAAAGAATGGATGAGGAAAGACTGACTAAGAAAGTTTATAAGGCTAGTGTGAATGGAACAGTCGCAAGAGGAAGACCTAGGCGAACGTTTTGTTGATCAGATCGGAGGCGTTCTGGACAAGGGCCAGGTTAAGAGCACCTTGAACCGACGGGCGTGTATGAGGAATGTGATTAAAGTGAATGAAGCCAGAGAAGTGTGTCAGGATCGTAGCAAATGGAAATCCGTAGTCTCTGCCTATCCCTCTGCGAAACAGGCGTGAATCTATGTATGTGTATGTATGTATGTACTAAGACTCAATCACTAACGGCTTTTATACACTATATGAACACAAGACTATTCAAGTACATAATACTGTTGGCACACTAAAGCAATGTCTATTATTCCTAGCAGCAATACGTAATCCTAAGACCTAAACCTGAATATTCTAAACACGAAGTACGCAGGTCGTTTGATAAATACGACTTGTGTTTATTTGGCCGGCGACTTCATACATTGCGCCTGACATGTGAGCAATGACGGCTTTAACGGAAAAATGGCAAGCGTCTCTTACATTTTTTATGAAAATACTGACATAAGGAAAGCCGAGGTTAGCCCCGCTTAGTTTAGTTTGCCTTTATGTGGCCATAACGCGCTATTATTTATGTATGAAGTACATGCGTTGTCTTAGTCTACTTTCACTCTGTTACGAATATGAGGAAAGAAGATGAAACAGTTTTGTACGTTTATTTATTTGAATGGGTTTTGTTTTCTTATGATTTGTATACTCGTTGGTGTAGTGGAAAATGTTTGTGGTTAGATTTACTGTTAATGGTGTGGCCTTGCGTTCGATTAGCCATTGTAGTAAAGCATTATACGTACCTATTTAAAAGGTAAAATTTTCGTAATAGTGCAAGATTAAGAGCGATAGATGGAAAGAGTATAAGATGGTACATCATTTTAGAGTTCGAAAAAATCTCTTTATCTTATACAACAGCTATGTCCGTCCGTCCGTCCGTCCGTCCATCTGTTATACATCTTTCAACTTAAGAACCGTAAGACCTAGAGACTCGCGGTCAACGCTTTTCGACTCAACATAGTCAATATACCCCCGAAATGACTATGACCTTTGACCTCTGACCTCAAGGTCACGTGATACCATCTTTCAACTCAAGAATCATAAGAGCTAGCGACTCGTGGTTAACGCCATTTGACTCAGCATAGTCGATATACCCTGAAATGACTATGACTTTTGACCTCTGACTTCAAGGTCACGTGGTATCACGTGACCTTTGCATATTACTTGAACCATTTTTTCGAACTCTAAGATTTACGGCAATTTATTGCCGTTTCTCACTTTGTTGCCGTTTCTCACTGTTTATATATATATAATTCTTGTACGTGTGCATGTCGTTGACCACCTCCTAATAGACTGAGTTGATTTTAATGATTTTTTAATTTTGGCCTAGTGACATCGCGTTCTAGGATTTTTTTTATTTTAAGCCGATCTTTGGGCAGGATAACGTTCATTAGGTCCAAAAAGTGCAACATATGCATGATAACTACACATATATACCTTACTATGCCGAGGTAAAGTGTTGTTGGAAAGATCTTATTAGCAGCGCGGAGTCTGAAAATCAATTCAGTAGAAGGAAATGGGCTAGCTATTACGCGTGACCTCAAAACTTAGTTGTTGAAATGAGTATTTCATACCTCTGATTACCTCTTTTAGACATACCTGTATAGTCATGATTCTGTGCATATGCATTGCTATTATATAACATATTTAGCACTATAGTAAAAAGGCACACCGAAGCAGATAAATTAATTAATTAGTATCATTAATTTTCATCCAAATTTCTATCATAAACATATTTATTATTGTCTTACCACATTTATATTATCTTACCACATCAAATTTTTTTTCTGGCGAAGGTCAAGGTTATGAGTGACTCAAATGAAAAAGTTACCTGAAGAATACAATAAAAATAAATTAATGAAAATGCTGGATATCCTCACACCCTTCGCAAAATACAAATACATATCTAGGCGGGATCTACTATCTAGCTCTATAGTTCCACACAACGGAAGTTGTATCCATAGTACCTATTTTTTTAATTATACGGGTTAGGTATGATACTTAGTTTGGCCAGTGTCGTGAAGAGTTTACAAAGAAAGCTTACGAAAACAACTAGATTCGAAACGATTCTTCCACAACAATGTTAGTTGTGATCGGGAATCGAACTCGCAATACTCTGCACGCTGTGATCGTGAGGTGACCAATCGTTGCGCAATCCTTACAGTTACATCCAAGTAATATTCATGATATCTATACACACTACAAGCTGATTATTTCTTAATAACTCTACCACTCAAAACCCTCCTCAGATTGTCCATCAGATGTAACACAACATTGCAAAGCATCAAACATGGCACCTAAGATGCATGGCAGCCATCTATCTAATAACGGCGTTGTCAATCGCACAAACTGACAGGCAATTGTTCTCACACGACGCGTTATGTTTTAGAATTAGCTACTGTAATAATGTTTTCCGATACACTGCAACTTATAAAGTGTGCTGAATACTGTACACTTTGTAATCAATAGATTACAGAGTTCCACAACATCAAAACATTGGTACACAGTCTACTTCTAACCCCTAAGGGGCAGGCAGAGGTGTATAATATTTCGCCACCTATGATCGTGATCTTCTTCTTAACTTCCTGGGGTGAGGGGTAGGGGAAACTTTAGGAGTGGGCCTCCTTAAGGTGGTCTTTACCGCGACCCTTTACTATGCGCCCGTCCTTGGGTTTGTCCGCCCTCGAAGCTGGCCAGCCGGGTGAGTCTCGTTGGGAGAGCCCCAGCTAGCCGCCACCGAGAGGATGGCGGTTCGCCTTCTTCGTGGTATAGAGGTGACGTTGCCCCGCTCGAGGGAACTGCAATCAGCTCCAGAGCGGAGCGATTCTATCTTCTCTTTATCCACGTTGTTTTTTTCGGATGGGGGAGGGGAGCGATGTTGGTCAGGTGGGTCTGAGCTGAGCAGTCCGGCTGCCCAAACATCCTCCCGGCCAACTCGCTCACAAATACCTCAATAGGCTGCCACTTGAAGTCACGGTAGAGCCTATGGTTTTGGGTCCAACGTATTTATAACTGCCGTCTATTGGGTACAGTTTCAAACTACGAATTTATTGATAGAGAACCTGAATTATACTTTGCTCGTACCAGTAATTGAGCCCGGGATTTTTCTTCAGTCGCATTTACTACTGGTGCGCTATCGAAGCACAATACGTTGTAAAAAGATAGGCATAGCATACTCGCGTTGTAGCTACGGTAACCTTAATGGTAACGGTCTTCTGAAGGGCGCTAGAACGTCTCTAACATGCAGTCTCTGTTATGGCAGTGAAACTTTCTAAACAACCAGATCTGCGACGTGCGATTGATACTCTGATATCTGCTGGAATATAGGCACCATATGCTTTTTTTCCTTGAGCTAGACCAGACCATTCCATTTACCAGATACATACATAATTAGTTTTTCTACGAATCAGAAAATGATAGATATATTATACTTGAATAACAAAGAGTAGGTATAGATAAATCCGTCTTAAAAAGTTATAATAACTTTTCAAAGTAAATGCAAAGGATAAAGGCAAAGTAATCAGTCAACGTAGCTCACAAATCATAATCCGTCTCAGACCTTATGTCAATACGTAAAGCTCAGGTAAAACCGCAAGGCAAAAAGGTACAAATTAAATTTTCAAGTTTACTTAGGGATGAAAACCGACACACGCACTTTCGAAATGTAGGTTCTAGGTAACCTAATAAAGTCTAAGGTCTATGACGAAATGGCACCAATCCATTTACGTATTTAGGGGAAGGGTAGGTATCGTTTGGACCCCAATTTCTCAGTGGCTATTCGTTTAAAGGTAGAATTCAAGTGTGCCTTAGGAACATTTCAGGTACAAAGATCGCAGATACAATTTGATCATCTTGGCGATGTTTAATTAAGTTGAAAGTATGAATACATTTACGTATGATAGCCGTACGATTCAACAATCTTGAAGAATTTGCTTTTAATTTAGCATTAGCACAGTGTTATTTACCACACTTACATTTAATATAATTATATGTATGTATATTTCTTTTTCCTTTATTTTTTTGGGATTTTTAACCATAGGGATATGTCAATCCCATTGTACTTTATAGCTAGATACACACATGAAAATTAAAAGTACACTGTTAAATATAAATAGAGATACAACTATAGATTAGAATGTATATATGTACGAGCGCCTCTTCCTCACTCAAAAGGTATACTACATATTCAAGCCATAAGAAAGACCCAAACATTCCAACATAATTACTGAGGCGGCTCAAAAGCGTTTGGACAAATGACTCGGTAGCTTGCATCGTCGGCGGTTAGTGCGGTAGCCATTCGGAGGATGGTTGTAATCCATAAGGGGACAGTGCTGTCCGTCTGCCTAAACTGACAGGCAATCAGTCTAGCGGGTATCTGTGTTGGAAGCAGTCAGCGGAAAATTGTATTACTCACTTCTAGTGGCCTTCGCTTGTGTTTCCAATTCGACAAATGGATTGTATGTAATAGCAATTGCAGAATAATAATGATATAACCACAGCAGCTGTGGTTTATTTGAGCTTCACAAAATAGCTGGAATTTACTTTGTAATAAGAAGATGGCGACAGCAGGATTTACGCTAAATCTTTCATTCAAACCATTAGTTCCCAAAGTGGTCCAGGTGGACCCCAAGGGGTTCACCGACGAGGGTCTACGTTGGCGTGACAAAAAAAATTGATGTCCACAATTCGTCAGCAGGAATCCACGAAAATGTATTTGCTTTCGATAGGGAAGAACTAAAATAAAGAAGCTCGGCGACTGTTACTTGTAAAACCTTGTATATTTCATATTTAGTAGTCTCGAACACATTGATCTTTGGGTAGAGAATTTCTAAAAAAAAGATTAGCCCGCAGAGATTTATTAATTTTTTTTAATATATATATCTGAATGCCATGGAATATAGTACAAATGTAGCTGCAGGAGGTCCACCGGAACCTGCTAAATTTTTAAAGTGGTCTCTGAGAAAAAAGTCTGGGCACCTCTGAATTATACTGAATCAAGTTGACTGGGGCAGGATCTTTTTCATTGGCAGTTGCTATAGTAATCTAACAAGTAGCGCGTGGGTCAATTCCTTGGTTACTGGAAACATTAAAGGATACCATAAGGTGGCCTCATGCTTATTAACTACTCTAAAAATACACATACATTGTAATTTTACAATGAAGATTTAATCTAGTAACATGTATTTCGATCCACTTTAGTATATTTTACACCAAAAGCTATTTTATAATTAGATATCGTTGACGTGACCAAACGAATTGAAATATTTTTATACAAAAGCGTTAAATTAGAAACCTTTACCGATGGGAGGGAATGATTCAGCGCCTTACAGAGAATATAGCTGTACAGTCGTCACCTTAGTAGTTACGGGCTGACATTTTATGACAAGAATCTACGGAATCCTAACATCCCACAGTCTTATCAGCCCTAATACCCGAATAAAAAGATAAATTCGAGATGCTTGCACCATGCGTCCTAAGGCTACATGCAGAAAGTAGACGGAATGTCCAGGATATGGATAGATAACTCACTGCCAGTCAAGCAGACTCACACGATTGATCAGATATGGCTTAAGGTATTTTGGCCACAGTGAGAGGTTGGTAAGGTATTGAGTCAATAGCTTTATCTCGTTTTCGCACATGAACGGCACGAGCCCAGGAAATTATAGTGAAAAATAACCTATGTCTTATATACTCTATCGTCTTCTAACTTATACCATAACCATCGTTACCGCGAACTTGGTAACCACAAGTTTGGCAAATTTGGTGGAACAATAAGTTAAATTGTGATGCGCCTCATGTGAGCCTCATCACTCATTATGTCAGGATATCTTGGAGCTTAGTATGACGCAATTTACCCATTAGGCTACTTGTGAATGCATATAATTTACCTTAGAATATCATATGTTGCACTACAGTGGAAATTTTAATATGTTAAAACATACATTAAAGTAGAATATTTTGAATTTAATAATATTTGTATGTCCACGACGCTTCTAATGTTTGATATTTCTATCTAAATATTTGCCAATACAATTCTATTGACATGGAGTTACCAAGAATAAGTATGTTTGAAACAATGCTTGTCCAGATTTACAATGTTCTTGTACCAAGAGTATTCCTGAGTAATATTACTTATCTGCAGAATTTAATGTCTTTGGTTATCATTAAACAAATACCTACATATAATATAATCATAAATATGAATTGACAAAATCACATATCAGTAAAAGAAATACATTCTTTATATTATATGTTTTTTAACTATGTAACTTAAATAGCTTAAAACATTATAATTCCAATATTTGATTTCGATGATACGTCATATAATTATTAAGAATAATGCCACCTTACGAATCTTCTTCTTCTCTCTTAGCCTTTATTATTCCCAAATCACTTGGGGTCGGCTTTTCTGGTCTAACCGGATTTGACTGGATATCAGTTTTTACACGGAGCGGCTGCCACCTGACCTCCGCAACCCAAAGGCTAACGATACCCTAAGGCTAGACCAGTGTCAGGATGTTAGAGGTACTGACTTTCCCAATAACGACTGCCATAGATGTTCATGGCAGCTGGGATCGACGGCTTAACGTGCTCTCCGAGGCACGGAGCAGGCGATAATTGTCAATTAATACGCACATAATTTCGAAAAGTCATATAACTTCCGAAAGTCTGCGGTGCGCGACGTGGGTTCGAACCCGAGACCTTCTGCATTGCAGTCTGTTGGTCTCCCCACTGAGCTACCGCTGCTCCACTCTCCACAATAATGCCACCTTACGAATAAACTACCTAAATCCATTGCATGAACAATTTTAAGAACCAACTGTTAACAATTAGTTCTTAAAATTGTCAATCAATAACAAATGTCAAGTTAGTGAAGATGTTGAGGTGTTTTCCCATCAATAGGATGTTTACTATACGACGACGTTTATTATTTATGCCTAGAAATACGGCGCTCCGCACCGAACTGAACGCAGTGGGATTCACCAGCTACTTGAACTACTAAAATGAATAATTTGGTTACTTTACTAAGCCTTCAAAATATGTCTTTGAGCGACCAAGACGACGGATTCTTTTTAGGTAAATAAATTAAGGAAATTCCATCACTTATTGTCTATTCGCTTTTGATTCCCTTATGATTTATTTCTTTTGAAATCTGGCAGATATTTTATATATAGAATTAATTTTGTGACATAGTTTTCACTTTGATTTTTTATGGATTATCTAGTCGATAGATTCAGGTAAAAGAAAATCTATTACAGGAAAAGGTCGTGTTATATATTTACAGTCATATGAAATACTGTGAGTTCTGTACTTCGAGGCAGGTTTTAACTGTTGACAAATCGAATCATGAACTCCGAACGTACCAACTTTCATTTGTTGAGGAGTTAGAGTCATTAGCATATATGTTAACTGCCAATAAGTACACATTTCGGCTTTGAAAATTTGTATGTTACAAATGTGAAACGTATTCAAAGGATTATAAGCATTCATTATTGTTGGATTATTTTAAACAAATAGTCATAAAATGCATCTTACCCTGTCAATTCTTGAACATGCAATAGAATGCCAATCATAATTAAAAACCTACTATGTCGTGCCGCCGGTGTGCTGCTGCGACACTATAGGTTAAGCTTTTGTATGTATTGGAATGATAAAAACATAAACTCATAATAAAATAATATAAGTTATACATACAGCTTGTGGCAAAGTTTAAAATGCTGAACTATAAACTCAATTTGAGTGCATTGAGCAAGAAGAAGTCTCAGAAGTATTTTAAAAGTATTATTTACAGTAACGCACATAATGCCATATATGGCATCTAGTTATAACTAGTGATGCTTTATTTGCTTGCATCATAAAATATGTGTTTATCGTAATAAAATGAATACTGCTTACAGTTTTTATATTGTTTAATAAAAACAACTAAACATATCGGAGACTCTTAATCGCCCAGAAAAGTCTGTGGCGACTCCGCTCAGACGAAGAAGTTCCGCCTACATTTAATAGATGGCGTTACAATCGCGCTTAACATGACGTCATACAATTCTGAATCGCACAAGTAAGATTTACACAGCGACTAAGTATATATATAGAAGCTCCCGACATTAACTGTTGCCAGGCACGATCAAACAGCCTGGTCGGAGGATCCTCTCTTTGTATGGGAGGGATTTCACACCCTGTTCCTCCACAAGTCAATCCCTTATACTTCTTTTATTGCTTGATTTACATAAGTAATTATTTTTTAATACTGTTTACTTATTTTAACCTACTCACTATTTAACACATAAAAAAGAGCATTGAATATGAATCGTTTCTAGTAAGAAACGAAAATATTAATAATAGTGGTTCATAACAATATACGTGTCATATTTGCAATTATCTGTATAGGTATATATTGTTGTTGCTTACACTCCTGAGTTGTATAATATACTAGATGCGCCCACGGTTTCACCCGCGTTTATAGTTACTGCGCCGCCTCCGTGGATCGTAGCGTGATGCTGTATAGCCTATAACATTCCTCGATAAATAGCCTATCCAACACTAAAATAATTTTTCAATTCGATTCAGTAATTCCTGAGATTAGCGCGTTCAACCAAACAAAGAAATAAACAAACAAACAAACTCTTCAGCTTTATAATATAGATGACAAACGGAGTGCCATTAGTAGGCACCTACTACTTTTTTACGTATTAAATGATTGGTCACTTAATATTTCAAAATTTAATGGATATATGAAGACGATATTACAGGCCTTAAATGATTACTATAGCTGCTACATAGAAACCGAAGAAAAGTTGGTAGTGAAAGGAATTAAAAGCAACTCGCTCTTCTCTTCCACTTTGTACCACGAACATTGTTCGCATAGAACTTACTGCCACAATGATAAGTTAAACGGATTGTTGTGTGCCTGTGTGCGCTCGTCATTAATTCTTGCCGTAATTTCGCCTTCAATTAGCGGGAAGCGGGACACGCCAATATTTCACATGTGGCTACGTATTCCTAAGGTAAATTTGTATGTTTGTAAGCAATGTTTGTCAGACTTATTTGAATAATACGTTTGGTTACCGGTACTCATTCGTGTTGCCAAATTTAAGCTCGCTTCTCCGTCGATGAGTAGTGTTCTAACTGAGGGCAGTGTACGGTAATAAATTTTAAACATAATTTGCTACTGTTAGTCTTACTGAAATATTGAAGCAGTACTGTAACCTTCTCTTCATTTATTGTTTAGGAGAACGCTTATCGAGCTGCCAATTACGTACTTATAGCAAAATTCAGATGGAACCTATTTATTGGGTTGCAGCGGCACACCGGCCTCCAGATACAATAAGTTTTTAATGATGTCTAGAATTCCAATAAATACACAAAATATTACCCAGTATTCGTCACGAATTTATTTATAACCTGGCAGCCTAACAATGGTAAAGCTGACAGGTAAAAAAAACAGGGAGACAGACAGAGAGAGAGAGACATAATAATAAAATAATGCTATAAAAGAGATGCGCGCTCGAGACCTCTGCGTGGCAGTCCAACGATCTCCCATTAACCGATTTAAACCTCATTACACCATGTGATTATAGTTGTCAGACAAGTGAGAAAGCAAACCAAACAGACGTCTGTCTGTAGGCCAAAACTTGCCAGTAAAAGCGCAACTAAATTTTTTTAGTATCTGGCGGTTCTGATTTTGCTACGGTCATATTGAGAGATGCGTACAACTAATATTCGACGCAGACAGGAATATTGATTGAATGAAGATAAATATAATCTGTTTGTCTCTTTTTGTTGACTTCCCAGGCTATTTTAGAATGTTTATTTAAGAATTAGGTTCGGGTTACGCTTTGGTAGAGCAATAGATGGGCCAACTGCCTCCGTGGCGCAGCGGTAGTGAATGCGACTGCTGTGCATGAGGTCTCGGGTTCGAATCCCGGGTCGGGCCAACAAAAAGCTATTGGGCTTTTCTGTAAAGAAATCTCAATAGCAGCCCGGAGTTAGGAAGTTGGCGGTGTTAGACACCCCCGTGCCTCGGAAAGCACGTAAAGCCGTTGGTCCTGCGCCTGATCTCTCTCCGGTCGTATCGGATTGCCGTCCCATCAGATCATGAGAGTGCACTTGTGTTTGCGCACACACTGGCACACACAAGGCAGGCACAGATTTTTTTTGTTGTCGGTTATAACTTAACAAATGTCCATTTTCTATTTGTAAGGATTTAACTCAAAAACTACCCAACCGATTTTAAAATCTCTTTTTCTATTATAAAGCTATATTATTATCACTTGTGCACTATAATATCTCCTGCGCAGATGGCCAGTTTCTGTTAAGACTGGCCGCCGTGGCCAAAATTTGGTCAGGAGGACATTATTATTACATTATTATAGATGGGCCATCACGACCTTTCTATCGCAAGCCTTATTCGTTATACAACCACCGCTAAAATATATTCTCTAGAATTCACATTCATATTTGTAAATTACAAAGTTCGTTTTATATTCATTAGTAAATAAGGCATAATATAATGGCACGTGTCTCATATTATTGGTTCCCTAATATTATGTGCAGTATACAGCTGTCACGGACATTTTTCAAATATTCCCTGACATTCACGATGTAATGAACATGTACAATATTATCTGTCATGTCACTCTTCAGCCGGAGCTCGCAACACATGACGCCAAAGTTTCCGTGACGGGCCCCCTCAGTTCTCACGCCCGAACAACTTATAACGGCTATATTTAATAATTCGTATTTCCTATTACACAATAATACAAAAATTTTCCCTTCACTGTGAACAACAAAGGATCTTTGACGTACTTTAGCTATTGTTGTTACGATTCCTCTCCGCATGTGATTGTTGAGATTCACTCGTGAGGAAGTAATTTGTGAAAGGCTGGAAGTAGAAAATTGGGTGAGACGAAAATTGAAAATGCCGTGATTTATGAAAGAAAAGTCTTTTATTGAAAGCTTTAGAAGCTTTGCAGCTAAAATCAAAATATGTTATTTTTTAAGATTATTGGCATTTTTGTGTTTTGAATTACTAGTACTATTGTTATCCCCATGCTTGTATTACGAGGGGTTCACATAATCAAATTCAATCCCCACCCATAGTACTAACTACTACTATGGATGGACATCAAAGCCTCACTCCAACCTCTTAATCGTAAGTATAATGTTTAAACTATTGGCCTATCACCAAGGTATTATCAAGTACTTAATATTATGTATTAATTTACTTCATCACTGCGAAAAACAAAAATAACTGAAGTGAAACTTTACGTTCACTGCACGCAAAGGCAATTACATCAATATCTACTTTGTCAATACAAACTGCATGGCAAGCGTTTGATTTCCACACGAAGCAAATATTTATGTGATTCAGAAAGAGTGTGTACCAATTTGTAATTCCGTGAAAACATCGGTGATGCAAGAATTGATATCAGTGAGGTACATGTATTAAAAATAAACAAAAAATCTTTGATGTAGATAAATTAGAAAAACAAGGGAAAGAAAATGTATTTTTAGTATACTGTCCATTTAAAAGCGGATTAAACTATCAGCTTTCGTTAGCATGTCGTATATACAATACGTCAAGTGACTTTTTATTATAAAGACTATTCTTATTTAAAAGATGAAGCAGAAAAAACGATACTTACATACAAAGTTCCACGCCTATATACACGCTTACATTTTGCCAGCTATATAGCTTTATACCACGTAATAGGGGTAAACCTAGTGCCATTACACACATATTACCCGGGCACAGTTCCATACCCATTAGTACCACTTTTCCCAACCGAGAATCAAACCATCTTGGGTTCGAACATGATTCTCCTGCACGGCATTCGCGTTCACTATCGCTGCCCCACTGAAGCTTATTATAGTATTAAAAAACATATACTACGTTGTATGCAATAGCTATTTAACGATAGTATAGTTTCCTTAAAAAAAATTACTTTACAAATATAATTTTGATTGCAATCTAAATAATAATTGCCCTCCCCTCGCTAGGGATTACAAACAAATCAGATTGACAGCCTGTCAAATATGCTAGGTATTCCCAGTTGATCAGAACACAGACCTTCTCGCTCTAGCCAATTTTCTAAATAAATTGGCAATCGCAGTAATGCAGTGTACGTGTGAATCATGTTTTCAGGTATTCAAATATTAAAGGGTTTTTTACTTTGTGTAAATTACAGACCACGGTTTCTCGTGGGCAGTAATACGGTTTGATCTCACACGAAACTAAAATGAACCCTCATTAGGCCTACGGAGCTACAAAAATCCAATTTATAATTAAAATTGAATCTATCCTTACGAATTATACTTCACACGTGTTTTGAATACACGGATAGTGCAATGGTTTTAATGCTAATACTGCTTTCTAAGTAATTCGCGATGATATCAAAAAAATATTGAGGCATTTGGAAATGTTACGAATCCACATTCGAATATCGATTTATGAGTAGTTGATTCTCATTATTCGAATTTTTCGAATTTTCGATTTTCGATTTTTCATTAAATCGAATATAATAATCAAACGAGAAAGTACCGAAGCAAGTTGGGACTGAACGCATACCTTCGTAGTCAGATAAGAAGAGAAAAGTCTCGTATACATCACAGTCGTATGTTTGGGCATGACAGATACAATTTTTTTTAACTCATCATGATAGGTAAACTTTAAAGGTAATTTAGTTGTAGTAATAATTTCTGGTTGCGTAACCTTAGAGAACGTATAGGAATCACGGACACATTCGAACTTTTTCGGTGAGGGAGATATTGAAGCCTATATGTATGTACTTGGTCAGCAAAATTTATTTATTGGAAGTCATAAATCTATTAAATGAGGCATAAATACAACACTATCTCGTAAGTTACAGGATAGGTCATTTTAGTTTAGAGGACAAGTTCATATACTTCACGGATAGCATAATGGCTTAAGTGGTCGTCTCACCACTGCCACTGCAGTATACAATGTGTTGTGGCTTCGATCCTAACACGGAACAAAAATTGTGAATCGCAAATGGTTAGTTATTGTTGACCACGTTCTCATCTTTGTAAAGTCGTGACATGTATCATGACACTGGTATTAATAATCCTAGTGTAGGTATAGTCTTTTTTGAAGAAAATAAAATAGAATTAATAGTACCCTATGAATGTATATTGTACATATTTATATGCGCAAATATGTAACAAGGCCGCGGCTTCGCTCGCGTAAAAGTAGGCTAGGTTATTTTATTAATAGTACTTTTAGAGTTCGAAAAAACTCTTATACAACATCTTTGTCCGTCCGTCCGTTCGTCTGTCTGTTATACAACTTTCAACTCAAGAACCGTAAGAGCTAGAGACTCGCGGTCAACGCCATTCGACTCAGCGCAGTCAATATACCTCAGAAATGACTATAACCTTTGACTTATGACCTCAATGCAAATATGCAAAGGTCGCGTGGTATCACGTGACCTTTGCATATTACTTAAAACATTTTTTCTAAGTCTAAGATTTCCGGCAATTCATTGCCAATTCTCACTTGTTTATTAATAATTTATAGCCTATGTTACTCGGTGATGATAAAGCTTGCTAATACATAGTATCGACTTGTGCTCCCCAGTGCCGGGCATGCCACGATCGTGGCAGTAAGGCCGCCCGTTTTGGAGGAATGGCTGAAGAGGCGGCATGGCGCCCTCACCTTCTGGCTGACACAGGTAATGACTGGCCACTATTGCTTTGGCCAGTTCCTGTGTCGCATAGGCTGGCAAGAGACGCCCAGTTGTTATCACTGCGGTGACTGCCGCGACGTTGTTGAGGATACGGCGCTGCACACTTTGGCGGATTGCCAAGTTAGGCATCGCAGCGCTGTGAGTTGATCGCGGCAGTCGGTATGGTTGCCCTCTCGCTCCTGGCCGTGGTTCAGTCCATGGTCCGGAGTAAGAGTTCGTGGAACGCCGTCGCCTCCTTCTGTGAGGAAGTAATTTCCATCAAGGAGGTGGCGGAGCGGGCGAGGGAGCGCTTGAACCCTCTCCTTAACCGCAGGACCGGGCGCTGGAGGGCGCGAGACGACCTCCAGCCACCCTGAAGTTTCGCCACCCGATCAGCACCAGGTCCGAGAGATGGCGTGCGTATTCCCACAACATGATATATTTTGAAACAATTGTATAAGGTCTTTATTACTTAAAGATAAAATTATTATACGATATTATTCGTGAGTTGCTTTCTGAAGCAGAAGATCATAGTTCTAAACGCTAAATATGGATTAGCTAACTTTGAGAATACTATGGTGAACTTTCTGACAACCAGGTTTCCTTACAATTTCCTTTACTATCAAAGAGATCGTTAATTACAATTTAATAACGCACATAGTTTTGAATAGTTTGAGGTACGTGTCACGGATTCTAACTTTGGGGTCAGCATTCATACAAACTCATCACGTAGCTATCATTTTTATTAAATACATAACTTGTTCTATGTTATATAATATTATTACGCGCCAGATATAAAACTATATCTAACTTTAGCCATATTTAAAAACAGGACCAATGTTTGGGCCATAGACCAAGAATATTTTCGCTGTAACTACATTCTAAGTTTATGGTTAGGGTACATGCCTATCTCGATTAAAAATGGTCGGGGTAATATATATAAATAGTCTTTCATGATCTTTAAAGGCGGATTAGCAGACTTCAAGCACATTTAGATATTTTATAAAGAATTTTAAGACACAGGTATTATACATGTGTATAATACCTGTGTCTTAAAATTCTATATATTTTTATTCGGATAATGAAAAGTCGTGAAATATATGTATATTTCACGACTTTTCATTATCCGTTTAACTGAACGTAGCTAACACGCATATATTCAAATTCAAGAAGTGATTGTAGTGAAGAACTGATTTGGCAATTAGTGGGTCTTTCTATTCGACTATACCTGCTTACCATCGCATATCCTCGCTTATATTATAAATGCAAATGTGAGTTTGTTGGTTTGTTACGCTTTTACGCCTTAATTATAAGACCGATTTTTATAAAAATTCGCGTATATGTTGTCGGAAGTACAAATGGGACATAGGGTGCCATTTATCCAGAAACATTACTGTTCCCGCGTGAGCAAAGCCGTGGGCAAGAGATAGTATTTATGTAAAAAGGTTTGTAGAAATAACCCAGTATGTGTGTCAAACTATAGACCCGGAGTGTCTATTATATTAAAGCTGTAGTAACAATGTACACGCATTCTAAAACCTCTATAAAGAAAATATTTGTAAAACCAATGTCAATTGAAGCAAAATGTATAAAAAATTCGGCCAAGCCGGGCTCTCGTCGGTAAATCTTATTATTAGCAATAATCGTGGCATTGTGTCCGCGAGGCTACAATAGAGGCCTCATAATAATGGACTGCCACACAATGGCCTGGCCTGGCTTGCTTTTTACCCGGATTGTAGACTAGCCTTGTTTACAGACAGAATTTAAAGCAAAGTATAAGAATTATGGGGGTATACCTTTTATGAGTAGGGTAGTCGTATTTTATTACCCATGTCTTCGTTATTCACTAATGTGATATTTCTAGGTATTCATTTATTTTTCATCTAAAGGATTTTCAGAGGTTCGCATTCATGCCGGGTTTGACGCAATGGCTTAAGCGGTCACATCGACAATGCCAGTGCCGAATGTTGTGAGTTTGATAACTACAGAGTACAAAAATGTGTGTCCAACAAATACTTGTTCCAAATCTGCTTTGTTTTACCCTTAAATCCCTTGCGACATAAAATTCTTCGTAATGCGAGTGTCTTATTAAAACAATCTATTTAGTCAATTTAACTGCCTCCGTGGCGCAGCGGTAGTGAATGCGACTGCTGTGCATGAGGTCTCGGGTTCAAATCCCGGGTCGGGCCAATAAAAAGTTATTGGGTTTTTCTGTAAAGAAATCTCAATAGCAGCCCGGAGTTAGAAAGTTGGCGGTGTTAGATACCCCCGTGCCTCGGAAAGCACGTAAAGCCGTTGTTCCTGCGCCTGATCTCTCTCCGGTCGTGTCGGACTGCCGTCCCATCGGATCATGAGAGTTAGAGAACAGAGAGTGCACTTGTGTTTGCGCACACAATTGTGCACTATAATATCTCCTGCGCAGATGGCCAGTCTCTGTTAAGACTGGCCGCCGTGGCCGAAATTAATTCGGTCTGGAGGACATTATTATAAAACAATCCTAACTAATGTTATAAATGCTAATGTAAGTTTATTTGTTTCGCTTTTACGCCTTAACTACTCAACCGATCATCATGATATTACGCATACAGGGATACAGAAAAGGATATGAAGTACCTACTATACAGAAAAAAGTAAGGGGCCGCGGGCAAAAGCTAGTAAATATTAATTTATGCTTTAAAAATGTGGTTAAGTATTGACTTTATTTTGAGCAGTGAGAGAAAATTACGTGCATGTTCCCCAGCATGACCTACATTATCTTTTGGGTAGAGTGTAGTCTATCTATTTTATGGCTCTCCATTATCGATCGATATATATGCTTAAAGCTAACTAGAATGCTGCCAAAACGCAAAGCAATATTGACACAGCCGCTGATTTCGGTATCGCGATCAAACGCAATTAGTTGTGTAATACCGATTCATAAGTGCAGCAGCTAAATTGTCTATCACTGACGCGATTACTGGTTTATTTGCTTTGACTTTGCTTCTATATAAGATACTTGCCTATGTTTGAATTTGTACATTATTTTACACACAAGAGCAAATAGTAATAAAAAAATGGTTTTGGGAAAATAGTACACACGGCTACACATCAAGTTAGACACCCTATATGCGCATAACTACGCTACATAAAGAATAGAGAATTGTCGGAAAGGGACAGTGCATAGGGATATCGATGTCATGGTAAGGATAGAGCGTTGCGTCCCGTTCAGCGTGAATGAGACAAAATAACAAAAATATAACGCACTCTCTCGCACAATTCGCAGCATTCAACTTCTAATAGTTCAAAGTCCAAACACTCTAGGCTGATGCGTCGCTGTATGTATCAAAACTGGTTGCAAAATAAGGGAGTAGTTAATATTTAAAATTTGGATGAAAGAAGAAGAAGAAGAATAATAAGAAAATGTGGGGACGTAGTACGGATATCTCACTATTTCCCTCGCACAGGTGCGCTTAAATAGCGGTTACGTCATAATCTGTATCGTGCATCCTTTTTCTGTCACTTCACAATTGACCCTATAAAGGGAGTCCAATTACATTTACTTTTTTTTACTCTACATGAGAGTTAACTACCCTATTCGCATTTAAATTTGCCTATATGTTTTAGGGTTTCTGCCAAATTACATTCAATACCTAAGTCGTAAATAATACAAACAAACTCACTTACCTACTTATTGTAGTAAAGCTTCTCTATTTTTCGAAACAACATTGATTCAAGCCGTAGTGCTTTTACGAAGATAAATGTCTTTTTGTAGTACTTACACAGCTATATACCTACATATATCAACTTGTTATTTTATACGGTGTCGAAAAATATTTTCTTTTCTTGCTAAAGAATAATATGTGTTACGTGTATAAGTTACGAAATTACCGAGGTCTGTAAGATTTTCAGTGTTATTTAGTTTGTGTATAATAATACTCCTTCGTTATTTCTTCATATTATTTACACGTCTTATTAATAAATAGGATTCTTTTATAGAAAAAAATATATATTAAAAACTAGGTATACGCTTTTATTTAAAAAGACTAATATCCCAATAAGATATCATATTTATTTAACGCTATACTAAAAGCTTATAATTTGTAGGGTAGGGCATAGCAGAATCCCGTAGCTGGTTGGTTGAAGGTATTTTCTCAGTCTGGTGAGCAATAAGACTGGAAAAATACCTTCACTATAAAGAAGAATGCTGCCAAACACCATATTATTCTATACTGAAATTAGTAAGCTCTCCAAAGCTTTAGAGACATGTTATTTTATGAGAGACAGAAAACTGTTATCTTGTACATTTAATATGTATATATAATAATAATATCAGACCTGTATTAAACTGTCCCACTGCTGGGCACGTGCCTCTTCTTAGTGTGGCCCAGTGCGGGTTGGCAGACGTCACATAATTATCATTGAGAACATTTTTGAGAAGTCTTGGACATGCAGGTTTCCTCACAATGTTTTCCTTCACCGTTAAAGTAAGCGATAATTAACTATTTATAACACATTTAATATGTAAGGTAAGTATATTATTTAGCCATTTGAACAATGGTTCTAATTACTTTCTGGCCTTTGAACCATTGTTCAAATGACCTTCTGGTTTTATAAAATTAGCCCTGTATATAAACTCTCCCATTGCTGGGCATTACCTCTTTGAGAAGGTTTCTTGGCTTATAATATAAGCTCTGTATTTAACTGTCGCACTATTGGGTACGAGCCTCTTCCCTGTGTAAGAAGGATTAGGACATAGTCCACCACGCTGGCCCAGTGTGGGTTGGCAGACTTGATAAATCTTCGAGAGCATAAAGGAGAAGTCTCAGAAATGTAGGTTTCCGCACGCAGTTTTTCTGCACCGTTAAAGCGAGCAATAATTAACTATTAACTATTAACTTATATAGACATAACTTTGAAATGTCATAGATATGCGCATTGGAATCGCACGAGACATCAGCGTGGCAGTCTAACGGTCCCACTAGGCTTCCACCGCTATCTTTCTTAGCTTACCAAAACGAATTAATGACATACATTCTTAAGAAATTACGTAAGTCATTAGTGAACTCCAGCCAGTTCTGTTCATACACTTTTTCTAGTCAGTTAATTTGAGAAGCTCACGTCCACGGAAACTACCATGTATAGAACCTCTGCAAGCCTACTTAACCTCTATCCCGTCGAACAGATACACATCTCAACAGCGTTCTAATTGGAGGACTAATACTGAAAGGGACTCTCTCTTGCGAGCCATAATTTCTGAGTTATATTGACCGATTTCCCTTTTGGGTCAATGCCCGGATTTACGAGTAGATAATTACAATATTATTCACGTGTGAAGGTTAGGATGTTGGGAATGGGCAATATTTTAGAACCTTGGCTTATTGCTGATGCTTTGGTATATATATATGATTTTAATAGTTGTCTATTGTTGCTGTGTTTAATTTATTGGACAGTTGGTATGCCTGAAAAGGTGCCATAATCGCTGTAAATAGAAAATAGCGATATTTCGTCTTCTTTCAGCTGCAGTTTCTTATACAGCGAATATAAATAGCAGTATAAGATTAGGCTTATTATAATATATATCTGAAGTATAGACTTGTACGGCTGTGAATCTTGGATGTTGAATAAAAGGGAAACCGAGGAGTACCTTTGTCAAAAAAGTGAAGGAAGCAGTGAATCGAGTGGTATCAAGAGGTTAAAATGAAAGCGGACGACTGACATTTACGGTTAAGCTTTTAAATTAAAGATAAAGTCATACTACGATTTAGCCTTACTGTCTCAAAATGTCTCTCGACCAGTCTACTTTATAATGTATTTATGTGACTTTAATACGTTATATAGTCTGCCAACTATTCTTGACATATGTCAGTCACTAGGAACAGAGGGCTCAGTGTTAACGCTGTGAAATTCCTAAGAGCAAAATCTATTTGCAATACTGCCGTCCTTTAACTAAAATGCCGTTAACCCACAAGCGAGCGAATATAACTTTTCAATGGATAGTAAAATAGTTTTGAATTGTCAATCTATAATTTTACTAGAATTTAAAACTATTTATCTATATAATTATCTATCTATATCTATATTCTAGTATAGAATTCAAACCTATATTACTTTTCATTAAAAAGTCATAATCGCGCGCTTGTGGGTTAACGACATTTTAGTTAAAGGACGGCAGAATAGACTCAAGAATCCGAGGCAGCAGTTTACCGTTAGCTCCCACACTTGTACTGTCGACAATATTGACGTCAGAAACAGCGTAATCTCTTCCTTCTTTTTTTTGCTCTTACGTGATCATGTCACATTTGGAGAGCAACCACCTAATGATCATTGGAAATACAAATCACATAACGACATGTTTACATATCTATGAATATGTACTGTTATTCGGGTAAAGAGTAATTTTAGTTCCTGTTTCGTCGTATCAAGAGTTGTGGAACAATAGGATGAAATAGAGACAGAACTTTTATTAGTCTTTATGAGTGCCTCCTTTGTGCGTTGAAAACATTTGCGTTTTATTTGACGAAAGTTATGCATGCACTCGCTATTGTCTTAGAAAGAGGCAACTTGGATGTGGTGAATATTTTTATTTCAGCGTGCAACAATATATATATCTATCAATATATCTTAAGATAGGTAATATATGCATAAACTTATTAGTAAGATGCATATCATCAAGTCTGATATCTTTTATATTTTGTTCACGAAAACTGTTGAATGATACAGTAGTACACTATTGGTCTCACCAACTAATATTGTAATGCGAATGTGAGTATATTTGTTACGCTTTTACACCTTAATTACTCGACTTACAGGCATTAAATTTCGTACACACGTTGTCAGATATACAAAAAAGGACATAGGGTTACATTTATCCAGAAAAATAGTACTTTTCCCGAGGGATAGCTAAAAGTTAGGTATAGTTGATAAGAATATTAAATAAACGTCATTAATATATAAGGCACTTATGTACAATATAGTGACAAACAAGCTTACACCTTAGGATAAATGATTGCCGTAGTCTAGCTTGCAACATCAAGGGTACTTGCGCGTACACAAACTTTCAATATAAGGGTTACTTGCTGGTTTTCCACAAGGGGCAAAAGTTTCGGCTATTGACAGCAAACCTCCTCATTAAGGCACACAACATAAGGTTGTTTGGTTGCAACCTTTTCTAGGTAGTAGGTATTTTATAAAAGCCGGGTTGCATCAGATATTCCAAACATGAATTTGAAATTTCTAGTTTAAGCGAGGCTTCTGTTGTGCCTTATTTATCTAGTAATGTAAATAAAAATAAATGCAGTTCTTTATTAAACGCATCGCTTGATTACGGCTAGATCGATCCCCGAATAAGGGTTTACAGAAAACATATCATTCACATTTTTACAGAGAAATTGAAATTGAATAATTTGAGCAATTTAAAACTGCACACCGTTTTCCGGAATTATTTAATATCTCTGTTAGGCTTTTTATGAATTTTGGATAGGCAAGGTTTGTTGAGTTAATAAGTTGTATATAAAAATAATATATAATATCAGTTCTTTATATAAACTGTTTCATTGCTGGGCACGGGCTACTTCACCGTGTGAGAAAGGTAAGTCTTCCACGCTGGCCCAGTGTGGGTTGGCTGACTTAACATATCTTCGAGAATATTGTTGAGAACTCTTAGACATATAGTTTTGCTCACGATGTTTTCCTTCACGGTTAAAGCGAGCGATAATTAACTACTTAATACGCACATATTATGTAACTTTAAAAAAGTTCTATATATACCAACTTTTAAAATGATCAATACTAATATTATAAAGAGGAAAGATTTGGTTTTTGTTTGTTTGTATAGATTTAACTCAAAAAATACACAACCGATTTAGAAAATTCTTTTAAATTTAGAAAGCTGTTTTATCACCGAGTAACATAGGCTATAGTTTATCTTATAAAAGAAGTACAGTTACTAACATAACCTAACCTGCTTTTACGCGAGCAAAGTCGGGAGCGAAAGCTATTACTAGATATTTATGTACCTTTTCGGAAATATTGTCGTAGAAAACATCTTTTTTATTCAGCAAGAACATAAATAATCATAATAAAACATCTGCCATACCAAAGTTACAGACAAAAATGTTCTTGAAAAATCCTTTAATTTACGTGCTTGGCTATCTGGCCGCTCATAAATCAACTTGACATGTCTATGAGGAGACCAAACTTGCTAACTGTGAACTTTTTGTACTTCTGTCGCAAGAAAAGCAATCTTGGTACATCAATCGAGTAGATTATCTTTAAGAAGTGAAGTTTATGAAAAAAGAATTATGTTGAACGGTTTTATGAACGTGTTTAAGTTACCTGCGCCTGTTTTTGAAAATGGTTAAGGGTGTGCCGATATACTTATTATACTATCTTATTCGCGCCGTAGCATAAGTGAGCACTTACGGGTATGTTCGGATACGATCGTAAAGTTCAGCGTTCAATTCTCAAGTCAAGAAAAGTGTAATTGGATTTTTTGTTCCTTAGATGCAGATGCGGAATTATTATTATGAAGTCAAAACGACAATAAGAGTGGCTTTAAGAGTTTTGGTTTAGTTTTGTTTTGGCTTTAAGAGTGGTTTTAAGAGTTATATATTAATAATAATAATATTGTATCACATACACATAACACCATCTAGCCTAAACTAAGCAGAGCTTGTACAAAAAGGATTTTTTGTGTTGTAAAAAAAGGATATAATTATGTATGTTTATCCATTGTCTAGTACCTATGTATGTACTAGACAATGATAAACATACATAATTATATCCTTTTTTTTGGTAAATACATACATATTATACATAAAAACACACATACATGTATACTAGCCGCCACACCAAACTTAGATCATTTTTTAGTTACCTATGTTCTTCTTTAATTTTCAACTAGATTTTGCACGTGAATTCGCTTGCGTTAATGTAAATTTTGACAATTTATATCCCTTGAGAATATTAATTTTACGGAAGGTACCTACTTTATGTCCTCTTTATGTGTCCCTGACAACGTGTGTGCAATATTTCATGATGTTTGGTCGAATAGTTAAGGCGTGAAAGAGCAACAATTAAACTAATAGAATCACATTCGCATTTATAATATTAGTTAGAAAACCACTATAATATCAATCTTTAAGATCTGTGATTCATTTTATACTTCCAAACGTATTAAATCAACGAAGCTAATTTTATAATATCCATTTTATTTTTCATCGTCTTTATGTAATGTCCAACTGCTGGGCAAAAGCCTTTTCCCTTGGACTTCCAAATCACTCTGTTGGTGGATATCCCCTGCCAGTCTCTATTAAATGCATCTAGATCTTCCCGCCATTTCCGTTTAGGTCTGCCCCGTCGCTGTCGACGGCCTTGTGGCTCCCAATTGGTGACGATTGGTGCCCACCTCTCTGGGTGCATGCGCAGACGTGTCCGGCCCAATCCCACTTCAACCTGGCGTATTTCACACCTACATCAGCTATACGTGTTTTGGAGCGCAGAGTAGTGTTTCGGACGTGATCCGTTAATATAATAATGACATAATCATTGTGTAGGATTTACTGAATAAAAAATAAAATATTTTTAAGTTTTTCGAAGAAAAGAGGTATTACTCTTCTATCACACCCTCGTTTTGGTCCTACTTGATAGAAGCCTATTCTTGGAACAGATCGAGTTATTTACATTCTTGTTCCGTGGGCGAACCTATTACCAGGTACAATCAATAACAAAAGTCGTTAAACATGAACGAAGTTCGAAAAGTTTCTTATCACTTTTATTATTTTCTATAAATATGAACAACTAGTTTCTGCTCTCGGATCCGCCCACGGCCTCAAGAACATATATTGGTATATGAATAAACCTACATATATACAGGACATGTTATACATAAGATAAATTCTGGATAAAGGCCAGGTTAAGAGCATCAAACTGAGCGTGTATGAGGAATGTTATGAAAATGAATGAAGCTAGAGAAGTGTGTCAGGATCGTAACAAATGGAAATCCGTAGTTTCTGACTACCCTTCTGGAAAACAGGCGTGAATCTATGTATTTATGTTATACATATCTGTATGGCAAGTTTATTCGTCGGTATACGCGTGACAGTTAAAGTAAATACAAACATTCAAATATATAATATTAGTGCAATTTAATCTTCTTAGCGATTATTAAATCGTAATATAAAATCATTAATATTAATATTAATATTCTATAACATACACACAACACCATCTAGCCCAAACTAAGCAGAGCTTGTACTATGGGTACTAGACAATGGATAAACATACATATATACTATTTTTTTTTTTTGTAAATACATCCATATTTTATATAGAAATACCCAGACCAAGACAAACATCCATGTTCATGCACACAAATATTTGACTTGTGCGGGAATCGAACCCGCGACCTCAGGCGTGGCAGTCGGTTACACTAACCACTACACCATCGAGTCGTCGAATCAAATCGATTGAACGACAAAATAATAAAAAAGTGAAATCAAATGTTTATTAACTATGATAAATGTTTGTTACACTGTGAAACTAACTGTACATTCCTCGACCCAGAGTTGACAATAAATTCCCCTTTTTTAAAATATAAATAATAATACAATGTAATATTGTGCTCCCTCAAGCTGCTCCCTCAGCAGCAAGTGCATTGTCGTTGGTCTGCTCAAATATTGTAATATATCGCAGCCAAGAAACGCATTTTAAAATATTAATAAGATCTGACTGATTTGAAATATGTACAATGTACATCTTAGATTTTGCCCGCGCCTGCGCCCGCGTAAATGCAGATTATGAATTTTTTTGGATGAATGATACCGTATGTCCTTTTCTGTACCCCTGTTAACATGCATGCGAAATTAATTTCATGATGATCGGTGTAGTAGTTAAGGCGTGAATGCGTAACATACAGACTCACATTCGCATTTATAATATTAGTTAGGATATATGGGTCAGTAGTCGCCGCGTCACTGCTAAGTAATACGCTGAGTTTACTAGGTTTGATCCTGACACGGAAATAGAGTTATCACATGCTTTAGTTACAGTACTGTGTATGTTTTACTGTGTCCGTTGTTTATAAAATAGACCCTCTCTCATTCCCCTTCCTCAAACCGTTGAAGGAAGCCTTGCGTTTTGAAAATATGTTTAAAAAATATATATTTTATCACATACACACAGCACCATCTAGCATAAACTAAGCAGAGCTTGTACTATGAGTACTAGACAATGGATAAACATACATATATACTTTTTTTTTGTAAATATATGCATATTATACATAGAAACACCCAGACCAAGACAAACATCCATGTCCATGCACACAAATGTTTGATTTGTGCGGAAATTGAACCCGCGACCGTAGGCGTCGCAGTTGGCGCTGTCGAGTCCGCCATAATCTCTTATTTTTTCAATCCTTATGATTATGTTTTTAAATTTCAAGAGGCAGCCATTTAAATTTCAGACATTTAATACCAGCGTAAGCTCATATACATTATTCAGAGCTTCGTATATTTTACATACTTTACTTTGTCTTTTACAACTAACCCTTGCATCAACGGTCAATTGACGTATATAGTAATCCTAGATAAGTAAAAACCAGGGAAAATAATTTTATCACAAATGAGATACGATAATCTAGTGGACATAAGTTTGCACTTACATTTACGATCAATCAAGAGTTCAAGTTAAGTCCTTTATCCGATAAAAATTCGCTTAGCTTTTCAAATAGGAAATTCTTAGTAGCCATCGTAGCTCAGTGGGGAGACCAACAGACTGTAATGCAGAGGGTCTCTTGTTCGAACTCACGTCGCGCACCTCGGACTTTCGGAAATTATATGACTTTTCGAAATTATGTGCGTATTGATTGACAATTATCGCCTGCTCCATGCCTCGGAGAGCACTTTAAGCCGTTGGTCCCGCCTGCCATGAACATCTATGGCAGTCGTTATTGGGAAGAGTGTCGACACAAAAGATCCCACTGGGTCGAAGTGTCACCGGTCTGCACTGACTGGCCCCCAGATAAGATAAGATAGTAGCCATCGTGCTACCTATTTATTACACTAGCTTTTAAGACTGCGCCGAGCAAAATGTGCCAAAACAGGCGGTCACAGTTAAGTTGATAAAATCGACACTTTTTGTTTAATACAAATATAAAATATACATTTACCATAACAATGAATGTGTTTACAATTACTCCGTGTAAAAAACTTAAAATAAATAATATTTTCGCCTACAAAATAACGTAAACTTGCACTAAATGCAAAAACGTTAGCATGTGTTATGTGATTTTTAGATTATAACAGTAGAAATCTCTCCTATTTTACAGCTTAAACGAAACATTAATAATTATATTACAATTTGTCCGTCCCAAATATTTAAGTTATTGGTTGACAATAAAGATAAATATTTATCAAAAAAGCACTTCAAATCCTTCATACAATTTTACTATGGCAGCCGCGCGCTGATTTGAATTTCTAGCTCTGTCATTCAGTCCAACCACATCTTACGCTCGGCGCAGTCTTAACATACAATAAATATTATCTTAAATCTGCTCCTAACATCGCACCAGAGTATCACACACTACTATTTGCTTCGTGATAGAAAAATGTGTGTCATAGGTATTTGTAATTTTGTGTTCTTTTTAATAGTGTAGGTACATGTTATAATAATCTGTTTGAAAATATTAAAGATTCATAATTTTCGATATACTCAAGTGGGGCTGGGCCAGATACGTCTGCTGTATGTACCCAGAGAGGTGGGCACCAGTCGTCACCACTTGGGTGCCACAAGACAGTCGACGGCAACGAGGCAGATCTAAACGGATATGGCGGGATGATCTGGATGCCTTTGAAAGGCAATCCACCTTATATGGATGGATGGGATATCCACCAACAGAGCCATTTGGAAGTGCAGGCTTTAGCGCAGTAGAAGAACATAGTTGCCGACCCTTTAGGAAAGGAAGTGGGAAGGAGAAGGAGCGGGCATCGGGGAAAGGGGGTGATTGGGCCGCCGGATCTCGCACTCACCGAACGAAACACAACAGTAGGAATACTGTTACTTCACGTCAAAAAGCTAATGAAACAGAAAATAGGTATGAATTTAACTGTTCAACGGTTTTGTGTATACTGTAATGTTGTTCATTAATTTAATAAATAAACAAATAGCTGTGCGGAATGTTGATATAATAATATTTTCTTGACTACCCCTTATTTAAGCCTATACATCCCGTATAGGCTTAAATAAATGTATGTAATAGATTCTATTCAAACACCAATAAAACTATTTACTATCCAACTACTGCCACATTAGTTTAGCTTCCCCCATTGGTAATGCCAACATAACATACAAAATATCCCCAATAAATAAAAAGTTTCCCCAAAAAGACGACACAACATAAAACATTGATATAAAAATATTATGATCCCGTAACAAAATTGAACCCAAAGCTTTTAAATAACGCAATGTTCGTATCATTTATTTATGATACAATTTATGTTATTGCCTTTGTCAGTCAGCACATATAAAATTCATACTCCATTAATACACTCAAAGCCGTTATCAACAAAATGATTTTCGCTTAATATGGAGATCGAATGAAGTTTAGGTCAAATTATTATAGATTAATTATGAGTTTATAATTTATACGTGGGTATGGATAATTGCTATTTAATTGCCGTGTGATATAAATCAAAATTACATGTTGAAGCTTGTTTATGTCCTGGTTGACCTATTTGATGTCGAAATATATTTCCCTGGTGTGACGGACATTATCTCTTCTTGAGTTATAAATATAATCACTAGTAAATCACTACTTCTTATTTTTGTTAGTAAATAATTCAAACACCTATTATGTCACCTTATATAATATTAGCGGTGGTAACAAAATCATAATGCAATTCAGAAAAATGCCTCACGACTGCTCCGAGCGAAATGTGCCAAAACAGGTGGTCACAGTTAAGTTGATAAAATCAACACTTTTTGTTTAATACAAATACAAAATATACATTTACCATAACAATGAATGTGTTTACAATTACTCCGTGTGAAAAATTTAAAATAATTAATATTTTCACCTACAAAATTACGTAAATTTGCACGAAAAATGCAAAAACGTAAGCTCGTGTTACGTGATTTTTAGATTATAACAGTAGAAACTTAAACGAAACATAAATAGTTATATTACAATTTGTCCGTCCCAAATATTTAAGTTATTGGTTGACAATAAAGATACATATTTATCAAAAAAGCACTTCAAATCCTCCATACAATTTTACTATGGCGGCCGCGCGCCGATTTGAATATGCGCCGCACGAGCTCTGTCATTATCTGTCTTACGCTCGGCGCAGTTTTAAACACGTTTATGAAATCATTTGCCAAATAATATTGATTTTTGGATTCCATAAATACAAAGGCTTTATTTTGATATACATGGCGGGTATGAGGATAATGTACTCATGTTTAAATATCGTACGCGTATATAATAAACAAGTGTAATTAAAAAAAAACGAGTTTTATAGTGTGAATATCTTTGACAGTAATCAATTGGTGTTAGAACTTTAAAGGGATATAAACACTAGGGAGTTATCTCCTTCCAATGGAAGATATTAGTTAAATAATATTGCTTTGTGTTCTAACAGATAGTTTAGTTTGCTCCTCAAATAATGGGAAAAATACTGTTCTAGCAACATTGTTTGCATTAGCAATGTTGAAAGACTGGTAACGCACGTTTTTATGTACAAGATTTGTACTAGGTACACACAAAAGTACGTCACGGTCGACTGAACTCTTAATGTTTACGTAATGATGAAATCATGTGGCTTCTAACTTTGAGCGTAAAAATATTGAAATTGAACATAAAAAAAGTTATTTTTTAGTAAAACGGCATTGAAAAGGTTATTACATTTTTTATTTTATTATGTGAGTTAAGTATCAAATGTAATGGGTAAAATTTTGTAGAGTCAAATAAAGAAGATTAAAATTTATCACAGGTCAATTGTTAAGACCTTGTTATATCTATAGCTGCTGCGCTGTGCATGAATTTATAATCGAAATTGTATATCTTGGACTTTGTGCATTGTAACATGGCTGCTTAAAACATTGAGCCTTCCTTGCAGGCAAATATATCTTATTATAAAAATATTTGGACACTAAATGTTTCTTTATTTAATTTTTAATAAGCATACGTTTAAACTAAAATTTAAGATATCATTGTAGAAACATAATTAGAATATCACGCAGATGTGGTTAATGATCACGCAGCGAACTTTTTATTTTATCTGGGTATTATATATTTGATTTTTACTGATTGCTTTAGCTGTGAACTTATATAATACTAGCGACCCACCCCGGATTCGCATAGGTAGTACAAAACCTTAACAAATTATACACCTAAACCTTCCTCATGAATCACTTTGTCTATTGGTGATAATCGCATGAAAAACCGTTCAGTCGTTTTTGAGTTTATTGCTAACATACAAACAGACAGACGTGGTGAATGACTTTGTTTTACAGTATGTAGTGATGTAAAAATGTACAGAATCTTCTCATAAGCTCGCACTGGTGGAATATGGCCTAAACTTTTTTACACGAAAAGAGGGCCTTGCTTAGCTTTAGAAGAATTTATAAGCATTGCTGACAGTACTGTTACTATAAGTTGAGTTTTTACTTTCAATATAATAATAAAAATACTTCTATAGTAAAAATGTATTTCATCAAATACATGAAATCAATCCATGCTACTCTCCCAATTTACACGGCAATACCCCGTCGCCCACCTCCAAAAACATTTCCGAGAAAATCCATAAAATACGTTTTAACGCTCCTGAAGAATCTCCGAAAAACGTTCCGGACACAGCCAAAGATTTTACTTCCAATACACAGCCAGAACATAAATTTGGTGTGCAATGGAGTAAGTCGAGCATTGAGCGCAAATGAGCAATGAACCATTGAGCAATGAGCGAACATGTCAAGATTACCTTCTCTCATTAATTACATTAAAGATAATGTGAATCACTGAGCAAAATATGAAACGAAATTATCATGTGTTTATATTTTCGGTTATATCTCCAGTTGGGTTACTTGCTTGACTACAGTGACTAATTATATTTATATATGAAAGAAAACATATGTCTTATTTTGCTATATGGTAGTAAACACCTTTTAAATAAATAAAAAATATATGTCGTAATATAACTAGTAACCTATAAAAAAAATATGATTTTTTAGTTTGTCTACTTGTTTGAATGGACTTAGTTGCAAAACGGATGAAACGATTGTAATAAAAGTCGCAAATACTTAAAGAATCATGCAAAAAATAGGTGTTCTGGGGTACTATATTCATTATTTTAGCCTGTTAAATCATGGAATAAAACGATTGTGTCAGGCCGCCGGTATGTCACCACGACTCAATAGGATTACAAGAATAGTCACACTGTATTAAATTGAATTTATGACAGCTCACGAAAAGACGTATACGCCGTTGACCATTGGTTATTAGTCAGATAAAAATTATATAATACTGCAATTTCACACAAGTAATTTCGCAGAGAAGCACTCGCGATATAAATGCTGAATTAATTTATAAGACTTTAACGTAGAATCTAATAACACAAAAACTTCTTTAACTTGACAGAGGGATAGTCAAAATTGCTCAAAACCTAGCCAAGCTTTCTATCTACATTTAGTATTATCAAATATTCAACAAGATTTATTCAGTATTACGCTAAGTTTAGAATTTTAATACTTTAAGTTGGCAAGTTTTTATACATTTTATTTGGGTTTATGCAGTAATAAATTGGTTTAATCTGGCGAACTTCGGACAAAGTTATGTTTGCGGATAGTTACGTACAATTTCTTGGAAGTTATTGGATTACATATATAACTTTGTCAACAGTGTTAACACTTAAATGTTTTTATGAGTTATGTAGAGTATATTCAAGTTAACGATTAGAACAAGTTCGCAGTATACGGCTTCTTGAAGTTGTTAGTATGTTAAGTTGCTAGAAACTGATATTAACGATTGTGAAGTGGTAGGTTATTTATAAGACAAGTAGACATATTGAATACGCAAAGTATTCAACAAGGACGGTTTTATAACGATCACTTTAAAAGAGTGCTTGAGGGGATAAAAAGGAGGACTGACACACATCATACATAAATAAACTGCATCAGTGGCGCAGCGGTAGTGAATGCGACTGCTGTGCATGAGGTCTCGGGTTCGAATCCCGGGTCGGGCCAACAAAACGTTATTGGGTTTTTCTGTTAAGAAATCTGAATAGCAGCCCGGAGTCAGGAAGTTGGCGGTGTTAGACACCCCGTGCCTCGGAAAGCACGTGAAGCCGTTAGTCCTACGCCTGATCTCTCTCCGGTCGTGTCGGAATATTCGACCCATCGGATCATGAGAGTGAGGGAACAGAGAGTGCACTTGAGTTCGCGCACACGCTTGTGCACTACAATATCTCCTGCGCAGATGGCCAGTCTCCGTTAAGAATGGCCGCCGTAACCGAAATTCGGTCTGGAGGACATTATTATTACATAAATAAACAAGTAAAACGAGGGAGATATTAAAACATGAGTTATAAAATAAGAAAAACGCTTTCGTAATGCATTTCTACTGTCTGTGGAAGCGAAACAACAATAACAGTGAATTCAATAATTGAATTAATCAGATCTGTATATTGACGTAGCACTTACAATATAGTCAATTTGATTGGTAATATAAATTAAAGCTTGACATCGTCGCTGATAGTCTAAAACAGCGTAACTTATATTGAAGACAATGTTAGTTACATTCTATATTATTTTGCTTTTTTTGTGCATACACGGTATAAGATTGCCGCGAAATCTCAAATTAGCTTTTGAGCAAAATAGAGATTTCGCGACTGCAGGTAACTGATAGCGATTTTAAATATTAGTGCTTAAGTTCAAGAAAAATTGTTCCTAAATCCGAGTTATTTCAAATTCGGGGTAGTGGTTACCTATAAAATCCGTTTTTCCGCCTCCTGTATAATTTTCGAAAGGAACGTACGCGGTATTTGACAATGTAAGTTACGCTGTATTGGACTGTCAACGACGATATATTTCTTCATATTATTTATACAACAAATATGGCAAATAGGGTTACATAAAATAAATTATCTTCTCTTTTAGCCTTTATTATTCCCAAGTCACTTGGGGTCGGCTTTTCTGGTCTAACCGGATTTGACTGGATATCAGTTTTTACACGGAGCGGCTGCCACCTGACCTCCGCAACCCGAAGGCTAACAATACCCTAAGGCTAGACAAGTGTCAGGATATTAGAGGGTACTGACTTTCCTAATAACGACTGCCATAGATGTTCATGGCAGCCGGGACCAACGGCTTAACGTGCTCTCCGAGGCACGGAGCAGGCGATAATTGACAATCAATACGCACATAATTTCGAAAAGTCATATAACTTCCGAAAGTCAGAGGTGCGCGACGTGGGTTCGAACCCGAGACCCTCTGCATTGCAGTCTATTGGTCTCCCCACTGAGCTATCGCTGCTCTGCTTTCCTTTTATCCTATTTATAATATAAAATAAATTATAAATAGGATAAAAGGAAAGAAATGTGAAAGGTAGAAATGTTTAACCCTAGAACTCATATTCGCTAGAAAAATCGCAGTAATAGTAATACTACTCTTACTACTTATATCTACTATTTCACATTTATATCGCTATCAAATCATTTCCAAAAATACTTATTTACAAACCCAAGAGTTTAATTTGCATTCGATATACACATATTTTCACAGCAACCAACATTCGAGTATTTATGTATCGACCAGTATTTAGTCACAAACAATACTTTATCTTCCTTGTATTCCCATTCTTGGTATCAGTTTCCAGTCGTATTGTTCTCGGATTTATATTCTAAGCGAATACGGCTGAATATCAGTTTCTCTGCGAAACTAGTATTGTCTTACAATCCAGAACTTAGGCTGCGCTAAGTTGCACGGTGGTAATGAATACAACTATTGTTTTACCTGAGGCTATGCTTTGACGCATACCTTTCCGTGGGGCGACGGAGAGGTTATGTCGGGCCCACCGGGGAAAAGATACCCCGGTAATACAGGTCACTACCCAAAAAATATTTCTTCCACCGTCCCCCTGGAGAGGGGGGGGGCAAAGACACGATACAGAGGCGCACGTGGGAACACGCATACTGCCTCTCGGACCTGGTGCTGATCGGGTGGCGAGCAAGCCCACGCAGCCCACCAGCCCCAGGTCAAACCTCAGGGTGGCTGGAGGTCATCTCGCACCCTCCGGCGCCCGGCTTTGTGGTTGGGGAGAGGGTTTAAGCGCTTCCTCTCCCGCTCCGCCGCCTCCTTGATGGAAATTACTTCGTCACACACGACGGCGTTTCACGATCTCTCACTCTGGACAATGGACATAGACTATCATTTTGTTCCTAACATAACCTAACCTAGCCTACTTTAAGGCAAACGAAGCCGCGGGCAAAAGATAGTTTTTATATAATTTTATGTACATCTAATATCAGCCCTGTATTAAACTGTCCCACTGCTGGGCACGGGCCTCTTCTCACTGTGAGAAGGGTTAGGCCATAGTCCACCACGCTGGCCTAGGGCGGGTTGACAGACTTTACATATCTTCGAGAACATTATTGAGAACTCTCAGACATGCAGGTTTCCTCACGATGTTTTCCTTCACCGTTAAAGCTAGCGATAATTAACTATTTAATACGCACATAACTTCGAAAAGTCAGAGATGCGCGCCTTGGGATCGAACTCGAGACCTCTGCGTAGAAGTCTAACGGTTTCCCACTAGGCTATCGCTGCATATTTGCATTTACAAGGGCAAAAGCTAGTTCTTTATACAATTGAATTACAATGGCACTTTAAAATATAACTGGAAAAATGCTGCCTCTGTCTACCTCTACCTACCCTAACCTACCCTTTCGGATAATATGTAGACTTTGTATTTTTTCTTCTTTAATAATGTATTTCCTATACAATGGTTACTTAGATCTATTACAAGTTTTAAACTCGCCAAACGTATGTGTATGTATATGTTACACAAGTAGTTCAATACCTTGAACACTACTATGAGTAGTAAATTTCAAAACACGTTCAGACAGTACAATAATCGATACGATATATCAAAAGCTGTGGGCTGCGGTGTATTGTGTCGGCCAGTCGCCCGGGGCGGTATCATCCCGTTCGTGGCTATCGACATCATTATATCCGTATCGCTGTTGTGATACTTGATATCGGATAACCAGAGATCGTTTCCTATATAGTAATAGGATTTGAGTTTAATAATGCTCTGGAAGACTGCAGTTTTAAGCTATTAGTTTAGTCTTAAAATACTTTGAAATATAGCTGCGTTATTGTTTCTTTTGCAAGAGATCTGATATCCTTTTTATTGACTCTTTGTGCCACAATACAGTGAGAATAGCACATAAATATACTGGTTTATCTACTTGAATGACAAATTATTGGATTTCTTGTTAACTCTACTAGCTAAGCTATAAAAATGCTCGTGTTTATTCGATAATGTAATGCCTGAGCCATATACTAATATTATAAACGGGAAAGATTTGAGTTTATTTAATGGATTTTCAAATCTTCTTCTTCCACCGAGTAACATAGGCTATATTGCATTAAAAAAAGAATTGTTTCATCTGGCTTTTTTTATATTTTTTTTTACGTGGGGTATTGCATTGACGCATACCCCTACACGGGGGCGAGCGGAGGGATTATGTCGGACTCACCAGGGTAAAGAAAGATGAAATGATGATATTATACCTCCCGTAACACCGACTGAACCTACTACGGTGTTCCTCGACAAAATCGCAATCAGCGGGGCCGCGCGAATCACTTGCACATGCCGTCGCGACCCTGCCGAGCTTTCGGCCTGCCATATGAAACGGCAGGCCACTACACGATAAGACCTACCCTTTGGTCACTTTTCAATAAAACCCTACTGTCGCCCCTCTAGAGAGGGACAGACTCGACGCAGAGGCGCGCGTGGGCACAAGCACGCCGCCTCTCGGAACTGGTGCTAAACGGATGGCGGGCAGGCCACCTAGCCTAACCTAACCTACTTTTACGCGAGTGGCGCCGCAAGCCAAAGCTAATATCTTATATATTTGACTATTGTTAAGTAGCTAACAAAGTATTATCTAATAGGTAAATAACAGTAAGTATGTAAATAAGTCTAAGCTTATAAATCCTACGGGAACGCATACCAGAATAAAACTTTGTGCGTAATTTAGTAACACATATTCAAAAATCTTCACAAAATGTCACAATTATATTAGTATTAGTTCGTAGGTAATCAGAAATGTTTTTGATATAGGCCTTCTATCTTAACAAAACCAGTTCACCACACTGGTCAAAGTATATTCAAAACTATCAAATATGAAGCTTTCTTCAGGATATTTGACGACTTTCAACACGTGATGGTTCACAAGTAAACTTATACGAGTAGAAATATACACCAGCTATGTAGCTGGTACCTTATCTCATCTTATGTGGAGGCCAGTCAGTGCAAACCGGCGACACTTCAACCCAGTGGGATCTTTTGTGTCGATACTATCCTAATAACGACTGCCATAGATATTCATGGCAACCGGGACCGACGGCTTAACGTGCTCTCCGAGGCACGGAGCAGGCGATAATTGTCAATCAATACGCACATAATTTCGAAAACTCATATAACTTCCGAAAGTCAGAGGTGCGCGACATTGGTTCGAACCCGAGACCCTCTGCATTGCAGTCTGTTGGTCTCCCCACTGAGCTATCGCTGCTAGCTGGTACCTTAGTACGTAGTTCTCGGAAAATTTTACCATGTTTCTCCACGAATAGAATACTTACCCCACCCGCGTGATTTACAGTGCAGTCTTAGTCTCGCTTCAAGAATCATTTTTCTCCGCGTGAAAAATTGACTATGATCAGCTAACAACACGAGCCACGCTTTCTCACGCGAATGACAAATAGGAAGAATTATTTTAAAATTCTCTGGTATCATGACATAAACATAGCGTTTAGTTCAGATATTAGGCAAATTTAGTTGTTAGTTCCGTGACAAAAACAAAAACAATTCCACTGAAGTCTAGTCTAGTCTCCCCGTGACCATGGCTGCTGAAAAGCAACCGAAACGTCGGGGAAAGTGTAAAATTAAATCAAATCTAAATAGTTTTAATAATAATATAATTAGTTTAAAAATTAGTAAAGTTTAATAGTAATAGTAGTGTAACAAAATTTTCAAAATTATGTAATATAGTGTACAAATAAACAATGCGATAAAATCCGTATATAGTAGTTTAATTTCAATGAATAATATTCGCGTAAACAGAAGACAATATAATTCCACTGAAGTTTTATGTTTTTTACTTTTTTACAATGGTGGCAAACAAGTTTACGGCAAGCAGATCTCGTAGTTTTCTGCAACACCAGGGCTACCATCAGTTGCCAATCCATAAAAAAAGAAATGGATGGCTTGAAAACAAAATAAAGAACAAAATAGAGGCAAGGAGATCTTCGAGCAAAACACAGTTACAGTGTTACCACTTTTACGTCGGTTCCCTGTACTTCTCTGAGTAAACCGGCTGATTTGTAAAATCACTAAATAATTGGCAGCGGTAAGCTTTTACAGTCATATACTCGTATTTATATAATTCTAAATAGACAACAATTCTAGCGAGATGACTTTAAAAAGAATTTGGATATGGTTATTAATTTTCCATACAGAGACTGCCACCTGACTGACCTCCATGACCCACAAGGACAGACCCAAATATTTCAGGTTACCGACATAAGCATTCACTTTAGCCACAGCCTGTGCTCCTTATTTTGCTATAACATTTTAACTGATTATTATTTTTTGCACACAACCCTTTACTCATAACATACCGCGATGTATAGCTTATCTTTTATATACATACATAGTCTCACGCTTATATCAACGAAGAGCTAGACAGAGGTGTATTTTACTGGAGTTTTGCCAGCTATCGTTTTAGGTCCCACATAATATGGGTGGAAGGGCCTATAGTCGTTTATCGGGCAAATTTGACTGCATAGATGGTGTAGTGGTTTAAATAGTGTGTGTATCGAATGTTGTGGTTTGAATCCCACACGGGACAAAAAATTGTGTTTGCCTCAAATGGTTGTTCCGATTCTGGTTATTCTTTGTGTCCGTTGCTTGAATTTTTATCCAACCGCATAATACTTTGCCCGACCCAGGAGTTAATATCCGAAGTATCATGCACAGCAGTAGCAAACACTATCAGTGCGCAATGGAGTACTTAGCGTTGGTAGTGTATGTACAACATTAAAGCAATACAGTAATAAGTAGCTTCCAAATCAGCAGGAAAAATCGCTCGAGCGTCTTTTACCCTTTCAATCAAAACTATGATAATCAAAACGTCAAAAGACCTCTTGATCTCACCCTGACAATTGACCTACTATCAAATTCAAGATCAAATCAAAACAGCCAGTTATTCACGAACAACAATAGCGTTCAGCACAATGAACGATCTTAGGAGGCTGTAGTTGTAATTACTCTTGCCAGTCAGATTATTGTAGTGAGATGGTAGATTATTAACCGCATGGTGTTGCGTATTCATCTTACTAATTTAGGGGAAAGGCGTGTTCACTTTGAATAATGCTATGGAGCGTTAAATTACAGGATGTGACAGTTTCCTCTGTGATACAATAGTTGTAAGTTGGGCAATTATATTTAGGCGCATAAAAAGATATAAATATTTTAAAGTAACCTTACTTTAGCTAGGTTTTCAAAGAGTTTTTGTAGAAAATAATTACACAGACTGTCTGATTGTTAGTGTTCATGGTCACCTATGGACGCTTGAGCTAGCTTCAGAAATATGGCTCGCGTAATTTCGATCTTGTGAAATTGGGGTTCTAGTGCAACGCAAGGGCAAATTCTATCTCTGAACTAACAAGAATTAATTATTTGGTCCATACTCAATGTAAATTTTAAAGATTTTATTATTAGGTTATACCTGATCTTCTCCCTTAGCCTTTATTATTCCCAAGTCACTTGGGGTCGGCTTTTCTAGTCTAACCGGGTTTGACTGGATATCAGTTTTTACACAGAGCGGCTGCCACCTGACCTCCGCAACCCGAAGGCTAACGATACCCTAAGGCTAGATCAGTGTCAGGATATTAGAGGGTACTGACTTTCCCAATAACGACTGCCATAGATGTTCATGGCAGCCGGGACCGACGGCTTAACGTGTTCTCCGAGGCACGGAGCAGGCGATAATCGTGAATCAATACGCACATAATTTCGAAAAGTCATATGACTTCCGAAAGTCAGAGGTGCGCGACGTGGGTTCGAACCCGAGACCCTCTGCATTGCAGTCTGTTGGTCTCCCCACTGAGCTATCGCTGCTTGAGTTTCCTAGCAGGTAAAATCCAATAATAATTTGACATGTCCAAGAATTAGATAGAGGATCTTACAATCAGACGCACTTTGATTACAGACTTACTGTTGTTGTTAAAGTGGTCGTCTCGCCACTAGCGTCGCGCCTTATATTGAAGGTGCGATCTCTATAGAGCTCAAACAATTGTGTGACCCATAAATAGTTGTTCTTTGTGTCCGTTGTTTGGACACTACACATGAATAATTTCAAATGTCTGACTTGACTTCTTAAGGAAAGAAAGTGCCAAGTCCAGGTGTTCTTTATGTCCGTTGTTTCAATGTTTATAAAGTACGCGACATAGGAATTCCGAATGCCTAACTTGAGTTCTTAAACAACAAAACATCAAGGCAATATATTAATGAGTGTTTGCAGTAATTTCTCATTTTCTGTTATCAAATTACTGTATTCTATTATTAGAAGTATTAATTAAAAGCTGAAACGTTAAATAAAAATAGAGAAGAGATAAGGAAAGTGGAGTAGAAATTGATTTGGTTATTATTATTTAATATATAGATTCTCAATCAGCAGCAAAAGCATCAAAAAGCAGCGATAGCTCAGTGGGGAGCCCAACAGACTGCAATGCAGAGGGTCTCGGGTTCGAACCCACGTCGCGCACCTCTGACTTTCGGAAGTTATATGACTTTTCGAAATTATGTGCGTATTGATTGACAATTATCGCCTGCTCCGTGCCTCGGAGAGCACGTTAAGCCGTTGGTCCCGGCTGCGATGAACATCTATGGCAGTCGTTAGTGGGATAGTCAGTACCCTATAATATCCTGACACTGGTCTAGCCTTAGGGTATCCTTAGCCTTCGGGTTATGGAGGTCAGATGGCAGCCGCTCCGTGTAAAAACTGATATCCAGTCAAATCCGGTTAGACCAGAAAAGCCGACCCCAAGTGACTTGGTAAAAATAAAGGCTAAGAGAGAAGATATAGATTCTCAATCTTCAAAGAAATTTTAGATACTTTTATAATAAAAAACAATCATTCACCTAATTTTGAATGAATGAGTCTACCATTATAAATTATTTGGTGACAGCATACATATATGAACAAGCAGGCGAGTTAAGGGGAGTACTATTCTTCTACTGGCAACTTACGCATTGCGTAAGAGTAACACTGCACTGCGTTTCGCCTGATGGGTAAGAGTTGCGATTTCTTACCTTTCATCTCATCTTTAGTAACGTTTCTCAAGGGTTGGCAAAGCGACAATCATACCTTTAGTATTGCAAAGCTATAGGCTACAGTCACCGCTTGTCGGCAGACAGGCAAAATGATTACTCACGACCACCGTTGCTTAAAAATTTGCTTCTCATTCTATTGATTTAAATAAACAAAGTAAGCAAAAAAATAATAAATCGTTGAAAGGTCAAAGTGTGCGTGAATTCTATGATAAAATTCCAAGTAAGGTAAAAAATTTGACGTACAACAATTTCGTCTGTAGTGAAGCTAAAAATTGTGTTGGAATTTATGGAATGTAAAGATGATAAACAGGAGGCTTTTTCTTAAGTATATAAAAATACTGTACCGCCTTTGTGGCGCAGCGACATTATTGATAACTGTTGTGTTTGAGGTCTCAGGTTTAATACCCAAGTCAGGCAGTGGTATTGGAGTTTTCAGCCAATAAATTATCAGTCGCAGCACAAAGTTTGGAGCTGTGAACAAACGCTCGCCCTCTATCATGAAACCTCTGCTTACCCCTTTATAGGTATACTCGTACGGTGCAATTTTGGTTTGGCGTATTGACTAACTAGCACTAGATACGCATTAGGTGATATATAACTAATAAAACTCGCTAAACCAATAGCTATTTTAGACTGACTTTAGGGATATCTTTTGACACAATGCTGTTTTAGCATTGTGTCAAAAGATATCCCTTAAGTCATAGCAGACAACATATCTTTATATATATAATTCTACTGTACGTGTGTATGTCACTGAACTCCTCCTAAAAGGCTGGACCGATATTGATAAAAAAAATTGTGTGTTCATGTGGATTCGAGGATGGTTTAGATTTGGTTTATATTTTTTATTTTTTTCGTGTACGTGACAACGTCTGTCGGGACAGCTAGTACGAATATAAATTATCACGGCCGGATCCTGATACGACCTAAGATTTATAAGTATGTTTATCCATTGTCTAGTACCCATAGTTTAAGCTCTGCTTAGTTTGGGCTAGACGGTGTTGTGTGTATGTGGTAGAATATTATATTATTATTATTTAATGACGAACATTATGTGTGCTAATAAAAAGAGACAATGTTTTAAAGTGCATAAATATTTTCCCCTATTACGCGTCCCCTATACTAATATTATAAAGCTGAAGAGTTTGTTTGTTTGTTTGCTTGAACGCGCTAATCTCAGAAACTACTCGCCCGAATTGAAAAATCTTTATTGTGTTGCCATAATATATATAGCCCATTTATCTAGGAAGGCTATAGGTTATATAACATCACGCTACGACAAATAGGAGCGGAGCAGCAATGAAAAATGTTGCAAAAACGGGGAAAATTCTCTTATGTGAAGCAGACAAAGTTGCGCGGGTCAGCTAGTGTGGATATAATTATCTCATCGGCCTTAAAACATACTTAGTGAAATCTGGTCTGTCTGTCCCTCTGTCTACCACTTTGCGAATAAAGGCATGCTAATACGTAAGAACAGGACTGACAAACAGAACATGCTTAACTAAACCGTAACATCCAAAATAATTGTTGTAAAATAACTTTTACGTAACTAGTATTTACTGTTGAACATTAATCGGTAATGAGTCTAAAATTACTAGGCTCTGTGGCGGCACCGCCATGAACGTCGTAATTACTTTAGCTACGAGCCTCTAATGCTTACTAAATGAAAATGTTACTATGTATAATGCTATTATAGTAGCTATAAACACGATTATTGATCTTGACTTAACAAGTTCAATTAGGTGGTGAAGGGAAAAGATATCTGAGCAAAATGCGAATTTTGTAAGTTTATGGTATGTGGCAATCAAAAACCATTGCATTGGGAATGATCTTGTATTGATCTAGATATTGAGATAAAAACATAGACTCAGTTCTGTATGTGCCTATAGGTGTGAGCGGAGATGTATTATATCTGGATGATAGATATGTCTTTTTATGTTCCCCTCACAAGTGTATGCGAAATTTCATGATGATCGGTCGAGTAGTTAAGTCGTGAAAGCGTAACAAACTCACATGCGCATTTATAGTATTAGTTATGATTTCCAGAATCCATTTTGCTACTCAAAATGAGCTAAGCGAAAACCAATAACTTTTTGCTGGATCTAGGACTCGAAACTAGAAACTCACGATTGCACGCAAACCTAATGGCAGACAACAGCTACGACACGAAGAAGTATACTGCAACTCATTAAAATCAATTAGAATTTAATATCTAATCGGACCAATGATATAGATTCAATCTCTTTAATTTAAACTACTTCGTAATTCAAATTTTCAAGAAGACCTTTTTTATTTTTAAAGGACTACACTAGGAGTTATTCCTGTGTTGCGGGGCTTTACAAACATTCAAACAACGAACACAAATAACTTCCCGACTCGGAAGAATCATTTGTGGATCACACCATTTTTTGTCCTGTGCCGGGGTCGAACCCACAACACTCGGTGCGGCGGCAGTGGCGAGGCGACTACAACGTTATTAACGCAACTAAAGTTTTTTTACAGGTTTCTTTTTTGCAATCATGAAAAAGATTCGGCTTTTCGACTTTATGCCAATTAGCAAAACACCGCCGCAATATTATTTGATTTATCCTGTTACTGTTGGTTAAGGATATTGTAGATTTTGTATTGGTTTTGAATTTCAAATTGACTTAGGTCGTAAATACCTCAATAACGCAGTCGTATTGGATGAGACTGTTGTGTGTAAGGTTTAATGCCATGGTCGCATAAATCAATAATGGGTTTTCTATCATAAAGGTGTTGAACTAAGTTTGGTAGGTGGCATTAGAATCCTGCTGCATGGGATCTAAGACTAGACTTAGCTTGTGAATTGTGGGGGCATTACACCCATCCTCTCGGCGATATAGACGTGAGACTTTAGATAATAATAATACTTAATACCCGTGAAAAAGAAACACATAATAATAATAAGATTTATTTGACACCAAAAACATTCTACAATGTTAGATCTTATTTACATATTGACAACACAATTATCATGTGAGACCATTTCGATGACATGATCAATGACTGCTATGCTAGGAAGGCCGATGTTATAGGGATCATTTATCCGCCCATTGTCGCAATAAATATATAAATCATATACAATCTGTTGCTACTTCATATAATACATCCCGATATATGAATGATATGACTTTAAATAGACAATTTTATCGTCTAAAAGCTAAATTAAACAAACGCGCACTCCTAAGAATCAGAATAAAATGATTGCAGTGAGCACAGGTGGCTCTTAATTTTTTCTAGCGTGCCGTATATTATGTGATCATTACATATTATGAAAAAGTCCCCACCGCGTCTGTCTGTCTGTCCATTCGCGATAAACTCAAAAACTACTGAACGGCTTTTCATATGGTTTTCACCAACAGATAGAGTGATCATGAGGAAGGTTTAAGTGTATAATTTGTTAATGTTTTGTACTATCCGTGCGAAGCCAGGGCGGGTCGCTAATATGTAATAAATTTCATTTTATCTGTAAGGATACTTCTTGTATATTAGATACTAGAGATAAATAGTTATGTAGGAATCTCTCTCTCTTTCTCATATTTATAATTCTCAATATATTATTTTAAGCTATACAAAGTATTTTACTCCTCATAATATTCTTTGTAGACATAATATCGACGTATTTATAGTAACAGCTATTTTACCGTTTCTATCCGTTTAGACGAGGTGGCATAGGACATATTTCTGTTTTCAGTTGTCCGTGTAGAGCTTTCTTTTCCTCTGCCTCCTTCTGATTATTTCTATATTTTACTTGTCTAAGGAACATTGAGTATTTGTATCCTTAATTAAAGTTCTGAATATCATGGCAGATGCAACAACACTTATCTTATCTTATGTGGGGGCCAGTCAGTGCAGACCGGCGACACTTCGACCCAGTGGGATCTTTTGAATCGACACTCTCCCAATAACAACTGCACTAGATGTTCATGGCAGCCGGGACCGACGGCTTAACGTGCTCTCCGAGGCACGGAGCAGGCGATATTTGTCAATCAATACGCACATAATTTCGGAAAGTCATATAACTCCCGAAAGTCAGAGGTGCGCGACGTGGGTTCGAACCCGAGACCCTCTGCATTGCAGTCTGTTGGTCTCCCCACTGAGCTATCGCTGCTCTTTGCAACAACACTTTAAAATACAAGTAATATTATAAACAATTTGTTCTCGGTATTAAGCATAATTAAATTATTCATATTATTTATTAAAATAATTATCAATAATATATTATACATCCATACTCCTATATTTACTTTCGGAACGTTGATTTAATATAAGAAATATGATTTGAGAAATAAGAAATTTGACCTCGGTATTAAAAAGCAAAAATGTTGTTGCAAATAAAAAAATATTTGGCAGATATAAGTCATTATTTGTCATTCTTTATATCATAAAAAAGAGTGATGGCGTGGCATTTATCTTCTAAATAACTGCTATTTGGATATTCCGCCTATGGTCCTATAGCCTTTTTGTTGATTTGTATTGAATTGGTTAGAAATATAGCCTCGAGATAATTATTCAATGTTTTTTGAAAACCTGCGTGGCAAAAACCATTGCTGACACACCTTTAAATAAAAGGTGTCAGAATAATCGCAAATAAATAAAACCTCTTTTGACTTGAATGAAACAATTAATTTTTACATGAATACACAACATCTATTTAATTAAAAATAAGCTAGATATTTTTTCGTTGCGTTTCAATATTTTGTTTAATTTAATTATATTTCATAAAACTTGTATACCACCTGCAGAGGCACAAAATATTAATTTAACAAAATTATTAATAGTTATTAAAAAATACACATTGAAATTTTAAAATAACGTTTCATAATCGTGTTAATATTTGAGTAAGTTGATTTTCTTTCATATTTCGTTTTAGATCACAACAAAGATGATTAAAGAGACAATCGTTTTTCATTACATCAAAGCTTTTCAATAATCTTATATAATATTTATAGGACTAATAGATATTTTCGGTAACTACTAACTGTAGTTACCGAAAACATGATATAATAAAGTATTATTTCAACTTTGTATTTGGAACCAATAAAAGTAATCTCTTGATCAGAGCTCTTTATTATCTGCAAGCATAAAATATTTGTGGCACTTTGATCGGATAAGGATTCACTCAATTATAACTTGTAAAACGTGACTGCTTAACAAATGTTAAGTCTCTGATGAACAACTCCTAGCTGCTAAATGTATATTCTGTCTAATATAAAAAATCTACAAATTATTACATAGCTGGTTGTCAAGAATCCGAGGTTCTTTATTCGAATTTCAAATAGATCAGGTATATGTAGACACGATTCTCTATCCACAAGAGTTATCTTTCGCGAATTATAAGAATTATACCTTGGTACTTATATATCTAATCTAATACAAGCAAATCCAATATACCTCCGCCACTCCGAATAACCACATCAATTGTTCACTCGGACGGTTCCCTTAAACAAATTAATACCTAATTGCTGTACTCGGCGAACCCCGGGTAGGGTTCAATAGAACCCAATTATATCAGAATGCTCAGTACCCACGCTTTGAAAAGAAGCGAGATGAAAATGTATTTTTCTTTGATTAAATCCTGTATTCGCTGTTGAAAGTTGAGCCGTTGAATCTGTTTATAATAAGTCTTTTTTTGATTGGAGTGTTAAGTTGAGAAGAAAATACAGTTAGTTGGATATACATTTCAATAAATGGATTTCAATCCGCTATCCTCCTTCTTCAGAAGCATTCTCTCATTTGATATCCAAAGATATACTTAGGGTCGTTTGTCAATAGTGAGATAGTAGATTAGTTGAGGAGTCAATTTGTCGTGCCTGTTTCCTACTTACTGCTGATACGTATTTCTTCATTCATGGGGGACTGGTGTCACTGTGGTGACTGTGCAGGTGAACTAATCCCTGAGCTTAACTAATGTGTCTCTCGTTATGCCATTTACTAAATTGCACATAATATTCGCGTAAAGCCGTTAGACTCGACCGTCATTAACTATGCTAAACAAAACTACTGACTACCTCTTTCCCTTACTTCTAGCAAAGATTCATTCCATTCAAAGATAGTTTTTTATATTTAGCCGTAATATAAAATGTCATTAAGAGGAAATGCCCGCATTAAAGTATAATAAAAGGTTAGTAAAACCTTCTATTCTATTGCTGTCGTGCTTTATCCGAACAAAATATCAATGTGTAACAGAGATACTACAGTTCGGGCTACTTTCACCTCCGAAATTATATCTCGTATTTGCCTGTTTTCTCCTCCATAATTAAACAGATTTTATAATTTTTATACCTTAAGGTATTTAGCTATATGTGTATGTTTTATTTATTTAATTAGTTTCTTAATGTTTTTGTTGGATTTTGGAAAACAACAGAATTACCGAGTAAAAATTTATTTTTAAGCTGCCTTGTCTTTATTAGAATTAAATTAGAAAATGGAAACCATAAGACAGAACAGTATTAGATAGAATTCATATCTCAATATTTACTGCTATATTTCCGAGAAAATAAATACCGAAATAGCAGCTATAGCTCAGTGGGGAGACCAACAGACAGCAACGCAGAGGGTCTCGGGTTCGAACCCACGTCGCGCACCTCTGACTTTCGGAAGTTATATGACTTTTCGAAATTATGTGCGTATTGATTGACAATTATCGCCTGCTCCGTGCCTCGGAGAGCACGTTAAGCCATCGGTCTCGGCTGCCATGAACATCTATGGCAGTCGTTATTGGGAAAGTCAGTACCCTCTAATATCCTGACACTGGTCTACCCTAAGGGTATCGTTAGCCTTCGGGTTGCGGAGGTCAGGTGGCAGCCGCTCCGTGTATAAACTGATATCCAGTCAAATCCGGTTAGACTAAAAAAGCCAACCCCAAGTGACTTGGGAATAATAAAGGCTAAGGGAGAAGAAGACTTCAATTAATTAATGTAATTTATTGAATAATAAAGTCAAACGAATCGCCTGCTTGTTATAAATATTTAGAACGTGAAAGTCATAAAGTCATGCTGTATACAAATGAATTTTTTGTTCTGTGAAAGGAATAATACACTATGCGTTTCCCGTTGCCATCATGTACCGTTTCCATCTGAATACGCAAAAGCGTTTGATATCATTAGTAAATTTACTCCAACAAAACTAGCAAGCTATAAGTACACAAAATGTACTCTAAAACGAACTATCACCAGCTATTAAACCATGCTTGACTGCTTGCAAGCTAATTGCGAATTAATTTTTGCACAGCAAGTTCCCCCAAAACTTAGTCGGGCACGAGTAGATATTTAAGTTCTCGGCTAAGACCCGGAGGAGGTACATGTTAACTATTTATTACTACCGAGCGTTCTAGGATTGGGGAAGTTCGTGTATTGAGAAATGGGTATTAGTTTATGATGTTAAATTATGTTAACGACGTTCGAATTTTAAATAGAGTACTCTTAATGATATTTGTTTTGGGTTTTTGATATTGAACTCTGAAAGATATTCAGCATGGATGGCGTAGTGGTTTACGTACTCGCCTCTCCACTGCCATTGTACCAAGTTTAGTGGATTCCAATTCCACAGTGGACAAAAATTTGTGTAAGCCACCGGAGTTGTCCCGAGTCTCGGTGTTATTTGAGTGCGTTGTCTGAATATTTGTAAAATCCCTGTGATACAGGATTCATAATTAGAACAGAACTGTCCTTTACGAAAAACTGTAGTTTAAAATACCAGTGTCTACAGAATCAACTACAGCTGTTTTAGTTCTTACATAGCCTAGACTAAGCAAACCTAAACGGGTCCAGGCATATATTACCGCAATGAAAAATCGTCAGACAAGACGGCAATCACAAAGCATTTACTTGAAGCAGGAACTAATTACTGGATTGAGTTTTATCGTCCGCGAGTTCTTTCAATCAGACAGAAGGCTTCAAACTATCTGCGACATGAAAAGCAATGACTATAATAACATAACCTCTCTAAGATCTCCAGGTGGCATTCTAAGACTTATAGAAGACGGATATGGTATTTATTATGTAGGGAAAACATGTCCATGGAAAAACAAATTGCGAAGGTTGATATAAGACATCTACCTTACCAACGGAATCCTGACATCGCCGCGCTGCTTATGACCACGGCCAACTCAATATGACGGCAACGTTAAGCCTTTCAAAAAGGTATGAAAATCCGGAGCATGATCACGTTAATACTCGTTTCCAGTAATAATTTAATTGAAACAGATTTATTCAATAACAATGAATATCTGATATACCTTTCAAAGGATAGTTCAGATAATGTATTAAAATTACATTTGCAGTTAAACAGTCATGACAAATGAAACGTGAATAAAATTACTTGGCAGTGTAGCCAGTTGGCAATTTCGGGCTAATCGCCAATCGATTGGTACTTTATTCGTGTTTAATATGAACGTATTAATTTTAATGCCATTCCAATGGCTGATTGATAAGTACTTTATTGGATTTCGATTTCAATTCATTTGTTTGCGTACGCATAATTTATAAAAGTAGGTAGGTGTTTTGTTAATGCCTGTATTTATTAAACCAGACTTGATTAAAAAACGTAATAGGTACATACTTGACTCGCGGATGAAGTACAATGGAGTATTTAGATGGATTCGCTTTGAATGCTTAGATAAATATCGAATGTTTACTTAAGACTTATATACTTCTTGTATTTACATACATACGTAGATTCATATCTGTATATATTTAGTGGTATAAAGGATAATTATAAAAAGGAAAAGATTCAAAGGCGTATAGGTGAGTTAATGTATGTATTTTGGTGACTGTTTTTATGTAACATACAGTAGAGGGAGGTGTTACTGCCTTAATGACGTAGCGGTAGTGTATGCGAGTAAAAAATATCATTCTGGTTGAATATGTTCTGGAGTTACTAATGGATTTGCGGGAATAAAATTATCAGGATCTCCTAATAAATAGAGGTTAGTTAATGTTAATATAATTAAAATAAATAATAATATGATTGCTCCTAATAAATCCATATAAGAAAAAAAAGAATTTCATCATAATTTCTATTTAAACCTAAAGGATTATTTGATCCTGTTTGATGTAGAAATAAAAGATGAATTATAGTTATTATTAAAATAATAAATGATAGTAAAAAATGAAATGTGTAGAATCGAGTTAATGTAGCACTGTCTACAGAAAATTCCCCTCAAATTCAACTAACTAATGTTGATCCTAAATAAGGAATAGCTGATAATAAATTAGTAATAACAGTAGCTCCTCAGAAAGATATTTGTCCTCAAGGTAGAACATAACCTATAAAAGCAGTTGCTATTAATAAAAATAGGATTGTTACTCCAATTATTCAAGTATGTTTTAAATTGAAAGATTCATAATAAATTCCTCGTCCAATATGAAGATAAATACAGATAAAAAGAAAGATGCACGATTAGCATGTAATGTAAGAATTAATCACCCATAATTTACATTTCGGCAAATATATCTATATATGGTCTATCTTGCCGTCATAAAGTTGTTGGGCTCTTCAATTGAGAAATTCTAATTATATTATTATTATTATTGCCCTGAGGTGCTTGCGGTGTTGCACTTCCTATTGCCTTGAATAACACGTAAAGCCGTTGGTCCTGCGCTTGCTTTTTCTTCGGTCGTGTTGGTATGCCATCTCATCGGACTATGAGAGTAAGAGAATAATGAGAGCACTTGTTTCCGTGAATATTGGTGCACTATAATACCTAATCATCCTCTGCGTACATATCTAGCCTACCCTGACCAAAATTCGGTCTGTAAGATTTTATTAGGCGAGTCTGTTACGATTCCAAGCACATTTTCATACTCCATGCTGCCACTGCGATTCTCCTTACAAAACCCAATAACGTTTATCCTGACCCGAGAATCAAACCCAAGACCACATGATCGTATACACACATATGCCATAACAAACGCACCATTCTCTTCAAAGTATCTCACAATAGCAATCTGCGTCATCGATAAAAGCAACCTGTAATCAAACCAACAAACCAATCAGCCATATTACAGTAGCCACTCCCAATAGATCAAGCATTCAATCTATTCAAATAAATCCAATATCCGCACTAGATCGTGATAGCTGAAGCCTAACTAAATTGCTTACAATAATCAACTGAAACCTCTTGAATGATTAACTGACGTCATACTATTGTCAATTACATATTTGCCTGAATCGGTCTTGGTTTGACTCTTTTATTTAGTTGCGTAACGTAAGTGTACAACGTAAAGGTTCCACATTTACTATTCGCAAAATAAGTACCAAATACCCATCAAGCCGGTTGAAGTATCATCATCGTACAGCAAACTAGCATATGAAAAGTAATACTTTGGTGCATTCAGCCTGATAAATTATAGTGCTGGAGAGTCACCTGCCTACTTCTTTCATTTCTTTTCTTTCAGACCTTTTCCTTAGAGTAAAGAACGGAATGTAATACCGTCACTATTACAAACAATAATTAGTTACGCTTGACATCAGGCGGTAGTTTCATTAAACAACAATACAAAGTAAAAAAAATTGTAAGCAGGGAAAAGCCGTGATCAATGTATTTACAATGTATTCTAAATAGTTATAAATAAAGGATAACGTGCTCAATAGGAAATAATAATAATAATAATATTCTACCACATACACACAACACCGTCTAGCCCAAACTAAGCAGAGCTTGTACTATGGGTACTAGACAATGGATAAACATACTTATATACTTTTTCTTTTGTAAATACATACATATTATACATAGAAACACCCAGACCAATACAAACATCCATGTTCATGCACACAAATGTTTGACTTGTGCGGGAATCGAACCCGCAACCTCAGGCGTGGCAGTCGGTTACACTAACAACTTCGCCATCGAGGTCATCACATGTGACTATTTTTTTTAAAAATATGCTAGCAATTTGGGTTGCAGATTCCTAGTATCCTTATTAATTCCTTTAGATAAACTAAATTACTTAGGTATCAGATTTATTAACAAAATACACTATGACTAATCTATGCGTCCGATTGCAAGCTCAATTATAAACGTTTAAGAAGTTCAATGTCAAGTCAAGTCATTTATACATTTAGGTCACAATGTAATACTTATGAACGTCAAAGTTTATGAGTTAGTGAGCTTAGTAAAGCTACTGAATTAACGAAGGGTTAACAAACAAAAGGTTGAGCCTATGAGAAAATAACTGCAAGAAAATGGCCACTCTTATAAATCGCTGTTCGACGAAAGAAAGCAAATAATTTTGCCGAGCAATCTTCAGACTGAATTACAGTAAGTGCTAAATATAGCTTTGCCGGGTTAAGTTGGATCTGTCATGGCCGTCATATCATCGATCGAATTATGATGTCAATAATGGAACGAACTATCCACTAAGGTTAATAATAATTAATTAATGTACAGTACTAAGATAAGATTGATGAGACATTTGAAATGCAAATATTGCTTTTCTGTGAAAGATTAGATATTTTTCGCAACATTAATCATAGTTTCTAAAGTGAAATGTTCAATCTAAAGATATTTGAGAAGATTGATTATGCATTAAGCGGTTGGACGTGCTCACAAGCAAAACGAAGTAAGTACCTACTTAAGGTTTTACCTTTAATATTGTTTTAATTTCTTTATACGAATATAATAATAAAAAATAATCAGCCATGTATATAAATTGTCATACTGCTGACTAAGGGCATTTACTTAATGCAAGGTAGGAAGCGCCATAGTCTACCACGCTTGCCCAGTGCGAGTTGGCAGACCTTACAAATCTACAAGAACATTGTGAAAGCTTTCCGACATACATATTTATTTACAATGTTTTCCTTTATCGTAAAAGCGAGCAATAATTAACTGCTTAATATATCTAACTATTAATACGTGAAGCAAAAAAATTTTTACGAAAATTATGCGGACGGAGGAGTATGAAATTTGGCACAGTTAAAGTTTATATTGAGAAGGAGGGGCGAATCTTAATATTTATATAAAATATGCATTAGAAATACATTGAATTAATAAAAAATAAAACAATTTTTTTGCTTCACGTATTATTATATAGATTATTTCATTGAAAGGTTTTATCTGTAATATGTGTAGGTATATAACAGGAATAATGAAAACCTTTCAATGGATAGAAAACATTAATATTAATTAAAACTAGATAAAATGTTGTGTTTAATTATATTTCTGTGTTTATTTAATTCGATTCATAAACGTTATATGCTTCTCTGCTTACCCTTTAGTGTACGTATACATATGAAAGCCCAATAATGACAAACTCTGATCAGCGAAATCGGTAAATAGTAATACCAGGTAATCTGCGTATACCCTACATAATACAATTCGATATGACGTCGTAGTTTCATTTACCATCGCCGATTTTATTCCGTAGCTATTGCTTTAATGATATTCCTCCGGTATTATTGGCTGACAGAGTCATGTATATCAAATTGTTATATGTGCCTACTTTGAATAAATGCTTCTTATATCACCTCGTATTACACCCATGGGAAAATGTGAGGATAATACCCGACTTAAAACAACTGCGTGAGTTCCTTTTATGTTAAATTCCGTCAAAAATAATATTTTTGCTAACAGCGATAGCCAATGAAATGCGCGCATCTCTGAATTTTCGAAGGTATGTGCGTATTGGTAGTAGTAAACCTACATGTCTGAGAGTTGCCCATAATGTTCTTGAAGATTTGCAAATTTTGCCAACAGGGCCAGTGTGGTGGACTGTGGTCTAACCCTTCTCACACTGAGAAGAGGCCCGTGCCCAGTAGTGGGACAGTTTAATACAGGGCTGATATTATTATTTTCATAACTGCCTCGATGCTGCAGCAATATATGTTAACGAATCTCTGCGTTCGATTTTCAGATACGGCAATTTTTTATGGGGTTTTCCTGTCAAGAATTTGTACAGTAATGTTATTGAAATCTACATGTCTGCCTACCTCTTCGGGAATATAGGCATGAGACTGTGTATATCATTTCATGTAGTTAATAGCAAACTTACCTAGCTATGGATGGCTTTACCACTTAAACTAGTGCCACTTAAAATATAACCAAAAAGGTATTCATGATGTAAGAATACTTTTTTGTTAATACTAGGGTAATATAATACGTAGCTTTAATTAGGATATTTGGATATAACACCACCACCACTTCACAAACGACAAAATTTGAAGTATTTATATATCACAAAATTTTATGTGATCTGGTGATCATACTCAGACTCCCTGAAGCCACTGCGTGACCCTTTCAATTACTTCTAAAGTCAGTGTTATAGATTTTTACTTCTTCAAAAGATTTTGTCGCAAATTAAAAGACAGGCCGCCATGATATTTTAAGAGTAACGCATACACTTCACCAGTCGTGATCATGACCTTTCGGTACTCTTTAGTGCTACCTCTAAAATACTCTAAAGTACTTAAGACTGCGTCGGGAGATAAAGTATTCACAAATTGACCATCCCGTCTCCTTTATATCCTGAGACCAACGAGAAATTTTAAGAAACAATAAAATTAAAACAGCGTAAAGGTTATGCAGAACTATTCCTAGTATCAGTTTTTCTCAAAATTTAATTATTTGAGGCTGGCATAGTTTGGATATTGAGCCCAACTCGGATCAACGGATTAGTCGTTAATCCAGCCATCAAAGTTTTAAGCCAATAAACACCTAACAGTTTTATCAAGACAATAGCCGAAATCCCCATTTTATGTACTCGAACTCGACTCTGAATTTAATCTATTTAAAACTAACTAGCTCCTCGAAAAGATCCACAAAAGATCAGCTTCTTCATTAAGACAAAATGCAGGTAATAATAAAATGGTATAAATATTCCGCATTATACCCACAAAAATAATGTTGAACCGTATACCGCAGTATACCGCGTTGGAATTCCACTATCATGGGAACGCTTTCCATGATTATCGCCACCCGTAGCGGTTTACCGCATCGAGTGCGGTGTCGTGCCGATCGAAGGACCAGGTGGCCAAATCCCAACCAAAATACCTATTTCCGCTTCTTAGCTAAACGAAACCAATTTAGCTTTGCTTGATTCTCTTTTCGTATCCAATTTGGATATGTATTAGACCATAGATTAGCGTTCCATTGTTGTGTTCTGGGCCTTGAACAAACGTTCTTCATGGCAAAAGGAAAACGGGTCTTACGATCGATAACGGAATATATTTCTTTCTAATATCGTTTAAAATCAAGGCAAGTATTTTTAATCAAAATTACTGAAGTAAATTATTTAGTATCATATCAGTCTAAAGCAAACCATTTTTCTGTCCAAATTATCATATAAATCAGACAAGGAAAATGAAGCAATTAATTTCGTTCCCCGTTATATTAAACTTCATAATAGTTACATCGTAATAGCAGTGCCGCTGTTTTGTCACTGTCTTTATTGTCCTTGTTTATTAGCAGCAGAGGTCGAAAGTTGGGACAAATTAAGTTACATAAGTTTAAATTAAGTTAAGCAATTAGTTAAGACGGTCGACGAAAATATTGTGAGCAAAATAACAGGCCGGAAAATGTTCAGTAATAAATAAACATGACATAATTTCGAAGGTTGCTATTTTTTAAAATATGTAATGTAAAATTATATACTTACCAACAGAATCCGTGCACTTGAACAACACTGAAACTCCGAGTATAAATAACTGGGACCACTTCATCACAAACCGTTTTAACCAACTCATCATCATCACTGACTGTTGAACTTACAGAAAAAAATAATAATCAAAAAACGTTCCAGCGGCAACGTCGCATTGTAAAAAGTTTTCGTAATTCGAACGCGGGACGTTTGAAATTGAACGTTCGGGGTACTTCGGGGTACTACGTCGGCTTGGCGGGTACCGAGCAACTGATCCGACCGGTGCAACTCAACGGAGGCTGCGAGGCACGGCTGACGCATGCGCAATACAATCTTTCCTTTTGAAGTGGTGTTTCTCGTTTGAATTATACTGTATTTCCTTTGACAGTTTACGCTGGATGTGCCTTTGACTTGGTGCATTCTTTCAAAGGCCGCTCGCGTATCTCTGGGATGGAACAAAAGGTTTGCGGCATAGTGGTTGCCGTGTGGATGGCCAGTGTTAATGGTATGAATGTAGGAAGCATTTCAGAATTTTGTCTTCTTAATGCATTTGATTTAGGCAGCTGTGTTTATTCAGCTACGGGCTTTCTTTGTTTCTATTCATATTTTTGATAAAACTTGGAACTAAAGAGTACGCTGTTTTGATGTTAAGGTTTTCTGACTTTACGCCTCGAGATAACACGAAGTCTTAGTGATTCACGAACGCGTTTAGCTTGTTTTTATAGTAAAACTTATTCGAATACAAATTTTCGTATGTACTTAAGCAAACTAACAAAGAAATATTTGAAATTCGAATAAAGTAACATTTATTTTATTGACGATATAACGGCTTTCTTTATCTTTAATCACTATTTGTTTTTTGGGTAGAGTATAATTTTATTGGCGTTTTTTATTAAAAAATTCTGAATAGCAGCATGGATTTTAGAAATAAGACGGGGTAGCCAGATTTGTTTGTCACTCAAATTTAGACAGATATAGTTTACATTCTACTCGTGTGGGTGAGCCTATCGTCTTCATTTTAGCACAGTTCAAAACTTTGTGCAACTACTGAGATATAAAGAATAAATAGCTCTTTAGCGGATCGAACGCCATACCGCATATCAATTGCATTCATAATCGCTGTGTCACCACGACAGTAACAGTGAAATAAAATTAAATAAACTATATTAAATTATATTTCATCTGGTGAGTAGGTACCTATACGTATATTATTACGACACTAGATCATGAAGGCAGCCGTTCGGTATTGCATAATGTTACAGATGCGCGCCGTGCACTTACTTGCAATAATAATAATAACTATAATGATTATTATAGCCGAACCTATGCTCTATATAAGCTTGCTCCAGTAGTTAATACAACTGCATTACTTACAGCTTATCATGGCCTTGTTGAATCCATACTTAGATATGGTCTCATATTCTGGGGAAACTCAGTTGATAAGGATGTAACGTTCAAACTCCAAAAGCGCTGCATTAGAGCAATGTTTGGTCTACAAGTCACAGACAGTTGCAGACCGTACTTCTTAAAATATAAAATTTTAACGCTTACATCATTATATATTTACGAAACAGCTGTATTTGTGAAAACTAATCCACAACTATTTAATAAACTATCAGATGTTTCTATTCGCAACCGACGTGATAATCATAAACTGTGCATGCAAACTGCAAAATCAGCGCTTTTGGGCAAGAGCATTTTCTGCATGGCACCCAAAATATACAATAAAGTACCAAACAAATTCAAAGACCTTTATGTTAACGTATTTAAACGTAATTTAAAAAATCTTTTATTGCATAAATGCTACTATAATATAAATGATTTCCTATGTGATAATCTTATATGTATAATTATTATTTTTCCTGTTTTAATAATCATTTATCAGGATCTAATTTAATTTGACATGTTCTTAATTATTGACTTCTTATCTTTTACTATTCTATTATTGGAAATGACATATTAATTTAATTATTTTTATAATTATTGTACGGATTTGAACTGATCTACCTATTTATAATATATCTCACCTCATCGTTAAGAGACACTTAATTGACATGTTAATTATTGTATTAGATCCAGCATAATTTTAAAATTATTATTATTTACAAAGCACATACATTTGCATGTCTGACCAGACAGAGCATGTTGAGACAAAAAAATATCTGTAACACCTGATTGTACACATGTTGAGTCAAATAAATTTATCTTTATCTTTATCTTTATCTTTGAATGTCGACCACTAAGCGCACACGAGTAAAAATAAAATAAAATAAAAATATGAGAGGCGATAACCTAGTCACCACAGGACAGGTGGCAGACAAGAGGCCTCGAGTACGAAACCAAGGCACACACCTTTCACGACTTGAAGTTATTTGCCAACTAATTTTATAATTTTATAAATCACTGAAGGTATATAATATACATACATATTACTAGTAGTACTAATATGTATATCTAGACTATATAACTTACTAGGAATGAACCATGTCACAGGTGACAAAAAAACAATGACATGTCACTTTATAAACCTACAATTATTATCAAATCCAAGGTGTTGTTTGAGTTCGATAATAATTAACTGCTAGACTAGTAAATTATTGTGTGATATAGGGATCAAACCCAAAACACTCGCAAGCAGACGAACTTCTTTTTTTATACTCTATTAAGCTTGCGTTTGACCGCGATCTCACCTGATCTTAAGTGAAGACGCAATCGATGGAGCACGCTTGCCTAGAAGATACCTATTCACTCGTGACTTGAAGACACCCAGATTGTACTCATCGGGAAACACAGACTTAGGTAGCGAACTCCACTCCTTAGCGGTACGCATTATAAAAGTGGAAGCAAAGCGCTTCGTGCGTAAATTTGATATATCCACCATGTACCTGTGTCGCTGGTCTGATTGTCTAGTCGTCCGATGGTAGAATGGGGAAGCAGGAATTAAATAATGCAGTTCCTCTGCACACTCTCCGAAATGTATCCGATAGAAAACCGAGAGACTGGCAACCTTACGACCACTGGGGTATCTGTGCAGCCTAATAATTATATAATCATAAGGCAAACCTGGCTTTTGACATTACATAAAGGTACCGCTATAGTCGTGTGCTATATTTTTCTATGCCAACACATTCGATTATATTTATTTTCATGTCAAGGTTTATTTGACACGCAATATATCTTCGCGTTGTGCTGGGTTGCATGTCAACTACATCTTTGGCGCTAGCTTAAAATATGATTAGTTTATTGGCAGACGATGCCGTGACTGATATAGTATGGCCGAAGGCCGACAGGCCATATATATGTAGCCTTTAACAACACATAAGAAAGATATCAGTACATTTTTTTTAATAGACAGCTTCTGTACTTGAAGTAATACTAGGGCGTTCAAAAAGTAATGAGAATGTCGTGGTAATGTGGAGTACGTGAAAAAAAAAATTATTGTCACGGAAAGATTAGGTCTTTGTCATAATACCTTCAAATAACTGCTTTCTATCGTGTTTGTGTCAGTTGTATTAATTATTTGTTTGTGACATGTCGATAGCTCTCGCTAAAAATGGATAAAATTGAAATCCATGCGGTGATAAAATACTTTTGCTTGAAAAATTTTACTACGGAACAAATTTTTAAAGATTTATGTGAGACATTGGGGGAGTCTCCTCCTCCATATTCTACAGTGTCTCGCTGGTGTGCAGAGTTTAAACGTGGTAGAACATCGGTTAAAGATGACCCGCGCTCGGGCGCCCTTCGACGTCAGTGACTCAGGAAATGGTCGCAAAAGTTGAAAATATTAGTCTGGATGATAGTCGTGTAACAGTCCGTTTTATAGCTGAAGAGTTGAAAATTTCAACTGGTAGTGTGCATAGCATTTTGCAAGATCACTTAGGAATGAAAAAGGTATCCGCGCGTTGGGTCCCAAGAATGCTAACGGACGCACAAAAGCAAACGCGACTCAACATTTCAAAGAGCTCATTGGAACTGTTTCAATAAGATCCTGAACCTTTTTTGGCTCGATTCGTAACAATGGATGAAACATGGCTTCATCATTATGATCCAGAAACGAAACACCAATCAATGGCCTGAAAAAGACCGTCATCTTACACACAAAAGAAATTCAAAACTCAACCATCTGCCGGCAAGATCATGGGCTCAGTTTTTTGGGACAGCCAGGGGTTGATAATGATTGAATACCTTGAACATGGAGCCACTATCACAGGAAATGTCTACGCAGAACAAATAAAAAAAAAACGTCAGGAAATCCCTGAAAAGCGACGAGGAAATCTCGCGGAAAAAGTTTTGTTCCTTCAAGAAAACGCGCCGGCGCACAAGTCTGCAGTTGCCACGGCAGCAATCCAAGATGCTGGCTTTGAGATCCTCAATCATCCGCCATATTCACCAGACTTGGCCCCTAGTGATTTCTACCTATTTCCGCGTCTGAAAGAACACTTAAAAGGCACAAAATTTGAAGATGACGAAGAAGTGAAGGCCGCCATAAACGGCTTTTTAAGTACTCAAGATGAAGATTTTTCTAAAAAGGGAATTTTGGCTCTGGAAAAAAGATTTGCTAAATGTATTGACCTAAAGGGTGATTACGTCGAAAAATAAAATAATATTAAATAAATTCATTTTCTAACATAGCTATTCTAATTACTTTTGGAACGCCCCTAGTACCTGTGTCGCGAGGGACTTTTCAAACATTCGAGCAACGGCAACAAAGAACACCCAGATTCGGAACAACTATTTCGGATCACACAAATTTTTGTCTGTGTGTTGAACTAACCTCAAACTCTTGGTAACAATGGTGAGGCGACCACTAAAATACTACATTATCCTTGCAGTCACGGTGGCCAATCTTAACGGAGACTGGCCATCAACTTAGAATTTTTATAGTGCACAAAAGATTACTAAAACCCAGGTACACTCTCTGTTTCCTAACAATTAAAATACGATGGGACGGCAATCCAACACAATCGAAGAGGGAGCTCTGGTGCAGAATTAACGGCATTATGTCTCTTCGTAAGGTCGGGTGTGTGTATCACCGCTGATTTCCTAAGAAAGACCGAAAAGCCCAATAACTCTTTGTTGGCCTAAGCTGGGATATATACCCGAGACGACGACACAAGCTGAAGTAAATGCAACTGCTGTATCTCATGCTCACCAGTTGCTTTCGCTAACGCTCTTGTCGCATTCACTACCATTACGTTGAACATATTGACAATTATCAGTCATATTAGTTGGGCAATGTGACTTTTCCTATAAGAAGATTCTCAGTAGGAGACCGGGGTCTGAAATTTACCCGTTAGGCAGCGATAACTATAGGTTCGTGGATTACGAATGACCAAAAACATATCTCACAAAATATAAGTATAATAATAACAATACAATAACAGGCGCTCATAGCCAGTTGCACTTTCTGAATGTTAAACGATTAGCGAGATTAAGCAACGTTGGATGCGGTCAGTCTATAGGTGAGTGACCGCTTAGTGGTATTTCATCTGAACGTCTCCATCCTTCGGAGGGCACGTAAAAAGTCAGTCCTGGTTGTTGTCAAACTGACTGCAGTCGTTAAGCCGTGTCAGAGGCCTACAACAACTCTTGACAATAGGTTGGCCACTAACCACACGAAAAGAAAAAGAAGAAAATAACAATAATATTTATTATGACATACATTAGTTTAGTGCTTGGAGTCTCCTTTTAAGCAATTAATGCTTGTGTTACAGGACTCTCGCTCTTCGCTAGTAAGACATACAATAATAACATAATAAATATTATGTGTGTGTGCGTGTCTGTATGTGCGAATACGTGTGGTTGCGCGTGGATGTGTGTGTGTGTGTGTGTGTGTGTGTGTGTGTGTGTGTGTGTGTGTGTGTGCGTGTGTGTGTGTGTGTGTGTGTGTGTGTGTGTATAGTGCATGTCAATGTCAATGTCAGTGCATGCAATACGTCTGCCAACCCTCCAGGAGTAAACAGACGTAAGTCTGTTATACTTAATTAAGTATAGATATTGATGTTTCCAAAATACAGCTCTTCAAATCCACTATTCAGTTACAACGGATATCCTGAAATTCCGCAATACCTAACAACCTGTTTGCCGTGAAATGGTACACACAGCTCAAAATAGTACGGCGTCGGATAGTGCGACGTAGTAGATTAGCAGACCAATTTATGTACGCCTTAGCTAACTAGTAACACCTGGTTTATATTATGTGGGTGGTGGTCGAAAAAGAAACAACAAACATTCGACGATATTTATAGACGGTACAACTGTGCTCGCTTGCTGAAGAAAATAACTATTACAGAAAGCGAAGAAAAGGCAATAGTAAGGTATGTGAACCGCAGACAATTGTATTCACCGGGTGAAACGCAGTAATAATATTATTGTTACTAAGTTTATATTATTGTTACTGCTACTAAAAGTGATAGAGTGAGACACTTCAAGACACTGTGACGACCTCTGTCTTAGGCTCTCCGTGATTATGGCAGCTAAAACCTATTGAAACTTTAAAGAATTTGTAAATATTAATTTCAATACCTTTTAGTTTAAAAATAACATATAAGCATTTTTTTCTAAAATAGTCTGCAGTAATATCCCTGTAAAGTAATTTTTAGGCCTTTGACGCCTATGGAGTGCTTTGGTCTAGACTCCATGTCAGAAATCAGATTCACATTACAATACTTTTTTCTGATCCCAGAATTGAACCCTAAACCTCATGCACGCAGTAGTCTTATTCACTACCGCTGTGTCACTGAGGCAGCCATCGATAATTATATTACCTTAATTATTTATGCATATGGCAAATTCAGTTACTCCGTGCCTCGGAGAGCACGTTAAGCCGTCGGTCCCGGCTGCCATGAACATCTATGGCAGTCGTTATTGGGAAAGTCAGTACCCTATAATATCCTGACACTGGTCTAGCCTTAGGGTATCGTTAGCCTTCGGGTTACGGAGGTCAGGTGGCAGCCGCTCCGTGTAAAAACTGATATCCAGTCACATCCGGTTAGACCAGAAAAGCCGACCCCAAGTGTCTTGGGAACAATAAAGGCTAAGAGAGAATGGCAAATTCAGTTACTACGGTTGGTATCTACGGCATATGTAAATACCATTTCTTCTTTTTTATCAGTGGTATTAATTTCATAGCTTTACAAGTAGGTAAATCCAAATACATATATGGCATTATTTTAATTCAGTTGTTTAATTATTTGTTTCCGTGGCATTATTACATACAGTCATTATATAAGTGCACTAGTAGTTTTCCCGCGGTTTCACCCGCGTAAGTCCCGTTCCCGTGTGACTATCGGGTTTCATCCCTTTCACTCCCTTCAGCGTGGAATGTCCAAAATCCTCTCTTAGTACTCCCCTACTCCCTGCAAGGAACATACATGCAAAATTTCAGCTTCTTGCGTTCAGTAGTTTCGGCTGTGCGTTGTCTGACAATCACTAAGTAACGGAAGAGTTTTATATATATAGATGTTAAAAAGGTGAGAGCAAAAATACCAAGCTTTACATAATATATGTGTGTGTGCGCGAAGTGAAAGAGACCACAGATCTTACTACTGCGCTTGTCACTTATTACGCCTACGCTTATTCTTGGCTCAGCTATGGCGTAATTTTGTGGGGAAATAGTGCCGACGCACCTACTATATTTACTCAGCAAAAGAATTTAATAAGAATTTTAGTTAAATATACTAAATACCGACACATGTAAACCACACTTTTAAGAACTCAAAATTCTAACATTACCATTCATCTATATCTTAGAAATATGTAAATTTGTCCATAAATATCCAGAATACTACACCAAACGCGAAGACATTCAAACCAAAATGACCCTAAGACACAAAAATTGATTAAACCTTCCATATTCACGATTAGCAATGCATTCCTGCGGCTCATTGGTCATGTCAATTAAATTATATAATAAACTACCAAATGACATAAAAAATGAAAATAAATTCAATACTTTTATTAGAAAGTTAAAAAACTTCTAATAAATAAAAGCTATTACAGTATCAAGGAATATCTAGAGGATAATTTATAAATTCTAAACAGCTAGAAGCACCTACATAAAAAAGTAAAAGAGTTTTATTATTTCAGTATAACACGGAAGGACAAGGTTTGAAGGAAACGCGAATAAAGTCGAGTTTAACAACTGGTAACATCTATAAATCTGCATTCCTCTTACTTATTTGGTAAAATAAGTTCTTTTATACGTAACTATTGTTTAATAATGTCCTCCAGACCGAATTTCGGCCACGGCGGCCAGTCTTAACAGAGACTGGCCATCTGCGCAGGAGATATTATAGTGCACAAGTATGTGCGCAAACACAAGTGCACTCTCTGTTCCCTAACTCTCATGACCCGATGGGACGGCAATCCGACACGACCGGAGAGAGATCAGGCGCAGTACCAACGGCTTTACGTGCTTTCCGAGGCACGGGGGTGTCTAACACCGCCAACTTCCTAACTCCGGGCTGCTATTGAGATTTCTTTACAGAAAAACCCAATAGCTTTTTGTTGGCCCGACCCGGGATTCGAACCCGAGACCTCATGCACAGCAGTCGCTTTCACTACCGCTGCGCCACGTATTGTTACGTCTACAGGAAAGAAACTAAAAAAGACGCAAAGCTTTCTGTACATTTTCTTTATGATATTTTTTTCTTATAGAAGTTCAAAGCACAGATTTAACTGACATTTTAATTTCCTTCAAGAGGCGTTGTGGCCATCAATAACATTCACTTCACTTTCTTTTGTATAACGAGTGCTTGATCAATTATTATTTTCGCGAACACAAAAGCATGAACTTTTCAGTAGTTATCTAAAATATGGGAAATAATGATTATATAAGTACTGTTATATGTAGGTACACATATACATGTGTTTCTCTTATCACAGTTCCTTTATAACATATTACATAAGAAAATACCCGGTTTTTAGGAGGTTTACATGAAGACATGGGTTCAAAGTGAAGAGGCCCTTTTGAGAGTTTTAATCTAAAGTGGGAAAAAACATCTGTGCTAGCAAAAGTCGCAGCAGTCGTAGGACTACTACTACGTATGAACTCTTATAAATCTGGGCTATGGTGATGGGTGTTTAATGGATCGGTATAATTGTAACTATGGATGAAAAACGGCGTCTGCCCTAAATACTCTAACAGCATCGAGTCGAATGGGTAGACGTTGGCTAACCGTCATACGTACACAAGCCTTAAAACCAGCAGAGGGCAAATGTACATACATATGTAGGTATTTATGAATTATTATGATTATTGAAATTGTATTAAATAAATATGTAAGAAAAACAGGAGAGTCACGTGTAATATTTTCGAACAATTAACAACTCATATAATGTGACTGATAAAAAAACAGTCCACATGCAAAAACCTAACTTGGTCCGAAACATTACACAATGTGTTAAGAAAAAGATTTTAATCTATTTTCATTTCCTCTTATAGCTTATAATTTAACCTGTTTCTCTTAGACTCCTAACTAATATTATAAATGCGAATGTAGATTTGTTTGTTTGTTACGCTTTCACGCCTTAACTGCTCGACCTATCATGGTAAAATTTCGCATACACGTTTTCGGGGAACAGAAAAGGACAGAGTACCTCTCAATCAGAAAAATGTACTATTACTAACATAACCTAACCAACATTTACGAAAGCGAAGCCGCGGGCAAAATGTAGTGCTAGATAAAATTGAAAAACTATTGTGTTTGATCGCCAGTGTGTCGCTGCGACAATCAGTTACATTCAATTATTGCCAATCGTATAATAGCGATCACTTATAGCCTATCGGTCCCTAACTATACAACACAACTAGGCTACGATTACTTTACTAGTCTGTTCCTAGAAAAAGTGAGTTACCCTCGATGGTGCAGCGTACGCCCATAGGCTACGGAGACCCCTTTACCATCAGGTGGGCTTGATTGCTACCTTGTGGCTTTAAGTGAGTGAAAAGTTTCCCATTGCAGGTTGGCAGACTTCACATATATTGGAGAACACGATGAAGAACTCTCAATGATTACTTATGTAGTAAAAAGACTTTAATTAAAACACAAGTCATAGTTAAATGACTCTGCGGTCATAAGTTTGGTGATGAAGTTCCTTCTTTTGCCATAGTATTTTTTTAACCTAATATACTTTGGCATAACTATTTTCTTTTAACAATACGACCTTTCGAGGCTGAAATGTAGTAAAAGCCAAAATATTACTTTTGAAAAGAGCCAAAAAATGCTGCTCTACTTTTCTCTTTTTGTTTTGAGTCCTATAATATACAACTAAATGTGAACATAGTTTTATTACCTCTTTGTGTATAATTATGCAATTATATTTTTTATAGCATTTTTGGAGAGTTGAAATATTATACATCAATAACTAATTGTCGCCAAAATGGCTTTTACAATATTTTATCGTCGAGGGGTCGAATAGACTAATTATCATGTTAAAGATAAAACAAAAGGCTTCTCTTAGCCATGCATTTATTGGAAACCGATAACAAAGGCACTCATCATCACAACAAACATCTAACATACATTCTTACCAAACATAAACAAATCCAAGCTCACCTTACCGACATTACCATAAATCACAATACTCATATTGAATCCTGAAACGACGTTTGTTGAAACATTAGCTGCGCTGGCTCAGCTCGCTCAACATCATCAATCAAACGTATCACTGCGCTAACCAAACATGTGTTGTGGCACGAAGTGAAATCGGTTGTGTGATGGAATGGCTAATTAATGGAGTATTTTAGTTAGTAAAGTTTTCTCCTAGTTTATGAGCTTAGCTTTGATTTTAATGTTTTTTAGAATAAAAATTCACTAATTTTAGTTATTGTAGATTTTGTCAACAGGCTTCTATCTCTCAGAAACAATATTTTATTTCTGGATGAAAGGTACCGTATTTCTCTTTTTGTACCCCTGACAATGTGAATGCAAAATTTTATGATGATCGATCAAGTAGTTAAGGCGGTAAAGCGTATCAAAGAAATAAACAAGCTCACATTTGCATTTATAATATTAGTTTGGAGTTAGGATTTGTGTCATATCCATCGTAATGACGCATCTAGATTTCAGAGGACGATTAGTGTGACAGAAAGTATTCTGGAGGCAGGACGCGTATAATAGACTAAGACAACATTTATTTAAAAAGAAAATCTTTGTGTCTAAATTAAAGATATTCCAGAGGTACATAATTGTATGTTAAAATAATCCTAAAACAATCGACTTAGTATGAAACAATAATAAAACCGTGTCTGCACGTTGATATTATTTTAGATTTATTAATCGGAATGACAATGATGAACACTTCATTAAAGAATCCCAAAACAATGGATTTTAGAAATTTTGTCTGTCCGTTGGCTTCGAAGACGAATTATATCAACCCTGATTACCAATTATCCCATTGCTGGACACGGGCCTCTTTTCAGTGTGACAGAACGGTTACAGTACAGTACAGTACAGTAGCTATAAGCTCCACCACGCTTGCCGAATGCAGGTTGGGAGATTTTCCATATTATCTTTAAGATCGTTATGGAAAACTATAATGGAAAGGTATAAGTTAGGCGAGCGATTTTTTTTAGGGTTTTTTGGTTGAGGCCTTGGGATCTAATTTGAAACTTACAATCCAATGATGTCCTACTAGGATATCGCTGATGTAAATTATTAAAGGTTTATAATTTTAAAAGTAATCTCAAATCTAGATCTAACATTAATTTAATATAATACTCAAAAAAAAGAGCAATTTATTTGACTGGAGTTTAATAAACATTTAGGTATTACGTTCAGCCTTCGGAACGAAATAAATGTACTTTATTTTGTGGTTTGAATATTTTCAAAGCTTCTTGCGATAGAGGGATGATTACGTTGCTTGGGTTGTCTTTTGGCACGAATATAAATAAGACATAAATATTCATTTGTCTCCAGATTTGGTTTATATTGGTAAATTTGCTCAAATTTGTTCACATAAATATGTAATTAATTATAATAATAAATAAATAATAAAAGTTTATTGATCAATTTCAAATATTGCAGTACATGGGTATACAGTTTATTATACATGGTAAAATTATTGATTTGCTACAATTATAGTGGGTGCAGTTCTGATCTCCTAACTAGGTTACAGTATAACCTGTATGAAGGAGTAACAGTTCCGATTCCCCCAATTGATTACAAGCATATTATGTTATGTTACTATTTACGTTCATTTGTATTTTACTGCTACTAAACTATGGTATAATCAAAAAACAAAAATAAAAATAATAATAATGTAAAAAAAGAAAACATAAGTGAGCAAATTTTTGAAAGTAGGATATGACTAAGAACTATTTTGTATATGTGTGTGTGTGTGGTGTATGTGTGTGTGTTGTATGTGTGTGTGGTGTATGTGTGTGTGGTGTATGTGTGTGTGGTGTATGTGTGTGTGGTGTATGTGTGTGGTGTATGTGTGTGTGGTGCATGTGTGTGTGGTGTATGTGTGTGTGTGTGTGTGTGTGTGTGTGTGCATGCGTGCGTGCGTGTGTGTGTGTGTATGTGTGTAGTGTATATGTGTGTATATATGGTTTTTGTGTTACATATCTTGAGTGCCACGCAGCTGTCGGTAATTATATAAGCATTTTTTCTGTTTCTTCGTATGAATGGTGTAGAAGAAATGAGTAAATCATTTTCTTCCAGTTGTAGTATGTTAAGCCGTATACTGGACAATGTTTATTTATTTTATTGTATAATGAAGGGCCAAGAAAATGAAAGAATCTTTTAATGAATGATGAACGTGCATGTGGGAGAGTACAGATTTTGTCTTTTCTACGTTTATGGATTGTCCTATATGGAGTTCTCTGGTGTTGTAGAAGAACTGTTTGTATGATAAAGTGTTGTCTTACATTTAGAATATTCCATTTACAATACAATTCATTGGTAGGGAATATGATAGGGCGAAAAGTAGCCACTTTTAGTACAGCTCTATGTGCTATCTCTAACGGTTTTATAATCGTTTTAGCTGCACCACCCCAACATGAAATGCAGTATGTGACAATGGATTGGCATAAGGCAAAATAGACATTGCGTATTACGGTCTGGTTAGCAACTTTCCGAAGCGCTTTAAATAAAAATATAAGTTTTCGGACTCTGCCTGTGAGAACGTTTATATGGAACTTAAAGTTGAGAGTCTTATCCAATGTCACACCTAAATATTTTATTTGTTCAACAAAGGTCAAGGATGGACAGTTGCAAGGAGTTTGGGGTTCAGTGGGGCAGGAGTGGACTTTTATAGTTACTGGGATGGGTGGTTGAGAGGCTGAACTGATTGAATATGTAACGAACTTGGTTTTGGAAGTATTGAGTGTTAGTGTGTGATCATTGAGCCAGTTTAGTGCTGTATTGAATGCGAGTTGTGCCCTTATTTCTAACTGGGACCAAGTTTCAGCTACGATGGTTATCGCAGTATCATCCGCAAATGAAATTATGTTTGAATTTTGTATATTAAGGTCGCACAGCTGATTTATAAAGATAAGAAAAAGGGTTGGCCCTATAATACTTCCCTGAGGCACACCGTAATAAATAGGAAGTTCATTACTATTATTATTATTTATCCTAACAAACTGCGATCGATTTGTTAGGTAGCGCTTGAATAGATCTAATTGAATACCTCTGACACCCACTCCCTCAAGTTTTAATAAGAGTGTAGAGACGGGTACCGTGTCGAACGCTTTCGCGAGGTCCAAAAATATAGTTAGTACTTTTTTATTATTATTAATACTTTGTACTACGTGATTAGTTAATTCGTGGACTGCGTCACATGTTGATAAGTTTCTGCGAAAGCCGAATTGATGAGATGATATTATTTTATAGTGTTCCAAGTAATTAACCAATCTCTTATTAATTAACCGTTCGAGCACCTTAGATAAAGCACTTAGGACTGCTATGGGTCGGTAATTATTAGGTGAAGTCCCGTCTCCTCCCTTGAAAATTGGATGAATAATTGCCTTTTTAAATGAAGTAGGGAAGACAGCAGTGTCGAAACAAAGATTAAAAAGATGGCATAGGATGGGTGCCAGTAGGGTAGAGTATTTTTTTAGGAAATAGGGCGAGATACCATCCCATCCAGTAGCAGCATTGGTGCGTAGGGAGCATATGGTTTGAATGATTTCGTCAATGTCGGTATGCTCTAGGAAGAAGGATGAGGTGTGTGTGATCTTAGGTATCGAATAAGAGGTTGTCGTTCGTTGCAGGGTAGTGGTTGTGATATTATCAGCAAGGTTTTTACCGACATTGGCGAAAAAGGAGTTAACTTTGTCACAACATTCTATAGCTGAGGATGACGTGGTTAATAGTTGTATAGAAGTATTATTCGGTTTCTTGGTATGGGTAACTCGCTTTATTGTTTCCCAGAGTAACTTAGGATTTTGTCCAGCTTTATCCAGTTCTTGCGTATCATAAAGTCGTTTCGCTTTTTTTAGAATCCTTGTACAGAAATTTCGGTAGCGCTTGTAGGTTACTGTCAATATTTCGCTTTCTGTATCTTGTTTTGCCTTTTTATGTAATGCGTCCCTATTTCTAATGCAACGTAACAGACCAGTCGTGATCCAAGGCTTAAGTATTTTCTTTCTCGCAGGTACCTTCCTGGTCGAGGTGTGTTTTAAAATGGCTGTGGTCATCAATTCCACAAATTTATTTGTAGCAATTTCAGCGTTAGTTGTGGAGAGAATTGGGTTAAAGTCTAGTTGATACATTGTGTCATCAAGTTTCTCATAGTCAATATTGGTAAGGATAGGAATTGAAGATTTTCGTTTACGTCTATTGTCCAAGCAGAGTAGTGAAGGATAGTGGTCTGTGACCACGGAGTCATAGACAAAGGAAAATGAGGGCGAGTTTGTTCTTAAAATAAGATGGTCCAAACAGTTATCTCCTCTGGTTGGAACAGTATGCGCTGCGAGAAAACCATGAAAAGCCAGGCAATTAAGATATTCATGGGAGCGCATATCTAAGCTAGTAGGTTTTATGTCTAGGTTAATATCACCAGTTAAGATTACCGTTTTAAAATGTTGGAGAGATGGAAGTAGAATATTAAGAGATAATAAAAAGTTTTGAATATTATCAATAGATGGAGAGCGATAGATGCAAACTATAGCCACCTCAGATTTTATTTTAATGATAAGTCCAGAAGCTGATTTATGAAGGTCGGGTTCCTCATATATGGCCGGTAGCTCCGCGTTCACATATACCACTACACCGTCGCTTTGGTTGAGGTGTTTTGTGGTTGTGAAAGTGTTGTAATTTTTTAATTGTGGAATTGTGGCATTACTAGAACAGGATAACCAGCATTCCGTTAGGATTACTAGATCACATTCAAATGAAAGACGTTGCAAGAGAATCTGCAGATTTAAGAAGTTACAGTTAATTGAACGAATATTTTGTGACAACAGTTTTAAGTAGTTGTTGGGATGGTTAATAACGTATCGCGTCTGTTCTGGGATGCACGTGTGATGGATTGAAAGGGACAACTGGTCAATATTATCTATAAGATGGTTAACGTTATTAGTCATTTTTTGCATAAAAGTATCCTGAGAGTGAAGAAGCGTCGTGGTCGGTAGTAAAAGAATTTAAATTTAGGAAGCAGGCTGACGTATGACATTTGGATAATTGGTAACTGATTATAATTAGTAAGATAAGTAGATATTGTAAGATGATAGGAACTTAAACAGGCTTTATGTTCTTGGCTATGGATATGTATGTAGTTTGCCAGGCATGTGTGTGGTGACAGTGGTAAGATGTGTGTAAATAACTTGTATCGTGCTTGTGTTGTGCAGTTTCTGATAACGTAGGTAATACTTTGTTGAGTGATGTGGTTATAGTTGTAACTTGTGTTTTGTGTATTTGTGTTTATTACAGGTATTTCAATAGAGTAGTAACTAAGGAGCATATCATTATTTAAGTTAAAAACAAGAATAAAATAACATAATATCAAAAAGTTATACGTGCGTAGTCATGCAGAGATGGATTGAGCCAGTTGTTTCAGCGTTTGTTCATTCTTCACCAGGATCGATTGGCTATCTGTATCCATTTTCATAAAAACTCGTCCATTTGATGTCCAACAGTAGTTATATTGATTGGACTTGGCATAATTTCTTGCAAGATAAAATAATCTCTTAGTGAGGGTTGTCAATTGCTCGGCAACGTATATAGGCGTTTGGGGTGCAATTGTTATGCCTAGATGAGTTGAACTTATTTTATTGTTTGGGTTTTTCTTATTGTGTTCTTTAACAGCCGCCAAGAAATTTGTTTTCATTAGGGAATTCGAGAATTCAACCGTAACACTTGATGTTTTGTTTTCTTTTTTCGACGGTTGTCGTATTATATCGCGGACGCAGGTGAGCTCTGTTGAGGTATTTAGTTGCTTTGAGAGGCACTGTATCTTGTCATACAACATTGTTTTTGTTTCCTTCTCTTGTTTAGGTACATTTCTAATTTCGATTGAGGTTTTGATGTTATTTCGCTCGCTCATTTCAAGTTTATCTTCAAGTGCTGACAACTTGAACATGCTATTTCGCTCCTTTTCCAAAGATGTAATTTTATTCTCAAGTGACGACAGTTGATCGGAGACAAAGGTCAAAGACTTTTCTAATTCACCAGTGGTAGCCTTTATATCAGAATAATGAATTTTTATTTCCATCATATGTCCTTCTAACTTGTCAAGACGAGAGTTATGGGTGGACATCATTTCCCTCATCATTTCTTTTAATTCATTTTTAAAAGACTCCAATTCGTCACCTGTAACTTCACTTGATGGGTGTTTTCGTTTGTTTCGCTGTGTAATATTAAATTGCTGGGCTTCGTCTGCATAAAGTCTTCTAAGGTCGGACTCGGAACGTGAAGGTACACTTTGGTTTGGCGGTGTTCTCTTCAAGTTGTTTGATACTGCTTCAGTCGGTGGAGATTTAGGCGGTGTTTTGTACATTGTGTATGTATTAATACAAATAGTAAATGCCAATGTATTATTCCAGAAGTTCTAGATAAAATAATACTTAGACCATATACAAAAGTTACCCGCTAATCGCTTTCGCTCGTGTACTATGGCAAGCGGCGAGAATAACGTCTTGTGTCACTTTGACGTGTGTGCGCGCGGTATTGCCGTCTCCGCTGTTGCTGTCTTGTTTCCACAGGTACTCCGTGTTCACCACAGGGTTATGCGAGCCTAGTACTTCGCGTAATTTATTTTTGATATTTTTGCCAAAGATACTTTATTTATTTAACTATTTTGAATTAAAAGTTATACAGGTTACACGTCTGTTCGCTTTCGCGGTCCGGGGAGAAGGGGATTATATTTCAATCGATTTAGTATATAAGTTAGCCTATCTTTGTTTGTACGAGATGCAAGTAGCTACTTGCATCTCGTATCTCTTGCATATGCACGAGTTGATTATAGCTCAGTAACTTATGCGAGTGTCGCGCATCATTTGTTTACACAGTTTATACAATCGGCGCAAGGGCCTTAACCTGCGGCTTTTATCCACGTCGTTTACAAAAGTCATTCAACATGATATTTGGTACAGTTTATTTGTACGACGTCGAATAAAATACAAAATATGTAAAACTGCACTAAAAGCATAAGCGAAAGAATATTATAATATTTTTATATATACGTCGTACGTGCGTTAGGACACACCCTCACGCCACATGTTAAGAAAAACTATGTCTTAAACTTTGGCAAAACATCAAAGTCTAGACAAGCATTGTATTTTTAAAAACGATAATCTTATAAGGCAGTTCTTTCAAGGTTGCCAGCATATAAATGAGCCTAAGGTAGGTTTCCAATAACTTTTCTTAGAGAATGATTCTAAGAAGAACGAGACTTATACCTAAACTTGATATAACAACATAAAAATCACGAATTTATTATGTTTTGTGCTTCCATTAAATATGTGAAAAGGCTCTTTCGACTCTAATACTTAAGCAATAATCTTAATACTTAATCTAATCATTGCATATATTTTAACGTAAGCCGCCTCCAAACAACGGCATGAGCGGGGCGGGAGCGGAGCAGAAGCGCAGCGGGGCGGAAGCGGAGCGGGGTGGAAGCGGAGCGTATGCATGCCCCACCGTATTGTAATGTATTGAACTATATGAAAGCGTTCACACAACTTCGCCACAGCTCCTGCATTGTCCGTCCGGTTGACTGCGGGACAGGAAACGTGCTACACGCATCACGGGGCACGCGCACGCTACGATTCCGCTTACGCTGATTCTTTGGCAGCTTAAATTGTGTATCTAACGTGTGTCCTAAGGTGCAATCTAGCTTAGTAGCTTAGCAGACTTTTATCCCTTGCATGAATTGAATTACGCGCTAGCGGATGTGATAAAACCATTGATTAGCAACTAGGGTAGGGTATTTCAAGGTTATAGCGTCGACTTACTACAAGGTAAACCATATACTTTTTAAATAAAACTGCAAGGTGACTTTAAATGACTGGATCATCTATGCCGTTATAATAATATATCATGTTCCAGTAACTAACTATTCAGTGATTCGATAAATTGGGTATTTACTTAGTCACAGTGTACAGAAACATTAGCTAGTTCGCTGAACTCGTCGCTAAACAACATCAATCAATGTTGCCGTGCGATATGCAATATGTATGAGTGATATTTTAAATCGTTTGAAACTGGAATGTTCTAATATTCGTTCCTCTGTAGTACAATTTTCGTTTTATATGTGCTAGCAGACTGTATAAAGAAAGAGAAAATGCTTGGATTTAAACAATTTTTACTCTGATAAATGCTTTTATGTGCTGCTAGCATTCATTTTCTAAACAAACAAAATTACGACCTTAAAAAAATATTTTGTACTAAGATTGTGGATAATCCTAACAAATATTACAAAAGCGAATGTGTGGTTATTCGTTTGTTTGTAGCGCTTTCACGCATTAACCACTCTACTGATCATCATAAAATTTCGCAGGCACGTTGTCAATTGTATAGAAATGAACATAGGGTATTTTTCATTCTCAAAATACATTGGGCGATGGAAGCCGTGGACAAAATTTTGTAACTAATATTTTACACAATCACTAGGTGATAATTAGTGGTTGAAATACTACCTACAATATATATGCCTATAATACCAGGGATATCAAATGTGTATTGCCAAACTTTAACTAAAGTAATCAACCAAAGTAAAGACGAATAGAGGGTGGTATGTGACCTTCTAGCACTCCTACCTGACTTGGCTTTTTCCCCAGTTGAAATGCAATAAGAATGTTATTACTCTTCCGTTGGTTACCTTTAAACGTGCACTAATTTAACTATCGAGATGACCAATAAATAATTTTTCCATGTAAAATGGAAAAATTAAGAAGTAGGTACCTAATACTGCCATTCAGACTGCCAATCTTGACTATATTTTCCACAGTTTTCTTGTAAGTAACAGATACAGTATTCTGTTGCTAATCGTGAGCGCTGTGTGTGCTCTCTTAATTTACAAAACACGGCTATTAAAACAAATAACATGCTTCGACCCATGTTTCACGTCTACGCGAGGTATTCTTAAGTTAACTTGGTAGCGCATCACGTCGCATCGATTCTAATAAAATTGAACAGAGAGGAAGGGAAGTGAGGTCATTATTTTTTATTGACATTTTACATGACGACATTAACCGACGAATTATTACTAAGAATTGACTGGAACTCCTTTCGGAACTTCCTATAATTTAGGTAATATTGTAGATAATCGTTATTTTGTTATTTTCTGTTTTACGCTGTGACTCTATCCATCTTTCAACAGCTTCTTCAAGGGTACTTCGCACCCAACCGAGTGTTAAGATATTTTAAGTTATCTGTACTCATATGAATTAGCTGAATATCTTTATAAGGATTTTGATGCAACTGTCTCTACTTATTGCAATAGAGTTTGAATATTGCCAACTTTACGTCGTCTTCCAGGCAAGAGGTTAGTGCCACAACTTATGCCGAAACTGAATATAGTAACTTACTTTATTGTTTTCAATTTTGAAGGAAACCTATCAATAATTCGCCTAAGCCTTCTTAAAAAAAGAAAGTCTTGGATAAGAAACCCTACTTACACGCAGAACTTGAACTGGCAGTGAACTTGCCAATTATTGCACTATTCCATTATCTCAGAATGATTTCTGATGACACTAAATATTGCCAACCCGTAAATCTATTGGCTCATACCTTGATTTATGTCTGTACCTACTAATTCAAAAAGATATTAAATCAGAAATCATTTTTATAGTTAATCTACGCGAAGCGAAAAGTATTAAATCTTGGCATTTCCTATCGATGAACAACCTCGATTTTCTTAATATTTGACCTACGGCATCTGTTGTATATTTTCCATAGATATGATACCTCGACAGTATTCAATATAAATTGCGATAAAATCGAGTTCTGCTGCTTAAAGAAAAAATACTTATTTATAATTACACATATTTATTTAGAATAGTGTTACAAATATCTCCATACGATATACATGACGTCATGAAACAAACCTTCCGCCATATTTAAGGAGATAACGTCCATTTGCTCTTATAACAAACAATTCAATGACAGTTTTAGGTTCCATTTGATAGGGGTCGATCCAATCGCCGCTTCGCCGTTTTCAGAACCTCATAAAAGTTAGCGGTCCGAATCAGTGCGTTCTGAGTCCGCAAAAATTGGGATTGGTTTATTAAAATCGATAGAAAATATTAAAAATGGACTCACAATTATATAATTATGTTAGAATACGCGAATTTGAAATTGAGGGGAGATTTTGCAAATTAGAGCGAAATTTATGGTGTTAATTATATTATTCATACATTTGTGCATATTAGAAGTAAATTATTTATTTAACGTATTGTAATGTTCATCGTAGATAGACTTTACATTACAGGCAGAATACAATTTACTAGGTTGCAGTTTTTTGTATTTATTTATGTATGATCAACTGCTAACTGCACTAACAGTATTTACATTATATGTATATTGATAATATTATATGTATTTATTATTATATATATATATAACCTATTAAGTCATAGCAGCACACCGGCGGCAAGGCACAATAGCTTTATTATTGTCTGGTAATCCAAGACTTGACAGGTTTATATTTGATTTCAATAAAACCACCAGTATAAATGTAAGGTCTTTAAAGAGGAATTAGTATGTTCCTACAAGTATATAAAACTATACATAGGTATAGGTGGTGTCAAGAGCGATATCTAACAAAACTACCTTTGAATGGGCGTATATAAGAAGTAAGCGGCTGTGAATGACATACTTAAAACAAATAATGGGATAAAATAAACTAAAGAAATAATAAATATTTATTGTATTTATTTGTATTGTGCCATGCCATGCCATGCCAGCGATAGCTCAGTGGGGAGACCAACAGACTGCAATGCAGAGGGTCTCGGGTTCGAACCCACGTCGCGCACCTCTGACTTTCAGGAGTTATATGACGTTTCGAAATTATGTGCGTATTGATTGACAATTATCGCCTGCTCCGTGCCTCGGAGAGCACGTTAAGCCGTCGGTCCCGGCTGCCATGAACATCTATGGCAGTCGTTATTGGGAAAGTCAGTACCCTCTAATATTCTGACACTAGTCTAGCCTTAGGGTATCGTTAGCCTTCGGGTTGCGGAGGTCAGGTGGCAGCCGCTCCCTGTAAAAACTGATATCCAGTCAAATCCGGTTAGACAGGAAAAGCCGATCCCAAGTGACTTGGGAATAATAAAGGCTAAGAGAGAAGATTTGTATTGTGCCAACTTAAACTTAATAAACAATAATACTTTTATTTTTAAATGTATTATTAATTATTATTATTTTTATTGTAAGCCTCAAGAAAATAATCGTTGAAATGCAATTTATTTCTGTAATTGGAATTTATTAAAGCGCTATCTATTGGTCTGTTTCGGAAAGTCAAGTGTTAGCTTGAGTGAGGTCGCCACAGAGCCGAAGTTTCAGTTGAAGTGATAGTTATTGCTGACACATATTGACGTTATATAAGCGCCGGAGACGCGTGCGCAAACGCTTTCGGCACGACGAACTCGCTGCGTTACTGATCAAATCAGAGTTAATCAAAGACAACCTTTATTGTTTCATTTATTTTGTACTAGCGACCCGCCCCGGCTTCGCACGGGTGCAATGCTGATACAAAATATACTACAGAATGTCTTTATTTACAACGTTCACAGCTTTTTTGTCATTAGACAATACAAAGATGTTTACTTTAGAGGTTACTCTTGAAAGTGCAACATATAATTGGCCAAATGAAAAACACTCAACGCTCAAATCTAAGCCTGCAACATTAAAAGTTTGACCCTGCGGTTTATTAATGGTCATTGCAAAATATATCTTTACCGGAAATTGTAGGTGTTTAAATTGGAACGGTAAATCCGATGGTATCAGAGGAATTCGGGGAATCAATACATCGTCTCCGGTACCACATCCGGTGAGTATTGTGCACTCTATTGTAAAAGGTTTTAGTGATTTTACCAGCAAACGCGTGCCATTGCAAAGTTTAGATGGATTCAGGTTTCTTAATAAAATAACAGGACAACCTACTTTCAACACCATTTTATGAGGAGGGACTCCAGACGGGTTCAAAGAATTAAGAAATTCTGTAGGAAAATGAACAGCTTCTTCCAAACCGAGAACAGTATCGACCGAGTTGTATATTTGCGTCGGCGCATCAATCTTTGAAAGAATCAAGTTATTTACCTTATCTACTTGTTCGTTAGTTGGTGACAGAATCGCTCTTTCTTTAAACCAAGATATAGTCTTACAACTTATGTTATCAATGTCGCGATAGACATTGTTGACCAACTCTTGGATGTTGTCTATCAAACACAAAGGTTTTCTAGGTTAATCCTTCCATCACTTTGTGTTAACTCTCCATTGCCAACTTTTAGCAGCATCTCTGAAAAAGCCTGTTCTCACGCGAAGGCAATGAAACCCTCATGTTAGTTTTAAGCTCTAATTTATTGACGTGTGGCCAAAGGTTGGATCTTTTTAGGAAAGCATTTATTTCGTCAGCTCGTGTTCCTCGAGTCACAACTGGTAGGATTTGACGAAAGTCTCCTGAGAACAGAATTGTATTGAATTGTCCTATCCAATGCTTCCACAGACGTCTTGTTTGACATGGTGGCTTCGTCCCAGACTATTAATGAGCAGTCACGCATCAATTTTCCTATATTGCTCTGTTTAGAAACACTACAGACCCTGTTATTATCATCGGTGGCGATTTTCAGCGGGAGCTTAAATGAAAAGTGTGCGGTTCGGCCTCCTTCTAAAAGCGTAGCGGCAATGCCGGATGACGCGACAGCTAATGCAATATTTACGGTAGATCTCACTTTTATCAAAAGCAAATAAAATTATCTTTCTCTCGCAGCTCTATATCTATCCCGAAGCTGGCTAAGGCGAGCCTCACGTTCCGTTGACGATTCCTCATCTCTTGCTGAACGTGCTCTTCTGGCATTCACTGTACTACGACCTATGATCGAACGACGACGTCTTCCAGACATGACTTTATAATTTCTGTACAAAATTTACTCAGTTCTTGTTTGAACTCACACCTTAAAACTATACGTATGATTATGAACAAATTGACGTATTATTAGTATGTGCTGCAGTAAAAATATTTTAATTACTATTCGTTCGACTAAAAACAAAAGATAATCAACAATTATCAACAACAAAAGATACCTATTCTATTCAGTTCTTTTTTGAACTTAAATACCTAATCTTAAACTACGATTTTCGATAATTAAAAGTACTTGCCCTAATACTAAATTGCCTTAACTCTAAATTCAAACCAAGATCTTAATAGAAGAAATACCATTGATAAATTATGGTTTTAATCTAATCTTATCTAACCTAATGTACTTACTATAAGTGCGGTTTAAAAATTAACCTTAATACCGACTAAGTACGAACATACAATATCGAAAAAAAATTCGCGCTGAAAAGCACGTTTTGTCTTAAAAAAGACTTTCACTTTAGTATTTAAATACTTTCATACAATTTCGAATATATATTTTTTTGATTTATCGTAACTTACTTATAAGTACGGATTACGTTGTAGCGCTGAAAAGCACGTTTTTATTAAGTAATAATTGTTATTATCCTCGCTAGAGAGCTCCGATAAACGTGTGCGATCGCTGCTAATCATAAAGTGCTGTATGGCCAAGCGCGGTCTTCGACGCGATACTTACAGGCACGCGCCGCTGGCCCCCCGGCCGGTACCGCCGCAACCGCTATATCCCTGCATTTTAAATCTGTAATATCTTCGAAAATACTAATTTAAATTACATGCTGTAAAGGGCCATATTGATCTATATTAAATGCACAATGTATTTAAGGTACTTGATTGGATAAGGATTAATGCTGTATTGCTTAAAATCGCTTCGTAAATAAGCCTTTATTTCTCGTAAAAAGTAAAGTATAAAAAATGGTTATTGTGGGTTATTCCTAAGAGATAGACATATACCATTGCGGATTTTTTGTAGACCTTTTTTAAGGTGTATAATACTATAGGACATTATTTGCATCTATCTCGTAGGGTTCAGCCAGCGTTTGCAATGTAAGCGCAAAAAAATGTGTTTATTTACGAAATCACATTAGAAACCTCTAAAATTATCAGTGTTTCTCTACTATATTATGCATGCATTATACATATAAACCTTCCTCTTGAATCACTCTATCTATTGAAAAAAACCGCATCAAAATCCGTTGCGTAGTTTTAAAGATCTAAGCATACATAAGGATAGACAGACAGCGGGCAGCGACTTTGTTTTATACTATGTAGTGATTTGCCTATACCATTATTATACGTACGAGGCATAATACCACGCCTGTATTTTCTTGCTTCATCTGTCAAAATTGGGTTGGCCGTCCACCCCTTCGTTATATATTATACACTTTATTTATTAATATTATAACAATTTTGCCTCGGTCTTCTTCTTCTTCTTTTCGTGTGGTTAGTGGCCAACCTGTTGTCAAGAGTTTTTCAAGACCTCTGACATGGCTTAACGACTGCTGTCAAGTTGACAACAACCGGAACCGATTTTTTACGCGCCCTCGGAAGCACGGAGACGCTCAGATAAAATACCACAGAGCGGACACCCATCTATAGACTGACCGCACCCAACGTTGCTTAACCTCACTAATCGTTTACCGATCAGTGAGCGCAACTGGCTATGGCCTCGGTGTCGTCGCGGTAGTTAAGATAGTTCTTGTGCGTGAGGGTCTTGGCCAACCCGATACCCGAGCCGGGCAAGTGCCATTGGGATATTTCTGGCAAGAAAGTTTTTAGTATCAACATGTTGTCTGAAACTATATACGATAGATGACAATAGGCTCGCCTCCATTGCAGGACCTCAGACTATACTAAGCGAAAAATGAGTGTAGTCCACTTCTAAATACACCATCAAGGACACACATATTAACATATATAATTCATATTCCATTTAAACTACTTCAGGCGTCTATGATTTATAAGTATGTCACTTAATAACTGGCCTATGTGAATTGGACATCAGCCAATTAATTTGAGACAGGCATTCAGCTCAGGTTTTGATTGATACAAGGTTAAAGAAGAAACTAAATTATTCTGTAGTCTAGCATAAATCCAATATCGGGCGCCTGCTTTAAATTAAATGTGTCATCCCTCACTGGAAAACATGGGATTGGAAAAATATTAATTCTAGTTTTTTTGAAGTAACTACCTCGGTAGCGCATCGGCAGTGAATGCGCCGACCACTGTGAATGGAATTTCGGGATAAATTCTCGGCCAGAAAAGTAAGTTCTATTGGTTTTCTATCAAGAAATTATCAGTAGTCACTAAGTCTGGAACTGTGCGCGGTAGACAGCAATGAACCTGCCCCTTATTATGAGGACCTAAAGTTATAGTTGACCAAATATGCGCGTTATATATCGTTGGCGGTAGTTTGGGATAGGAGCCTGAGAATAAGTAGGTATGTTTTTTGAAGTGGCATCTAGCTAAGATACTGTCTTCAATAAAAGTCTGTAAAATGGCTCGTTCACATAAAGACATCATAAATTGGCAACTTTTTGCTACGGCATATGTGACCGTTCTTGAAATAACAAAGTATTTTTTTTCGGTGGTACAATTCAATAATTGTATCTCTTATTTCAATTTGAGAGCGCGCGTGGCGCGGAGATATCTGACTACGGCTGCCAGAATACCCACTGACTTAAAATATGTGTAGCAAAGTCACCGAACGTGACATAATATGTTGCGATTGATGTTGCGCTGCCGAAAACTCACTTAAGATAGAAGAGTCATTAGACTGTGACCTTGGGGACGGCACATAGGTTAATTGTCACGGAGCGTTACATAATATATGATGTTGTGTAGATATTCATTTAACGATAACTCTTTTGAGCGAAAAGGACATTAGATTATGACCTAAGGTCATGTGATAAGTTACGCTTGTGACAAAGGTATGTATCCATGCTTAAATACGTGAAAGGCAAATATAGAGGAAAATATTTTTTTATAATTGACCTGTTAATTGGACTGCATGGTTGGCTTAGCAGTTTATATGGTTAGCATGCCGCTTCTTACACCGCCGAATATTGTAGATTTGATAGCCACAAATAGAACATTGTGATAGGGACAAAGATTCGCAAAATTCACAAATAGTTGTTCTGAGTCTAAGCGTTCTTGGTGTCCGTGTTTTCAATGTTGACTGTTGCTGTCAAGTCTTTGAACAGCCTTGACAGATTAAAAAGATTAATGTCTGGCAATATAAGACACGTTATTATGTAAAAACTTATTGTGTCTGGCTGCCAGTATATCGCTGCGACTCAAAAGATGAAATAAATATAGAAATATAAACAGATGCCGTTCATAAAATTAAAGAACATGCCAAAATTAAATCTAAAAATAGTAAAGGTAAACATTTTAATATTCAATGTTACAGGTATGTGACCAGCAAGCTAGTTTAGTCGCGTAATGTTGGTGAAGAGGCGAGTTCAATTACCGAATGCAGTCGGTTTGCTCCAAATTATTCCGAACATAAATAAAGACGAGAAACACTGCTATCCCTTCGGGAATATACAGCTTGGGTTTATGTATACACGTATAGATACTGGTACCCATTTATACTTGTACGATCGAATAATCTGTTTTAATAGGGTGCAAAAAGGTTTTTACAGGGTCGGCAACGCGGGAGCGTTTTCTCTGGTATTGGAAGCTTACATAGACTATGTAAACTGCTTACAATGACATGGCCGTATGATTGTTTACATGTATAGAATATAGTCCTATATGCCTATATTTCCGAAGAGGTAGGCATCGGAGTATAACTCTTATATTTCCTCAGGCAAGTTTTTAGGTCTTACTTAATTTAGACAACAAGTATATTGCCGTCCATTAGCTATTTCTGCAGTCGATCTCACCGTGCTGCTAAAAATTCTTGGAAAATATTACATAACACTTCGTCTGACATGGGCATCAACTTCATGCACAACTGTCGCATTTACTTCTCTATGCTATTCAGACAGACTGATTCTTTAACGAGAACCTGTAAGGCTAAGTATAAAGCAAAATCAAAGTCTATATCTTCATTTATTTGTGTATAAGTTTAAAACCAGGATTAATTCACCCAAGATAGGTGAAATTTTCGGATAAATGGGTATGTCAGTGGGATAAACACCCAAACCGCACATATCCCTGCGGCTTCCGTACCTTCGTTATAATTCCCACACCTTGTACGTATACCGCTCTTACTAAACCTTTGCTTCGTGTGACATCACAAGATGTAGGTTCAATCAATATAATCGCAACAGTCTACTGGCTTGGAAAACTACAGGCATTACTATTCTTTATACAAGTCATTAATTGTTGTGTCATTAATAGTAGCAGCGATAGCTCAGTGGGGAGACCAACAGACTGCAATGCAGAGGGTCTCGGGTTCGAACCCACGTCGCGCACATCTGACTTTCGGAAATTATATGACTTTTCGAAATTATGTGCGTATTGATTGACAATTGTCGCCTGCTCCGTGCCTCAGAGAGTACGTTAAGCCTTTGGTCCCGGCTGCTATGAACATCTATGGCAGTCGTTATTGGGAAAGTCAGTACCCTCTTATATCCTGACATTGGTCTAGCCTTAGGGTATCGTTAGCATTCGGGTTACGGAGGTCAGGTGGCAGCCGCTCCGTGTAAAAACTGATATCCAGTCAAAGCCGGTTAGACCAGAAAAGCCGACCCCAAGTGACTTGGGAATAATAAAGGCTAAGAGAGAAGAAGATACAAGTAATTAATTGTGTAATCACGCTGGATATACAAACTTATTTGTATTGCTATTTATTTATAAGTCCAATAGAGTAGGACACACGTTTTGTTCAGTGACAAAGTAACATGTGCTAACTTAAACATTATATCAAGGTCTTATTAGTTTTAACGGTACAAAATAAGGGTCGAGCACTATATAGCGTAGTGTATTCGATCTTTTGGTGTTAATAGACCTCAGAATTTATAGCATTCAACTTTACAATAAATGAACTTGGGAAAACTATTTGCGAACTGGATTGGATTATCGTGCCTTATAAGGATCAAAATATTATTAATTTTCGCAAGTACAATGGTAAGATGACCACATAAATCATTGCACCGGCCATATGGTTAAAAATTGAATAAAGATTCTAGTGTCTTCAAGTGTGCAAAACTGTCAACCCGTAACACCTATGCGCGAGATTAATTGTAAAACGATAGTAACATAAGATAAGCATCGAGATTATACTTAGCAAGGAGCGTACAGTCAGAAACATAAGTCTTCTTCTCTCTTAGCCTTAATTATTCCCAAGTCGCTTGGGGTCGGCTTTTCTGGTCTAACCGGATTTGACTGGATATCAGTTTTTACACGGAGCGGCTGCCACCTGACCGCCGCAACCCGAAGGCCTACGATACCCTAAGGCTAGACCAGTCTCAGGATATTAGAGGGTACTGACTTTCCCAATAACGACTGCCATAGATGTTCATGGCAGCCGGGATCAACGGCTTAACGTGCTATCTGAAGCACGGAGCAGGCGATAATTGTCAATCAATACGCACATAATTTCGAAAAGTCATATAACTTCCGAAAGTCAGAGGTGCGTGACGTGGGTTCGAACCCGAGACCCTCTGCATTGCAGTCTGTTGGTCTCCCCACTGAGCTATCGCTGATCAGTCAGAAACATAAGTAGCTGAACATTAATCAAATTTGTAAATGTATTTTATGAATTCATAAAAGATAATATTTATTAGTTTGTATTTTCGAACTATAAATAAATCAACTTACTTATTACTGCTATAAAAACCATATACATGACATAATTTCTAAACGAAGCAAATTGAAATCCACAAATGTGTATCGACTTATGTCGCTGATTATACCTAACAAATCTGACAAAGTAAGCGAATGACGTCAGAGGATAAAGGTTGACTCATTACAGTATACAGTGTAATTGAATCAAAACTCGGCGAATATTCGGGTTAGTGGCGCAGCAAGCCCGCGGCCCTTCAGCACTGTGTCCATTGTAACACAAGACTAGTAGATAAGTTATTGTTACGTCACGTCAATGGAGACCAGCTATATAGTAAAATAAATTCCTTATTTAGTGTGTTATATTATTATGCTGAGGGTTTATAAGGCTCCTTTTGAAGAAGTCTACCAATTTTGTCATTCAAAGTTATGCACTATATAGCGTTCTGGTATTAAATTTTGGTTGTTGATATGTTTCAAAATGTAATCATAACATTTTCTTGTTATCATTTATTCATAGTGTGACAGGTAATCACAAATAGGCTCGCCCCCTAAAGAAAGCGAAAATACCTAAAGAATTTATTTTAAATATAGTACACCCTTGCCTAAACCTTACAGGAATATAGGTTTGAGACTAGCTATGTCTGAATGAATACAAATTTAAAAGAAAAGTCTGAAGTCTAATTTAAAAAGGACTACATCAATTTCCTTTTTTTCTAGACTATCTACAGTTTTAAATCCTAACCTTTGTAGTGCTTCACATAAATCTCTTAAGCCATAATTCGTGTGCCTGTGGAGCCACTCCCTCATACATTAGTATGCGGGTCGACGGTCCCAGCTATTGTGGTTTGTTTATCGACAAATTTCCACCTGAAAATATACTCGAACAAGATGAAACGGACTGATTTCTGTTTGCTTTACATTCCCTCCTTTGTACCTTTGCCATTGTGAGGCCCAATCAATCCTACCTTTTATTTATTCGTCAGGATTAACTGAGATTACGGTGCGGGCGGGGACGAACGGCAGCCTGATCGTATGACCGATTACCTTTCACGAATATTCTACTGTGCGTACTCAACTTGGAATAGAACTGCAGGTAGATATGTATATTTATTTAATTCAATTACGAGTAATTCCTTACTTAAACCAATCTACGCTTACAGAACCGACGTTGCAAAATGTGGCTTAGCACTTCATACTGAGAGATAAACGTACCTAAATAAACAGTTTATAATAAAATCTATTATATTTATGCGAGAATATTATATGATAAGGAACAGGATTTGCTAAGTCCATTTACATTATATATGCTTGTAATAATAATATAGTCTCACGCATACATCGAGGATAGTTAGGCACCTTTCACTATGTTTGGTTATAGGTAGCACGTTATAAAGACAAGACCTTAAACGAATCTATCCGTAATAGACTACAGGATACAACTCCAGACTATGTTCTACCGAAGTTACTATGGAGTTGACCCTCAATGATAAGCAGTTTCCTAATATGAAGTTTAAAAACTTACGACCATTATTTTTAATTACTAAAGATTAGGTAGGGTATAAACCTTGTTGTATACCCTGCATAGAAATTGAAATGCTTTATTTTTCGAGATTAAGCATTCAAACGTGACGTCAATATCGACTGCAGTTAGATTTACTTTGCTGTTTGCGTGCCGAATTGAATTTAGGTTAGTCAAAGCCATTTTGTCAGTCTATCGCGTGAAGGCAGGTTATCGTTCGGTGTTTTGGTGAATGAAGGATATATTTGTTGTGACATTTCAAGTGCCTGCAATACCTTTCTGAGACTTTTCATGTTGAAATCCGTCTGTGTTGTTAGTCAATAAGCTGAAGCTCAGTTACCAGTTATGAAATCTTGCTCCATTTTTTTAGACACAGACCTATGAAGCTTAAATGGCCCGCCAAAATGGCAGTTTTCAAAAAATACAAGATAATTTATTCATACTGGATCAGCCCCACTGTGAAACTATTTCGGTGGAAATTGTTTTTGTAACACAGAAGACCGCAGCCAAAGAACTGACTTAGAATTTTTCTGTGGAGATTGCCAAGCTTTTTAAAAAGATGTTATGTTGTTAATGAGTAGACTACTAGCGAACTAACTAAACCTTTTCTTTAAGGTGCATGGAGACAGAACTGCTCTTTGCAGAAAAATAACACAAAAGCAGACAATGATCGTTTATAGACTAGTGGTATTTATCTAGTCCAACTAATTTTGTTTTGAAACCTTCATAATAATATCAGCTTTTCCGATAAACTCTTTTACACCTTCTTCTTCTCCGTATCATAAAACGTTTACTAAAGATGACATTAATTCACAAATTTATAGTAGAGTAGTTATAGTATAACAATGAAGTTCTGAAAAAAGTTTGTCCATTTTATACACACGAAAAGCTAAAATAATGTGCACATGAACAATTAACATCATTACATAGTCTCACAACCGGAACTCTACATAAAAAGATTTACGCAACAGAACGTTAAGTACCTTATTCTTTCGCTATTCCCTAATGTAACGACGAGAATCAAATCATTGCTGCTTCGCTGCGCTAATTAACTACACAGCGAGTCCAGAAAGGTCTACATACTACGGTAAATACCGGGTGTGGGTTACTGTATAACCAGTGTTCCGTAGTTTGTAATGACAAACATACAACATATATGTGTTTATGTTTGTAATGACAAACATACAACATATATGTGTTTATGATCAAACCTTATTGTTACAACCTGTATAATGACATATATATTGTAACATGTTTAAAGGTCGATTATTAAATCTGTAGCTAACGTTAAATATGCAATAGATTATGAAAATTTTGTTTTTGGATATAGAATACATACGGAATACGGATTTGAAACACAATGATACAGTATTTTTTATAATATGTGTTGATTGGAGTTAGTAGGTGACTCTCGAAGTTGCCTGGTTGTCCAAGTTTATCCATTGTAAGTTTTCGATGACATGACGTGTGTATTATAGTTAATTATTTTTATTTATTTTAAGACAATTGTTCAAAATCTGTATGTAGTTTCGGTTAATGTTCTCAAAGATAAGTGTGATGAAACAACTTCGTGGTTTTATAAGGTAGTATTTGGCCTGGAAAGATTCTTGTGCATAGCAGTGAGATGCTTAAAAACAGGGCAATATTATTACTTTAGAATGTATATTGAAGAATAATGATGCCTCACTTCAGCTTAAATTAAATAAGTATCAGATATATGCAAATGACGGACAGGCAGACGGACCAACTGGCGATAGCAAGGGTGATTTCAAAATGCCATAACTGCTGCGTTTTGTTTGTTAAAAAGGAATCCACAAAGAATAAACGTTTATTTACATTTTATTCCAATAGTAGTACTTGTTTTAAAATCGTGTTACTGCTGAGACAATAGAATAGAGACTAAATAAAACTCATTTTCAGCTGCTTTAGGTATTGAATTAAGTTGCCTTTTGGTGCCTTTTTTAAGAGAATTGGTGCTTAAAAGAACTTAAATTGGTAGCCTGTTACGAAGATAATTAGTATTTTTTGTTGGATTTTATTTCAATTTGGCGAAACAAAAGCTTGTGTAATGGAATAATTTGGTGGTATAGTGTATCCTATGAATAAGAAATCTTTTGGTCTTATTTTTATGAACGAATATACTATAATTTTCACTTACAACCGTAACTTTTAAAAAGGCAGACGGAGGTGCATTACGGTTACGATTTGCTAGCTATTTTTCATGTAAGCTTTTGTCGTCTACCGGTTACAATTCCAAACTCGGAGTTCGTTTATATAGGCTTTCTAACTGTAGAATGTTGCCATACCTTTGCGTTGTGAAAGTCAGTTGTGTTAGTAATGAAATGCACATACGGCGCAATTATTTAAATAGTCACGTCACCATTAGTACAGTTGGTTTAAATTTAAATGTGTGATCCACAAATAATTTCACCATTCATGAGTATTCTCAGCGATGCAGAAATAATACCTATTGCGAGAAAGGTTCATAGAAAACTTCCATGTAAGAAATTTAAAATACAGTTGTTTGTTTATATGCCATTCAGATAGAAGAAATAACTTGTGTAAATTAAACTTTGTCCGCAAAACGCAATTGTGAACAATAAGCTTAACAGGAAGAAATTTAATTAGCAACTCTTTAAACAGTCTCTCAAAACTACTAACCATACCAAATCACCTCATCCCGGCAATTCTACGCAAAATTGCAAACATTTAATAAAAGTTGGGTAAAAATACACAAATAGAATTTACCTCTTTTTGGCCGAAATGAGATCACAAATTAAAACCCCGCTGTTTCGAGACTCGCCCTTTGCGTTTTACGTAAATCATAAGTTTTTGCCAGCAATTACCGTAAATCCGTGGCAACTGAATAGTAAATTAGAACGGTTCACTGCCCATAGAGGCTAGAACATAGCTCTGCAGAACAACGATTAAATATAAGCTATTTGTTTGTACAAACGATTTACATCTCAAAGGAGGCTGTGATTTTTTCGCTTTGTACCTGCTATGATTTATTGTTCTAGAGATATGCGTACTTTGATAAAAACTTTTTAATTAAATAAGCTAGAACATATTTAAGTTCTGATATAATACCTTTGTCTTGTACACGAAACATCATTGGAGTGTAAATATTTATAGTTATAAAAATATTTACTTAAAATATTAACTTCTGTAAAATCCCCCTAAATGGGTTAGTTATTATAAAAGTACAGCGGTTGCAACGTAATAATCTTGCGATCGAGGTTGTGGGTTTGAATCCCACCCAATGAACTACCGACGCGAATCCACTCCTTATGCTAGCGTTCTAGCGTTCTAACTTTACTGGAGTGGTTAACCAAAATACTAGTAATTTGTATTATTTTTATTATTAAACGATAAATATTTAAGTACATATTATGACTAAAACAGATCGGATAAAAAATATATATCTTTTTATAGGCTATATCTACTGTGAGGCAACCATAACTACAGCACAAATATTATAGCAAGGCCACACGCGTTTACCATAAATAGTTTCTTAGCTAAAAGGCCAGTCATATAGGAAGACGTAAAAACTCATGTGGGGACCACAATCTCTTAGTTTTCTTTACGACACCCATGAGAAATGTGCTGAATAGTACTTTTACAGAGGTTACATTTTTATGGTAAAACAAAGTTCTCCGAGCATGCACTTTGTCTTTGATGGGTTGTCGTTCCAAGCTGTGAAACTAAAACTAAAGTGAACTCTAGAAAACTAGGTTACTGAAGCGTGCTCAAAGTTGTGAAAGCTAGGCAAATGCACCCTACACCCTATAGTGCTACTACCAATGACAGTAGTTGCCCTTAAATTTACAAGTCAAAGAGCGATGTTGAGGGTCTTCATTTTGTAAATTAGTATAAGCGTTAGGATAGTTGCAGTGACTCTCACTGCACACTAACATAGAATAATAAGAAACGTGGAACAAAACACAATATTCAGCGGGTCTACCGTGAAAATGTTTTTACGCAATGACGTGCCGAAACGAATTACGAACGAAATAATAAGCATATACCTACCATGAAAACACTTCGGATTTTTTAGGACGTACAAATGTCATACGACGATATTCATGACGAAGGTCGTCGCGAATGATGTTTCATGGTAAGAATAAGCACGAAAGAACGTACGCAATTGCGTATAACGCGTTTCACGGTAGACCCCCTGTTTCAAAATGTGTACCTACGCCTCACGCGATAAATTGTCTGACTCTTATATAATTATGAGCGTAATAATCATGATGACGTAGTGGTTTAAGTCACCTCGGTAATTGCCACTGCTCCAAGTGTTATGGGTTCGGTCCCCACACAAGACAACTATTTGTGTGATTTGGAAATGGATGTTCAAGTATGGTTGATTCTTTTAAGACACAGAAATTGTTACAAAGGCAGGATTACATTTAAAAAAAGAGAAATTTATTATGTGTTCCTCAATGGTCTACCATGACATTACATAACATAGATTCACACCTGTTTCCCAGAGGGGAGGCAGAGACTACGGATTTCCATTTGCTACGATCCTGACACACTTCTCTGGCTTCATTCACTTTCATCACATTCCTCATAAACGCCCATCGGTTCAAGGTGCTCTTAACCTGGCCTTTGTCCAGAACGCCTCCGATCTGATCAAGAAACGTTCGCCTATTTCTTCCTCTTGCGACTGTTCCATTCACACTAGCCTTATAAACTTTCTTAGTCAGTCTTTCCTCGTCCATTCTTTCTACCTTTCTGGTCTACCTTACGTATATAATACATTTATATTTTTTATTTATCTTTTCTTTATTTTGGCGGCCTCTATGGCGTAGTGGTTAGTGTAGCCGACTGCCACGCCTGGGTTCGCGGGTTCGATTCCCGCACAAGTTAAACATATTTTGTGTGCATGAACATGGATGTTTTTCTTGGTCTTGGTGTTTCTATGTATAATATGTAACTACTGATTTACAAAAAAAAATCTATGTATGTTTATCCATTGACTAGTACCATAGTACAAGCTGTGCTGAATGTGGGCTAGATGATGTTGTGTGTATGTGATGGAATATTACTATTATTATAACTGCTAGTAGATAGACATTCTTATGGCGTCGGCAGAAGTATATCACATTCTCATTTTGCCAGCTATCTTTTAAGTACCACACAAGAAGCCTTATATACTGGGCCCATTACCAGACTTTGCGCTATTACCAACAATTTAATTTTTTTATTAGCAGCGATAGCTCAGTGTTATGACCAAAAGACTGCAATGCAGAGGGTCTCGGGTTCGAACCCACGTCACGCACCTCTGACTTTCGGAAGTTATATGACTTTTCGAAATTATTTGCATATTGATTGACAATTATCGCCTGCTCTGTGCCTCGGAGAGTACGTTAAGCCATCGATCCCGGCTGCCATGAACATCTATGGCAGTCGTTATTGGAAAGAGTGTCGACACAAAAGATCTCACTGAGTCGAAGTGTCGCCGGTCTGCACTGAATGGCTCCCACATTTTCTATCATCGTACCACTCGACAACGAAGCAGGGTTCATCCATATCACCTGGAAGCGTTCAAGTCCAAGACGGTACGCTTTCAGCGATCATTTCTCCCACGTACGTGCAAGCTCTGGAATGAACTGCCTGCTTCGGTGTTTCCCGAGCGCTATGATATGTCCTTCTTCAAACGAGGTTTAAAGAGAGTTCTTCTTTCACGGTAGGCAGCGGGTTTGCTGTGTCCTGACATTGCTGAAGTCCATGAGCAGCGGTTATAACTTTCCATCAGGTGGACCACTTGCTCGTGTGCCACCAATGGCATAAAAAAAACCTAAGATACATACTAACAATGTTCTAACAGGAAAACTCAATTAAACTTTTTTTAATCCTACACGTCATCGTACGATCAGCTACAAAACAAGCGTGACGTTAGGCCAAAAGCCTAACAAAACATCTAGATCCGTTCAAACGAATAAAGTCACAAGCAACTGTTACCTAGAAAATAAATATAGTAGAAAAAGGCATAAGTTTATTTGAATATCCCCTCATCCGTGTCCGCAGCGGCTCATCCCCGCTACATATTTCATGCGTCGCGAACCATCCATTGTCACACATTTCAATTTTAATTTTTTTCCCGTTTTGACAACAAACCGACAGTTATGACTTATATTTTCATGTTCGCTTTCTGTGATACTTTTTTGAATAATTGTTAATTTTTATGACGTCATTATTTATAAGCTGCGATTGTTAATGTCCAACTACAGCACGCACCGCTGATAGTTAGAAGATATTAGACGATTGAAAAGTAATTTAATACACATTTTTAAATTCACTGCACAAATATAATATAATATAATATAATATTCTATCACATACACACAACACCATCTAGCCCAAACTAAGCAGAGCTTGTACTATGGGTACTAGACAACGGATAAACATACACATATACTTTTTTTTTTGTAAATACTTAAATATTATACATAGAAACACCCAGACCAAGACAAACATCCATCTTCATGCACACAAATGTTTGACTTGTGCGGGAATCGAACAAAATATCTCAATGGTTTAAGTGGTCGCCTCACCACTGCCCCTGCACCGTGTGTTGTGGGTGCGATCCCACATGTGACAAAAAATGGTGTGATCCACAAATGGTCAAACCATTACTTCATCTTTGGAGTCAAAATAATATAAACTGCTTTTTTACGTTATAAATTCTGTAATATCTTACTTTCTGTAGGATCGATAATGCGCAATCACGAATGGGCCGGCTCGACCGGAGTGATACCACGGTCTCACAGAAAACCGGCGTGAAATAGCGCTTGCGTTGTGTTTCGTCGAGTGAGTGAAGTTACCGGAGGCCCAACCCTTCTTCCCCTTCTGGGGGGAGGGGGCAAATTTAAAAGGCCGGCAACGCACTTGTGACTCCTTTGGTATTGTGAGTGTCCATGGGTGGCGGTAATCGCTTACCATCAGGTGATCCGTTTATCCATTTGCCACGTTTACCATAAAAAAAACACGGACTTTAGGAATCGCTTGCCATCGGGCAGCTAATAACCTTTGTTGTAGAAAACGACTCAGTAGTGCAGAAGTAGTAGGTAAATATGTTTGCTGTGCATGAGGTGTTATAAAATTCTCAGTAGTTGTACGGAAATGTGCGAAAAAACGCAAATGTCTGAAGATGTGCCCGGTAGACGGCAATGATAGACCCTTTAAACCCTGTAACTTAAAAATCTAACTTGGTCAAAATAATACACCCCTACCACATTTTCCAAGGACATAGGTGCGAGACTATGTTTTTTTTTTTTTTTTTATACCACTGAGGTGGCAATCTTGCATACGGCCAACCTGATGGTAAGTGGTCACCGTAGCCTATGGACGCCTGCAACACCAGAGGCTTCGACCTTTATAGCGACCTTTTAGGAAAAGAAGTGGGAAGGAGAAGGAGCGGGAAGGGGGAAAGAGGGTGATTGGGCCTCCGGCACTCTCACTCACCGAACGAAACACAACAGTAGGAATACTGCAATTTCACGTCGTCGATATTCTGTGAGAACCGTCCTTCCCCGGTCGAGCCGGCACATTCATGCTAAAACCAGCGAGGCTATGTGTCTTAATTTTAACTTAATATTACAAATGCGAACTTTAATTTGTTTGTTAAGCCTTCACGCCGTAACTACTCGACCGATCATCATACAATTTCGCATAAACCAAGGTCAGGTGTACAGAAAAGAAGATAGGGTAAACCCAAAAAAAAGTACTGTTTCAGAGAAATAGAAATCTATAGACATAATTTATAATTACCCAAGCAAAGCCGCGGGCAATATCTAAATTATACTAGGTATATAATAAAGATGAAAGTTTAGATTTTTTGTTTGTCTGTAACGATATAACTTAAAAATGACTCAACCGATTTTTTAAATTCATTAATTATTAGAAAATATATTATCACCGAGTAACATAGGCAATGAAAAAAATAAATGAATGAATAAATGAGCAGCGATAGCTCAGTGGGGAGACCAACAGACTGCAATGCAGAGGGTCTCGGGTTCGAACCCACGTCGCGCACCTCTGACTTTCGGAAGTTATATGAGTTTTCTAAATTATGTGCGTATTGATTGACAATTAGCGCCTGCTCCGTGCCTTGGAGAGCACGTTAAGCCGTCAGTCCCGGCTGCCATGAACATCTATGTAATGGCAGTCGTTATTGGGAGAGTGTCGACACAAAAGATCCCACTGGGTCGAAGTGTCGCCGGTCTGCACTGACTGGCCCCCACATAAGATAAGACAAGATAAGATAACATAGGCAATACTTTATTAAAAAAAGCTACAGTTACAAACATAACCTAACCTAACCTACTTTTACGCAAGCGAAGCCGCAGGCTAAATCTAGTGTTACATAAAAACACATTCATTACAATTCACTTCACACAACTTTAATACGATCAACTGTTCAAACACAACTCTGATTTATACCATCGGTTTTTTAAATCCACAATATACTGCAGTATTGCTCTATTCACGCGAAACAATCGGATATATTCGTTTTTGTTATTCATATTTTCCAAGGCATGCAGTGTCATAGCTGGCGATATATTAGCCGGATGGGCTATATTTCATATAAAGATAAAGTGCACGAAGTCAAACCAAGTCGGTGGATATATCTATGGGGATTCGAAGAAGACCGCTGTGCTTATTTAAGGAAAACAGAATAGTATTGTATTTATTTATTACTAGATTTCGCCCGCGGCTTCGCTCGCGTAAGGGATTTTCACTCTGAATGAAAGGGGTACCTTTGTGATGTACTTTTCTGCTACTCTGACAATGTATATGCGAAATTCCATGATGATCGGTCAAGAAGTTAAGGCGTGAAAGCGTTATAAAGAAACTAATTGACAGTTGCATTTATAATATTCCTAGATTTTGCGTAAATGTAGATTAGGTAAGACTAGATATATTAGTAACAGTACTTTTTCCCTGAAAACGTGGATGCGAAATTTCATGATGATCGGTCAAGTAGTTATGGCGTGAAAGCGCAACTAACAAACAAACTCACATTCGCATTTATAATATTAGTAAGGACTAACTTTCGCGGCTTCGCCCGCGTAAAAGTAGGTTGGATTAGGTATTTTTAATATGGGGGACCCCCCATAGTGCTTGCGTCCTCGTCGCGTCCCCTGGTAACGACCCGGTTCTGTCACCGTAACGGAGTGTCAGACCGGTGTTCGGCTAAAGAGCACTTACGTGCCGGTTCATATTGTGCAAGTCTGTCTGTTTGTTGTCTGTCCCTGTCTGTTTGCTTGCGGCCATGCCCAAGCATCAGCGAGATGCGCGTGGGAGGTTCCGAAAAGGCCCTTTTCAGGGCCACCAAAAAGGCCCTTCTCAGGGCCACCAAAACGGCCCTTCTCAGGGCCACTCCGAGCAGGAGAGTGCTCCTGAGGAGGTTTCGGACGTGGAGTCTTATGACTCACGTGCCGAAGTGGTGGTGGAGGCCACCTCCAGGAAGGTAGGCAGCCGAAAGCGGCCGTCCACTTCGTTCTCCGTGCCTGGGTATTTAGACTCAGACACGGAGACCGAAGGGACGGCGGCCGCCAAGGTACCCACTGCCAGCAGAGGGCGGGGGAGAGTGGTGAAGGGGGCACCCTCCAGGGAGGAGTTCCTCAGGCCCGCTTCGGTGCAGCCGAATGCGGAGTTTGAGGCGGCGCTGCAAGAGAGGCGCCTTGGGAAGGGGCCGGCTGCTGCTGCCACCGACCTGGGGATGGGGATCGGTAGTGAGTCGGATTCCACCCCATTGGTCGGTGACTTGAGCGACCTGAATGCCCAAGAGTTAAGGGCGCGGGCGGGCGAGAAGCTCGCCTGCATCCTGGAAGTGGCCCGAAAGTCGGGAAACTTAAAGGGCGAGTTTGTCGGTCGCCTGAAGCGGTCGGCGTCATTGTTGAGAGAGGTGGTGGACACCCTGGCGGGCCGCAGCGAAGCGGAAGAGACGCGGCGGCTGAGGGCCGCAAACTCCCGCCTGCGTCTTGAGGGGGAGGCCCTCAAGGCGGAGGTAAAGGCGCTCCGTCGGGGCTTCGCTGAGGCGAAGACGGAGGCTGCCGCGGCGACGACTGCCGCCGCCGCTGCCGCTGCCGCTACCGCCACTGCGGAGACACGGGCAGCCCCTGCCACCCCCCAGGTGGGTCCCGAGCTGGTGGAGGAGCTTAAGCGCTCCCTTACCATCACGCTCGGGACAATGTTGAGCGCCCGGCTCGCGGGGCTTGAGGACCGGCTTCTGCCGGCCCCGACGGTCCGCCCGCCGCTGAGAGCGGATGCCAGGAGGGCGAAGGCAGACGCCACGCCGCGCAGACTGGTGCTTCAGCCGGTCGCCCCTGAGGCGGACAAGGGGGCCAAGCAGGCCCCCAGAGCTGCCGCCGCTCCTGCAGCGGCACCGACCGCGGGTCCCTCTAAGGGGACCCAAAACGACAGCGGGGTTGCCCCTGCCGCCGCCGTCCCTCAGAAAACATGGGTGACGGTGGTAGGAAAGGGCAAGAGGAAGCGCAAGGGGAAGGGAAAGTCCTCTCCCCCCTCCACTGCATCTGCGCCTGCCCAGGTGGCCCGTGCCCCCGCCGCCAAAGCCCGGCCTGTTGCCCCTGCTGTCCCCAAGAGTGTGGCGGCAGCACTGAGGTCCCCGAAATCCGCGGCAGTCGTGCTGTCGTTGCAGCCCGACGCCGCGGCAAAGGGGATTACGTACGCTGCCGCTATCAGGTCGGCACAGGAAAAGGTCGACCTAAAGGAGCTGGGTATCGACCAGCTCCGCTTCCGCCAGACGGCTACGGGAGCCAGGATCTTAGAGATTCCAGGCTCCCAAAGCGGAGAAAAGGCGGATAGGCTCGCGGAGAAACTCCGCGAAGCCCTGTCCGCAGTGGCCAGTGTCACCAGGCCCGTAAAGTCCACAGACTTGCGGATTGCGGGCCTGGACGATGCTGCCACAAAAGAGAAGGTGGCGGCGGCGGTCGCAGCGGCGGGCGAGTGCGAGGTGCGGCTCGTAAAGGTCGGCGAGATCCGCCCCGGCTTTGATGGCGCCGGCTCCGCCCTTGTGTCCTGCCCTGTCTCGGCAGCCAAAGTGCTGCTGAGCAGAGGCAGGCTTCTCATCGGGTGGAGCTCGGTGAAGGTGGTTGCGCTGGGGCAGCGCCCTATGCGCTGCTTCAGGTGCATGGGGCTGGGGCACACACGCCCTCAGTGTCCCGCCGCGGCCGACAGGGGTGACCTGTGCTTCCGTTGTGGAGACGCAGGTCACCGGGCGGCCAACTGTGGCAAGGCTGGGCTGCGCTGCGCCATTTGCGCAGAGGCGGGTAAGTCCTCGGGGCACGTTATGGGGGGGCGCCGCTGCAACCCCCCGAAGACGAAAGGAAAGGCCCCTGGGACTCGGGCCACCCCTGCGGCCACTAGTCAGGCCGCCCCTGAGGCAGCGCGCCGCGAAGCAGTGTGCGGGGAGGTTGAGATGTCTGATTAATATGGATCAGGTTGGACATCACAACTTCCTCCAGGCGAACCTGAACCACTGCGCCAGGGCCCAAGACCTGCTCATGCAGACCCTGGCGCAGTGGGAAATCGGTGTGGCCGTCGTCGCGGAGCCATATTTTGTCCCCCCCAGCCCCTATTGGGCTGGAGACTTGAACGGCTCCGTGGCCATCGTTGGGAGGGTTGGCGGCCCCCTCCTCTCAGTCAAAGAGAGAGGGGCGGGGTACGTGGTGGCCAGGTGGGAGAGGTATGCGATCGTCGGCGCATACTTCTCCCCCAACAGAACCGCCGCGGAGCTGGAGGTCTTCATGGACCTCCTGGCCGCGGTGGTGGGAAGGCAGGCGCCACATCAGGTCCTCCTAATGGGGGATCTGAACGCCAAGGCCCGGGAATGGGGCAACCGCTCCACTGACACTCGAGGGGAGATAGTCAGGGAGTGGGCGGTTGCCACAGGACTGACTCTCCTCAATAGAGGGTCGGTCCACACGTGCGTGCGATGGTGTGGGGGGTCCGTGGTGGACCTAACGTTCACCAGCCCCGCTGTCGCGGCACGTGCCCGGGCCTGGAGGGTGATGTCGGAGGTGGAGACGCTCTCGGACCACAAATACATAAGGTTCGAGATCTCCGCCTCCGACAGTCAAGGGGCGTCCCGGCGCGTGGTACGGGCGGATTTTCCGCGCTGGTCGGTGAGTCGCCTCGACGCTGAACTGGCGGAAGAGGCGGCCATCGTCCGGGCGTGGCTTGCCGCCCCCACGCACCCGCTGGAGGTAGACGTCGCGGCCGGCCGTTTCCGCGAAGCGGTCACGGCCGTCTGCGACGCGGCCATGCCGAGGGCCCGCCGCCGCCCCAGCCGCCGAGAAGTGTACTGGTGGAGCTCGGAGATCGCAGATCTCCGAGCCGCCTGTTCGGCGGCACGGCGGCCCTACACGCGGTGTAGGCGGCGGCGGCATGGCCGGGCAAACGACCAGCTGTCGGCCGAAGAACTGCAGGCGGAGCTCCGGCTGTATGGTGAGTACCGTGCAGCCAAAAAGGAGCTGCAGCTGGCCGTTGGCCAGGCCAAGTCCCGGGCCTGGGGGGAGGCTCTGGAGGGCCTGGATAGGCATCCATGGGGGCGTCCGTATAGGGCTGCCCGGAATAAGTTCCGGGGCCTGATGCCTCCCGTCGCGGAGTCCCTAGAGCCGGAGCTCTTGGGCAGGGTGCTGGTGGGGCTCTTTCCTGAACAGGACCCTCACCACACCCCTCCGTCGATGGCGCCGTCCTTCCCGGAGGAATTGGACCCGGCCTCCATCCCGCTTGTATCGGAGGCGGAGATGGAGGCGGCCGTCAGCCACTTACGGGGCAAGAGGACGGCACCGGGTCCTGACGGGATCCCGGGGCGGGTCCTACGGATCGCTCTCAGAGAGATGGGCGATCCGCTTCGGGAGCTGTTCGACGCGTGCCTCACGTCTGGACGGTTCCCTAAGTTGTGGAAGGACGGCCGATTGTGCCTGTTGCGGAAGGAAGGGCGAGACACAACCTCGCCTTCCGCATACAGGCCAATCGTGTTGCTGGATGACACGGGAAAGCTGCTAGAGAGAGTGGTGGCTTCCCGTGTCATCCAGCACTTGGAGGGGACTGGGCCGGCACTATCGCAGGCCCAGTATGGGTTCAGAGCGGGGCGGTCTACGATAGACGCCCTGCTCTGGCTCAAAGCCTGGACGCAGGAAGCGGTCGGTGGGGGGAACAAGGCGTTGGCTGTCTCGCTGGACATTGCCAACGCCTTCAACAGCCTCCCGCATGGAACAGTACAGGAGGCGCTCCGGTATCACGGAGTGCCCCTGTATTTGCGGAGGCTGTTGGCCGACTACCTCCAGGACCGCGAGGTCCTGGTGGAGGGACGCGACGGTTTGAGGCGCCGTCGCGTATCCTGCGGGGTTCCACAGGGGTCGGTGCTGGGGCCGCTCCTGTGGAACGTTGGCTACGACTGGGTGCTTCGGGGCACGCTTCCCGCGAGTATGCGGGTGGCGTGCTACGCCGATGACACCCTGGTCGTAGTCAAGGGGAGGGACCTAGGGGAGGCGGTGCGGTTGGCCGCGGTGGGAGCTGCCCTAGTGGTCGACCGTATCCGCGCCCTGGGATTAGAGGTTGCCCTCTCCAAGACCGAGGCCCTATTGTTTCATGGGCCTCGGGGAGGACCTCCTCCAGGTACGCGAGTGGCACTGGACGGGGTCCTTGTCCGGGTTGGGACCCAAATGAGGTACTTGGGTCTCATCCTGGACGGGCGGTGGACTTTTGGGGCACACTTCACCCAGCTGGCCCCAAGAGTCCTGGGAGCGGCGGCCGCCCTGGGGAGGCTGCTGCCCAACGTGGGTGGCCCGAGTGCCACCTGTCGCCGACTGTACTCCGGAGTGATCCGGAGTATGGCCCTTTACGGGGCACCGGTCTGGGCGGACGCCCTCAGTCGCGACAATAAGACCCTGCTGCGACGTCCGCAGCGGGTTGTCGCGACGAGGGCCATACGCGGTTACCGGACGGTGTCCTGGACGGCGGCGTGCGTGCTGGCCAGTGACCCCCCCTGGGAGCTACAAGCGGAGATCCTCGCCGAAGTTTACCACTTCGTGGCGGCGAGGAGATCCCGCGGGGAGCCCCCGGGGTGGGAGGAGGTCGCACGCATGCGGCGACAGGCGCGGGCCGCCCTATTGAGGCGGTGGACGGAGGACCTGGCTCCACCGGCCCCGGGCCAGTGGACGGTGGAGGCCATTCGGCCGGTCCTCCGGGGATGGATAGGGCGGCGATTCGGGTCGCTGACCTTCCGACTGGTGCAGGTGCTTTCCGGGCATGGATGCTTCGGAAAGTATTTGCACCAGATCGCGAGACGGGAGGCGACCCCGGCCTGCCACGAGTGTGGGGCGCCGGAAGACACGGCGCTCCACACGCTGGAGGCGTGTGCCGCGTGGGGGCCGCAGCGACACACGCTTTCGGCCATAATAGGCGGAGATCTCTCCCTGCCGAGCGTGATCAACGCCATGCTCGGCGGCGAGAGGTCGTGGCAGGCAGTGGTCTCCTTCTGCGAAGCTGTCATGGCGCAGAAGGAGACCGCGGAGAGGGTCAGGGAGAACAACCTCCTCGCTGACCCTCTCCGGCGCAGACGGACGGGAGCGAGAAGGAGGCGATTTGCCCGCCTTTTCGCTCCTGTATAGTGGGGTCACTGGTACAGAGTCGGGGGACTCTCTACCGGCTTGCACGGCCCCACACGTCTGGGGGATGGCCTTGGTGAGCAAGGCCTTCCCTCCATAGGTGCTGAGGCCCGGTCACCATCAGCCGGGCCAACCGCCGGGGCGGGATGGTGATTGCTAACGCGACCCCATCCCGCCCCACTCCGTCGGCGGAGGGACTGCTCACCCCAGGTTTTTAGTGTGTATACCGACCCCCTTCAGGGGCGGAGAGTCTCACATAACCACCCTTCCCCCCCCCGGGGGAGGGGGGTATCCATAAAGGATTTTCCTGGGTCAAAAAAAAAAAAAAAAAAGGTATTTTTAATAAAATCTTCTTCTCTCTTAGCCTATATTACTCCCAAGTCACTTGGGGTCGGCTTTTCTAGTCTAACCGGATTTGACTGGATGTCAGTTTTTACACGGATCGGCTACCACCGGACCTCCGCAACTCGAAGGCTAACGATACCCTAAGGCTAGACCAGTTTCAGGATGTTAGACGGTACTGACTTTCCCAATAACAACTGCCATAGGTGTTCATGGCAGCCGGGACCGACAGCTTTTTTTAATAAATTTAATTATTAATTTCTTTTTAATATGATTAAATTCGGTTGAGTACTTTTTGAGCAAAATAAGAATTTTGCCCAAAAAGTACTCAACCGATTTTATGTTTGTAAGAACAAACAAACAAAAAATTTAATCTTTCTGCTTTATAATATAAATATAGATACAGAAATATCGTAAGTAGTTCATTAAGTTTTTAAAGTATTGGAAGGTTATAACCTCAGTTTACGTGAGAATATGCAGCTGTTTTTGTAGTTGAGTTATTTAGGCAGTTTTATTTGCATAAACGAAGACTGGTGCATCGATGCAGGTCGAATACCGATTGGAAAACAAATATTTTTGTTCCTAAATTGTGGTTCTTTGTCTGAGCGTATTCCGTTTTCTTGAGTTTCAAAAAGTTTTTAAATGTCACTGTGGTAAAGAAAGTATCCATCCGTTATACGTTGGTATATTTTTAATGAAAAGGAATTGTATCTATTATATACTAATGTAATAAAGCTAATGAGATTGTTTGTTATTTTTTGAATGCGTTAATCTCTGGAGCTACCAATCGGATCTGAACGTTATTATGCCATTAATACCGTTTATTATGGTTATACAATTAATGTTATAACGCCATATATAATTTATACCCCTAATAGCCCTATTCTTAAGACAGGTTATGTCTATAACCTTTCTTATAATGGTTTGCATACGCTATACTTACATTACCTTTCGAACCGCAGGAGTGGAACAGAAATCATGAACTTGGGTAAAATTTCGGGGTACAGCTAGTTGCTTGATAATATTCTGATTTGGCTGACAAAATAATTATTGTAGTTACTGAGCTTCGGTATATTTTTCGGCGACCGCTACGGTGGCGCAACGGAAATAAATATGACTGTGGCACTTAAGGTTTCTTATTTGATTCACGGATGAGGCAAAATGTATCTGGGTGTTTTTGTGAAAAAGTTCTCAATAGCCGCATGGAGTCTGGAATTATGCCTTAGAAACAGCGATAAGCTAACCTTCTGTTGTGTGGAACTTAAAACCAGGGAGAAATGTAGGTAATAATATTATTACCTACATTTCTCCCTGGTTTTAAGTTCCAATGTTCCCTTAGAGGTATATACCTCTAAGGGAACAGAGACAGGTTCCTTAAGGATTGCAGGTGTAAGAGTATGTATAAATATTTTCCAAGGTTGTTTTCTACGGTTATTTTCTTATAGAAACCAATTTCTTCCTAGCCATAAATTGCACGACAGCACGCCTCGTATCCGCACTTTATGTCACTTTTAGTACCTAACACCATCCATGCACTAAGCGCGCCAAATATATATCAAGCTGAGCGCAGCAGCAAAATATAAATAAGAAAGAACAAATCCTGCTATCAACTTCGCCTAGACTACACAGCTTCTAGCCTCAATATAGCCTGCAGAGAGGCATATATCATGGCATTATTTCAACAGTGGTGACGTCACAATATGGCTACAAATTTATTGACACGCCATTGTTGCTTGATCACGATTATTTCGTGTCTGTATTGTACGAACTCCTTTGTATCGTGTGCCAGTCTTGGCATGACATACTAGCCTGACTTACAAGATACCAGGTTATTTAAGGAAAGCAGTTTATGAATATTTATTTTTATACTACACTGCGTCAATGGCGAAGCAATAATGGGGCTGCTGTCCATGAAGTCTCAGGTTCGAATTCCAGAAAACATTTTATTTTGTTTTTTTCATTTGAGTTGCACGCCTCGTTGGTCTCTGCATAGGTTTACGCTTATGTTTGCCGTCAATTGTGACGTGTTGGTTTCGATTCCCGAATCAGCCAAGTATTGTTGGACTTTTCTGTCCTAAACTTTTTGTAACTTCATGGAGCTTGGCTGTGTCCGTAGTCGGCGGCGATGGTTCGCCACTTACTACGTGAGTTCTAAAACACAAAGCTGGCGAGATGTGTGTATTACACCTCCTGCCACCGTCACATTTAGGTGGGACTTCAGAATATAAGAACACAAAGGTGTGCGACTACGTATGTGCTTTTATAAGAATAATAAAATACCAATAGGAGGAAAAGAGACAACTGTGTATCGAGACATGGATCTAAAACTTGGACAATTGTAGGCGCAGCTACTAGTAAATGTACTAACTATGCTACCTACAGTACCCATGGCATTACTTCGAAAATTGTTTACTTCTTAGTTCGAAAAGACGTAGCAACACGAAGTTTAGGAATAAGATCGATAGACGCCAATAGTTTCTTTAACCCGCCGCATCTAATCGAAAGAATCTAAAAAATATGTGGCGAAATGTGATTATAATTCAATAACAATATGATTACAATAAATACAACCATTTTGAATTGATACTGGTATGAATGTATACATGTATAAGGCAGAACTGAAGTCAAGAAAACTCTTTCCACAATATGCATTACGCTCTCAAATTTCCTCAATAGTCTTAGTTTAAGCTACAAGTCTCGATCTCTTCAAGTTTTTATGTAGAGATACCACTAGTACTACCAGTGTAAGTACTAAGTACAGTTCAGCACTTTTAGCATGGGTTTCCACTTTTGTTTGTAGAATGACCATCAGTATTGTTTACAATGTATTAAATACTAGATTTTGCTCGAGCTTACGTTAATCTAGATTTTGTCAATAAATTGCTACCCCTTGGGAGTAGTACTTTTTCTGGATGTTAAGTACCTTATGGTCTTTTTGGTTCCTCTGATAACGTGTATGCGATAATCGGTCGTGTAGATAAGGCGTAAAAGCATAACAACCAGACGCACATTCGCCTTTATAATATTAGTTAGGATTAGGATTATGTCGTCATATAAAGCTTCTTGCCTAAACTATTAAATTGGTAAAGTCTGTCATCATAGTCTCACACTCCTATATCTTCTAGGTGTATAAGTTTCACATAATAAGTGTGAGTCTAACTGTCGTCAATGAGCACGATCTTAGACTCCGTGTTGCTTTTGAGAATTTCTTGACAGTATTGTTTATAATATTTTGCACTATCCGGCAATCGAATCTAAGACATTAAACACAAAGGTCTCCATCCAGATTATAGTCATGATTAATAAATATGTCCTCCAGACCGAATTTCGGACACGGCGGCCGGTCTTAACGGAGACTGGCCATCTGCGCAGGAGATAGTATAGTGCACAAGTGTGTGCGCAAACACAATTGTACTCTCATGATCTAATGGGACGGTAATCCGACACGACTGGAGAGAGATCAGGCGCATGATCAACGGCTTTACGTGCTTCCGAGGCAAGGGGGTGTCTAATACCGCCAACTTCCTAACTCTGGGCTGATATTGAAATTTCTTAACAGAAAAACCCAATAACATTTTCTTGCCTGACCTGGGATTCGAACCCGAGACCTCATGCACAGCAGTTGTATTCACTAGCTGCGCCACGGAGGCAGTTAAAAGTTAGCCATAGTTATTAACGGTAAGCAATCAATTGTTTTAATTCTTAGAATTACGAATATAAAATGAATGAGATCTCTTTTTTAACTTTAAGATCATGGCTACTTTATCTGAACAGGGACAGAATAGTCGTCTCAAGTGTAGCAACAACGAGCAACAAGGATTAATTCCAAAGCAACTGCCCGCAACATGGCCAACTTGCGCCATTCAGTGCCTTAGTGTTACCAAGTATAATATTTGTAGCTAATTACTTGTTCTCAAGGAATTAAGATCCTAGTGTAGCTTTTAGTAGACCTTTGGGCATTTTGTATTATTCAATATGGCTGCTATAAGGCGCACTGGTTTTGGAAGTAAACACTCGTCATGTCGAATATATAATCCTAGTATAATACTACCTGAACTGAACTGAAGTATTTAAGTCATTAAATTTATATTAGACCCATTGAAGCGGGAGAGGAAAAGGGTATGACTAGTTTCTGAGTCGGATTTCTCGGTTTCCTATTAGAGTTCTTAGTAGAAGTACGGTATATGAAAAAATACCTGGAAGACGACAAGCTGGCCTCTTACTTGGAACTTATAAAGATAGCTAGCGCAATGACCCCGTTATAGATATAGACGCATAAGTTTATGTCATCGTGGATTATAATATAATAGAAGGATTGTTACTAAAATGCAAAAGAGACCCACAAATTTTTTTTTTTTATTTTTTTTTATACCCTAATAGGCTCGCGTTGACCGCGATCTCACTTGATCTTAAGTGTAGATGCAGTCGACGATGGAGCACGCTTGCCTAGAAGATACCTATTCACTCGCGACTTGAAGACACCCAGATTGTACTCATCGGGAAACACAGACTTAGGTAGCGAATTCCATTACAATATTAAAAATTCTTGGAAGTATCTACGAGCTTTTGTCAAACAGCCGCATGAAAAAGCAGTCACCGTTGTTATATTCGTTGCTCACAAGCCATGACACGAATTGTACATAACAAATGAAACTGCATGGCAAGGCTTTGTGATCTGCCGTTTTTACTAAGCTCTCCTATTCTTTGAACGAGCAATTTCGTTATGTCCAATATTGCTAATCATGATAAATAAAAATAATAAAATGATTACTAATTATTGGGGTTGTGTGATAAATAAATCTATACTTGTAGTGAATGTGATATGTTCAGCATACATATTTAGCTCATAATTTAATTCAACCTAGCGTTTTTCTAGAATATTTCCAATTTGATCTAATAACATTCACTTAGGTCTTCTGATTCCGATTGATTAATACAGGATATCGTCCCGCCATCTCCATTTAGGTCTACCCAGTTCCCGTCTCAGTAGAAATTCAATTGGGTGCCACAAGACAGTTCTTGTGGCACCCAATTGGTGACAATTGGTGCTCACCTCTCTGGGTGCATGCGGTAGATGTATCCGTCTAGTCCCATTTTAGCCAGGCGGATTTTAAACCTACATATAGAATATACATCTATTTTTTCTCAATTTACTCTTTAATCCCTCATAAGCCAAAACGCCGATCTACAAATACAATGTTTTATTCATTGTGTCTAAGATTCCGATAGACGAGACGTTAAAAATACACCACACATTCTGCAATGCTTTCTTTTCAATCAGAGCTCTGTTTTTGTTTTAGTAAGTTGAATCTCGGCCATTACACATATTTGAGGTGTTTGTATTATTAGTTGTGCTGTGACCGATACATTTTTTCTTTGTACTCATAATAATATATGTAACAACTGGTTAACCTAAACATTCTCATCATCATCTCATTATAACTGCATTTAGCCCACTTTCATGTATTTTGCGAATATATTATCAGTAATCTAGATATTACATCAGCAGCGATAGCCTAGCAGAAGACCGTTGGTTGAGTTGATCACAAAGAACCTCTGACATTTATTAAGTTACCTACCCGGAAGCCCAATCACCCCCTTTCCCCCTTCCCGCTCCTTCTCCTGCCTACTTCCTTACCTAAATGGTCGGCAACGCGCAAGTGATGTCTCTGGTGTTGCAGGCGTCCATAGGCTACGGTAACCACTTACCATCAGGTGGGCCGTAAGATTGTTTGGCACCATAGACGTATAAAAAAAAGCGATTATTAATTAACGCTTGCTTTAACGGTGAAGGAAAACATCGTGAGGAAACCTGCATGTCTGAGAGCTCTCCATAATGTTCTGAAATATGTTTAATGTGCCAACCCGTACTGGATCAACTTAGTGGACTATGACCTAACTTTTCTCGAACTGAGAAGATGCACCTACCCAGGAGTAAACTGATTTATATACGGGGCTGATATTATAGATAATATTAATATAACAAATGTAACAACTGATCGTAAAACTAAAAATATCATCAATACCCTACTGCTAATGCATTTACTACACTTTTATGTCTTTTTGCAAACACATTATCTATAATCTAGATATATGAAGAACCCAATTGATAATTAATTTCAGTCGTAAAATAATACTCATAGCAATAAATACTCTGATAACATCACTAACACGCAACCATTAAACAAGTACTAAACCAGAATTTTACGAGTCTGCTACTGACACGAACAGATATTAAGAAAACATAAGGCTATACACAATAATATTGCCGTTCAGATATTTACGAGACGAAACGCTTAACTAATAACGAAGTTCTATTTTATGCGTGAAACGCAGTCGAAGTTTTGTTTAAGGTGACGTTCTCTCGCGACTAAATTGAATGTAGTTTGTCGCGTAGTGTTCGAACACAAGTTTGAACTTGTTTAGTATTTACCAGGGCTACATATCAAGTGCCGGGTTTTAGGACATGTGAAGAATACATGCGGAACGATTATTCTATCGAATTATTTGAATGTTCAAGTGATTCGAAAGCATTCGAATAATATTTTTATTTAAACTTCGAGTGGTTCGAATGATTTAACTATATTCATTCTTGACTGAATGTACGGATACATCCTAGTGCAATGAGCTAAATAAACCCAGCACAAAAGGAGGCGAATACGATTGGCGAAGAAACATAAAAAATATTAGGATTTTTATGTTTTAGTCTAGATTTTTGAACCATTTGATATGTTATTCGGTGCCGATCGCGTACCGCTATTCCAAGACAAATGTTTTGTACCAGTATTGAATTAAATGTTTAGCGTACTGAGATTAACCCTTAATGGTTAATTCATAGAAAACGTGTTCGTACGCGAGGTACGCTTATCTCGGTCCGTGTGCACCTCGAGCCGACTCAGTAATACTTGGATTAAGCGATGAAATACAGATTTGCGATGTAGGTGTGTACGCTGAAAGTTTATGAACGTAAACCGAAGCACATTTTATAAGAGGAGAAGTAATGTAGTATTTTCACTATTACTCGACAAAGTTTGTCTGAGGAAACGGTCACAGAGAAGGTAATAGCCAAATAGGTTTGCATTGCGTTTTATTTTTAGCGTTCCTGGATAAAACGTTGTGCTGTCCACAATTGGACAAGTGGACCATGCTTGTCTTCCTTTTTTGTAGGGGCGGTGGCATGGAAATGACATCGCTGTGTGTGTTTATGTATGCCTTCATAGGCTGCAATGGCTGCTTACCATCTAGTAAGCTGTTATTGTTTGTTTATTCTGTATGTCACCTTAACTGTTATAAGCTAACTACCCACAAGATATAGGTGGCCTCGTTGGTTTGAAGTTTATTTCGCTTTACCAGCAGTCACCAAAACATTTAAACATTTTGTTCTAAGAATCGATAGCATGATACTTTTAGAAATGATTTACATGCTATTCGAAATACGTAATGTACCGCCAAGCATTTACTTCGGTGAGCACGTGATTATCCTAATTTAATATTATAAATGTGAGTTTGTTTGTAGTAGGTGCGATGCAAGCAGTTAAGAGTTAAAATGATATAATTTTACATAACTTAATTTTATGGACAAGACTTCATAGATTACCAGTATCTAACGATTACACACGCAAAGTTTATCAACCTATTACCGACTAATTACACAATAAAGCCCCATATGTTTACGTGTATTATGTTATTAGGATCCGACGCGCGATAACACATAACAGGAGGTTAATGTCCTTGTACATATCCCAGGGTTAACAGGAGGAAACATGTCTTAGGTGAACATATATACCACTGTATCGTCATATATTCATGTTCAGATTGATACTGATAGTTTATTTAATTATACATTTCGGGGAATGGAAGTGGAAGTGATACCGTTACGTAGAGTAATTATATTATGAACTGGTTAGAGGTAGTTGGAAGGGTTCCTAGTGAATTCGTGTATTAAGATGATAAGTATATGTAAGTGCGTTTGTGTGGGTGTGTGTGTGTTGTGTGTGTGTATGTGTGTGTGTGTGTGTGTGAAGTGCATCTGTGCATGAAGTGGATTTCGATTTCCAAGTCGGTCAAATTTGTTGTATATGCTATTATATAGCATGGTATTTAGAACTGTGCCCACTAAACGACAATAGACTTGATCTCTATTACGTGCCACCACAAAACAAAGTTCGTTATGTCAGACTATGTATGTATATAACATTTTAATATTCTTTCGAGTGTTATATTGCGTCACATTCGATATTGTGACGATACGAATGAGCTAACTAATTTTGGGAACTAAGTACCAACTGTTTATCATAACAAAATTAAACATAAAACATTGTTATATGTTTGAGCCCCTGTGCGTAGTAATTCTGAAGACTGACAAACTCCTTGCACGACTACCGGGCTCAATGCTATTACAAAAAACTTCTTGACAAAAACCACTTTGCCCTACCCGAAAATCAATCTCGAGACCTTATGCACAAAACAGTCATAAGTTTATTACAGCCACATTTCGCCAAGTATGATTTTAGATCCTACAGAATAGGGAGTGAACCGATTTCTGTTCACGAAAAGATGCCAATATCCATGTTGCTGTTAAAAATTTCTTGACAGTAAAGTCTAGTAACACTTTTCCCGAACAAGGACCAAGAAAACACCGGACTTCATACACAGCAGTCACGTACACTACGGCTGCATACGCAATCTTAATTTAAACCTAATGTTTATATTCGATCACAGCACTAGTTTCAACAGATTCCATTTTCATATTTAAATATATTATTATTATGTAAAATTTACGCTTGATGGATAGCTTACTTGATGAATGAGTAAAGATAATTAAGTACCTTAAATATGTTTACATTTCTAACGAATGTAATTATTAGTTAAGAGTATTAGAAACCTTGTAGGCACAAGACGAGATTATTAATTATAAACAATGTTTGATAGAATAGAATTACTTCCTCAGTAGGGCTGTTATAAACCAGATATTGTCTTGTATCTTACGTTCCAGAAATAAATTAACGTGAATCATTAGCGAACATATATCACATTTTTTTTAATACTTATTGTAATCCTGCTTTAACTGGAGTAATATGAATACTGATATGCAGTGTAGCATCATGTTTACTTATCAAGAGTTGGTGTTCACGCAAATATGCAAATATGAGATGTAGAACATTATTGATCCCATTACAAGTTAACTTCACTCTATTTATGAGACTCGTTTTTTTTCTCTCTCTCACACACACACACACACACACACACACACACACACACACACACACACACACACACACACACACACACATACATACACACACACACACATACACACACACACACACACATACACACACACACACACACACACAATAATATATTCCACTGCTAAGTTATTCTCGAGATGAGAAAAGATTGACCATAGTCAATTCGCTGGCGGTACTAATGAGAATTGGCAACTGCAAGCGTCCATAGACTGTTTATACAAAATTGCAATGGTGTTCTTCACCGTCTAAACTAAAGATAATAAGCTATCTTTTACGCTCATAACTCTTAAATTATGAGGTGCGTGATATGAAATTAAACCCGAGACATCTGTGGGATTGACTTATATCTATTTGACTCTATGACAGTTTTACTTTAACCTGGCTGCTGAAAGGCAAACGAAATATCGACAAATATCTAAATATACATCTAAATAGACTTTATAGTATAAAAGTAGTATTTTAAAAGGACACAACATAAAATCCGTATAAAGTAGTTTAGTTTTAATCTACAACGGAATTAATTTTGCATTAGCTACTAATAAAGCTTAAGCATAACTGATGCATTCATACGTGGGTGGAGGTAGACACAGATAAACTTGAGCGATATAGTGTGCAGTTGAGCGGCAGATAGTTGCGACGCGTCGCGCCACACGTGACTTGACAAACTAATACATCATGGCCACAGCTCGCGTCAATGTATTGGTATTAGATGCTTTTGATAATAACAGTGTTAATCATTTTAATGCTGAAGGTTCTTGAGTAGCCTGCAATGGTATGGTCACGTGCAAAGAGGGCCAGCAGACTACGTAGGAATTTTAGCTCTACAGCTTGCGTTCCCTGGTTAGAGATCCAGAGGCCGACTCTAGGCAAGATGGAAAGATGAAGTGTTAAGAGACATAAGACTTGACCACGACCTCAAGGATAGAGCAAAGTGGACAGTTAAAATAAAGAAGGCGAACCCCACCACACATATACACTTGAAACTATTTCTCTTCTTACGAAGAGAGAGAGTGTTAATCACCGTTTATATTTTGGAAAATGGTTATTAATGTGATCACGCTCAGTATTTCTCCGTGTTTCGGAGGGCACATAAAAAGTCAGTCCCGGTTGGTGTTAAATTGACAGCAGTCGGTAAGCCATGTCAGAGGCCTACGGGTGGCTTGAACAGCTCTTGACAACAGGTTGGCCACTAACCACACGAAAAGAAAAGAAAAAGAAACGCTCAGTATTTACTTTTTGAAAGATTTGTCGTATTAGTAGGTTGCACACACAACACACACTTGACGGTCACAGTCACAGTCACCGTCAAGTCTTTGAAAAAGTTATGTAAATATCGAACGTGATCACGTTGACCTATTGAGTGGCAGCGGCACACCGGCGGCCAGATACAATATGTTTTGAATTATGTCCGACATTCTTTTTTTTTTTGACAGGTAAATATCTGTTTTTTTTTTTATATAAAACAGTGTTTATGTGTCTGCTGTTAGTGAAGAAGCTAAATATTTAAACCGATATTAATGAATCAGCTGACAATCACGATAAGAGTAGAAACACCGTTGCCACGTTTTACCCCGTATACCTCTGCTTTCATCTCCTCTCATCGCATTCCTTTCATCTCCTCTCATTGCATTCTTTTCGTCTCCTCTTTTATCTTTTTTAAATACCAACTCTGTATATAAACTGTCCCGCTGCGGGATACGTCCTCTTCTGTGTGAGAAGGATTAGGCCATAGTCCATAATGTTATCGAAGATTTCACATATCTTCGACAACATTATGGAGAACTCTCGAACATGCAGAATTCCTCACAATGTTTTTCTTCACCGTTAATGCAAATGATAATTCATTAATTTATACATAGGCTAAAGAAAACCATGAGCCTCGGCAGTAGTATAGTAATTATAAACGTGGTTGGAACCGCGCAAAATACTTAATACTTTTTGCAGACACAAGCAATATGTAAAGTATAACATAAATAAAGTATACTAAAACACTAACTCAATATCAATATCTCGCCACAGCGATAAATATGAGCTGAGCGGTAAATTTCTTAAGGTTAGATGGCCATCCGACCTGACGACCCAATATATTTTATGCTCTGATAAACGTGTCTACGCCTTGTATCATCTGCTTGCGATATTAACATTATATCTTGTTGAAGATTTAATTTTAAATAAATATTTGTCATAGCCAGCGATATTTTGTGATTATAGGATCTTATTTTTATGGTAGTTGCTAGCCTAGCGGTGTTTGGTTTTCGAATGGCTTGAGTAGTCTTATTAGTAATTATATTATATATTGCAAGGAGAACGATTGCGGGCAACAAAGTGAATGGAGCTCTACGCGCTTTTATTAACAGTCGAAATGTTTCCGAAAAGGCATGTTTGGCTGTTCATAGAGGACTATTAGTGCCCACACTTATGTATGGAAGTGAAAGTTGGGTATGGCAAAAGAAGCATGAGCGCAGAATAAATGCTGTAGAAATGAGAGCGCTGAGAAATATATGTGGTGTGACTCTGAAAGATAGAATAAGGAATAGTATGATTAGAGAGAGATGCGGCATGAAAGTGGATATAGTGACAAGAATCGAAAAGGGTATGTTAAGCTGGTTTGGGCATGTAGAAAGAATGGACGAGGAAAGACTGACTAAGAAAGTTTATAAGGCTAGTGTGAATGGAACAGTCGCAAGAGGAAGATATAGGCGAACGTTTCTTGATCAGATCGGAGGCGTTCTGGACAAAGGCCAGGTTAAGAGCACCTTGAACCAACGGACGTGTATGAGGAATGTTATGAAAGCGAATGAAGCCAGAGAAGTATGTCAGGATCGTAGCAAATGGAAATCCGTAGTCTCTGCCTACCCCTCTGGGAAACAGGTGTGAATCTATGTATGTATGTATGTATATTATATATAGATATATTTTTTCATAACAGCCAAGACTAACGGCATTATTTGGGTGCATGTGAGTTCTACTTCAGAACTTTGTGCTGAGAATTGGTAATGCCTTTATAGAATCGATCATAGGGACCTAGTTTAAATAAAAATGATACTAGGTCCCTATGATCGATTGGTGCACAAGTCACACAGTCTTGTTTCGACGATTGTGTATCGCCATTTGTACTAATGAGCAATTGCACGGATAGTTTAGTGTTTCGGCTCGCCACTGCCATTGCATCAAGTGTTGTTTGCCATCTCTGCAGTCATAAAGATACAATAAACTACAAGAGAGAAACGGCCATGAATTGCCGTAAATCTTAGAGTTCGACAAAATGGTATCACGTGACCTTGAAGTCAAAAGTCAAAGGTCATAGTCATTTCGGCGGTATATTGACTATGCTGAGTCGAATGGCGTTAACCGCAAGTCTCTAGCTCTTACGGTTCTTGAGTTGAAAGATGATATTACATGACTTTAAGGTCAAAGGTCATAGTCATTTCGGGAGTATATTAACTATGCTGAGTTGAATGGCGTTGACTGCGAGTCTCTAGCTCTTACGGTTCTTGAGTTGAGAGTTGTATAACAGACAGACGGACGGACGGACGGACAAAGCTGTTGTATAAGAGTTTTTCGAACTCTAAAGACTAAAAGAATTACTCAATAAACCAAACTTAGTTAAACTAAGATCCAAACCGATTAGGAAAAATGATTTTCTGAACCAACAATACAGCATCTATATAAACTATTTTCGAATAGTATTGGAAATAAACCCATGATCCAGGCTTAGGCGCTACACAGGCTTATCGTATCGTGTAGCTGTCTAACTTTCTGTCCTACATCCTGACAACAATATGTACCAAGCTAGTGTCTTTCTCAAGTCACGTCGTTTAATGACATGTTTCTTGTTTATTTAAATCAATTGACGAAACAGGAATACCAAGTAGAGACTGAGTGGATAGCAGAGCTTATTATAATACTTTAAAGAATGTAACCCTTTTAATATATTTTATAATTGACGACTCGATAGCGTAGTGGTTAGTGTAACTGACTGCCACGCCTGAGGTCGCGGGTTCGATTCCCTCACAAGTCAAACATTTGTGTCCATGAACATCGATGTTTGTCTTGGTCTGGGTGTTTCTATGTAAAACAAGTAAGTATTTACAAAAAAAAAATTGGTATATGTGTATGTTTATCCATTGTCTAGTACCCATAGTACAAGCTCTGCTTAGTTTGGGCTAGATGGTGTTGTGTGTGTGTGATAGAATATAAAAAAAAAAAATATAAATAAAATTCCTAATTTAACTTCATATATGTACATATTTCAATAATGGCTTAGAATTAAACCGTGACCCTCACGATCAAGTGTAAAGTTGGGTAGATCTCAGTTAATTGGCTTACTACACTACTTGATGAGTATTTTAAAGAACAGTTAATAAAATATAAATTTTGTATAAAGAAGTTACAGTGCGCCATGATAATATTAATATGTATAACATATTTATACATAAAGAATTGTAAATGCTAAGGTAGAATGTATGTTATTTTACTTTACAATATACATTCTTAGCATTAGCAATTCCATATGTAAAAGGACAAACATGAAGCAAAACTATAGCCCGTGTCTTCGACAAACCATATCGTTTTCTTCGCCCGCGGTTCGTCGAGATCACATGCTCAACTAATGCTAAGCTACATGGAATGCTCCTTTTTTATAAAAAATACATATATCTATGTATATAGAAGACATATTAGAGGCACAAAGCATCAACTGAAGATTTAGAGAATGAGTTTAGTAAATAGAGGTTAAAATCCTAACTTACATACGTGAAAATGTGTTTATTTGTTTTTTACGCTTCACACGCTTAACGCCTTAACCCCTCGACCGATCATTATGAAATTTCGCATACAACGTGCATGTAAAATGTCAGGGTATGGAAAAGAACATAGGGTACCCTCCATCCCGCCAAAATACTAGTCCTGAGGGATAGAAGATTATTATTATAGACACTAACGCAAACAAAACCCGTGCTTAATCGAGTAACGTATATTTATAACTTATTCAAAACTATGACTTTATTAAACCACAAAAATAAAATCGCGTCGAGGCCTCAACAGCCAACTCAGGTTTATATTATTAAACCAATAACGTTGAATATCACGTTACCAGAAAACAATTTTGTATAAAGAATATGATCATAAATTCTCTTTCATTTTACATCAGATGATCTCTTTCATTTTACTGATTTATGAAATTCTTTTAATCTGATAAAAGATTGCCTTGGTATTTTTGTACCTGAATTATTGCTTGGGAGATCCCTTTTATCTAAAGATTATTTAAGCGCCACTCCATATTTTTAGGAAAATGAAATTCAGGCGTTAATTTCTGTAAAAACTACGTGAGATTTCAATATTTATGAGTAGGCAATCGCTGAGGTATTGAATAAAGAATATTTATTACAAACTCTGTTCGTGATAGCCTGACCCCGTTCTTAGCAAAAATATAAGCAGCTATATATTTCATCAAAATACTTTTAAGTTTGTTTTCTTCCTTGTTGAAAACGGGCAAAACGGGTCAAAATGTTAAATATAATTGTATTATTAATTACTTTTAAATTTACTTTTAAATTGTTGATCTTGCCTTTTGGCTCATTACTACAAAATAGAACAATATAGAATAAAAAGCGTTAAGATAAAACTTATAATGATAATAAGTTATCAAGAGTTTTAATATGAAAAAGATAAGAAGACGCGGGTGGCATTTGCTGAGTGAGGAAAACAACGGTAGAAATAAAAAACAAAAAATTTAAAAGGCGACTAACTTACGGTCTTTTCTGTAGTGATTTCGACTGTTGAGCATTAAATTTCGAGGAGTCAAACCCATAGTTGCTATTTGCATTTCACCTTTTTTATTTTATTTTATCTTATTTGCACCTTCGTGCAGCAGGTAATCATCTATTACACAAGCACTCACTCTACTTTTTACTTTACTTTTTCCTTTTTTTCCTTTACCTTTATAATTAGCAATAATTAACTATTTAATTCTCACATAACTTCGAAAAATGAGAGATGCGCGCCTTTGGATCAAACTCGAGACCTTTGCAAAGCAATCCAAACGCATTCCACAAGGCTATCGTTAAAAAAAAACTATAATATGTATGTATATAGGTATGCATGCTTACGCACGAGAGCAGCGATAGCCTAATAGGAATCTGTTGAATTGCCACGCAGAGTCGAGTCTGATGCATCTCGAGTTCGATCCAAAGGCGCGCATCTCTACCTTTTCGAAGTTATGTGCGTATTAAATAGTTAATTATCGCTTGCTTTAACGGTGAAAGAAAACAACGTGAGGAAACCTGCATGTCTGAGAGTTCTCCATAAGGTTCTCAAAGATATGTGCAGTCTGCCCACCCGCACTGGGCAATCGTGGTGGACTATGGCCTAAACCCTTCTCACACTGAGAAGAGGCCCGTGCCCAGCAGTGGGACAGTGTAATACAGGTCTGATATTATTATATGCAAAATATGAATGGTATCTAAAGCGCTATGCTTAACAAGCACATACGATGTTAGTAGACAGTGCCGTGAAATGGGTGCACAAACTAGCAAATACAATTTGGTTGCGCTAACTGCGTATCGGACGAATTGGCGTGTAGTCGCATTCGCTACTGACAGCGACACCTCCCCGAATATGTGAATATATTTATAATCTATAATATATTTAGCTTCTGTTTAAAGCTGCAAAAGCTTCATCTTCTTCCTATCAGAAACCGATTCGATGGTGCAGCAGATGAGCACGTGACTATTATATTATGTTGATCTTCGTCTTTGGTCATTGGTTCCACTTTTGTGACGGCCATTTGTCACGAAATCCTGTGGTTCATGCAATTGTTGTACGTCAATCGTCGTCATATCCGTGTTTAATTCCTGGGCCGAGCTATTTTTGTCACTAAATTCTGATAATCATTGCAATTTGGACCTGTGCCCGGTACAGCAATAGGCTCCCATCACTTGGGACCTAAAACCTCAATGGAAAAAATGTCTATATAATACACCTCTGCTTACCATTTGAAGATATATAATTATATTAGTGAAAATATGTAGGTAAATAAGTGTCTATCAGCGTTGTAATTGCTAATATGTATTGAATTTGGCTCTTACACCAATTTACTGCACTTACAATCACTGCTTACGCAATAACCCACACTTAAATATTAATGGAAACCTAAAAAGCTGACGCCACAGAAATAATTTAAGCTTGGAAACACAAAGTACCTAGGTAATAAATAACAGAGTTTTAAGTCACTTTGAAAGATATACTAATTTGTGTAATACCTTCATAATTATTTTCACTTAAAGTAAGATCGTATCTTTTAATGAATAACTCGCAAAATGTTTGATTACAATCAGTTTGCAAACTGTAAATTGATTACACTTGAGGTTGATTCGATATAATTATATTTGTTTGTTAACTTTAACGTGATGCAGCGATTCTATGACTTTCTGTAACCATGATTTAATAACTTTAAAGTTCGGTTAAGTAAATATGTTTCTATTTAATGGGCTCATAATTAAGGCAATACATGATTGACATTTTCACACATAAAAAGTTTTATAGACTGAGTAATAGAGTGCCGATCTAGTCTAATAAACAACATTTAACTGCACGTATATAGATTGTGACTGCGGACTCTCATACATTGGTCAAACCAAGAGAAACATAGGCACCCGCATAAAATAACACATAGCTGATGTAAAACACCAACGCTCGTTGAAGTCTGCTGTGTGTGAACATGTGCAACAGGGGACCAACCACTACCTGAGATTTGACAAACCACAGATTCTCGCTAAAGAACACCGATTCCTACCAAGGATGCTCCGCGAGGCTATTGAAATCAAAAAACATCCTAATTTTAATAGAGAAGATGGTTGGAATGTACCACCAGCTTGGGATCCAGTAATACAAATAGGCAAACCCAAGAAGAAGTAAACCACAGCTAGACTTCATGACACTTTGAGCTCATTCTGCGTAAATAGAAACACCAATGATTAAATTATGTTCGGGTACTTTGAAATAACTACACTGGAACATTGAGACAACTACCATCTTAGTCTCCCCGTGACCATGGCTGCTGAAAAGCAACCGAAACGTCGGAGAAAGTGTAAAATTAAATTAAATCTAAATAGTTTTAATAATAATTTAATTATCTTTAAATTTAGTAAAGTTTAATAGTACATAGTATAGTGTAACAGTTTTCAAAATTATGTAATAAAGTGTCAAATAAACAACGCGATAATATCCGTATATAGTAGTTTAATTTCAATGAATAATATTCGCGTAAATAGAAGACAATATTATGCACGTAGTGGTTTAAGTGTGTAACAATTAACTGCGACTGCGCTGAGTGTTGTGGGTTCCAAAACCATACGGGACAAAACTTTGTGTAATTTACAAATGGTTGTCCCAAGACTGGGCGTTCTTTGTGTTCGTTGTTTGAATGTTTGTTAAGCGACACAGAAATTATGAGTGCAGCGCATGTCTGTCTCAAAAAAATAATTGTTTACTGAAATACAATTTATGTTTATATTTATTTAGAAAATATAATTTGTAATATTTATGATACTGGAACTCTATTTTAAACAGTTTTTATAATGATAAAATTGCCTGTATAAAAGCTGCAGCCCATAGCCCGTGTAGTTCTGATCACCCATCCAAAATATTTTTAGTCTATAGTTCTTAAATGTTATTTCGAGAAACGCTGTTTTAGTATTGTAGGGGACTGCAATGCGAGTGGTAGATGAGATTGTGGAAGTAGAGCATATGTTCATATATTTTTTCTAACCTGGAAATCGTTTTGCTATGTAAGACGCTACGGGATGAGTGACAATATGAAATTATTGCCGTTTAAATAGTTAATATTTTAATGTTTTTATAAAGATATTTTGTTTTCTGTTTCAGGTACGGAATTGTACTTGATAGTCGTCAATAGTTTCGGCCCATATTGTCACTCATCACGTGGGACCTTACATTGCTTGTAAAATGTAGATGTAACTATATATCTTACAAATCAATAATAAATAATTATTTAGCCGCTGGCGTGACAAAAATAAATTTGAATGAAGAATTTTACAAACGTATCTTCATGTGTAGACTTGCCCTCACAAAGAACGTTACTCTTACGTTGTTTGCATATACAACTTATTTCAAATTCGAACGGATCTCTTGTTTATGAGCAATATTCTTAATTTGAAATCAGTCAGGCAAACCACAAACAAAACTCTCTTATGAATACCAATTACAAGAGTTTCTAGAATAAGTTCAATAACCTTCAGAATGAGCTACATTGCGTTTTATGATACGTTTACTTCCTCAGATCTGCATGCAAATTGGCATAACAAATCACAATTATAAAACGATTTTCTCATTTGAAATATTAGGCTTGTTACCCTCAGATTGTTGTTTGATATTTTAAGGCAAATTGTACTTTAAATGTACGTCCTTAATAATTTATGACAAAGGGGGCGTAAAATGGCCTTTTGCGCTTTTCTCATGTGGTAATTTACTTTAAGTGATATAAATTAGGATTTTATGCGCACCATTCTGGGTATACTAACGTCAGATCTATTCTGTCGTTTATATGAATTTACTTTAGAACATTTATTTTAAATAGTTTCACATATAAATTGTTGCTCATGTACAAGAGCAAACATATAAATTGTTGTCAACAATTTATATGTGAAACTGTCTGATCATATACGGACTCGCACATGTCCAATGAAGGTTTTTTTTTATAGAACTAAGGTGGCTAACTTGCTTACGGCCCACCTGATGGTAAGTGGTCACCGTAGCCTATTGACGCCTGTAACACCAGAGGCATCATTGGCGCGTTCCTTTAGGAAAGGAAGAAGAGAAAATGGAAGTGGGATGGAGAAGGAGCGGGAAGGGGCAAATAATGTGATTGGGCCTCCGGCACTCTCACTCACCGAACGAAACACAACAGTAGGAATACTGCTATTTCACGTTGATATTCTATGAGAGGGTAGTTATTCCCCGGTCGAGCCGGCCCATTCATGCTGAAATCAGCGAGGCTCTACTACTCCATCTATTATCACTCGTATATACACTACATTTGCAAGACAGACTTGAAAACTATGGTGGAAATTATGAATCTGACGGCTGCGAATGTAAAAGTTATTTTGCCTGGTTGATCAGTGCTATTAAGTTATTCTACCAAGAACTTCTTAGCAGGAGTCTGGATTTATACCCGGTAGGCGGTAATAGACTCGCTCCCCTATTCTCCTATACCTGGCGAAAAAAAAAAGAGCAGCGATAGCTCAGTGGGGAGACCAACAGACTGCAATGCAGAGGGTCTCAGCTTGACTTTCGGAAGTTATATGACTTTTCGAAATTATGTGCGTATTGATTGACAATTATCGCCTGCTCCGTGCCTCGGAGAGCACGTTAAGCCGTCGGTCCCGGCTGCCATGAACATCTATGGCAGTCGTTATTGGGAGTGTGTCGACACAAAAGATCCCACTGGGTCGAAGTGTCGCCGGTCCGCACTTACTGGCTCCCACATAAGATAGATACATACATACATACATACCTGGCGAAATGTAGGTATATTAAAACTCTGGCTAACGCGTATAAAAGCGTAAAACTATGTATGTAGGCATCGGGCAATTTAGTTCTTAAAAAATACAGACACAATTACAAATTTAACACAAAATAAGTCATGCATATACGCCACAAAAGGAAAATATCGTTACTCTCCAAAAATACCACACAGCCAATTTGCAAACCAAACATTCCCATCCGAAACAGTTCATTCAAAAAAATACATTTTATAGCTTACATGTTAAATTTTAACGCTCGGTACATATTTGTATCTACTGGTACATTTTGGTATTTACCGATACATATCGGTATTTACCGTTATATACCGGTAATTGCGAACTGCACGCTGTTATTACCGCTTTAGCTCCAATTTACAATCGTATGCATCCAATCCAGCGGAAAACGGTAAAAGCGTTTTGTATTTTTCGCTTTTAGGCTTTCTGATGGATTACGTAAGTGGTTATTGAATTTACATTCGATAGTTACATGCACTCGTAAATATTTTTGCTTTGTGCTACGTCTGTATCATATTTAGTTATTTATTCACGATGAAAAGCGTACTCAAGATTTTATCAAGCATGGAATACTGCACTTCACGTTTCTGCCAAGCATGAACGTGAATATAACATTTTTGCTAAGTGGTGATTGGCGTCAAGCGTTGGAAGTGCCATCAGTTTGACAATATAAAACAAACACATAGGGAATATAAACTCTTTTATAATCTTAAGATTATAAAAGAGTTTGTAAAAAATACAACAAGAAGGGTGTCTCTTGCTTGTTTTACGCTATGTTTCCTACTACAAAGAGTAAGACTGTTCTTCTTTACATAATATTACTCTTCAATTTATTTTTTTCATTCGTATGGCCTTTAAGTTTACTTATTTCAAATGATTAATTAGAAGGCACAGAAGTTGTCGTAGTGGTTTTTTTATACCGTCACCACAAAAACAAACAAAAAAAGGCGGCCTCGATGGCGTGGTAGTTAGTGTAACCGGCTCCCACGCCTTAGGTCGCGGGTTCGATTCCCGCACAAGTCAAACATTTGTGTGCATGAACATGGATGTTTGTCTTGGTCTGGGTGTTTCTATGTATATTAAATATGTATTTACAAAAAAATAAGGTATATATGTATGTTTATCCATTGCCTAGTACCCATAGTACAAGCTCTGCTTAGTTTGGGCTAGACGCTGTTGTGTGTATGTGACAGAATATTATATTATATATATTAATCAATGAGCTGAATCATTGACAAAACAAAAGTTGTGTGACTCTCAATACTTCATAACTTAACTATGTTTCAGGATTCTTTATGACCACTGTTTTAATATTTGTAAAGACCCTGTGATAAAGGTTTTCCTTGTAAACTGGATTAAAATGTGCTAATCTAGAGCCGCCGAAGTCAGACCGTTTAAAGGTTGTCTAAAGTGACTTGGCAAGACATGCACAGTTTGCACTAAAATATTTGAAGATATGTCGTTCCTTGACATTGTAATTTAATTAATAATATTCTGACATTTTTATCGTTAACTGAAATATTATATTAATTTAATTAATTATACAATAAAATTAATTGTTTACTCGAGGAATGAAATCATAATTTTAATATTTCTACACCAGCAATGGTAGTATGTGTGAATCAATGTTGAATATAATATATGACCCTAATGTACCATATACTTAGAAATAAATACTATTCTATTCTATTCTATTCTTTTCTATTCTATTCTAAATATTTGACTGCATGGATGGCGTAGTGATTTAAGTGGTCGCCTCACCACTGCTACTACGTCGAGTGTTGTGGGTTTTGGTCACACGTCACACGGTCAAAAATTTGTGTGATCCACAAATAGTTGTGCCGAGTCTAGGTGTTTGTTGCCTCAGTTGTTTGAATGTTAGTAAAGTGCTCTGTGACACAGGATTTATTCCTAGAGCGAGCGCTGTCTTTTTAATAAAATATCAGAATATAAAATCGTGATAATAATGCCTAGTGTCAACTGTCATAGCTATATACTCGGTATCCAGAACCACATACCATTTGGTCTAGCCTTCATGGGCGGTGTTTTTACCCTCCCCCCCCCTCGTCTTGTGGTAGATTCTTATTTAACCATAATTATTTAATTTCATTGCAGTTCCTCTTTGCACAATTTGGATTTCAGAATCTGTCGCGGTACAACTAGTTACAGGTATGCTTTGTTTAGTGTCCATTCAAACAAATGCTAAGTTACCATTAGGAAATTTTGTGGCTGACGAAACTGTGCGATTTATTGTCACTCAATACGAGTCTAACCGTAAACCGTGTCTTAATGTTGATGTCCCTCACTACAGCCACAAGGTACAGCTTACTGACATGTGTTTGAGATTGTCCTCAGTAAAACAATGTGGTTGTAGATACTTATCTATGCACTGCCAAAGCGATAGATGAAGGTGTATGATATCCATTTTGCCTGATATATCGTTTCAGAGTTCACGTAATAGGGTAACAAGGGCAAGCATAGCAAACAACACAGATTGTCAGACTTCATGCAGTTAAGGAAAATCTCATTGCAGACAAACTGATTCACACAGCCTGAACCGGGATTCGTGTTTAAACTGTTAATAGTATCACGGAGCAACGAAGCGGCCGTAATTACAGCTATATATTAATACGTGAAGCAAAAACTTTGTACCCCTTTTTACGAAAATTTCGCGGACGGAGGAGTATGAAATTTGGCACAGTTAAAGTTTATATGGAGAAGGAGGGGCGAATTCTAATATTTATATAAAATATTCATTAGAAATACATTAAAATAATGAAAAAACCCTACACGCACACAACCATGCATTTGACACACGCAGTCGAATCGCATTCGTAGTATTTCGACATTGTACGTCTGACGTCGTACAATTCTTTGTAACTATGGTTACCTATACCTTATTTGTATGTAATAGAGAAAACAGAAAACAAAGCAGCAAGCTTAGGAATTTTGGTCGAATTTTGACCACTAGGCGAATGCTAATATAAATAAATATTTGTATTAACAGGCACTGCTTTATATTATAACTAGCTTCTACTCGCGACTCTAGCTGCATACATTCCAGAGAAATGCATATAGAGAATAAAAGTCTATATGTGGGCCAAGTTTTATCGGTCTTGCAAAGAAAAAGGAATTTTTGAGACCAAAAGAAAGCAAATGTCCGCACTTAAGTTCCAATTTTAGTCAGCACCATCTCTACCCAATTTTCCATGCATTCAAAACGGCAATTTCTCTTCATTGCATTATACTTTACAATAAGAACATTTAGCTGCAATATATTTTAGAACAAGTTACCGTATACGAGCTGACAGGTTTAAGGTTTTAAGAGATACTTAAGTTAACGAATAGGAACTCCTTCTACCAAATTGTTATTAACTTGGCAAACTTACTTAACTAAGGTTATTATTAAAAGCAACTTACTCCAAAGTATTTTTTTAACGGTCATTACGTACACGGGGTCCTGATTTTTTATTGTAATTAAAAATTCATTGGGGTCCATTAGAGTTTTAATGTTAATGTAATAAATTTTTATAAGCGACGATGTGGAAATAAAGTAATTACTTTGTACTTGTACAACTTCAAAAGGGATATTTTAGAAGTTTTCAAGTAACGCTCGCGAATTGGCGAAACGATAATTGTGTTACAATACTGTTTATTTATTTCTTTTTTATGTTTTATTGTGTTTGGCAGTTCATCGTCATAATCAAATAAAATATTATTTTGTAAACTTTTTTATAGTCCTACTAATGCGCGCTGTTATAAAAGACAGAAGTTTAAAGAAAGTACATTTACAAGAAAATAAATATTTGGACATTGTTTCACTGAATCAGCGGGTCTACCGTGAAAATGTTTTTACGCAATAACGTGCCGAAACGAATTATGAAAGAAATAATAAGCATATACCTACCATGAAAACACTTCGGATTTTTTAGGACGTACAAATGTCATACGACGATATTCGTGACGAATGTCGGCCCGAATGATGTTTCATGGTAAGAATAAGCTCGAACGAACGTACGCAATTGCGTATAACGCGTTTCACGGTAGACCCCCAGATTCTATAATGATGAAATGTGGCTTGATATTTGAGAATATCAAGCCACATTTCGTTGACCGGTCAGAAATAAGCCCGAGACGAAGGCGCGGAGTGTCGTATGCTGTTGTCTCGTGCGCTTCTCAATTTATCAGCACACTAGTGCATGTGGCGGACCGGTGCCTTCTGGGGTCGTGGCGCAATCCTAACGAAATCTCGTGGCCCTAGAATGTAAAGGGCAAGATAAGGAACACAAGTGTGGTTTAGTCAATAGAAATCATACCCCTTCGTTCCGCCCAGAGGAATTACACAACTATCGGGGCAATATTATTATCCTTTAATAAAAACATCATTTTCTAAACTTCTTACGTTTTAAACATTTTTGTTAATTGTTTCTTTTTTATTAAGAGGCTAACCTTATACTCTTTCACATGGGTTCTGAACATAGATACATACATACATAGATTCACGCCTGTTTCCCAGAGGGGTAGGCAGAGACTACGGATTTCCATTTGCTACGATCCTGACACGCTTTTCTGGTTTCATTCATTTTCATCACATTCGGTTCAAGGTGCTCTTAACCTGGCCTTTGTCCAGAACGCCTCCGATCTGATCGAGAAACGTTTGCCTAGGTCTTCCTCTTGCGACTGTTCCATTCACACTAGCCTTACAAAATTTCTTAGTCAGTCTTTCCTCATCCATTCTTTCTACATGCCCAAACCAGCTTAACATACCCTTTTCTGCCTAAATGTGAATATTGTTTATCTTTATCAAAACGCTCGCCGGGTATACAATACATCAACACTGTGAAATCAACTAAAGGTTTGGTATATAGCTTTTATAGGAATAGAAACGATAATATTTTTCGTTGTATTCAAATTAATAGAACTACTAGTTTATATTTATAGTTTTACTAAGTATCGGGATAGGATATATTCCAGCATTCTAATCACACTTGAAGAGCCTAATTCGTTATACGGTATCGATAGCGGTTCCGGGTCATATCTAAACTAATTAATTTCCGAATACACAGCAGATATAATCCGGACAAATGACCGTGCATCAATCCTGGAGGTAATAAGTGGCAGATGAATTGGATTGCAATGCGGCGTATCACAGGTATATCGCGTCAAAGCTTGGCCTACGTTATTAAAGATAGTGTTGGGATGTAGGCAAGCGATTCAAGTAGTTCATTCGAAGATAGAAGAAGAAGAAAATTTAATAATTATATTGTTTTTTCTCTCAAAAAGGTATATAAGTACATCGGTTTGTCACTATAATGAGTACAGTACAGGTTCGAAACCTGTGTGACAAATCTACAGGCTCTCTCCTTAGTGCTACAGAAGTATTACAATATGTACTAAAAATACAAGTAAAAGGTAAGACAAACGTATTATATTAGTGCATGTGTGTGTGTGTGTGTGTGTGTGTGTGTGTGTGTGTGTGTGTGTGTGTGTGTGTGTGTGTGTGTGTGTGTGTGTGTGTGTGTGTGTGTGTGTGTGTGTGTATGTATTCGTATATTTGTGTGTGTGCGTGCGTGCGTGTGTCTACTTATTTTACAGTGCAAAAAATCTTTTTAGATTCGTCATAATCTAAATGATTTAACCAGTTTGTAACTCCTATTTTATACTCAATTTTAGTCATTGGATACACATTTAACATTCTGTTTACCTTATTGTATAAATAATTACCAAGGTAGTAAAAATATCGCTGTGCTGACTTGTTCTAACCAAGATTGACGGGCAAACAGTGTGTTTTCGACGTACGGAATCTAATTTCGAAGGATCATAAGGGGTCCGTGAGTGAGTAGTAAGAATAGCATTTAGGATAAATAATTTACGAACAGAGAGGACATTACAAGTTATTTAAAGGTGGTATGGCAACAGTTGCCTGCCAACTTTTAGTACCGCCCTTTGTGCACGCTCAAGTTTTAAGAGATATGTTTTTTTTGCACCTCCACAGGCGATGATGCAGTATTGCATCAGAGATTGGCAAAGAGCAAGATAGGTGGTCCTAAGGATTTGCATATCAACTACATGACCGAGAGTTTTAAACACAAATATAAGTATAATATTGTCTTCTGTTTACGCGAATATTATTCATTGAAATTAAACTACTATATACGGATTTTATCGCGTTGTTTATTTGACACAACGCGTTGTTTATTTGGGGAGTGTCCCCGTGACCATGGCTGGTGAAAAGCAACCGAAACGTCGGGGAAAGTGTAAAAGTAAAATTAAATTAAATCTAAATAGTTTTAATAATAATTTAATTAGCTTAAAAATTAGTAAAGTTTAATAGTAATAGTAGTGTAACAATTTTCAAAATTATGTAATAAAGTGTCAAATAAACAACGCGATAAAATCCGTATATAGTAGTTTAATTTCAACACAAATATAAGTTTACGCAATCTGGAAAAGAGTGCGTCTTTGTGTGAATGAAACGAGTGTCGTCTATCTGTACTCACAGATACTTTACACAGTTACTTCGGCAAAGGGAAGGGCAGTCACAGCTAAGCTGTGAGAGCGGAATACATTTGTGAGCGGTGAGAGTATAAGATAAAGAAAAGTGCTTACCAGATGATGTCAATGAGAAGGTGAAATAATTCGTTTTATTAACATTAAGTGTAAGTTGATTTTTGGCCAGCCAGTTGGTGACGGTGTTGAGACCGGATTGAGTACTCTGAAATTCACATTCCCAAGAGTTGCCGTAAGATATTAGGCCAGCATCGTCGGCGTATGTGAAAATAGTGGTATTGTTGAGCTGTAACTGAGAAAGATCATTGATATAAAGTAAGAATAAGGTAGGGCCGTGAATACTGCCCTGTAGGACTCCATTGGTCACAGGAAGCTCATAGCTACAGACATCACCAATCCTAACATACTGCCTTCTATTTGTGATATAACTTTTAAAGGGAGATAATAGGTTACCTCTGATTTCTATCTTTTCCAATTTAGTGTTAAGAATTGGGACTGAGATCATATTGAAAGCTTTTGATATGTCTAGAAAAACGCCTACTACTTTCTGATTTTCATCAAGTTTAGGTATGACTTCATTTGATAAGTCTAAGACTGTGTTACTCGTGGATAGGCCGGCATGAAAGCCACATTGGCGAGGAGACAACAATTGGGTTAGCTCTAGAAATTTTACAAGCCTGTTGTTCATTAATCTCTCTAATATTTTAGAGAGCGTTGGTAAAATAGAGATAGGACTGTAGTTATTCGATCGATTCTTATCACCTCCCTCGTGAATGCTCTACTTCAATGGCTTATTCGATGGAAATAAAGTTCTACTAAACATTATATTATTTTTACTAGTGTCACACTGTTACACAAAGTATATAATTATAACTTTTATCCAATACAAATATAAAAAACAAAAAAATGATATCGGTATAGTCATGACATGTTCAATATTTAATGATACTGGAAGAACGTTACATAAATAGATAAATTATTGTACTTGAATAAGTCACTTAGGATTTTACTTACGAATATAAACAATGTGTCGAGTATCGATGCCAGTGTTACATCACTATAATAAGCCGTAACGTGATTTTCGCTCGCATCCAGCGATTTTGATCGAAGTATCGAACTGACGCAAATCTGTTTCACTGTAATTATCAATGACAGCACTATGTGCAGCTCCGCATTAATTTGATTATGGAATGATTTCGTTTTCGGCTAGATTTCGAATGTTTACGACGTACTTGCTTCTTAGGAAGGATAGTACATGCATAATAGTAATATGAATTATATTGGCTATCCTGTATTTTTAACCTCTTGAGTGGCAGCATCCCACTGGCGACTAGACATCCAATTTCAATTTTATCTGGAATTCTGGCAATTGACAGGTTAATACATATTTCAATAAAATTTTAAGAGAAAATATAAATTTAAAAAACCAGTTGCGAGGTTCCGGGAAAAATCTCTTAATTTTAAAACAAAATTAATTTCAAAGAAGCTTTATAATATGTATTAATATTGCCACAACTATTCACTTCTACTTAGTTAGCATACCGAAAAATATACTGACGCTTGTTAAAGCCTACACAGTAGACCCTTAAACTAATTTTGTTTGTGTGACTTTAAAACAATATCTACATGACAACAAGAGAAGACAAGCACAAAAAACATGAAGTCAAATAATGTTTATATTGTATATGACACCATGCAGACGATACTTTTATCATTTCCATACTCGCGTCACTACGCCAAGACCGCTTCATGCAGTTACATTTTTAACTTATTGAATATCTCAAAACAATAAATATTCAGCGTATTCGTTTGACCCCAGTGATATGTTATGACATTTTTACAAGAGAACAATTGAAACGGGTAAGTCCGGCAACACACTGCCAGTGCTGAGTTATAGCTGACAAACCAGAATGATATATATTATTTTTACGTATCATTATATTATATTTTTACTATTAAATATTATATAATAATATATTAACATATTATTAAATAGCGATAGCTCAGTGGAGAGACCAACAGACTGCAATGCAGAGGGTCTCGGATTCGAACCCACATCGCGCACCTCTGACTTTCGGAAGTTATATGACTATTCGAAATTATGTGCGTATTGATTGACAATTATCGTCTGCTTCGTGCCTCGGAGAGCACGTTAAGCCGTCGGTCTCAGCTGCCATGAACATCTATGGCAGTCTTTATTGAGAAAGTCAGTACTCTCTAATATCCTGACACTGATCTAGCCTTAGGGTATCGTTAGCCTTTGGGTTGCTGAGGTCAGGTGGCAGCCGCTCCGTGTAAAAACTGATATTCAGTCAAATCCGGCTAGACTACAAAAGCCGACCCCAAGTAACTTGGGAATAATAAAGGCTAAGGGAGAAGAATATATTAACATATTATAATAATATATTATTATATTTAACTATTAAATAACAGTATTCTTTCACATTTACGCAAATATTACATGCTAAAAGTAGTGAGACTGATTGATGTTAATATTAAATAAGAGCTTAATCGATAATTTGATTACAGTAAATGGTAAATAGCCACGTACAGGCCACTCTAACTACTGAACCTGCCATTCCCAACATATAAATACCTTACTCAATCCCTAACATATAAAATTAAATCCGTTACTCATCATTTCTCTAACTCAATGTAATAGACATTCGCATAATCCCAGTCAGTCCAGACCGATCTTCCATGGTGCACGGTAGTCCAAAATATCTATTGTTATTTAATCGTCATGGACAAATAAATAGTCTCTAAAACATCCAAAATTCTTTTTTTCTGTTTCATGTCGTAACAGTACGTATGCTATATCATTTAAATGTAGAGCAACATTATGTTAGTTGCTTTATATAGCTTGACCACTTGGCGCGCAACTTTACTGTATGATATTTTATAACTCATATATATCATAAATAAATATATCATATATTTCACTAAACTTATAAAATTTGTCGGAAATGTGGCACAATGAAAGAACATTGTTTTTGAACCCTGGCACCCGAGCATTATATTTTATAGCTTTTCAACTTGTTAGCCTGCGTGAATGGCGCAGCAGGCAAGCAGTTGCCCGTCCCGAATGTTATGGGTTCGAGAATAATGCTCCTGAGTGTGGGTTTTCTTCGTGTCCACTAATTGTATTTTTGCGACACATGGTTTGATTCCAAATTCGGAAGTTGTTTTTTTTATAATAAACATATATTGGTTTGCAATTATGTTAGGCTGCTTAAATTGCTTATATGTACTTAGATTCAACTCGATCTTTGGTTTTGATTGCAGCATTCTACCATTTATGTGTAGTCGATTACAAAATCTGCAAGCAACGACTAAGCTGGTCGTTGCAGAATCTCGCTTGTGCAGCAGAAACTGTAGCTTTAATTTATCGCTAGAGGTATGCTACAGCCTATGCTCATATATATAGTGCGTACCGGAACACGCAGATTGATTTATAGTTTCACAACTCGCTGCTCTATTTGCGATGCGTTGCGAATCATTCTTTGAATAAAACATTTAAACATTGAATTTAAGGCGTACAGTGCATGGACATTTTTTGTTTTATAGCACTTTCTGGCCAGAAATTAATAAATCTTTTTTGTATAAACTTTTTGTTTCAAGGCGAATAAATTATTTGTGAATCTTTCTGAACCTTAACGGTTCTTATTTATTCAAATATATTTTTTTCTCCTTTAAAGTTTATAGTGGCCAGTGAACGGTTCAAGGGCAATCATATTGTATCAATACATTATGACTTTAATAACTTAACAGTGGCTATCGGATGATGAAGTTAAAATAGATTAAAATTGAATCGATAAGTATTTTCTCGCTGCAGGTATGTTATTGGGGTATCACGTGAAAACAATTATAGTATACGTGGTTGATAAGCTTATTAATAATTTTGTCAATTTTAGTGTCAAAACAAGAGAGATAGAGGATACAAATACCACTTAAACGCGACCGGCCGCGGCATACCTTTCTTGCTTTATCCAATCTCATTATATTCTTCATACACGGTCGCCGGTTTTTGGTACACTGAACTCAATCTTACGTTGATCGATTCAGAGAACGATAGGTATTATGAAAAAATATATCGAATTATAATAATGACATGAAATCGGATCAAAGAAAGTTATCGTTTGAGTTACGTTGAGGTCATAAATTTTATTAGTAACCTTAATTTGACTGCACAGATGTCGTAGTGCCACTGCAATAAGTGTTTTGGCCTGGTGATGAATATTCTGAGGCTAGATATTCTTTGTGCCTGTTGTTTTATGATTTTTAAGATGTGTTTACATAGCTGGTACGTAAAAAATAAGGTTACTTTTTTTTACCGTTTCGCACTGTTACGCAGCGGTAGTCAATGCATTAATTCGTTGTCTTTAATTTCTAAGTCAGGCCAAGTGTTATTACTTAAAAAAACCTATCAACTCTTTTTATGGTCCGGCCATAAACTTGCAAAAGCTATTTTTTGCTCTACGTTTGGTTAGTTTAAATAATCGTTTCTTTTCATTACGCAAATGGTGTATAAACATTCCAACTAATTTTATTCACCGAGGAAATAGAATCACAAAATCATTTACAATTCATAAATTGAAATCGATTCAATTCTAATATTTAAATTAGGTTCAATGGCAACATTTGTGAGACTTAATATTGTTTGTTTTAAAGTCCAACAGTCGGTAAAAGGGGTTTCTATTTGAATATAATCTGTGCTGAGAATGTTTATTTGCATTTTTATCTAGGAAAATTGTTAATTCTGTTGAACATCACATTTATTTTATAGAATGGAATCTGAAATTCGATCAACATAATACAAAACAGATTTAAAAAAACCTTACAATTAATTATTTCAAAAACACTGCCTCGTTAGCGCAGCTGTAGTAAGCTATGACGTCAGGTATTGTGATCGGGTAAATTGTTACTTATAATACTTTTCCAACAAGAAACTCTCAATAGCAACGAAGACGATGCCTAGAACTGAGCCCAGTGGACAACAATAGACTGGTCCTCTATTAGGTAGGACCTAAAAGCATAGCTGGTGAACTGTGAACTGCTCGGATGGTAAAGTGGTTTAAGTAAGTTGTTGGTTGGATGATTCCCATATGGGAAAAAACTTGTGTGATCTACAATTTGTTGTTTCGTCGTCTGGGTGTACATACGGCTGCACATCAAGTTATTCATAGGGTGTCTAACGCATAACTACGCAAAATACGAAATAGAGAATTGTCGAAAAGGGACAGTGCATAGTGGTGTCGATGTAATGGTAAGGATAGAGCGTCGCGTCCCGTTCAGCGTGAATGAGACAAAATAACTAAAATATAACGCACTCTCTCGCACAATTCGCAGCGTTGAACTTCTAATGGTTCAAAGTCCAAACAGTCTAGGTTGATGTGTCACTGTGTGTATGTTCCTTTGTTTGAATGTTTGTAAATTCCTCCACGACACAGGAGTTAATTCAAGTACGGAAACAGTACTTAAAATAAGAATTAAACTTCTATCTGTCATTGTATTTATTAAAAATCAGGTCAGCAACACAATATTTGCTACAATAATTTATTATTGTAGCAAATCCATTACAAACAGGGCACTATCATTTCCATTAGACTCTCTGTACTTCAAATTAAAAACTATGAAATGTGAACGTAAATAACATTTTATATTTTATACTCAGAGGTACTAAAGATGTAATATGTTTTGCTTTTACTGACGTAATGGGTACAAATCTAATAAAATAGGTTTTATATAAACAGAAAATCTAATAATATTTTATTTAAAGCAAACATTTTTTATTCCAATATAGTTTGGCCAAGTTTTGTGGCTAAGTTGACAAAATGGTCTCGATGGCCCTGTGACTTATTATGGTTACAGATGATCGTGTTGTACCAGATTCGAAGTTTATAGGTTGGGCTAACTGTTATTTTGTGTTTAGTTATGAGTAGCAGTATGATATCTGAAAATATGTATTCTCTAGACAACAATAGCTTCGGTTGACTTAACGTGAAACCACAAACGACAAAAGATTTAATAAAGTAAGAAACAGCTTCACAAACTTTCATATTTCCAACAGTAATAGTATTATATGGCGAAATTTGGTCTTCAAAGGCTTATTTCTTGAATTTTAAATTAATAACGTCGCATTTACAGTTTTAGATCGCATTGCATCAACAATGTCTTCTGTAACTAAAACGAAACAGACTTGAATATATTCTCTATTTCTGTCAACACACGGCCAAGCACCATTAGCTGAACAAATTTAATCATAGTAAGGTATACCAGAATAAATAATAATTAAATAAATACAAACTCAAACTAATCACTGATTGAAAAACCTTATTACTGATACAAGTCAAATCAGATAAAACTGGAAATGCTTTTGGCGTTTTCCCTAAAACTTTCTATGGAACCGTACCTCGTATGTACACAATTTGGAAAAAAGGCCCCCGGTCAGTACCATCCCGGGATTTTGGATTGAATTAAATAAACCAAAACCTCTGTACTGAGAACGAATTCATTTCCATTCAAATTGCTTTATACGAAAAGTCAGCTTGTTCAGATATCCATGAGTATCAAATAAATTTAATAAAATACAATTGAATTGTTTATTCTTTAAATTTAGTTTCAGATCAGTGAAGGTACTTTTGATTATTTTGATATTGTACTTTAGTTTTGCATTTTCATTTGTAAGTGGTACTGGCTTTCTTGCTTTCGTAATAGTGGACAGGTGAAGTCTGAAATGCGTTTGCATTTTTGAGTTAGTGTTTACCAAGAGCTCTAATTTAAATCAATGGCACGCACTTTAGAAGCTAATTATATATTTGCTCGAGTAAATATAAGTTTAGTTAGATTAATAACAGTACTTTTTTCTGGATGAAAGGTACCCTATGTCTTTTTCTGTTCCTACCTATATGTTCTAACCTAACAACGTGAAAGCCTAACAAAGAAATAAACAAACACACATACGCATTTTTAATATTAGTTAGGATTGTATAGGGGAAATATTGTGACAAATGTACACAGGCCACCATCGCCAGCTTCGTGTTGCAACTAAAGATTTTTAACAGAAAACCCGCATAATAGTATGCTGCTTATAAGCGATTGGTTGCAATTGAAACAATGAGTATAATGATATCCTGTAAACATCATACTCTTTACAACTGAATCTTTGCTTTGATTTATTGCTGCTGACCTGAAGGTCAGTAATAAGCACCGTTCCTGGACATACCTATGTTCTTTTGACATCAGAGAAGCAAATTCAGGAAAACACAACTAAGCCGTTGTCCACCGTAAACCATATAATTAGCCAAAAAGCACAGGGTTTTCTTGTTGGTAACCAGTAATAGTAGCCTATATCAAGGCGACAGGGGCAAGGGGCGTAGGGGTAGAAAAGGAAGGAAGGGATCGAAGGAATGATAGATCTTATTTTAATTTTCTCATAATAATTAAGGGAACAGGCTTTTCTTAAAGGTCAATAAGGAATGATTGACCTTTAGAAATGCTTGTATTCATAACTGTAATATCATGTCATGTCATGTCTTAGAATGTCAAAGGTTATTTCTTAGAATATGACGTCTTTCCAATAAAGGGTTTTCCAGGTAAATATATATTTGCTTATGACACAAATCAGCTTGCAAACCATAAAATCTTTACAGTATATTTTAGGATAAATAATAATAATTTACATTTTATTCTTTCACATACACGCAACATCGTCTAGCCCAAACTAAGCAGACCTTGTACTATGGATACTAGACAATGGATAAACATGCATATATACCAATTTTTTTGTAAATACATACATATTATACATAGAAACACCCAGACCAAGACAAACATCCATGTCCATGCACACAAATGATTGACTTGTGCGGGAATCGAACCCGCAACAGAACAGAACTTGGGATATTTCTATTATGTGAATTACTTTTTTATTTTTAGGTAAAAGTAATCCTTCCTTGAAGACAAAGTTGCAACTCGATGAAAGCAAGACAATAAATACTTATACACATATTTTGTACGCATGGAATCGGTGAATACAATAATTTTGATATAATACTGATAAATAAAAAATATTGGTAACCAAATACTAATGAATACGTAATAAAAATAAAGAATATCATATTCAAATACTAATTATTCGTTATTTTTATACAATTGAACATACAACGAGGCTACTATAATTTGTTGTTTAATTAAATGTTTTTAATAACATATCAGATTCAATTACTGTTGGCAACAGGCTTTCCCTCTATTGTGTCGAAGCTAAAACCATAGCTAGTGATATATAGATGTAATATACCTCTATAAGCCCCTTAGGGGACGTAAGACTATGTATGTATAAAAAAACTGGTTGTTTTGTATAATATTAAACATATCGTATGAGCAGCGATAGCTCAGTGGTGAGACCAACAGACTGCAATGCAGAGGGTCTCGGGTTCGAACCCACGTCGCACACCTCTGACTTTCGGAAGTTATATGACTTTTCGAAATTATGTGCGTATTGATTGACAATTATCGCCTGCTCCGTGCCTCGGAGAGCACGTTAAGCCTTCGGTCCCGGCTGCCATGAACTTCTATGGCAGCCGTTATTGGGAGAGTGTCGACACAAAAGATCCGACTGGGTCGAAGTGTCGCCGGTCTGTACTGACTGGCCCCCACATAAGATATATACATACATACATATAGTATGAAATAACAAATTTAAATACAGATGTTTTTGGATTCATTATTTTAATAACATTTAATAGATATAACAAAATGCAGAGGTATAAAAAGTTGTACTGAAAATTTATAACGTAACGTAACTCGTTTTTACTTCTAATAGTAATTATTTTCACAGTTTGCCAATGTATTAACTGGTGTCGTATTTTTCTTGGATAGAGGTGAGTATGATAATAATAAAGACTTTGTATGAAAAATGTGAAATTAGTTTTAATGTAATAAAATGTTACGTGTTTTCTCTAATTAGCAATTAAAAGTAGAAACGTTATACGGTGCAAAGTAATACTACGCTTTAAGCATTGCGCTGCGTAGCAACATACACATCGAAAAAACAATGACTTAAGCTTAGTATTGAAATTAAACTACTATATAACGGCTTTTATCGCGTTGTTTATTTGACACTTTATTACATAATTTTGAAAATTGTTACACTACTGCTATTAAACTTTACTAATTTTTTAAGCTAATTAAATTATTATTAAACTATTAAAACTATTTAGATTTAATTTAATTTTACACTTTCCCCGACGTTTCGGTTGCTTTTCAGCAGCCATGGTCACGGGGAGACTAAGATGGTAGTTGTCTCAATGTTCCAGTGTAGTTATTTTAAAGTACCCGAACATAATTTAATCATTGGTGTTTCTATTTACGCAGAATGAACCAATAAAAATAGTGTATTTATGACAACAATGTATAGTATGTATGTATGTATCATATGTGGGGGCCAGTCAGTGCAGACCGGCGACACTTTGACCTAGTGGGATCTTTTGTGTCGACACTCTCCCAATAACGACTGCCATAGTTGTTCATGGCAGCCGGGACCGACGGCTTAACGTGCTCTCCGACGCACGGAGTAGGCGATAATTGTCAATCAATACGCACATAATTTCGAAAAGTCATATAACTTCCGAAAGTCATAGATGCGCGACGTGGGTTCGAACCCGAGACCCTCTGCATTGCAGTCTGTTGGTCTCCCCACTGAGCTATCGCTGCTCACATGTATATGTGCGTATTGATTGACAATTATCGCCTGCTCCGATTCAATATATATATATATACATATATAATGTATAGTAACATATTATGTATGTAAATTTTAACGAATTCAAATTACATGATTATAAGGAAATGTTGCGTAACATGGACTAATATAAATAATGTAACAACTGTTAGTAAAACGAGCCGCAAAGCAATTGCTTTGGCACTGAAAAGTATGACAAAATATAGGGCACAAAGAAACTCATTTAGTATAATCAAAGTTGAGCATCTTTGGCACGGTTCAATTCCAACTTTTTGTCAAATCAGAGGCTCGGAAACTTAATAGAGCAGAGTGCAAAATGTTACTCTGATATAATTTATGTGTGTGACTGCACCCCATATTAAAAATATTCGAGAAAATTTTCTCTCCTTCCTGCTTTGCATGTAGCCTAATTATAACAGTAGCTCAAAAGGTTTCTACAGCCTCTGTTATATAGCTCTGATAAAATTATACCTAATTTGTGAATGGATAGTCAGGTGCTACGGATTTCTCCTTTCTATTTTATTGAAATAACTCTTTTATTATAGAAAAAACTGTAAAACAGATTATCTGCACATTTTATCTGTGCGTTTGTGCAATATCTACGAAGATTGAATTAGTACCTACCTATATGGTTTTAGTGAGGTATTGTTATAAGTATTACATTACTCGGAGGTTGCTTTTTTTTTTTTAGTAAATACTGCCCTATCTAGGTAATAAATTACTAATGCTCTTTTTGATACATGATATGATTTATTATATTATATATATTGATGAAATTACGATTAATTTACCTAGTCGATTATAATATTATATATTATTATAATTGACTTGGTAAATTTGAGAAGGACCTCAAAGTTAAAGTCATAAGCCATTTATTTCAGTTTAGCGACAAAGTAACATGTATAAAAAAAAGATATAAATGTCACATTTTATTGGTTATTGAGTTTACAAAACTACATGAAGTTATATTTTATTAGTTGTTAGGTTCCGGCAAAATATTGAGGTTAGGGTAAGCTGCAAGAAATTCAATACTGCGCTTTTAAATTATCACAAATTATTATAACGTCATTATTTTACAATTAAATTTACAAGTTGTTGCAACTCTGGCACATAAGAATAACTTTTATATAATAATTATATACCGACATTCCAAATCGGTTATGCAGTAGCAGAAAATAACTCAAGATACGTACCATACGTCGACAAATGTATTTTTAATGTTTAATATTTTGAGAAATGAATCGAAAGAAAATAAATATGTACGATAAAATTGCGCCTAACGTCTATGATTTCTACCTTTCCTCTAATAATAATTAACTTACTAAATAAACACTTTTGGATGTACGATGTGCCCATATTTCTATACGATTACTTATTTGTTATTTGTATATATAAATGGTAATCTATATATTTATTGTCTAGACTTAATATTGACATACTGCATTAAATGTACTCAACTGTGGCAAACACTAGCAGCCAAGAATTCGATTTGAGCGGCGCAGTGCACCGTCGTCCATGATGTATGCCCACTTTATGAGCGAATTAAAATGGCTGCCGTGTGACTTATGATGTAATAATGGCGACGGTGACGTCACACACGTCATACATGACCCCGGATTATAACACGCCTAAGATTTAAGTGACTGCTTTTGTCACCGTTTACTTGATAACTTTTGAAATGTCCATGACTCCTACCGTGGAGTCAAGTAAAACGCTAGCGCTGCGCGTCCGTTACCCCTACGCTGGAGTAAAGAAAACTCGTTGTGATTGCTCGCGACAAAAATACTAAAAAGGCACATTATTCGCCTTTAATCTATTAGTCCAAAAATATAGTCTATGGACACGGTAATGTTATCTAACTCGGCTCTGGCCTCGAAATAATTACCTAGAAGCGCGAGGTACGTAAACACGCGAGAGGCTAAAGAACCTAAAGTTCTTTTATTGGCATAATGAATCTTGCCCTTCGCTATACATAACTACAGAACAAAAAACTCCTAAAAACGAAAGCGCTATAAAGTCCACTCAATAACAGCCGTCATTTAATTAATTGGATTTGAAGTACTCCCTTAAAGTGGGGGAACGATACAAATTCGAATAAACCATTCATTATCCATCGAAGTATACTGGACTGAAAAATTACGCGACGCGTAATTCTCGATGGCGACCGCGGAGCAATTTTGGTTTATACGCGCCCGACAGTTGAAACGCGTAAAAATTTAACTCATAACCCGTAATGATGACTTTACGATGTCTATCTTTATAAATGGGATTTTATGGTTTTTTTTCAGGGGGAAACCGCTAGGTATAAAAATGAATTGAGTTGCTACGGTTAAATAAGATTATATTCTTAGACTCACTTACGTATCAGATTTCATTATTTATTACAGAGATAGCAGAAATCTGGTCTATTTGTTGATAAACGCGTACCATTTGCCTATAATAAACCTCTTTTTATCACAAAGTAACCACGAAAATGGTTTTAGTAAATTTTTTCCGGTACGGTTAATTTTTGGAATTACACCGCGATTTTATTTTATCATAATATTCATTTAATGTTACAGGAATTATTATAATGATTTAAAATTACCAAATGATGATAATATTACTGTAACAAATAAAAGTACATTATTTGTATAAAGCCAACAACAGAAATTCATGCTCCTGTAAAATCAATCATATTACGTAAATGGAAAAAGGGTTTACTTTTAAAAAAATCACATTTATACAATTTTCATGGCTAAATGCTGAAAGAAATAACATGAAACAAAAGGTGGAACAAATTTGTCAGTCAATGATATTTCATAACATTATCATCCGTCTTTATCCTGGATGGTAACAGGAAATTTTCCTGTCAAATAATACCCATGACTTTTAATCAATCCGAAAATGGCGTCCACATTTTTTCCACTTAAGAGAAATTACTTTTGCATAAACCGGGTGAAACGTTATTTAGAAAAGTAAATAAGTAAAAACTGAGATCTAAGGCGTTTCAGGCGCTTTCCCCGTTGAAGTGAAGATTGGACTCGCGGATTTTTTATCTACGTTTATGAACTTCTTCGTTTTTTGTTAAACGATTTTTATTATTTGCCACTAAAGTCGGAATCAGGACATTAAGTGTCGGTTTAATATTGTGTTTTAATGAACACATATTTTTAGCTAACTATAGCAGAATATTAATGTTTTTTATGTAGGTTTATTTATTTAGCAATAATTGTGAAACACTTAAAATATGGCTAAATGGATTTTTGATAAATATAGTTACTGGAAATAGATTATTTATAATAATTTTAAATCAATAACGTTATTATTAAGAAAAGAACAAAAGCTGTTTTCAAATTTATACCTAAATGTAAAAACATAAACAAAAAACGTAGAAAATACATAACTTTTGCTAAGGGAACTATAAAAAACCAAAACGACATCAAAGGAGACTTTCTTGTATCATTGATTTATGCAAGAAGAGCTAACTTAATTTCGATAAAATTTATATGAGACCAAGTGGTTACCTATTTTTTCTTTAAATGTCGTACTAAGTAGTACGACATTTAAAGAAAAAATAGGTTATCTTTTTTTAGAAAAATAATACTTTTCACGATGGATAGTAATTCATTGAAATAACCATTAATGCGAGAGAAGCCGCGGGCAAAATGTAGTAATAATCTATATAGGTTTTGTTATCTACTCGTACATACATCTCATAGCAATTACAATGTTACGGTCTTCGGGAATCAAAATAGCTTTCTATATAAAAGCTAACTAAACACAAGATAGATGTTCATGATATATGTATGTATTGTAATAAGTAGACATTTATATCTAAGGCAATTGATGGATAGTCTATTTTACTTATAATGACCAGGGAAATTAAAGACTCTCTGGCTTTGTCTGTGAGGCCTTTTCAAGGTATTTACTTGAGCGCTGTCCGAGTACACGTAATTGCCTTGGTCTTGCTCACGGAAAATTGAGGACAAAGGAAGTGGCATAAACTTTGACTAACTATGTCTACATTATATCGTTATAAATAAATTATATTACTTATACCGTTTATTCACAAGCAAGTTTGTTCTCTTCCTTTTAAAGAATTATTCATCTAAGTGTGGTCATAACATAAAAAATAAGTTTACGTCTCTTGACGGCATATAAGCTAACTCTACCTGTATACAAAATATCTACTACGACTATTTGTTGCTCTTTTGCTGCGTAAAAGAACATCACACCAACAAACTCAATTTCACATTTCTAATATGAAGTCAGGATAAGCATGGTATAATTTTGCATGGCAGCATAAATAGAGACTACTCTAGTTTTCTAGATTTATGATTGTATTTTGCAATTGCAAAACATTATTTGGTGACTTTACGAATAAACCAACTGATTTTATAACTCAAGCTTCGAATGGAGAAGAACAGTATCACCGATTCTTTTTTTTAAAGTTATTTCCTTACTAGGAGTAATTTCTGTGTCGCGGGGGACTTTACAAACATTCAAACATGCAAATAACGAACACAAAAAACACTTAGACTTGGAACAACCATTTGTGGATCACACAAAGTTTTGTCCACTATGGAATTCGAACCCACTCCGCCGAGTGTTGTACTCGGTGCAGTGGCAGCGGCGAGGCGACCACTTAAACCACTACTTTCTACGTTATCCAGTATCTGTTACTGGATTTCGTCATGTATGTATCTTATGTGGGGGGGCCAGTCAGTGCAGACCGGCGACACTTCGACCCAGTGGGATCTTTTGTGTCGACACTCTCCCAATAACGACTGCCATAGATGTTCATGGCAGCCGCGACCAATGGCTTAACATGCTCTCCGAGGCACAGAGCAGGCGATAATTGTCAATCAATACGCACATAATCTTTGTCATGTAAGTAAGAGTTCCAGCAATCATATACTTACATCTTCCATTCCTTTATATTCATTCCATATTTAATTCCTTTTCTCTAGGGTAGACCACGCAAAGCAGCGAAAGCGTAGTGGGAGACTGTTAGACTCCTACGCAGAGATTTCGGGTACAGTCCCAACGTACGCATCTCTGACTTTTCGACGTTATGTGCGTATTAAATAGTTAATCATCGCTCGCTTTAACAGTGAAGATAAACATCGTGAGGAATCCTGCATGTCTTAGATGACGCCATAATGTTCTCGAAAATATGTGAAGTCTGCCAAACTGCACCTGGCCAGCGTGGTGGACTATAGCCTTACCCTGTTCACACTGTAAAGAGTCCCGTTTACAGCAGTGAGAGAGTTTAATACAGGGCTGAATTATAGGCAACGCGCGTTTGAGGCTCTGATATAACAAGCGATGATAGGCACACAGTAACGTCGTTTGCTACCTCTATTGTATATAAAAATAATAATTCAGTGAGTTTAGTATTAGCATAAATCATGCCATTAATTTGATGCCACATCTATTATAATGGTTTCAGTATTCCGTGAGTTTACAACTTGACATTCATAAATTAATTCGGATCATAACATCGACGGACTTCAACAAAAGAAACCTCAAGAAAAGAAGAACAACTATTAACAAGACCCTACATTTAATGAAAAAATAAGTATTCGTATTCTTCCGAAAACTAGGCGCCCAACTCTATTTATATAACGAAAACGATGTAATCCTATACATATATTATATTAGTTTCCGAGTTGCGGCGAAGCAGCTGTGTTTGCCGTGCGGTCGGGTATCATACAACTGTGCGGTTCACCCTACTATTGTTTCTTAGTAAGAGATGGCTTCCAGACGGGTGAACAAATTTATTTAAGTAGATTTCATCGTGTTTTTAACCTTTGCAAATATTTTCATGATATACTCTAGTACACACGGCTACACATCAAGTTAGACACTCTATATACGCATAACTACGTTACGTACAAAATAGAGAATTATCGGCAAGGGACTGTGCATAGTCGTGTCGATGTAATGGTAAGGATAGAGCGTCGTGTCCCGTTCAGCGTGAATGGAACAAAAAAACAAAAATATATAACACACTCTCTCGCTCGATTCGCTGCGTTCAACTTATAATAGTTCAAAGTCCAAACACTCTAGGTTGATGTGTCACTGTGTGTACAATTACAGAAACATAATCACAATTATTGAGATTCGGGACATAAAATTATTTTACTACAGCCTCACAAATGGCTCAACGGCTGTGTATGCGAGTGCTGTGCATGAGGTCTCAGGTAAGATCCTCAGGCAAAGTGTTATTGGGACTTTCTGTCAAGAAATTCTCAATAATAGCACACCATCTGGAACTGTGCCAGGTACACGGTAAGTAATAGGTTCGCTTTTTATAACATGAGGCTTAAAAACATGGAGAAATATGAGTGTAATAGACCTCTATCCAACCCTTCGGGGATATAAGCATTGTCACGCGGACCGTCTCAGAGGCTCCGCCCGTGGTGGAGTGGGAGCGCCTCATTTCTCCCAAGCGGCGGCAAATAAAAACTCTGCCACGCCAGGATCGTGTGTCTTCCGCCGGTCGACGTTCTAAAGGTAAGTGGTCCACTGTGCTCCAGCTGGACCTTGCACCGAAGCCTTTATAACTAGAATCACGCCCTGTTACAGATTGTATAGTAATAGAATTTGAGTACTTTCGTCAATTTGTAAAACTCACATTAAAGAACGAGTAATTGCGAACTATAGTGTTTTACAACTTTAACTCCACTACCTTGACTTTCCTGGTCGACGACGTTCTAAAAACGAGACCGACTAAGCACTACTTTACAGCATGAAACTATGTTTGTATGTAAATTATTTTCAAATGCTGCAATTTTTGGCGTATTAACCAACTAGCCATTAGATACACACTAGGTGATATTTAACGAGTAAGACTAACCCAATTGCGATCATTACAAAAATTGCATTGTGGCAAAAGGTATATAAAGTATAGAAGAAGTCACTTTAACTGCTTTAGGATATACTTTATCACGCCCGCTTCCTGATAGAATCTAGGGTTTAACGAAATATGTGTGCTGATATAAAGAGCAATGTTTTAAAGTACGAAAAAGATGGATAACATTATGACATAATTTACCTCGATCTGGAACTTTTATTCTATATTGCAACGGTCACATGCATTACAGTTTTTGAACATAAACCATTTATTCATATACAAAATATGGGTAGCCACATGTGATGTACGGATATTAAGGTATCCATGTATTGACCATTACTGGTATGCGAGACTTAAGATATATAGGTACTTTAGACTCATACTAAATAATTGTTTTGCCCTAACTACTGAAAGCAATAATGAAATATCACGATCTTCTTGAAATCTATAAAAAAATATTAATATGTGGCTTAAAATTACCAATTAAATATTGCGAGAAACCTTATTCTAGGACTTAGAGTTAGCACAATACTTACTAACACTGAATTGCAAACTAGGCTATAGCCTGTGTTTTGGAAGGCAGCGCTCAGCCAAAACAATGCAACAATGGACACAGATGAGAGTTATTAATTACATATTTATATATTTATTATTAAAAATGTAAGATATGTAAGTGAGGGATTGTAGATGTGTACGAGTGTGATGTGAGTATGAGTACATGGATGAATAAAAATGTGAATGTAATTTGAGATAATTATTATAGGAAAATGTGTGTGTTATATTATCAACGGTCACCAAAACTAGAACATAAATAAATATGGTTCTTGCAGAGTTACAACATTAATAATATACAATGAGAGTGTAGTTAACAGCTTTATTATTTTATATGTATGTAAATGCACATTTTAGCTCAAATACAAAAGGATTACGTCATTACAAATCTACACAACATTCAAAACATGAAACTGATGACAATTACCATAAGCTAAATAAAAGCATAGAAGATGAGACTACCGGTCAGAGCTATAGGCGTAAATAATGTAAACTGACTCTGCAGATAACAAAGTTTTATCTTATTTTCCCGCACCCGTGTGCACTGTAGTAACAACGGCCAGTTATTTCATTTATCGCTCAAAGAGCTACACATTAACAACATGCTTTGTAAAAATCCTATAAATAATCTAGGAGAAACTCGGTCTGTGAATCGTAAATATACAGTCCACTTAAAACGACTGTACTTATTTCAATTTTGATCTGGTCTGATTCTGTCCAGACATTGTAATGGATACTTTAGTTAGCCACGATGCTAGCCAATAAATGTTTGATATGTTGGATATCAGATAAGTAATACCTGTCTCGTCAATGCTTTATTGTTTAGGCTCAATACCAAAGCTTAAAGATCTCTTTAAGCTTTGGTATTGATTATTAAAACACTTAAAGTATCATAGAGCAGCACGAAATGTCTTTAAACCCGCAACAAATTTCATCAAAAGCAAATTGAAGTTGTGAAATTGTTGACAAATACCTAGAGCATTCAAAACTGCTCGGTGGTTTCAATTTTGTAAAAGAGGTCTGTCGAAGAAACCAACTCGTTGTGGTAGCGTATGAGTGTCTTCGTAATATTTTTTAATTTAAACTTCTTGCATTTGCTTACTTTGGCGGACTGGAGGTAACTTCTCGTGACAAAGTGATTAAAGCCTTTGAAGTAACGTTTGCTTAAATGGTGATTTCTAGTATTTATACAATATGTTTTTAGAGTATGTGTGCCAAAAATGCTCAAATTTGATGCCTGACAGACTTTAATCTTTCTGGATATAGGTAAAAAATTGCCTGCATAGCGTTGACAATACATAACCAATCCACATGTACTCTCAATAAACTAAAAATCGCTTATAGCTTCTCACATATACGAGTTCATTGATGTACTGGTGTTAGATTAAACAGCACAATAGGTGCCATTGGAATTTGAGGAATATAATTTCAATTTCATTAGCATAACGATATCGGGCTAAGCAGATGACGATACCAATCTGATCCATACGCCAAATAACCAATAAGGTCATCACTGGCTGGCAAAATGGCTGAGTAATTCTGCAGTTGCATTACATTAAATATGGAAGGTAGAAGACCGTATTATGTGGCATAATATGGTAGACTTTTATATCCAGCAGTCCACTGCAACTAGCTGATTGACAAATAACATGTGATCTGTCAAAATTATTAATCTGAACACCTGAAACCGACTGTGATATTCGTATAAGTCGGTTTCAGGTGTTCAGATTAATTATCTTCATATTATTTCCTGCTGTCGCACTAAAATGGCAACCATCTTCTAATTTTTATTTTTATTTCAGCGCTCCATCTTTTACTGTTGATTCTCCTAATGACATGAACTCTTAATAAATTTTACTGTGGAGGTTCTCCTTTGCATCCTTCTGCCTTATAAATATGAAAGGATTTTAAACATCTCTCATGGTGTCAGGTGCCGCCCCTGGAACTAATAATTAATTACGCTTTCAAATAAAAAGGGAATGAGGAAATTAATGGAGGGGCTCACCATTGTTTACGGCAGTTCTTATTTGCATTGTATATTTTTGTTGTGTTTAATATATTTTGTAGAAAATTCCTTTCTTCTTCGGTTGATTTTTATTTTTAAAGTTATTATGGGGTATTTTTATTTAGATAACAGATATTTTCATTTGTTAAATAAAAGGATTGCACAATAATTACCCCTTTTTTTAAATACAAAACTACTTTTACCCAAGAGCCAAGAAAATGCTCCAAGAAAATGCGAATACTTAAGAACTGTAACCGCTTTTATAAAATAATAACACGTATAATATATCTAATATATAATTCTGCGTAAATAGAAACACCAATGATTAAATTATGTTCGGGTACTTTGAAATAACTACACTGGAACATTGAGACAACTGCCATCTTAGTCTCCCCGTGACCATGGCTGCTGAAAAGCAACCGAAACGTCGGGGAAAGTGTAAAAATAAATTAAATCTAAATCTAAATAGTTTTAATAATAATTTAATTAGCTTAAAATTTTGTAAAGTTTAATAGTAGTAGTAGTGTAACAGTTTTTAAAATTTTGTAATAAAGTGTCAAATAAACAACGCGATAAAATCCCTATATAGCAGTTTAATTTCAACACGTAAGTTACTTAAAATATTATATTTGTCTTCATCAAATGGTACAGATGTGTTTTATTACACACACCTGTAACATTTGAAGAAGACAAATATAGATGTATATACATATGTGGATACCAAGGAACTGGTAAGTTTTATATAAACGTGAATGAAAAAATAATGTATGATTTTCCTGTTTAATAAAATGCTTTTATAAATGTTGTATATCAACCTTGTTGTACACGCATACAAATAATCTCACTCTGGGCACAGGCCTTTTTGTAAATTGTGTAGTGGGTTAGGTTATAGTCTGCCACACTGGATTAATATGGTTTTCCAGATATCACGCATGTTTTAGAACACTTTAAAATCTTTTAGATATGCTAGTTGCCCACGAAATTTTCCGTCGCCGTTATAATGCGATAACTTCTTATTTAATACGCGCATCATTTTGTGATTTTATTGATGCCTGGTGGTGGGTCGAACTCAAGATATTTGCGTGTCAGTAATAAACTATTCTTATAATACTTTTACCTTATGGTTTGCAGGAAATGTCGGTAATTGATATGGCTGTGGTTTTCTGCCCAGGACCTCATTATTGACTTCAAACATAATAACATAAACTAGAGCAGCAACTAAAAGTCACGGGTTGAGTAAGTTATATACAGTTCCTATAATGCTGCTAGCATTTATAAGAAATGTAATACTGTTCTCTAGACCGAACTTTGATAACAGCGGCCTATTTTTACGGAGACTTAATTTGTGTTAGAAATCAATTAGTTGTTTAGATGTATGAATTACCACAAGTGCATAATCTATTTGCTTACTCCTATATACTAAACGGACAAGAACCCAACACATCTGGATAGGGACATCCCTATTCAGATGTGTTGGGTTCTTGTCCGTTATCATACGCATCACCAACGGCTCTACGTGCTTTCCAAGCCACGGGGAGGTAGCATCGTCGACATCCAAACGCCGAGCTGCTACTAATAATTCCATGAAATAAAATCCATTTGTTGTTTAAATCCGAGACTTAATGAATCGCAATCATAGACTATTTACTAGACCAACATGATAAATGTATACCAACATTAAAACAATAATAAAAAAAACAACCACAAGTCAACAAATTATATTCCTACTCTTAACCGCTGAGTTCAAATGGCATAACCGAGGTTTAACACATAAAAACGTCATACTTACTCGTGAATAATTTTTAAATAACCCGTGAAGCTTTGCCAGTCGTTTCTGCCAATCCGCCTACTGCCAAAGCCCATATTCCATTCGTTCTGGCAAAAAACTGGCGGTATAAACACTGCATGGAGTTTGGCAGTCGAGCGAATGTACGAGAAAAAGACGACCGTGTTGTGGTGAGGGGAGGGCACTGGAACGAAACATGTGGTGTAAGTCACAAAAGATTAAACATTTATGTTTATTAATAGATAACTTTAATTAGTGTGATAGCTGGCGGTCAAATTGAAGTCATGATATTTCAGACAAACTACCAAAATCCGTCGATTCAAATCTTAAATCCATTGATTAACTCCATACTAAGACTGCGAATAATGCCACGTGGTAAGTTAGCCATAGTTACAAACACTGGTTACATCAAGGTAGGAAAATTTTTCACAAACGTCACAAAAGTCTTACAGCATAGTTTTATTTTCTGGATGTCGATGAGTAAGGATATTGTGTGCACATAATGTTTCAATCATCTTTTGTCTGACACAAATCATAAATACTATATCGTAGTAATATTTATAAATAAAAGCGGTATAGACCTCAATATTTGAACACTTGTGCAAGAGAGGTTTCTTTTTAATAATGGTCTGTCACACTTAACATTCAATAAGTCTTTGAATGATCAAATACGGTTTCCATTTCCCGTTTATACGAACAACTAAATAAATCATAGCATAAAGGCGACGACTAAGCTCTGTTGGTATTATATTACATTATTACCACTACATTGGTGTGAAGTATGGTATATTGTCAAGTAAAAAGATGACAAAAGGTTGTCATAACTTCAACATTATTTTTTGCCTTCATTTGCATCATAATTTTGCATCAGATGGCTGTACTTAATTTTGAACGCTATTGTTTATTCTTTAAACCAAACCAACCCAATTCTAAATGTAACTGCAGTGCTTGGCACAGCCGCGTGTTCACAAAAAGTATAGTCTCAAATAAAATACAATTTATTTATTGGTTCCATTGACGGTTATACGGGCTGACGCCAAATCACATCGTAAATACGCCGAGCGCATCGCGCAATGTACACTTTATAAGTCGTGGGGAAAATTTCAAGTGATGAGAATAGTTCAAAACGAGCTTCGTGGAGTAAATTGGTTGGATTTGAACTGAGTTGAAAAGGTCAAGTAACATATTTTCAAAGTTTAATTCTCTTCGTTGGACTGGAGGTTTCTCTGTGACTACAGATGTCTAAAGTAGGTCTTTCGTATGTAATGAAAAAATATGCTAGATATATGATATGCATGTTACATTCATACATTATGATTGCAAAGTACATTTGAGATAACTTACATCCAAAAAATTACATTAGCAATCTTATTAAAATCGCTATAAATAATATCATCTATATCTTTTCTAAGGCCATGAAAATGGCCAAAGAAAAATATAAATAATTAAGAAAGCTCTTTTTATAAGAGACCTTCTTCCATATTATTTTATCTCCACCCAGATTACCTTAATAGAACCTAGTCCTTATTTTACGGTTTGTTTTTTGTAATGTAGCTCAGGTGTGTAGTCAAACGCGAAGTAAGGTTTGTCACAATACATCTCAACGAACATTAAAATAATGCATAACATTATGTTATATGAAACGAAATTGTCCGTTAGCAGATACTGTGAAAAATCTTTGAATAATATTATGAGAGTAAACATGATAAAATAAAATATGTATGTGTACAAGCTTTTCAAAGTTATACCTTTTTAACGAACAAAAGCATTAACGCCATATGGAACCTTAATTTAATGCACAATTTTGTCGAAAATCAGAATTTCTGCAGCTAAATGAACCCTCATCTTTGCTCGCGGTACTGAATCCGACCACCTGGTCGTATAGTATAGAAAATTTCTCCACAAATTGTCATACTACTCTAAATTTTCATACACTGTATGAATGGAAGTTGTTACACTGTGGTCGAGTGGTAGATTGTCTGTAGGGTATATAATCGTTTCATATCGTACTTTCTCGTCGATTAGGCAAGCAAATGAGGTGAACGGAATGTATTGTGTGTGAAAGAGACAAAACTGGTGCGAAGTAAGCTGAATAAATGACTATTGATTATGTTGATTTTGTTTGTGTTAATACCTGAGATAACGGCGGGATGATTTTGGTACAATCGCATTCAATTTGGAAACACTGTACCTATCTTCGTAGAAACCTTTTTAAATCTAGGTAATCTTTATTTTGGTCTGTAGATCAAGTGTTTTCAGATTTTTACTCTTATGGCTCACCAAATGAAAATGCCTTTGTTACATGCGTTTTAATGGGTATTTTGCTATCATCTTAATTTTTGAGGCGATCATAGCTAGTTGCATTCACTGATCGGTAAACGATTAGCGAGTTTAAGCAACGTTGGGTGCGGTCAGTCTATAGATGGGTGACCGCTTAGTGGTATTTCATCTGAGCGTCTCCGTGCTTCGGAGGGCACTTAAAAAGTCGGTCTCGGTTGTTGTCAAATTGACAGCAGTTGTTAAGCCATGTCAGAGCGGCTTGAACAACTCTTGACAACAGGTTGGCCAATAACCACACGGAAAGAAAGAAAGCTATCATCTTAGAATTACACGACAATTGAGGCAGAAATAAGAATTCTTGCAGGCTCTGCGAGAATACCAGCGTTGTGGATATACTGCAACATTGCTGACGCAGGACCTTATTTGTTCTTACACATATTGGTTGTTTCCTGTTATCTCATGAGCGTGGAACAAATAACATTATTTATCTATCTTTCTTTCTTTCAAATATAGATATCTATGTATTTGAAAGAAAGAAAGAAAGATAAATATCATGTAAGGTAACGAATATACATATGTATATTCGTTACCTTACAAGATATATTGGTTTTACTTTAAAAAATAATTATATAAAATTTTATACTAATATAAACCGACTTCAAAAACATTAAAAATATAACATAAATTTTATATTTTAGTCGTAAATAAGCTTCCAGTCAAATGTAACCGTAACTGTGTCAACCAATAATTTTGCGGCAAAAACTATAACTGTTTTTATTATGTAAGCATTGATTTAGATGTTTTTCCGGCAATGACTTTAAATTCGCTTGGAGACGGTTATTGTAAAATAACTTATTTTAAGATTTGATCCAGGTAAAGGCAAATTCTAAAAATGATCACAATTTTGAAAGTCTCTATTAAGAAAAATCTTTAACTAATGAATAATACGGATCTGGAATTCCAAACCCGTATTATAACAGTTAAAGATTATTGCATATTTTTCAAAAACAACAACTGATTGAAACTACCCTTAATTTATACGGATTTTAACGCGTTGTTTATTTAACACTTTATTATATAATTTTGAAAATGTTACACTAGTACTATAGAACCTTAATATTATTTAAGCTAATTAAATTATTAAAACTATTTATATTTAAGTTTACACTTTCCCTGACGTCGGTTGCTTTTCAGCAGCCATGTTCACGGGATACTAAGATGGTAGCTGTCTCAATGTTCTGAAGTGTAGTTATTTCAAAGTACCCGACATAATTCAATCTTTGATGTTTCTATTTATGCAGGATGAGCTCATAGTATCTATAGTAGCTCATGAAGTCTAGCTATGTTTTATTTGATTTTTTTCATACAAATATACAAATATTGAAAGTTGTTTCTCTAATCACACGTCTAATACTTAAGACTACGCACCCATGCAAAATAAAGCAGTGGCGTATCCAAAAAATACATCCCGGGGGAGAATGCGTAGTGCGGGAGCAGGACTGATTTCAATTTTAAGCTTGTTAAAATATGATTTTGGAAAACGTATTAAGTTTTGTAAAAAGTAGTAGAACTTAACAACTTCAAGTTAAGTGTGATGAAAAAAAAGATACGGCTAAAAGTTTAATCGTATTTTTCATTGTATAACTTTAATAATACAATAATGAAATTGAAGGGATTGGTAAATATATTATCGCTATTGTTATTCAATACCATAAATTACAGCCTTATATTTACTTCAGCAACTCGCGGCGTAACTTGCGTCAATAATAAATTTATAATTAATGGAATTAACAATTAATTCTAAAAGTTGAATGAGACTTACGTGAGATTGACAATAGAAACAGCACAGCCCTTCGAATTATATTTGCCTTAATATTTTAAATGTTAACGTCTGTGAAGGTGCTAAGTTGTTTGTTATTCAATCACTTAAATATTCGACTGCACGAATGGCGTTGTGGGTTTAGTGGACGCCTCGTCACTGGCACTGCGTCGAGTGGTGTAGGTTCGATGGTTCACGGGAGAAAAATGTGATCCACATGTAGTTGTTCCAAGTGTGGGTATTCTTTATTACCTTTGTTTATGTTTGTAAATTCATTCCTAATGCGGGAGTAGTCTGTCACAAGAAAATACACGCGTTAAATAAAATTGGGTGAAATTTAGTACACTTATAGACCATATCTTATATTTCGATCATAGGATATATTATTACATGATATACGTTCATGTAAGATTCATAAAGGCCAAGCCGCATATAAAATTTAGTAATAAATATAAAAACCACTATTCAGCGAACGTGCCACTGGTCATTAAACTTTGCAAAACAAATATAATATGTACAACATTTCAATTTGCTGTATGTTTAAACGTGCACTCATTATCATATTCAAGCACTACTTAAGCATCAATAACAGCATTGCAAAGCCTATTAAACGATTATAAATTGAGTTTGCATGAAAAGCTTAAGCGCTTGGTTCATTTATGCGCCATGCCGAACAAAAGAGCATGCGACAGGCGTGATATGGTACGAACATGCCGTATGTGTCGCTCAAGATATCACCGCAAAAACTAAAGCGTAAAAACATTTTTGTTGTCTTCTTTTAATTTTAAAAGACAACTCCCATACTAAATATCATTCCTATGATACGGCGGACTTTACTAGCATTCAAACAATGGAAGTCTCATGCTGCAATTAACGCTGCGCTCAACGCAAAAATTAAAACGTAGTAATATTTTGATGTCCCTTTTTTTAAAATGCTACCCCGCCCTAGAAATAATTCCTGTTTTGCGTAGGACTTTACTAGCATTTAAAAAACGGACACAAAATACTTCGACTTCACTGCTGTTGTACTTGGAACAACTACAATAACACAAATTGTGCGTTCAATTGTTTTGTTCCTTATGCTAATCGAACCCACAACAATCGGCACAGTATCAGTAGTTAGGCGATTATTTAAACCACTACGGGATTCGTGCAGTCCATTTGCTTTTTATATAATACTAGCTTTTGCCCGCGGCTTGCAGCGCTTAGAAGTAGGTTAGGTTTTATTAGTAACAGAACTATTTTAAATAAAATATACCCTGTGTTACTCTGTGATAGATAGATAGCTGTGTAAATAAAATCGGTTGAATATTTTTTTATTTAATTCGTACAAACAAAAAACTAACAAATGTTTCAAATCTTTATAATATTAGTATAGATATAGAAAATAGCACGTGGCAATCGCAAAACGTTCAACGCACCGTATAAATGAACCTAACGCTTTAGATTTAATTTAGTCCATTCAGCATCTAACAGTGGTTGCCAACCTGTGGTTCAATCTCACCGAACCAAAGTGCACATTAGAGACTAGACCAAATAAAATAAAATCTAATTCGAGGCATAAACGCTTAGTCTGAGTTTGTCTCAGCAAAATACGTATTTGCATAATTAAGTGTATAAAAGTAATAGCGAAGGGTTATGTGTTTTATTTTTGTCACATGTACGGGTTAAGTTCTGGAATGTGTTTATTTTGAAAACGTTTGCTACAAAAATTAAGATAAAAGAAAATGTTAGTCTTTTTTACCGTTAGGAAATGGCAATTATGAATTGTTTTACTAATTCATTAATAACTGGACTGCCAGTTGTGAGTATGTGTGTGTATGAGTGTTGACAACTTTTCTGTTTAGTTTTAATAGTTTGGCATTTTCCTTGGTAACCGTTAAAAAAAAGATAGAATAAACAAATGGGATAAGCGGTAAATCTTAATTACTGGTTTTATTTTATCGATCGTTTAGTTACATATTTTTATGAGCGATAGCTTAGTGGGGAGACCAACAGACTGCAATGCAGAGGGTCTCGGGTTCGAACCCACGTCGCGCACCTCTGACTTTCGGAAGTTATATGACTTTTCGAAATTATGTGCGTATTGATTGACAATTATCGCCTGCTCCGTGCCTCAGAGAGCACGTTAAGCCGTCGGTCCCGGCTGCCATGAACATCTATGGCAGTCGTTATTGAGAAGTCAGTGCCCTATAATATCCTGACACTGGTTTAGCCTTAGGGTATAGTTAGCCTTCGGGTTGCGGAGGTCAGGTGGCAGCCGCTCCGTGTAAAAACTGATATCCAGTCAAATCCGGTTAGACCAGAAAAAGCCGACCCCAAGTGAATTCGGAATAATAAAGGTTAGAGAGAAGAGTAACATATTTTTATACAGAAACTTACCTGCCAACCTGCACTGGGCTAACGTAATGAACTATGGCCTAATCCATCTCACGCTGAGAAGAGGCCCGTGCCGTACAGTGTGACAGTTTATTGCAGGGCTGAAATTATTATTACCTATTGTATTATAACGTTATACTTGAATACGATAAGAAGAAATAACAATTATATATCCAAGTAAGCATTGCATGGAAAATAATAATAATATTTTTATACAGAACAATTTGAAAGAAAACAATATAAGCTCAGCAAAATGGAATAGCCTTGTTTAACCTAACCTCTTATCTGCAATCTTACCTAATCTAAGAAGGCTACACAAGCCCCTGCCACGAGCATCACCACTAATCTTTAAAAGCAACCAGTAATACAATTAAGCTCATCAGCTCAGCAAGCACTATTTCACAAATTAGTGTACTCGACTGTTAGGTAGTTTACTAAGATAATGAAGCAAAGTGAATCTAAGTGTTGAAATTGACTTAGATAATAAAAGTCACACTATTGGTAAAACTAGAGCAGCGATAGCTCAGTGGGGAGACCAATAGACTGCAATGCAGAGGGTCTCGGGTTCGAACCCACGTCGCGCACCTCTGACTTTCGGAAGTTATATGACTTTTTGAAATGATGTGCGTATTGATTGACAATTATCGCCTGCTCCGTGCCTCGGAGAGCACGTTAAGCCGTCGGTCCCGGCTGCCATGAACATCTATGGCAGTCGTTATTGGCAGAGTGTCGACACAAAAGATCCCACTGGGTCGAAGTGTCGCCGGTCTGCACTGACTGGCCCCCACATAAGATACATACATACATCTGTAAAATTTGAAACTTTTGGATAAATTATCAATTTATTATAATAATACTGTAGATCTTATGTCACATTTACAAATAATATGTAAGTAAATAAAACGTGAAATAACAAACGTCTGAGCTGTAGCTCAGCTGTGTTATTGTGTACAATTACACATATACCTATATAATGTTAATTCTTTAGTTAAGAAAATTGTGTAACTGTTAACCTTTATGAAATAAAATAAATAATCATTTTAGAAGACCACACGCTATCTTGATGGCACAGATATAAAGCTTGCCTGTGCACAGGGTCTAGTATTCGATTCACGGATCGAGCATAGTTTAATGTGGTTTTTGGTATCGAAACTAGCAACTCGTATGGCAGTGTGACCGGTAGACGGCAGTTGGCTCACCAGATTGGTTAAGTGGTAAACATGTATTGCACGTCTGTTACTAGGACTCGCCATTTAAAATAACTCACAGCTTTTATACTACTAAATTTGTATACACATGTGCTACAACGATAAGAGCGTATGCAGAATATAGCCTAATAAAAAATATCTAAAAAAGCGGCCATAGGAAATAACCAAATTTTTTTGCTGTAAAGCTTTTTTGAACTAAAATCCAAATATTTTACTACCATGTAACATGTTCCAACAAAAAGATTAATCTACATACCATATGTGGCGATACAGGGTCCCTCGTGACCGAATACAGCGGCTGTAAAAGGCTTTACGATAAAACTAAAACGTAAGCTCATAGTGAACCATTGCACGGTTTGGCAGTAGTGAATTTAATTATATATAGTTTTGTAGAACACTGTTCTTGCAGTACAATGCTTTGAATTTTATTAATATTATTATATGTGAAAGTTGGTATGATGTTTGTTACTCTATGCGAAAATCGTTGAACGGATCTAGATTAAACTTGACACACATAATAGCCTTCAAAGATTGGAGTTATGGATGCGGCCATTACGTATAATTTTTTTTACAATCCTTTCTATGCCAGTATGACATGACTTATAAATTTGCACGTAACATCACTCGCATAAAATAAATGTAGGTGAGGTTAGTACTTTTTTTCTAGATAAAAGGTACCCTATGTCCTTTTTTGTTCTCCTGACAAAGTGTATGCGAATGCAAGCGACTCCAAACATAGACGGTCAAAATAAAACGACCAATGCACCCAAAAACAAAACCATTTCTGCCTCACAGTTTTCAAACTCACTTAACAACAGAAATGTTTCTAAAAATACGTGTAATAGTATTTTGTAGTGGGAATTAGATTTATCGCACAGTGGCAGTGTTGTGTCGCGTGCTTCGTCTTACGATCACAGCAGTTAGCGTGATCGATAGCTACACCTGTGACTGATCTGTGTTGGCGATGTGTTTGTACCTACATCGTGTTTGTTGCACTTTGGAAAAGGATATATTGGTTAGGGTTGCTGTTCGGTATTTTAGTATAACTGAAAACTTTTATGATGCATGTACTATGTAGTTAACTGTACACTACTGTTAGTTACAAAGTTATGTAGTTGTTAGTAGGCTAGTGAGAGAAAACTCTTCTCATAGTGTGACGCGGACCGGTCGTTGCTTAGCGGCTGTGCTCGCGGCGCCCCTCCATCGGCTTCTCCTCTCCAGCGGCGGCCCTATATATTCGCAACGCGCCCTGGTGCCTGCCTCCTTCCACTGCGCTGCCTATTAAAGTTAAGTGGTCCATTCTACCAGAGACCACGTATTAAGCCTTCATTTTGAACCACGCCCTGAAATACCACTAAATATCTAGTCGAATTTAATTGTGGTTCTGTTTATTCTTATACATTTGTTGTAAGTAAAAATATATGCTTGTTGATCGCGTTGTTCATCTTTAATTTCAATTACACAATCCTAGGTCAACCACTCCTCTAAAGCGGGTTGACTAACATAACGTTACACTGGCACCCAATGTGGGGCCAGTGTAACGTTATGCTGGTTTTGCAAAGTTTTTATTCACTAGTTACATAAATATAGTATAATATGGTATAAGTAATTTTTACATATATACGTTTGTTAACTAGCTAACGTGTACCTAAAGTGCACACTGAGTCAATTTAATTACTGCGACGGAAAACAATCGATTGATTTGCGTAATCAGCCAAAGAATATTATATCTACTTAGGTATAATATTCTTTGGCTTCACAACAAATGACATGCATTGTAAGGTTTACGTACACTTGTACGTAAACCTTACAATGCATGTCATTTGTTGATAGTATGGACTGCCTGCAAAGCAGCGATAGCATAGTGGGGTTGCCATGCTGAGATCTCGAGTTTGATCCAAAGGCACGTACCTCTGTTTTTTTGAAGTTATGTGCGTATTAAATAGGTAATTCGCTTTAACGGTGACGGAAAAATATCGTACAGAAACCTGAATATCTGAGAGTTCTCTATTATGTTCTCGAAGCCTGCCAACCCGCACTGGGCCAGCGTGGTGGACTATGGCCTAACTGTTCTCACACTTAGAAGAGACCCGTTTCCAGTCGTGGGACAGTGTATATACAGGGGCGATATTATTATAGACTACTTTGTTGGAACCACAATAATATATTGAAGAAGATTCGAAGTGTCAGGGATTATCGATTGATAAATTGGCAATACGCCGCGGCAATATTCTTTGATTTATCCTTATTTTTTCCTGTTACTTTTAGTTAAGGATATTGTATCTTTTTATGGCTTTGAAAATTAAAATTAAATGGTTATTATAGATCGGACGAAGTGTGTTTTGGTTTCGATGTAAGTTATCAGTAGTATATCCTTACTAATATTATAAATGTGAAAGTTTGTGAGTATGGATGTTTGTTACTCTTTCACGTAAAATCTACTGAACCGATTACAATGAAACTTGGTATGTAAATAGCTGGAGATCTGGATTCATAAATAAGTTACTTTTTATCCAGATATTCCCGCGGCAACGAGACTTACGAGGGTGAAACCGCGGGGCGAAGCTAGTTTGTAATATTTAAATACAGGCGTAAAGATTTGAACTTGAACTTGGCAAGGCGTATGGCCTGCCTGATAGTAATATCTTACAGTATTCTATGATCGTTTGTATTATGAAGGGTCACTTCTACGTAAGGCGCAAGTCATACAGAAATGGCATCTAACGCTGGCGTAGCGCAGGCATTTCACCTCTTTTCTTGTTTCGAACAAACATATGTGAGCGACGTGAAATAGCATGCTATGTCATGCTCTATGTCATGTCTCGTCTGACGTAATATACCCACGCCAGAGCCAGACGGCATTCCAGTGACTTGCGCCTAAATAATCATAAGAAAAAGGATTAAAGATGGATTGAGATGTAAGTAATGGGAGAAATGTGTATACCGCCAAGCTAACATTCACTGGGTAAAACGCAGTTGCTACGCGTAAACCAGTCTCCTATAAGAGGCTGACACTTCCTCGGACAAGATGGCTCATTTGTACCATCACCAAATATAGATTTGTATAGCTATCAACTCTTTGCAAACTAAAAACCGCGCAAAACATAAAAGAATACACGAAACACACACACATTTCTTTCAACAACATTAGTACAAAAGTACTTGCATACATCAAGGGAAAGCGTTCTGAAAACATTATTGTGCAACTAAAAGAATTTCTCCATTGTGTTGGTGAGGCCCCGCAAGGTACATTAAATCGTATTCAAAGAAAGGGCGTTCTAAACGTTTTACTAACAAGTAACAAAACTCCGCACGTGCTTTAGCGTGTACTTTACAATAAGCGGTAATGACGAGGCTTTTGTATAAGCGGTAGCGATAGCGAGAGCGATTCTTTAAACTTAGCGTTTGGCATATAAGAAAATTCAGTGCGTACTGTATTGCAAAAATAATATTAAACATTCAATATCAAAATTATTACAGTGACATGTGCTATGAATAATTCAAATTTATTTTTACAGCTTGGATTGAAGAGTCTAATATTCTAAGATTTTAATATTCTTTATATAATAATATGATATGAAAAGGAATTTGGCTATGTCTTATGTATTTATTTAATTAGTGTTATTACATTTTGATTAATCCTTGCTCTTGTAAATTATGAAAAAGGAAACATGGCAGTGGTAGTTCTGTATTATATATAAATACATTTTTTGTTCTGGTGTATTTGTAGATGACAAGTTTTAAGACAAATATGTATGTATCTTATGTGGAGGCCAGTCAGTGCAGACCGGCGACACTTCGACCCAGTGGCATCTTTTGTGTCGACACTCTCCCAATAACAACTGCCATAGATATTCATGGCAGCCGGGACCGACGGCTTAACGTGTTCTCCGAGGCACGGAGCAGGCGATAATTCTCAATCAATACGCACATAATTTCGAAAAGTTATATAACTTCCGAAAGTCAGAGGTGCGCGACGTGGGTTCGAACCCGAGACCCTCTGCATTACAGTCTGTTGGTCTCCCCACTGAGCTACCACTGCTTGTTAAAAATAAAAAAGAAATAAGAAAAATATTCTCATTATATGGTTAACATTGCTCATTGACTCTGAAAGAGACATCATACGAAGCAGCAGCCAATAGAGCCCGTTATGTTTTTAAAATATTACATGTCACCCGCTTCTCTCCCCAAGGCACTCGCACCCTCTTCGCACTCATTATGAACTCACGAGACAAAAGCCTCGCTCGAGTTCCATTATGATATAAAAAGGAAGGGTCCAACACAAACAAATATAGGACATAAATTTTGTTATATTCACACTGCGCTACTGAGTTGGCGTCGAGTACTGTCGAACTTAATAGAATCGATCATAAGCTTTAAACAAACTTCAGAGAATCAAGTCGTATTCGAATCAGTTTCGATTGAATTAAAAATCCGTGCAACATAAATTAGTTAAGACGAATTAAAACAAGAGAGATTTTATAGAGAAGAAGCTGTTGTGTGAATAATAATAATAATAATAATATTCTACCACACACAACACCATCTAGCCCAAACTAAGCAGAGCTTGTACTATGGGTACTAGACAGTGGATAAACATACTTATATACATTTTTTTTGTAAATACATACATATTATACATAGAAACACCCAGACCAAGACAAACATCCATGTTCATGCACACAAATGTTTGACTTGTGCGGGAATCGAACCCGCACAAGTCGAATGCTATATTAATATTTTACAATATTAATAAAAAACATAAAATAGGTAAAATATTTTGTCTGTAATTGCGGGATATTGATAGTTACGTAAATACAAAATTTGAAATGAAATGTGTAGCAGTTATGCCGCGAAATTGTATTTTGCAGATATTATCAGTATTTAAAATTTGTGTATGAGTTGAAAAAATAATATTAGGTACATAAAAATTTTTTCACGCGTCATCTGATGATTATTGACAGATTAAGTTACTTAGTAACTTAATATGTTTTGTATTTATTATGTCCATAAATTTCTTATTTTAAAAGATTACTCCTACACTAGAAATTATTCCTTAGGAGAATAATGTCCGCCGAATTTCGGTCAGGGCGGTCAATCTTAACGGAGACTGGCCATCGGCGCAGGAGATATTATATTGCACAAATATGTGCGCAAACACAAGTGCACTCTCTGTTCCCTAACTCTCATGATCCGATGTCGATGTCCTGTCGGATTACCACCCCACACGACTGGTGAGAGATCAGGCGCCGGACCAACGGCTTTCCGTACTTCCCCAGGCACGGGGGTGTCCAACACTGCCAATTTTCTAACTCCGGGCTGGTATTGAAATTCATGCACAGCAGTCGCATTATTATAGCTATGCCATGGAGGCAGTTGGGACAATAACGAATGACTCATAACAACAATTTGTGGATCACATACATTATTGTCCCGTGTTAGGATCAGACCCATATCACTCAATACTGTAGTGGCTAAAAGGCGACTACTTCAACTACTACGCCACCGGTCATTAGTTCATACAGCTTTTATATTCTAACACAGATTTTTATATTTTACTAAAATTTCCCTTTATACTATGGAACGGTGACTAAAATTACACAATTTCGACGCTTACGTTTATTTTAATAGATGTTTATGTTAGTAATACGATACAACGAATATGTTTGAAATTTCTGCAAACAAATTTACCTATTGTTATTCATCTTGTAAAAATGTAACTTTATCGCCTTTATACGTTTTATAGCGAAAATGAACATACACGTTTATTTTCAATAAAGCTCAAGAAAAAGCTATCTTTATTAATAAAAATATAATTATATAATAATCCGTGGACGCTTTTTTGGCTAGTGGTGTGTGTATTTGATGCAACGGACTTAATTTTATGTATTTATGTTTAAAATATGTAGAAAAACATGAAAATATGTATATATATAGCTTGACATACATAACATTTTTTTTTAAGTATGTCTCATTTATCAATACTTAGGCTTTTTTGGCTGAAAATGATTAATAGCAACGATTAATTCTATGTAGCGAAAAATAATATAAGTTATTACGACCCATATTACAATATTATTTTAAGTTTATATTATTACGAGCGTGCCCTTGGTCTTTTTTTGATGAAATATATCCTATAATCATTCCTGTACACCTGAGAACGTGCATGAGAAAGTTTTTTTTTTTGATCGGTCAAGTTGTTAAGGCGTAAAAGCGTAACGAACAAAGAAACAAACTCACATTCGTATTTATAATATTAGTTAGAATTACTTTCAACATACACAACTTTCTTGACGTGACACATAAGCATAGATCCTCTGCAAGCTTAACTTAATAATTTTTTTAGTGAAGCTCGGTTATTCTTCTCTCTTAGCCTTTATTATTCCCAAGTCACTTGGCGTCGGCTTTTCTAGTCTAACCGGATTTGACTGGATATCAGTTTTTACATGGAGCGGCTGCCACCTGACCTCCGCAACCCGAAGGCTAACGATACCCTAAGGCTAGACCAGTGTCAGGATATTAGAGGGTACTGACTTTCCCAATAACGACTGCCATAGATGTTCATGGCAGCCGGAACTAACGGCTTAACGTGCTCTCCGAGGCACGGAGCAGGCGATAATTGTCAACCTATACGCACATAGTTTCGAAAAGTCATATAACTTCCGAAAGTCAGAGGTGCGCGACGTGGGTTCGAACCCGAGACCCTCTGCATTGCAGTCTGTTGGTCTCCCCACTAAGCATCTCTCTGTGAAGCTCCGTTATTACTAACTAATAAATCGAGCTTATACATTATACTAGACAAGATGTCTTCCTCAAATTGTGTCACCTCAGCAAGGTACAGTATGAATCACCTCTTAATAGTAATACATCAACACTCATACACTTCAAGTTTTCTTCAAGCTGTCCTCAAGTTTATTGTGACAATGTTTCGTCGAGAGGACTTGAGCACTTGTACCTCAGTTGTTGTGGTATAAGTCTTGTGAAAGAAAGTTATAAGTACTCAAGATCTTTATTATGCTATATTGTTTTCTTTATTTTCAAAATTCTTTTAATTTAAGTCAAAAGGGATTACGTGCTGTGGTAACGCGATCACGTTCGATATTAATACCATTGTTTATTTTGCTATCATTATATTATTTCCACAGTTATGGGATATACACATGTATAATTCCACACCTGTTTCACTAAAGGGGAAGTCGAAGGTGTATTACACCAATTTTTCGTCAACTATGTCTTAAGTCCCACTTAATAGAAGGCGAACCTTTTGCCATCTACCGGACTGTTTCAAACTCTGTAACTTTGGGTACTAAAATTTTCTTAACCGATAAACCAATAATACTTTGCTCGATCCGACAAATGAACCAGAATCCGTAATGACAGCGACTGCTGCATACGCTACACTATCGCCACCTGCAGCTATTTTGGAATAAAATTAATATAAACATTACTTACCCCATTACCAAAGTTGTTTAAAAAATAATTAATAAAACTACGTACAACTAACCAGTTTCCAAAGGCCGTCATATGAAGAGAACATTTGACACGAAGGGACCAACTGTAAGTCCTGGGGCGAGTTCGTAATCCGACCGCTGCCGTGGGATCTGAGGAGCTTTAAAATTCCACCTTTGTGATGTGGTACAATTTACGAAAGTCAACTTGGTTCTTTAGAGAATTTACTGTGTCTTCTGTAGTATTACATAAAGTAAGGTTTGGAAATTGGATGGAAATATCATATAATGTCGTTTATATTAAATGATATGGTCCCATTTTATTTTATTATATTAGGCATATTGAGTCTACCATAAGTATAATATAAGGGCCAACAGACTAAAATTTGGTTATAGTGGCCAATCTTAACGGAGACTAGCCATCTGCGTAGAAGACATTATAGTGCGCATACTCGTTCACTTTCTATCCATAATTCTCATAGTCTGAGAGCACGACAATCCAACATAGCTGGAGAGAGATCAGACGCAGAACTATCAGCTTTGCATGCTTCCATATTTATTACAAAATTTTTCCTAAATTATCAGTCCATCTTTATGCAACTTTCAAGACCTGTTGCTTTTAAAAGCTGCTTACAAACTATATGGTATTGACTTTGAAGAATCCGAGTTTACATTTCGTATTACCGCCATTAAATGGACGTAAAATTGTTTACAAATATCATCAGGCAGCCTGCCAAGGAACTAAAAATTAAACGCTGTATAAAATGTATTTTTCAAACACGAAAATCGTATGTAGTTGTACAATTTGAACTGTCATAAAAATACTGTTGCGATAAATACTCTAACATAAAATTGGCAACAATTTTAAACATTTTTATTTACTAACCTCACAGCTCGAAGCTATGCATACGTTCATTTTATTTATCTAATCATATTTAAATGCAACATTTTAATAGTGTATGTATAATATGCGACCTGGCAAACAAATACTTTAACACTTTATTAAAATTTATATTTATTTTATATAAACATTACGACATATCATATTTTTTAAACATGAAGTGATTAATATATAACAAGGTTTTTCTCGCATTTGATGTAACCCGTACCGCGATGACATTGCAAATTCACTTTAAATCAGCAACGCAAGAAATATCCAAAGAGTGTAATTTAGTCCTTGTACGCCAGTACGCTCAGGTTAGAGTTTTGATCCCATATATAGCCAAAAAACGTGCCTCGGAGAGCACGTTAAGCCGTTGGTCCCGGCTGCCATGAACATCTATGGCAGTCGTTATTGGGAAAGTCAGTACCCTCTAATATCCTGACACTGGTCTAGCCTTAGGGTATCGTTAGCCTTCGGGTTGCGGAGGTCAGGTGGCAGCCGCTCCATGTAAAAACTGATATCCAGTTAAATCCGGTTAGACCAGAAAAGCCGAACCCAAGTGATTTGGGAATAATAAAGGCTAAGAGAGAAGAAGATATAGCCAAAAAAATATTTTGCTTTGTGTTCATCCTTAAAATGTTTACAGTGACTGTATTTTGACTTTATAAGTGTTTATATTTGTGACTTTATAAGTATCTCTAAAGCGGACGTTGCCTATACACTTAATATGGTCGCTGTGGAAAGAATACCACTTTTAATATTGTCTTTTTTATAGTAAAACATAATATTGCCAAATAGGCTGATTAATTGCGGTTAGGACGCAGATTTAAAATGGTATTTAATAATGCTTATTTTACCATTTGAAACTACAAGTGCTCTACTGTTAATCACTGGTCATTAAAGTTAGTTAATTAGTTGGACGTGTGTTATCCGCACTTAGCCCCACAACTAGGCCATTGTGCGTAAGTGACCAACGTGAAAAGTTGTTCGGTTAGTCATACCACCTCAGCTCCGTCCGGAAAGATATTAGGCGACCGGTGTTGCGCAGTACTTTCCTCGTCGTTTCTGAACTGTTTAGTAGTTTCGCCCGCTCTAACAATGTAGGAGCACGTGAGCCGGTGTCTCCTCGATCTTCGTGCAGCCCCTACATAAGAGGCTGTCAGTGATGCCGATATTGAAAATGTGTTTGTTGAGTGAACAGTGGTCTGTTATTATACCCACTAGGTGGCGTAGATTTTTCCTTGTGGTGTGTAGGTTTTTCCTTCGTGTTCTTGACCTCTTCCTCTCGTGTACCGCTTGTTGTTCGAGTAGTATTTCGGCAACTTCTAGTAAAAGACGATAGCGATAGTGATGGTGATGATGTTATTTCTATAATCAGTTTAGTTTGAAGGCCAGATTCTGACAGCTCAAATACTACTTAGCGGAAATCACACTAAAGATTTCAATAAAACTATAAGTTTCGCCATATCAAGCCCGCTTGTATTTCACCCTTCACAGCAGTGTTTATCACAAACCCTTAATAGTGAGACATTGTGAGTAATTTAAGGATTATCGGGCTCTTCCGATAGCTCAAGTTTACAACTTACTAAACTTGAAGCTTGTTGACACTTGTTATAAGTAGTTTATGTGTTGAAGATGTACTGCGGTTAGTTGTTTTAATGAACGATACTAAGAGATGTTAACGAGCACTAGAAAATTTTGTGAGTACTTAGAGTACAAACGTCTGTGATATTTTTAGGAATTCATAAGGATACCCTCGACCTTTAAATGACATTCAGTTAAAAGTTGAGTATGAGGAGGGGCCAACTTATCTCCCTTGGATTGACAATCCCAAGTACTGCCATAGAAAAGGGTTGATTGTACCGATTGTTGCCATTGTAGGATCGTCATTGTTTGTCGACGATGCTAGATACCGTTACTTTAATTTTGAATACATACCTACACGTGTTTCATTCCTACACGTGTTTCATTCCTACACGTGTTTCATTCCTACACGTGTTTCATTCCTACACGAACCACCCTTAAGGAAAATGCCAGTGAATTGCCCATTTATATTTTTAGTATTCAAAATATTACAGCGAAAGCAGAAATGGTATTACGCCCTTTCGTAAAATCTTATTACTAACTCTACCTGTCAAAGACGTAATTGATTATAATTATAAAAAAAATACCAACGCACAGATCAAATCATATGGTATTCCACAAAGGTTTCTTTAAGGAATGATATGGTTTTTCGAAATTGAACTCTTGGGCGGTCTAAGGCTTAAAAATGTATAAAGTTCTTATTAAGGTGAATTATTGTAGCAATGCTCTTAAATAACAAACATAATTATATTATAGTTTTTAATAAAGAAAATGACTTCACTTTTAAGGGGGTAACAGAGAGTACCAATGATTGTAACAGAGTAATATTCACATAATTATTTTAAGAAACTTAAAATCACGTGAAAATATTGAACACAAGCGAGGAAGAGAGCTTTTTTTTTACTTCGTTTTAGCATTCACGCATACCTCTCCGCGGGGGCTGGCGGAGGTGTTATGTCGGACTCACCGGAGTAAAACAAAGATGTTGAAAAGATAATGGACCTCCCGGAATACCTACTAAACCTACCTCGGTGTTCCTCGACAAAACCATTATCGACAGGGCCGCGCGAAACACTTGCACATGCGGTCGTAACCCCGCCGAGGTTTCGGCCCGCCGTATGAAACGGCAGGCCACTACGCAAAAAGAACTACCCATTGGCACTTCTCACTCACAAACTCTATTGTCCCCCGCCCCTAGAGGGGAGACGGACTTGACACAGAGGCGCGCGTGAGAACACGCACGCCGCCTCTTGGACCTGGTGCTGATCGGATGGCGGGCATGCCCACGAAGCTCACCACCCCCAGGTCAAACATCAGGGTGGCTGGAGGTCGTCTTGCGCCCTCCGGCGCCTGGGTCTGCGGTTGGGGAGAGAGTTTCAGCGCTCCGTCTCCCGCTCCGCCGCCACCTTGATGAAAATCACTTCCTCACAGAAGGAGGCGACGGCGTTTCACGACCTCTAATCCAAACCATAGATTGAACTACGGTCGGGAGCGAGAGGGTAATCAATCCGACTGCCGCGATCAACTCACGGCACTGCGATGCCCAGGCGGGGCAATCCGCAAAAGTGTGCAGCGCTGTGTCCTCAACAACGTCACGGCAGTCGCCGCAGTGCTGACAACCGGGCCCGGACCGGTCTCTTGCTGGCGTATACGACACAGGAACTGGAAAAAGCAACCGTGGCCAATCATTACCTGCGTCAGCCGGAAGGTGAGGGCGCCATACCGCCTCTCCAGCCACTCCTCAATCACGGGACTAACCGTCACTATCGTCGCGTGCCCAAGAGAGTTTATTCCAATACTAACTTGGAATAAGAGAGCTTATTCCAAGTTATTTTTAAATATATTAAAATATTCTTATTTATGCCATCCTAGAATCATAGAAAATATAAAATCCAAAATAAACATTACAGCACAATACGAATGTTTTATAGCGTGTAAGTTTTTTAAACTGCAAAATAGTTGCAATTCAATTCGATCAAAATAGAGAGCCACAATTCAACGCATAACTGAACACACGCCCATAGAAACATCACATTCACATTGAATGCATCGATTTCCTTTTTTATTCGAACACACATTTGGGTCTATTGAATAAACGAAACGATGTAAACGGTACAACGCGCGCTTGACAAATATTTTTTGAATGAAATGCGGTACTGTGCGTATGGATTGTGGTCTTGGGAATCATTATAACTTAACTTTGCAACCACTACATGTTAGTATTGGTACTTTAACTCACATTACGCGTCTAGGCTATAAATCTGAAGTAAAATCTATCAGGTATGGAATTGGTTGGATCGGGTATAGACTTTGATTCAAGTCGATAGTGAAAATTGATTTCACGATCTCTTGATTAATTACTAGTCGCACTGTACGTTATATTGACATTACACAACCCCATGCTTCCGAAAACACGTAAAGCCATTAGGCCTGCCTCTTTTCGGTCGTGTCCAATTGCCGTCCCGCACGTTGTGTGCGCACACGCCTGTGCACTACAATGTCTTCTGCGCCGATGGCCAGTCTCCGTTAGATTGGCCACCGTGACAGAAATCGGTTTGAAGGACATTATTATTATCTGGATTTAATGATCTTTCTAGTAACTAACTAATCAAAGATTTATATTTATTATTGCTTTGGATATCGCAGAAGCAATATATTGTGTTTTCTCCTGTGTTTACAGTACGGCAACAATGTTCATCGAGCTCAAATAATTCAGTTGTCACAAACGACTCTCTCAGTCATTTGTGTTTACGACAGGAGTCCTTTAAAGTTCAAAAAATATTTAGTGTGGTAAATTGGTTACATCTCTCATTTATTTTATCTTTTTCCAATTATTTTGTAACATCTTCGGGATAACGATAGCTCAGCAGGGAGACCAACAGACTGCAATGCAGAGGGTCTAAGGTTCGAACCCTCGTCGCGCACCGCTGACTTTCGGAAGTTATATGATTTTTCGAAATTATGTGCGTATTAATTGACAATTATCGCCTTCTCCGTGCCTCGGATAGCACGTTAAGCCGTTGGTCCCGGCTGCCATGAACATCTATGGCAGTCGTTATTGGGAAAGTCAGTACCCTCTAATATTCTGACACTGGTCTAGCCTTAGGGTATCGTTAGCCTTCGGGTTGCGGAGGTCAGGTGGCAGCCGCTCCTTGTAAAAACTGATATCCAGTCAAATCCGGTTAGACCAGAAAAGCCGACCCCAAGTGACTTGGGAATAATAAAGGCTAAGAGAGAAGAAGATCTTCGGGAATCCAAATATTTGCGAATTATAATTTTTGTTTATATATTGTCGTTACTGGGATCTATTAGAATAATCAATCTATTGTTATTTTCTTCTTGTCAAAAGCTTTTCCCAATGCATATGCACCACATCCATCACACATTGAGCCTACCTTCCACATCTTGTCTACCGCAGCCACCTGCCTGCTGCACCTAACTTGAAACTGGTAGCTGTCTTACAATACTTGTGTACTTTGTTGCTAGCGCGATATACTGCAGTAATCCTAACTTATATAACGAGATGGGTGTAAAAACCCAGGATTCAGCCTCTTCGTCTTCATGTGACTTTTTTTTCAGCTTTGTGTGATGTCCCACTGCTGGGCAAAAGCCTCTTCCTTAGACTTCCAAATCACTCTGTTGGTGGATATCCCCTGATCTTATGACCTTGAGACCCCTATATCTCTGGGGTCTTTCGACTCACAAGGCCCATATTCATACTCGACCGAGGTATGACCCCAAGGTGTCTGCACACTAAGTTACAAGTCAATGTTTGACCATTTAAAATATGTGACACCTACATATATCTCGGGAGTCTTTTGACCCACAAGGCCCATATTCAAACTCGACCGAGGGATGACCCCTATGTGTCTGCACACCAAGTTACAAGTCAATCGGTCCAGTGGTTCCATAGCTCAGGAACCACTGGACCGATTCCTGTAACTAACAGACAGACACACAGACCCACAAAGTGTTTTCATTAACCTCTTTGAAGAAGGTTCAGAGGTTAATAAGCTAGCTTTTTCCCGCGGTTTCGCTCGCGTAAATGTAGGTTAGGTTATTTTAGTAATAGTACATTTTTTAAAATAAAATGTAGCATATTTTATACTCTATATTAATATAGCTTTCTAAAGGCGAATCGGTTTTGTTTCTGAGTTAAATAGTTACAAACAAACAACCAAAAATCTAATCTTTCCTCTTTTTATAAAGAGGAAAGATTAGATTTTTGGTTGTTTTGTTTGTTTGTTTGAATATTATTATTAGTATAGATGAGAATGTGAGTTTGTTTGATACGCTTTCACGCCTTAGCCACTCGACTAAACATCGTAAAATTATACACGTTGTCAGGAGTACAGAAAATAACATATAGACATATCTTTCATCCAGATAAAGTATTGTTTCCGACGGATAGAAGTTTATTGACAAAATCTACATTAACTAACGAGGGCAAAGCCGCGGGCAAAATGTAGTATATTATAATCTCAAACTATATATCTAGCTATATTACACGTACAAGCAGATAAATATAATATCCCACGTAATAGACGGTGCTTCATTGTTTTCTACTGTGGAAAGAACTAAGCTCACTGTTATTACAGAAACCCAAAAAGCTCATACCTATACCTACATCCGAATACGGATTTCATTCATTGTTTAACAAGTTGATACATGCTGTATAAAACTGGTGAAAAAGGCAGCGTTATTCGTAGAAAAAGGTTTAGCTTGATAACATATAGAGATTCGTGGGAAAAGGATCAGCTAGATTACAAAAAGTCTAATCTGCAAAAGAGCTTGAGATCTTTTGCTTTAAACATTTATAATCTTAACAACAACGCGACGGCTACAAAAGTATATGTAAAATTGGAACAAATCTATATATTAATATGTGAAGCAAAAACTTTGTACCCCTTTTTGCGAAAATTGTGCGGACGGAAGAGTATGAAATTTGGCACAGTTAAAGTTTATATGGAGAAGGAGGGGCGAATAATAATATTTATATAAAATATTCATTAGAAATACATTAAATTAATGAAAAAACACTACACGCACACAACCATGCAAATACACACGCAGTCGAAGCGCGTAAAGATGGTTACATACATCAACATATAATGACATATATCAGCAATATCTTACAGGCAAACTTTGGTCGAATTTTGAGCACTCGGCGACTGCTAGTTACTATTAATCATCCAACTGTTTTCCTGTAGGAAGACCTAAGTATCTGGGTGCTTAGTGTGAGTTATTTTTACGTTAACGCGATGGAAACGGTTACCGCGTTTGGCTCTGTGATTGGTTCAAAGCTTGGAGCGAGCCAATCGGAGCGCCGAACGTCATAAACGTATCGATCGCGTTAACGTAAAACAAACTAGCACTAAGCACTCAGTACTATGTACATTATATTTGCGCAGTAATCAATTGAGCCATTACTCTTTCTTTATTATAATACTAATGCACGGTCGGCGTAGTCCTTTAAATTGTCACCTCACTGCCACTACGCCGAATGTTGTAGGTTCGAATCCCACAGGGGACAAAAAATTGTGTGATACACAAATGGTTGTTCCGAGTCTGAGTATGCTTTGTGTACGTAGTTTGAATGTTTGTAAAGTCCCCCGCGACACAGGATTTATTCAATTATTTCTAATGCGAGAGATTTCTTTAAAAAAAAATATATATATTACCATATATATAATATATTATTAGCTATAATAACTAAAGTAATCGTATTTCTTACCAGTTCCACCGAATAAAGCTAGACTCAGTATCTAGATAAAGTACTCTCTTACAAACCCATTGAAAAACACTCCGCCTCTAAATACCCATGAAAGTAATTAATATATTTTAGTGGAGTAATTCGATGCGGTTGGCCGCGGTCCAGCACTTCGGAATCACGTACGAGGCAACAAATTAACTAGAAGAGATTGTTACTGACCACTAATGTACAGGCAACCGTTGATTTGATTATTTGAAGGATATACTAGTATGAAGTTAATAACTGAAGCAGTAGTGCTTTTGGAAATCGCTTTTAATACACTTAAAGAAAAAAAGAAAGGTTCAGTCATTTTAATAAACGAGAATTCATTATTACAGATGTAAAGTCATGTGGTCATATTTCCCAAACGTGAGATGATGACTTTTATTACTTATACAAACATTATTGGATTTCTAATCTAAAATCTTCGTAAAGCAATCTTAAGTAAAGGAAAATGAAGTGTCAGTTATAACACTGATAGATATCAATAGCCATATCGCTGTTCAATATGACCTAGATATAAGCAAAGTGCAAATGGTTTTTCAATATGGTTAAATTTCAAACGAAACAGAAGGTCTGATGAAAGCAAAAAATTTCCGCCCACATGTAATCGTCACATGTACAACCACATAAGTGGTGTGCTAACGTAGACAAAATATTTGCGTACGTTTGCTTCAAAATAGGCTTTATAAGTAGTATTAAAGTACACAATAGAACTGATTACTTTCCCGTTATCTCATTTAAGTTCTGCATATTGAACTATTAAGTCCTTGAATTAGTCTTCATAGCCAAAATCAGACATGAGGGCATTATTAAAAAATAAAAATTAAAGAACCGGGAGGATGATTCTGAGGGTGGTTTTGTGACCGTGCAAAGGAGGAAGCGCCGCCTGAAAACCAATAAGAACTGCTGCGGCACAGCTCTTGTGGAGCCTGGTGCAAACCTGCGTGCTGCAGCACCGAACACACTGGTGTACATCTCTCGCCTGCATTACACCACTAAGGTGGAGGATATCGCGGAGTATATACGCCAGAAGTCCAAGTACATGCCAAGAGTGCAGCTGCTGGAGTCGCGTCGCAACGTCAACTTCAAGGCGTTCATGGTGCGAGTACCAACTTGCTTTTTTCATGTATTTATGAAGGAGGACTTTTGGCCGAAGGGTGTGGTGTTCCGTCACTTCCGCGGACAAGTGCCATATGAACGCACAACAACGGAGTGCAATTGAAGCATTACTAACATAGTTAATAAGTTATGTATATAAATACTAACACAAATTATATGTATGTTAGTCTATAAGGTATTTATCTATGCGTCTATGCCACGCGAAATAAAATCGTTATTATTATTATTATTGGCTATAGTTGGTAAAATAAGGTTGTAATGCCGCCCAGACTAACGGATTGTCTAATATTTTGACTTGTATATTGAAACGGTTTAGTAATGTGGTAAGAATGTATGACAAAATTATAACGAAGAGAGAATATAGGGCAAATGTAATTGACATAGTCTGACGAAGAATACGCTTTTCGATTGAACTAATCGAAAAGCGTATTCTGAATGTATACCAAGAATATATGTAAAAAAAATGAAGCTGAGGGTTAATGCGAGGATCGTGGTAAGAGCAAATCTCTGCCTACCTATTAGCGGCGAAACATGTGCCTATGCATATATAACAGAGCAAAATTCTCTATTCCTGGCTAAGTATCCCACAGAGTGATACGGTCAGTCTGTCTTATAATTTCTCTTCTATTCCCTATGTCTTTGTCATAATTGTTGGACAGCAAGCACTACCACATACTTCTCAACAGTCCATCTCTTTACATTGTCTTAGGTCTGCCTCTAAATCTTTGCCAGGGTACAGAGAGTGGCATTTCCAAGGTCTGATATAACAAAATATAGGTATTAACGCAACTTTGATAATTACCAATGGTCTGCAAGCCAGTACCCATTATGGTTACACCAAGTACACAAGTACAGACAGAACAAACGGAGTTTTTATTAGTAGCCTCGTATTGATTACAACGTATCCCGAAGACGTCACGGGGTACCAATCGAACTTTTTACAATCCGATAAAATATTTATTAATCTAAATAAAGTAAATTTTATGAGCCGTAACATTTGCTATAAAAGTATACTTTAGAAAGTACCTAAGATGACAATTTGCTGCAGTATTGCAATAAAGCAATACAATTGAGTATTTAACCGATTGCTATTAAGAGGATTGTTTGACTTGAGTACTGCCAAGAAAATGCATTGTGTACCCTACGGTGCATCCATCTTTTTTTTCTTTTTCTTTTCGTGTGGTTAGTGGCCAAACTGTTGTCAAGAGTTGTTCAAGCCGCCCGTAGGCCTCTGACATGACTTAACGACTGCTGTCAATTTGACAACAACCGAGACCGACTTTTTACATGCCCTCCGGATCACGGAGACGCTCAGATGAAATACCACTAAGCGGTCACCCATCTATAGACTGACCGCACCCAACGTTGCTTAACCTCGCTAATCGTTTACCGGTTAGTGATTGCAACTGGCTATGAGCGGTGCATTGAATTTGGTATAGTCTATATATAACGAAATATTGCACGGCTTACTTCTACTAGATATGGACGTAATAATGATTATAAATTATTAATACTTTTGTGCCGAGTAAGATGCAGAGCGCAGGTAGTACAATCACAATATAAATGTCATATTTGTATCGTCTACGTCGTTCTACTGACATGTGGTGATATATTAAATTTACATTCGTACTCAAATGATTATATGTGATCAAATTATCAAATTTGATCACATATAATCATATGAGTACGAAAATTTTAAATTATAAATTTATAATTATTTTAATGCATTTCTTTTCTAAATTGATTGATATCAACTTTAATGAGTAATGCATTCAAAATTTTATTACTTTTTCTAATAATTAGATTTATTTATAAAGCCTGCTATCGATAAAAACATGGATTGTGTAGAATATAGGCTAGTGGCAAACTGTTGGACTGCTACGCAAAGGTCTTATGTTCGACCCCGTACGCACCACTATTTTCAAAGTTATATGCGTATTAATTAGTTGTATATCACTCGCTTTAACAGTAAACGAAAACACCGTGAAGATTTGCGTTCATTTGAGTTCTCCATAAAGTTCTCGAAGATATGTGAAATCTGCCAACCCTCACTGAGTCAGCGTGATGGACTCTTCTCAGTCGGAAAGGGTTAGGCCATCCTAATGAGAGAGAAGAGGCCCGTGCCTAACTCTGGAACAATTTATATACAAGGCTGATATTCTATTATTATTTTCATTATATAGGATACCAGTTAAAAGTAGATAAGGTTGGTTTTCTTTTTATACAAATTAGGTGGCAAACACGCATACGGCCCACTTGATGGTAAGTGGTCACCGTAGCCTATGGTCGCCTGCAATACCAGAGGCATCAATTGCGCGTTGACGATCCTTTAGGAAAAAAAAGAAGTGGGAAGGAGATGGAGTGAAAAGGGGAAACTGGGTGATTGGGCCTCCGGCACTCTCACTCACCAAATGAAACGCAACAGTAGGAACACTGCTATTTCACATCGATATTCTGTGAAAGGGTAGTACTTTCCCGGTCGAGCCGGCCCATTTATGCTGAAATCAGCGAGACTCTACTACTCAATAAAATGGGTATGTTAGTAGCACTCTTTTTAAAATAAAATATAGCCTTTGTTTTAGCGCCTAAGCTGCCGCCAAGCTATGTAATGGTGAAAGAATTTTTAGATTTTTAAATTAAATCCTTAAAAAACAAAGAAAATCAAATCTTTCTTCTTTAAAATATTAATATAGATATCAAACGGTTCTGTTCTGTGCTCTATGGTAACTTCTTACTAAAAAATCGATTGGTTATACCAAAGCTCCTAATGGTTTTATGCATATTGCATGTCTATTGAATATAGATGGAGTCGTTATAAACTTTCAACCATGTTTCCTGTTGCCTGTTTCTCGGATAGCTTTTTAAACATTCAAATCACAATTAAAACACGACGTAGAATACGGATTTAATAGGTAACACATTTTTCTATTTGGCTTACTAGATCAATTTAATGGTAAAGTTTGTCATCCATACATAGCCTTTTATGCCTGCATATTTCAGCTACACTTTAAGAGTCACGTACTTACATAAGATCCTATAACCATCTAGCTGGCAGATAACTAGACTAAATGCTGCTTGAGAAAAATCTTAATAGGAAAAACCAAATCCTTACTCTGACCCGGGTATAAACTCTAGGACGCCACTGCGGTCTGCAGATATGTAGGTAAATAATAATATATGCTACGGCATTAAGGAAGTATTGATATATACTGAAATTTATCTAGGTATCTCGTCAACCATTCTTTGTCGTCTACCATAAATCCTGTGATATGAATCCTAACTAATATTATAAATTCGAATGTGAGTTTGTTTGTTTTTTACGCTTTCACAGCTTAACTACTCGACCATTCATCATGAAATTTCGCAGAAAGAGGAACAGAAAAGGATATAGAGTACCTTTCAGCCAGAAAAAAGAACTGTTACCATCCCAACCTAACCTACACTTACGCAAGCGAAGCCTCGGGCAAGATCAAGTAACCTAGATGTATAAAAAATCAGAAATTACTGACCTGGAACTTGAACTCGGGATCTCATGCACAGCAGTCGTATTCACTGCCGTAGCGCCACATAGGTGTTTTGTAGATGCGTACAGTTTAGTTACACATGCATCACCAATAGTGACTAATTAAATTTGGTGGTCTATACTAATACTAGCTGAAGAATTTATTTTTTATTTAGAAGCGCTAATCTCTGTAACTACCAATAGGATATAAAATTATTTTGCATTCTTAGCCCAATTCTTGAGAAAGCTTTTAGGCTGTATAACATCACGCTACAAGTACAGAGGAGCAGTAATCATAAACGTGACTAAAATCGGGTAGGATAACTAGTTTAAAGTAAATCGTAAATATAGAGAACTCATCATCTCAGCCGAAAGACGTCCACTGATGGACATAGGCCTCCCCCAAGGTCTTCCACACAGACCAGTTTTGGGACATCCGCATTCAACCGCTTCCTGCGACCTTTACCAGGTCGTCAGTCCACCTTGTAGGAGGCCTATCCCAGCTGGGTCTTCCGGTGCGTGGACGCCACTCCAGGACCTTTCTATCTCTCTATAGAGAAATGTACTTCAATATTCGTTGGGTTGAGAACAGTTACGATGTGCGGTGTATGTTCCTCCAGTATTCCTTTAGTGTAATGACGAGAAAGAATGTTATCCAATACATTGTTCAGTGAATTTACGGCAACACGCTTATCGATAAATGACTTGGAAAGCAGTGTACTATTTAATGTTTCGGAGGATTCGGTACTGAAGAGACTGAACATAAGTTTATACAAAACGTACTAGATTTTGCCCGAGGCTTCGCTCGCGTAAATGTTGGCTAGGTTAATTTAGATTAGTAACAGTTCGAGGCTCTCCCCTGGGGACGAGAGGTGGTCGGGTCCGTTTGACCCGGCCCGCACCCACACGGGGGGGCCTGCTATGGATGAATCCTTTTAGAGCTCCCAACTGCCCCCCCCTATTGGATGAGAGAGGGAACACCCCAGGTTTTTTGGTGGGTATACCAGCGCGTCTCGCTGGGAGTCCCACACTCCCCCGCCGGCGCCGTCCCCTAGCCGGCGGGCAGTGCATGAAGCATTTTTCCTGGGAAAAAAAAAAAAAAATAAGATTAGTAACAGTTCCAAGAGGCGGCGTGCGTGTTACCACGTGTCTTGTCTTTGTCCCCCACCACCCCAGGGGGACGGTGGAGGAAATATATTTGTGTAGTGGCCTGCCGTTTCACACGGCGGGCCGAAACCACGGCAGGGCCGCGATTGCATGTGAAAGCGATTCGCGCAGCCTCGCCGTCTATGGTTATGTCGAGGAACACCGTGGTGGGTTTGGTCGGTATTGCCGGGGTATCTTTTCCCGGTGAGCCCGACATAACCTCTCCGTCGCCCTCCGGAGAGGAATGCGTCGAGGCATTCCATCTCGAAAAAAATAGATTAGTAACAGTACTTTTTCCTGGATGATTTTGATTTGTCCTTTTCTGTTCACCTAACATTGTCTATGCGAAATATGATGATGATCGGTCAAGTAGTTAAGGCGTGAAAGCATAACAAACTGACATTCGCGTTTATTATATTACTTAGAATTTGAATGATTCGGCGAAGTAGTGGGTGCGATTGCTATGTACGAGGTCTCGAGTAATAGAAACGTTGTTGGCCTGATCTGTCATTAAATTCTTAGTAGCACCACGGATTTTGATACTGTCCCTGATGAACGGCAATAAGCTCACTCCCAATTACATGGGACCTTAAATTGTAGCTGGTGTGATGTGGATACACACAGCTCTGCTTACTTCTTTGGACATTTAGGCGTAATAGCATCATTTTAACGGCGAAGGAAAGCATCGTGAGGAAACCTGCATATCTGAGAGTTCTCCATAATGTTATCGAAGATATTATGTAAAATCTACCAACCCGCACTGAGCCAGCGCGGCAACGTGGTGTTCTATGGTCTAACCCTTCTCATACTGAAACAGATTAACACAGGGCTGATATTACTATCTATATCATTTTGAATGTCAAGTTATTATGATATTTAATTTATTGAGAGGCGCTCATAGCCAGTTGCACTCACTGATCGGTAAACGATTAGCGAGGGTAAGCAACGTTGAGTCCGGTCAGTCTATAGATGGGTGACCGCTTAGTGGTATTTCATCTGAGCGTCTTCGTGTTTCGGAGGGCACGTAAAATGTCAGTCCCGGTTGTTGTCAAATTGACAGTAGTCGTTAAGCCATGTCAGAGGCCTACGGGCGGCTTGAACAACTCTTGACAACAGGTTGGCCACTAACCACACGAAAAACAAAACAAAATGGTATTTAATGACCGTGGCTTTCAATAACTAGCCGATACGATTATTAGCTTGCTCGCCATGCCACTGCCAGTGTGTCAAGTGTTGTGGGGTCGCTCCGAATGTGACAAAGGTCTCCTAAATAGTTACAATGATTCTGGTTGTTCCTTTGTCATTTAATTCTTTTTAAATAGCTTTTCTAGCTGGGAAGTATTGCCAGTGTAACGGCCGTATTGTAAAATAAGCTGATTATTCTTACTAGTATTATAAATGAGGTTGGGAGTTTGTTTGTTTGTATCGCTCTCACACCTTAATTACTTGACCGATCGTCGTGAAATTTCGCATACACGTTGTCAGGGCAGCAGAAGAGACAAAGGGTACGTTTCATCCAGAAAAAGTACTGTTACTTACCTAACTTAACCTACATATGCGCGAGTCAAGCCGTGGGAAATCTAGTTGCATATAAAGATTTGCAGATATTTTATAAAAACATTGAAGGAAAGGAAATTTAAAAATATTTCATTATAATATAATAATATAATATTCTACCACATACACACAACACTGTATAGCCTAAACTAAGCAGAGCTTGTACTATGGGTACTAGACAATGGATAAACATACTTATATACTTTTTATTTTTTTGTCAATACATACATATTATACATAGAAACACCCAGACCAAGACAAACATTCATGTTCATGCACGCAAATGTTTGACTTGTGCGGGAATCGAACCCGGGACCTCAGGCGTGGCAGTTAGTTACACTAACCACTACGCCATCGAGGCCGACTATATGAGCGTATACCGTAAATTTATTAGTGCTTTTACCAACGTCATAGGATCAAGGTTAAACTTTTACACGCAGGGACAGAAGATAAGATGTTAGACATCCTCATTGAAGCTATTCGTCCGTCCAATCAGCCAAACAATTAAGTATCCCATACACCGAAACTGTCCAGTGTTATTGCCCCTTTTATAGCCGTGCCCACAATCACCGTACTTTACAAATAGGATTGTTCGCTACCCGGGTAATTGTACCGTAATAAATGAATTCTTATTTGACTGTACGTATTCCGGCAGCTCTTCGAACTTTGAGTTTTGTTTCTAGGAGTTTCGCAAATTACGATTGCTCAAATTGTTTTAAAAAGGCGCTGTGAAATTTATTTCCGTTTGCCTTTTGGTTAAAGCTTCCGTCATTGATTACATTTTTTATGTATAATTTTATCATTTTAAAAGAGTATGAAAAATTCTCTTCTTACGCATTACGGTATCATATTGCATATTATATCATGAACCAAGTCAGTATTTAATGAGTAAGTTGGATAGAGCGACCTAGGTAAGCGGCCTTAGATCAAATCAGTAAAGGTAATGATAACCTAACGAGTGCGGACCGAAGTGAATATGGAAAATAGTCTATTATCCACAATTATCGTATTCCAAATGCAATGCTGCATGACAAAGTAAATAAAAAATAAAAATAAGAAATGTATTCTTTCTTTTAAGATCAGACTTGCGAGTTGTATAGAAATAGCAGCAGGCATAAGTGCCTCACAGGCAGATACTGCTTATTTGCTCTACTATGCCATACTCGAATTAACTAGTTTACAAGTATAAAATTGGCTGTCACTCGAAATGTCAATAGCGAAAAAGATATAAAAAAGACATTGTCGGCTTCGGTGGCGTAGTGGTTAGTGTAACCGACTGCCACGGCTGAGGTCGCGGGTTCGATTCCCGCACAAGTTAAACATTTGTGTGCATGAACATGAATGTTTGTCTTGGTCTGGGTGTTTCTATGTATAATATGTAAGTATTTAAAAAAAGAAAAATGTATATATGTATGTATGTTTATCCATTGTCTAGTACCCATAGTACAAGCTCTGCTTAGTTTGGGCTAGATGGTGTTGTGTGTATGTGTTAGAATATCATATTATATCATACCATATCACATAAAAATCACATCACTTTTCGAAAACTATGAGGACCGAGAGATATTGGCACTGCACTTGTAATATGATTAACATTGGTCAATACAAATGCAGTGTTTATACTGCTTGTCATCCGCGTTTCAAAGGATTTAATAGTTTAACAAAATCTTTTATTTTTTTCAAAATCAGCATCTTTTACTCTGGTAGTATGGTAGATAATATTCCTGGGTTATAGGCAACTTTACAAACATTTAAACAACAGATAAAAAGAACAGCCAGATTTGGAAGTTGCAACAACTATTTGTGGACCGCACAATTTTTTCACCGTGTGGGAGCCGACTAAACACTACGTCATCTATGTGACTAAGACCATATCATTTAAATACATCAAAAACTGACTAAGAAAGTTTATAAGACTGACTAAGAAAGTGTATAAGGCTAGTGTGAATGGAACAGTCGTAAGAGGCAGACCTAGGCGAACGTTTTTTGACCAGGTCGGAGACGTTCTGGACAAAGGCCAGGTTAAGAGCACCTTAAACCGGCGAGCGTGTATGAGGAATGTGATGAAAGTGACTGAAGCCAGGGAAGTGTGTCAGGATCGTAGCAAATAATATAATAATATTCTATCACATACACACAACACCATCTAGCCTAAACTAAGCAGAGCTTGTACTATTGGTACTTGACACCATTGTCATTATCCATATAAACATACATATACATATATATATATATTTGTAAATACATACTTATTATACATAGAAACAACCAGACCAAGACAAACATTCATGTTCATGCACACAAATGTTTGTATAACGTTTAGGAGAGCCATTCATGACTATGCAGTCGATGCAGATATTTCACCACAACATATACCTGCCTGAAAAACATCTGGTAATCCGATTACACAATCCATTGAGAAGCAGCGATAGCCTAGTGGGAGATCGTTGGACTGCCACGCAGAGATCTTCAGTTCGATCCTAAGGCACGCATCTCTGACTTTTCAAAGTTTTTACTTTAACGGTGAAGGAAAACATCGTGAGGAAACCTGCATGTCTGAGAGTTCTCCATAATGTTCTCGAAGATATGTGAAGTCTGCCAACCCGCACTGGGCCAGCATGGTGGACTATGGCCTTCTCACACTGAGAAGAGGCCCGTGCCCAGCAGTGGGATAGTTTAATACGGGGCTGATGTTATGTATAACAATATATAACATGATCGCAAGACCTATTTCAGGTCATTCATAATTTAAATTGGCCGGCTTTTGCTAGTGCAGCAATGTCCTTTTTCCATAGAGCATTTCTGGAATTTTCAATACACGAGGAGAAAAATAACCCAAGAATGAAATATCAGAATACATTGCAATCGTACCTATAGAGGAAGGATATATTTTAAATCGACGCCTGTAAAGATTTTTCCAAACTTCCGTCGCTTCGTAAAATTTCATAAGTTCAGAGCTTTTGACAGATTTGTGGAAGTTTCCAGAGCTTTTAAAGTTCGTAGAGTAAAACTAAAACTGATATTTTGCTTATTACAATGATTTATAGACACCAAGTTATATTGGTTTTTATGAGAAACTGATTAATGTAAAATGACTTAAATTTTGACTTGACAAAGTGTTTTTGATATAAAACTAGAAGTTGATAAAATCTTAAAAGTTTGTATTCAAGTTCAAATCAACAGTCAGAAGTAATTGTAACAGTTGATTGATAAACATTCTTACATAACCAACAAAATAATCCGTCATGAGATATCATTCTTCTCTGAAACTGAACAAACAGGTAAAGTCATCAAACTGGTAAATATTGACGGACTCGAACATAAACAATGTCGAGAAACGACAGTTACTAAACTTTGAGCGATTTTAGCAAGGGACACATACACGCAAGGTTAGTTCCGAACAAGGAAAATGATAATGTGACTATAAAAAAGGGCAAACACAACTATGAAACAGCTATGCTATGCGTGCGCTTCAATGCTAGTTATACGAGTAGCATTGTACAACAAATTTTATCAGAATTTAAACAGAGTACAATTTTAAATAGCTTTTTTTTTTTTTTTATACGTGGGGGAATGCTTTGACGCATACCTCTCCGCGGGGCGACGGAGAGGTTATGTCGGGCTCACCGGGGAAAAGATACCCCGGTAATACCGACTAAACTTACCACGGTGTTCCTCGACATAACCATAGACGGCGAGGCCGCGCGAATCGCTTTCACATGCAATCGCGACCCCGCCGTGGTTTCGGCCGCCGTGTGAAACGGCAGGCCACTGCGCGAACTATATTTCCTCCACCATCCCCCTGAGCGGGGAGGACAAAGACACGATACAGAGGCGCACGTGGGAACACGCACGCCGCCTCTCGGACCTGGTGCTGATCGGGTGGCGAACAGGCCCACGCAGCCCACCACCCCCAGGTCAAACTTCAAGGTGGCTGGAGGTGATCTCGCGACAATTTTAAATAGCTGGATTAACCATGACAGACTTAAATTTCATTAAAATATTGCCTGCCATTATTAAAATGGGTAATACTATAGAATATACTTATGTCGAAAAGTTTAATTTCAGTTATGATATTTTATCGACACTGGTAACTGAGTTAATGCAATTTAACGCCGTTTCCACTAGTCCGCTCTCATTGTTCGGCGATGAAGCAAAATATGATTTTGTATCTACGATAACAGCACTGCAACCCTGAGCCTGCATATAGTCAAACGAGTTGGGGCCAAAGCTGACATAACTGATAAAGCCCTTAACGGATAAGTATGTGAGGTGCTAGGACGAAAGCCTATTTTATTTTTAACATGCAGGGTATGCATTGACGCCCTCCGCGGGGCGAGCGGAGGAGTTATGTTGGACTCATCGGGGTAAAAGAAAGATGTTGAAACGATAAAAATGGACCTCCCGGAATACCGACTAAACCTACCAAGGTGTTCCTCGACAAAACCGCTATTGACGAGGCCGCGTGGATCACTTGCACATGCGGTCGCGACCCCGCGGAGGTTTCAGCCCGCCGTATAAAACGGCAGGCCACTACACGAAGAGATCTACTCTATAGGCACTCACTAATAAACCTTACTGTCTCGCCCCTAGAGGGGAGACAGACTCGACACAGAGGCGCGCGTGGGATCACGCACGCTGCCTCTCGGACCTGGTGCTGATCGGATGGCGGGCATGCCCCCGAAGCCCACCACCCCCAGATCAAACCTCAGGGTGGCTGGAGGTCGTCCCGCGTCCTCCGGTCCTCTAGGACAAACGCCTGTTTCATGTTCTATTAAATAAATTAATGCAATTATCAATAAATACATACAATTAAACTGGTACTACTGGTACTGGTTGTAGAAAGAATGGACGAGGAAAGACTGACTAAGAAAGTTTATAAGGCTAGTGTGAATGGAACAGTCGCAAGAGGAAGACCTAGGCGAACGTTTCTTGATCAGATCGGAGGCGTTCTGGACAAAGGCCAGGTTAAGAGCACCTTGAACCGACGGGCGTGTATGAGGAATGTGATGAAAGTGAATGAAGCCAGAGAAGTGTGTCAGGATCGTAGCAAATGGAAATCCGTAGTCTCTGCCTACCCCTCTGGGAAACAGGCGTGAATCTATGTATGTATGTAAACTGGTACTAATATAACATAGGAAAAATAAATGAATAAAAACGTAAAACAAAAACCCTCTAATAGATTTCATAGAATTCCTCCGCATCACATACCGGTACTGTGCCCATAAGAATAAATATAAATTAATTAGATACTCAAATTTGAAATCTTGAATAATCTTCTCTAATGCTAAAACGACGTTTGTTATTTTAGAATAATATAATACTACAGATAAAGAACATTGACACAATATAAAACCTATAACCCGTTTGTATCTCTAACACAACACTTTAGGTAAATTTATCTGCAGTATAACACTAAAATATAACAACATGGCACTATTATTTTATACTAAGCCAACTTCTCCATACTGAAAAAAATATAAAGCGATGCTTAAATAAAAATTTACGAGAGCATCGGTAAACAGAACCGGATACGACAAAAGTATGACTTTTAAACACGATTTCATTCTTCACCCGGCGATTTTATATAAAAGAAAATGTTGAATTAGAAAGGATATATTTCTGTTTATTCGTCAGGTGGGGCCCTCGGCGTAAATATTTTATTTGTAGCTATAAAATATAAATATTTTATGGCGTCGCGAAGTGGCGGAGGTATAAAAAGTGCAGTAAACCGAACACATCCCGACATTATTGGTAGATGTGAAGGTTCTACAATGTAAACTTTGGATTTACTTTGATATCTGCAGAGCAAATGTTTGTGGGGTTGCTCGACTAGGTTAAGGGTATGTTAAGTGACAAATCAAACATTTTTAGTGCGAAAACTTTATATAAAAAAAACCTCTTACTCGGGATTTAGTGTTTGACAGAGATACTGCTTTGTCAGGATCTAGACTTTGTTTGGACAAAACTTACCTTTGAATAAATTTGCGAGCGATGGCCAGGTGTGTTAGCTTGCCAAGACAAAGTTGCTTCGATACTTTTTTGAGGTTATTTACATATTTGTAATGTATTGTTTTTAACTTTGTAAGTATAAGAAAAATGTTATTGACCGCTGTACTGAATAAGAGAAAAGTCTTAAAAATATTCTGACGTATCATAAACACCTACTTACTTAAAGTTTTTTTACTAGCAATTTTGATTTTAAGTATTCTTGTTAACCCCTCCAGCTAAACTAGAATATATATATGTGTATATATACATATATGTATATGTGTTAGAAGTGGGTTTACGTCAGTAGTGCAATAGGTGAGATTCGACCCACGATCTCACGATCGCAAGTCTAATGCCTTATCTATTCGGCTACCACCGCGCCGCTTCAAATGAAGTTTGTGTAAGAATTTATATTCACTACTAGCTACCTAATAGCTACTACTATATAGATAATGCTAAACCTCTTTTCACAGACTTCCTTAATTATAATTCTATTGAGGAACTCGCTTTCTAGCTCAGTTGAATATCGAAGACTTCGACTTAAATTACTGGAACTATAGCTGTCTCTGATCGTGTTACAATTTAACGAACTAAAATTGCAAAACGTCTGTCACGACCCCTGCACTGCTAGTTTGGAGTAAGAGGGGTTATATTCTAACTATACGAGTAGTATTGTTAAAATAATATTCATGTTACTTGAGCCATATAAATAGATATACTGTTTTGATAAAGAGAAGTTTAGAGATTATTGTTAATTTGGTGAAATGCTTACAGATTTTTACGTCATATGTATGTATGTATATTGTGGTTGAAATAGATGGTCATCTATTTCAACCACGAGCAAAGTGGTCACTTTACTCCAGAAGAAGACATAATAAATAATACATACATACATAGATTCATGCCTATTACCCAGAGGGGTAGGCAGAGGCTACGGATTTCCATTTGCTACGATCCTGACACACTTCTCTGGCTTTATTCACTTTCATCACATTCCTCATACACGCCCGTCGCTTCAAGGTGCTCTTAACCTGGCGTTTGTCCAGAACGCCTCTGATCTGATCGAGAAACGTTCGCCTAGGTCTTCCTCCTGCGACTGTTCCATTCACACTAGCGTTATAATCTTTCTTAGTCGGTCTTTCCTCGTCCATTCTTCCATATAAATAATACGTATTTATATATTATTTATTATGTCTTCTTCTGGAGTAAAGTGGTATTAAATGCGACTGCTGTACATGCATATTCGATTACTGGGTATCATATATTTTTAGAATAATAAACAACAACTTCAACGAACCATATTCTACACTGGTCAATGAAGATCTGGAAAATGAAGGCAGCACAACATTGCGGTCAATGTTTTTGAAGTAAAAATTTCTTTAGGCGCGTTGAGCACATTTTGGATGAACAAAAATCATGGAACTCGCGTCACCGTTACCGAACGCATTCAAACTTCAAAAATAATAATCTAATAGCTCGACGATACAAGTCACAAGTTACTTAGTTTTCAATGTTTTCTTTTTTGGTAGTCTTATCTTCAATAGTCATATTATTATCTATACCAACTTATATTATATAGCTGACATGATTACGATTCATCGCATGCGTTGAATGAAAATGAAATATAAACTTTAAGTTCAACACTGGTTGATTAACCTTTAAATTGACATGTTGAAGGTCCATACAGGTACATAACAATAATAGTAATTTTATTGCATTAGCCTGTACAATTGTGGACGAAGTTATCAAGACGACTAATTACTATCTTATCTTATCTTATCTTGTGTGTGGGGGCCAGTCAGTACAGACCGGCGACACTTCGACCGGATGGGATCTTTTGTGTCGGCCCCAAGATTTATCCCTTAGCTATCTCCTTATGAATGTACTGCATCAGCTGCAGCGTACACTTCAGAGGGAGAATCCTGAAGTCTTCAGGGTTTTGATATGCCGGTCCCATCAGACCCATCCTCAATCCAGCCAACGCGTTACATTCACACAGTAGGTACGATATGGACTCGTCCTTTTCACCACAGGCTCTGCAGATCGAATTGTGTACCAATCTCAATCTGCACAGGAAGTCGTTGGTGCCAAAATGGCCAGTGTTCCAGACCCCTAAGAGCCATCCACTCCAGCCTGTGTTTATCATTGATATGTGCATTCAAACTAATTAATAGATATATATGTATATATATCTTGAGGGATGGCATGACTGAACCAGTTGAAACTCTCAGGTATATTGTTGCCGATTGTTCTCGAATGCTAAAGGCTAGTACTTGCACAGACATGATCTTAAGAGGTTTGGTACAGAAAGCAGTGTTCTAGACACGACACTCATTGTGAGGAGGTTTCTGTCTATGGAGTCTGAACTACCGGTATCTAGACCCTATCTCAGATACCGGGTAGGTCCTCAAACTTTAACATAATGGTTTTTATATGTTAAATTTCTTAAATTTGAAAGTGATTAGTAATAGTAATAATGTTGTCGAGACTGAATTTCGACCATAGCCAATCTTAAGGATATATGTATTATAGAGGACAAATGTATGCGCAAACACTAGTGCACTTTAATTCCTCACTTTCATAGTTCGTTGGGATGGTAATCTGATACGATGGTAGAGATTGCTGGCGCAGAAGTAACTTTACGTGCCGTTTTCAATTATAAAGCCACAGGGAAGACACACCGCCGACTATCAAACTTCAAATTGTTTCGTAGAATATTTAAACATTATAAAACTTTCTATTTCGCCCTACTCGGGATTTACACCCGAGACCATACTATACTAAACTGCCTTGTTTTAAGTGTATACATACACTTAAAACGAGGCAGTCTACAGGAACAACACAAATATTTCAAACAAACGCTTAAATAATAATATTTATTTGTCCGAGAAAATGCTTAACAGTCATGAACCTCGAAAAGAATTTCATTAGAGGCGGGCTTAAGCTATAATAAAGAATAACATGTTTCACCTTGGTCTTTAACGGAGAAAAAACAGGAAATAAAAGCTATGGAGTTTCCATGAATAAAATATATGTAGTCTAAGCTACAAATATTTTATCCTTCGATTAAATCCGTATATAGCAGTTTAATTTCAATGAATAATATTCGCGTAAATAGAAGACAATATTATCCTTGGATTCTTTACCTAGCTGCAAAAATGCATAATTTTTGGCAAGCTTTACTTAATGAACTGCATGTACTTTAAGGATGGATGCCCGGGATAAGCATTACGTTAATAGGAAATTTTCATTAGCAGCACGATGTATGGTACTGTGCCCGAAAGACGGGAATGGACTGGCTCTGTATAATATATATACCTATATATATTTGTATTTCTTTGTTCAAATTAACTATTCGATGCCAAGACAAAAAAGGTTTTAAAAATCTGTGTTACTTATCTAGTATAAACGAGATAAAAACAATCGATGCAATAGGGTCTAAACCTGTAATCTCGACAAATATATCTGTTTAAGGATATACGACAATGTTATACTTTATCTATTGTATGGTTAAAGTATGCGATCCTGATTTATAATTAACATTATACTTTAGCATGAGAAATGCTTAAAATATTTCCTAATATACATGATACAGTATTCATTTGAGTCTTCTTCTCCCTTAGCCTTCATTATGCCCAAGTCACTTGGGGTCGGCTTTTCTAATCTAACTGGATTTGACTGGATATCAGATTTTATTCAATTGAGTATATTTTTCTTATTATTCAATTCCGGTTTTAAACCGTGCATCATATCACCATTCACAAATCAAGTAATCCTACACAACGTTCACAGTACACACTTCACAGGTCTCTTAATCATAAATACATGTATGATATATCTGCATTTTAGACAAATAAATATATAGTGCCAGAAACATCTTTTCAGACTGAGGCCATCTTATACCGCTCATTACATCATGAGCGTCGTTTTATTTTTGTTACACAATTACATACATATAAGGGCTTCGGTGAAAGATTACCATGAAAAGGTGGATTCGTTGGAGGCCAGAGTTAACGTTCTAGAGAAGCAGGGATCTACTCGGGTTGATGGCGTGAGTGACGTGGTTGCCCAGCTCAAACAAGACCTTCAAGACCGTGATCAGGAGTTATTAGCAAATGATTTAGAGATAGCAAACTTTCCCGAGGCCAGTAGCGAGAATCCCATTCATGTGGTGATCCAGATCGCTGCCAAAATCGGCATGAGCATAGAGGAGCGGGATATAGTGAGCGCTGAGCGTGTGGGCGGCCGGCACATCACCGCGACGCAGGCTGCGGGCCCAGCGGTGCGGCCGCGCCCTCTGGCGTTGCGCCTGGCGCGCCGCGACGTGCGGGACGAGATGTTGCGGAGCGCACGCGCTCGTCGTGGTGCGACTTCTGGCGACATGGGCGTGTCAGGTGATCCGAGGCGCTTCTATATCAACGAGCGGCTCACCAAAGCAAACCGTCAGTTATTTCATTTGGCGCGTGACGCTGGCCAGCGCCTTGGATGGAAGTTGGTTTGGGTTAAACGTGGCCGCATCCTCGCTCGAAACAAGCCGGGCGATAAAGCATTCTCTATTAGAAGCGAAGCAGATATCAAACAGGTTTTTAAATGTAGTATGGTGTAACTGTTGCATAAAAATATTAAATGTTATTAGGATTAAGCATCTTCTATTAGTTTATGTAGGATTCAATATATGTAAAGAGGGTTGGCGGAATATTTCATGCGGTAGTCTGTATAAATATATTTATGTAAATTTTATTAATTATACTATATACAATTTAATAATCACATATTACACCTATATATTCTGGTCTATTTTCAGGTCATTTATTATATACATTTTATTATTACATAAGATACGTAGCATTCATATTAATTACAGAGACATAAGAGATATACAAGACTTATATATATATCTACAAATAGGTATTCTGATTACGTTTAAAGACTATAAGTTTTATTTTATAGATGTACATAAATGACTAGGAATAAATACTTTAAAGTAGGTTTATTCAATGCAGGATCATTAGGAACGCGTCATGATGAATTCTTACTGGCAATGGATGAGCTCGCAGTGGACATTATGGCAATTAATGAAACTTGGTTGCGGGACAGTGAGGAGGGTCGGGCACCGATAGTTCCTAACTACCGACTACGACATATACCGCGGCCGACGAGCGTGCGCGGTGGCAGGGGCGGGGGCGTTGGCTTTTACGTGCGTCGCGATCTCAGGGTTCGAACCTTGACACATCCAGTCGCGACGGATGTAGAACAAATGTGGCTCGAACTCTCTGTCAACAAACAAACTGTAGTTATAGGTACGGCGTAGAAACCTCCATGGCTGAATGTAAACTCTTTCTTAAATGCGATAACGGACTCCTTGACATCTTTCAATAAAGCAGACAAAATTATATTATTGGGTGACTTCAACATAAACTGTTTAAATACTAATGATACCAATACCACACTGTTAAACCATTTCTTACATTATTCTAACCTCAAGCAAGTAGTACAGGAACCTACTCACCTTACAGAACACAGCGAGACATTGATTGACATTATATGCACTGACACTCAGGTCAACAATATTGTAGTGCAACATAAGCCAAACTTAGGGCAACATGCGATTATATCAGTGCAATTACAATTTAAAATTAGTAAACCGGTCCCCCAGTGGATACATTATAGACCATTAAAGCACATAATGCCTGATCTTTTTCAATCTGACCTCGGCAAATTGAACTGGACTTATAAAACAGCTCAGGATAATGTTAATGACATGGTGATAGCATTGAATACAATTATCATTACTCTTTTTGACTTGCATGCGCCAGTTAAAAAAGTTCTAGTTAGAGAAAGATCTCATCCTTGGATTACAGACACAATTAAAGAAATGGTGAAATTACGTGACAAGTATCATCATCGCTACAAATTAATTAAAAATGACACACATAAAAGTAGCTATAAAATTCTTAAAAATATTGTCACTACTGCTATTGATAATGAAAAAAGAGCATACTTTGAAAACTATATAAATGGACATATTAAAAACCCAAAAAAGCTATGGCACAACTTAAAATCTACTATCACAATAGGTAAACAAAGGAAGAATGATTTGCCACACTTACTCAACAATCCCGAAGAGCTTAATAAGCACTTCCTTAATATTCCTGGCAGTGATACAGTTCCTTTATCTGACTTGATTTACTTTGAATCAAACAGGTTCCATACAAACACATTTAGTCTTGAGCCAGTCAGTGAAAATGTGGTACATTTACACATCTGCAGCCTTAAGTCAAATGCTCTTGGTACTGATAACATCTCTTTGGAAATGCTAATGAGGACACTGCCTCAGAGTCTTCCTTTCATCACTGCAATTATAAATAAATCAATTACCTCTTCTACATTCCCTGATTTATGGAAAATTGCCATTGTTAAGCCAATACCTAAAATCCCTAATCCAACATTAGCAAAAGACCTTAGACCTATCAGTTTGCTTCCTTGCCTGTCAAAAGTATTAGAGAGAGTGGTGAGCAGTCAGCTCAGGAAATACATTGAGAAATACAACATCCTACCTCATACTCAGTCGGGTTTTCGCCAAGGACCATAGTTATCTGTCAGACAGATCCCAGTTTGTACAACTGGATATGGATGGGGGCATTAAGGTTAGTTCCTCTTGTTGTCAGATAAATCGTGGGGTGCCTCAGGGCTCAGTACTTGGGCCACTTCTCTTCATACTGTACAGTGCAGATGTTGTTCAACATATTCAGAACACCAAGTTTCATATGTATGCTGATGATCTCCAAATATTTCTTTCCTGTAATCCTAACGATTGTACCTCAACTTTAAATAAAATAAATGCAGACTTGGATGGGATATCTAACTGGGCAAGAAGAAATTCCTTAGTACTTAACCCAACTAAATCCAAATATTTAGTACTCGGATCTAAGGAATGTATCAAAAAGATAAAAAAATTAGGCCCTGTAGTACTGGTTGATAGTTCTCCAATACAACAAGTTTCTGAAGCTCGAAACTTGGGTTTAGTTATGGATGGGGAATTGAGTTTTGGCGCTGCACACTCTGGCGGTTTGCCCCGCTTGGGCATCGCAGTGCCGTGAGTTGATCGCGGCAGTCGGATCGGTTGCCCTCTTGCTCCCGGCCGTAGTTCAGTCTATGGTCCGGAGTGAGAGGTCGTGGAACGCCGTCGCCTCCTTTTGTGAGGAAGTCATTTCCATCAAGGAGGCGGCGGAGCGGGAGAGGGAGCGTTTGAACCCTCTCCCCAACCGCAGAGCCGGGCGCCGGAGGGCGCGAGACGACCTCCAGCCACCCTGAGGTTTGACCTGGGGGTGGCGGGCTTTGTGGGCCTGCCCGTCATCCGTTCAGCACCAGGTCCGAGAGGCGGCGTGCGTGTTCCCACGCGCGCCTCTGTTGTTTCGAGTCCGTCTCCCCTCTAGGGGGGACAGTAGGGAGTTTTAAGATGTGCCTATAGGGTAGGTCTTTCGCGTAGTGGCCTGCCGTTTCATACGGCGGGCCGTAACCTCGGCGGGGTCGCGACCGCATGCGAAAGTGATTCGCGCGGCCCCGTCGATAGTGGTTTTGTTGAGGAACACCGTGGTAGGTTTAGTCGGTATTCCGGGAGGTACTTTAACATCTTTACCATCTTTCTTTTACCCCGGCGAGTCCGACATAACCCCTCCGCCCGCCCCCGCGTAGGGGTATGCGTCATGCATTCCCCCACGCAAAAAAAAAAAAAAAAAAAAAATGGGGAATTGAGTTTTGAGACGCATGTTCTTGATGCTGTAAAAAATTGTTTTTACCGTCTCAAGCTACTGTATAGAATTCGCCATTATCTCAGTGTCGATATGAGGATATTGCTATGTGAGTCACTTATATTATCCAAGCTAAATTATGCTGATACTATTTATGGTAGTTGTATTTTAAAAAGAACTCAAAATTTGATTCAGCGGGTTCAGAATGCTTGTGCTCGGTTTTGCTACAACATTCCACCTCGTAGCCATGTCACACTATTTCTTAATAATGGTAATCTTATGAAAATGACCGCTCGTAGGCGCCTTCACTTAGCCGCCCTTCTATTTGGCATTATAGTACACAAAAAACCTGAATATCTCTATAATAAGCTGAATTGGTCTCGAGATGTTAACCTATATAACACGCGAGCCTCATCACATCTTATGGTTACTTCGAGGCATAGGACTACTGCTTTTAGAGGTAGTTTCAGGTATGCTGCTACTAAGTGTTGGAATGATCTGCCGCCACCACTCTGGAACATGAAATCGTTACATGCATTCCAAATCAAACTTAAGCATATTTTGTTAAGTTCTCAAAGAACTTTAACGTAATTTTAGTAGCGGCATGTCCACTTACCTTTATGATTCCGGGTCATAATTTGTAAATTAGTGTTGCTTCACTGTTGACATAACCTAAATATACATGTCATTAAAAACACAAACTTTTTAAACTTTTAACGTAGATTGCATTACATAGCTGTCTGTTATGTGAAAATTTATGTTAATACATGATAAGTATAAATATAATCTATTATAAAATATCATCCCAGCCTCTTTTTCTCATTGCGCAGACGCCGATGGATGCTTATTTTATTTTGCAATTGATATTTAGAATTATTACTACCCGCATGACATCGATGACAATCAGTGTCATGTTTTGTTGACAAGAGCCGGGGGTCGTTCGGAAATGTAACACAACATTATATGCTGCGTTGTAATATAACGGTTTTATTGATACAATGTCTTTATTATGTATTATTTATCTTATATTATCTGTTTTCTTTTTATTATTTTCAAGGTACTTTTAATTCTATATGTATGTATACATATAAGTATTATATTATATAGATACCAATATTATTATTTAGTATGAAATTACTTTCTGCCATCCACCTTCTGCCTAATTTATTTAAGTTACTCTTTTTTTGTTTTTTGATATTTTGTTTTTAATTGAGTTGTATGTCTGTATGTTACTGCCTACATGCACCGAAATCATTCAGGGTCTGCGAGAATACCAGCGTTGTGGATATACTGCAACATTGCTGACGCAGGACCTTATTTGTTCTATATGTACTTTTGGTTGTGTTTTCTGTTACCTTATATAATGAGCGTGGAACAAATAAAATTATTTTCTTTCTTCTTTCTTTCTTTCATACATATTAATAACTAATATTTATTTACTTTATACTTACCTATTACTTTGAGCAGCGATAGCTCAGTGGGGAGACCAACAGACTGCAATGCAGAGGGTCTCGGGTTCGAAACCACGTCGCGCACCTCTGACTTTCGGAAGTTACATGACTTTTCGAAATTATGTGTGTATTGATTGATAATTATCGCCTGCTCTGTGCCTCAGAGAGCACATTAAGCCGTCGGTCCCGGCTGCCATGAACATCTATGGCAGTCGTTATTGGGAGAGTGTCGACACAAAAGAGCCCACTGGGTCGAAGTGTCGCCGGTCTGCACTGACTGGTCCCCACATAAGATACATACATACGTACCTATTACTTTTTCAAAGTATTCTTTTAATAAAATAGTATTTATAATGCCACATTTTCTTTCATGGCTATCTATTTATTTAATGCTTATGTATTATTTATTTCTTTATTTTGAGTGCACTATGGGCGGACCAAACGTCAATCATTTTATTGTGGAGTTCGCTGAAAATCAGCGCTGTGTAGTACTTGCAGCAACGCAAGTGCCACAGCATTATGCTGAGCGCATCACCGTTGTTTTTGTGCTGTCAGGTGGGATATCTGCACATAAACAACATTTTAATTGATTTAAAAGTTTTCTATCGTTATTATTACTTAATTTATTTTTTGTTGTACCCACATTTTAATATTAATCGATGATGCATGTCACGATGGTACAAAAATAAAAATCTTGTCATTTCATTATATTTCATTACTTATTACTATAGTGTATACATCACCAAATGGCCGTAAGGTCACTGTAATCACTCTTCAAGCTGTTTATAGCGCGGGGTGAACAGAGTCGGGGCAATTATCATAAATACTTGGTCGCGGAGGGACGCAATGTGGGGATTATCGTGATAAATGTGCAGTTGTAGCTAAGAAACATTGCATGAAACGTCCGGTGATAAAAAACTTCGTTTAAAGTCCAGTATTTATAAGTTAATATCCTGCTTTTAGGGGGAGATAAAAATATACCTTCAATAACAAACAATTTTCTTTTAAGGAGTAATTTTAATGTCTTCTGCTTGTTAGGCTTATGGATCTTGCATACGCTGTTAATATGTTAACGTGTAAAGACACGCGAGTTGTACATGACGTAAATGACCGATGCAAGCCATTCGCAAGTAACTCGTATGATTGACTTGCGCGTGTAGCTCCTGTGAGTAGCGTACACTTGTAGCCTTCGCCAGCTATAATGTGTGTCATGACATGTGTAATAAGCATTTTTTTCTAGTTTGACTGTTATAATAGGCGTAATCAGAAACCGGTTCTTTTTAATACATCATCAGCCACTCATATAATAGTCCACTGTTGGTCATAGACTTTTAGAACTGAACTTCGGTAAAAAATACACGGCCACTGTTATCTAGTTTCCGTCTGAAATATGATTATTAAGTTGGCAGCATTTCATATTTTAATTATTATTAGCCCACTTGAATAAGAGAATAACGGTTTTTAGAGTCAAAAAGGTAGCATATAATTTAAAAAAATAAAGTCGTTCGTTACCCTGCTTCGAGAACGGTGTCGGGCAAAATGCTATTGGGTTTTCTGTATTAATATCTGCTTTTCTGTTTTTTGTAGTTTTCAGGAGGGGCACGGAATCTGACAATGAGCCGGTATAAGGCAATATACTTATGAAGATCTAAAACATAGCATAGGCATGATGTGGGAGTAATCAGGTCTATACACACATAAACACGAGTCTTGGTTATCTTATGTTTAAAAGCTATTTGCACATTACGCCCAAAAAATTATAATGGCTGAGATCGATTACGTATCAAATAACAACTACTTGGTAACGGTGGAGACCAAAAGCAAAAAATAATAAATCATACGACGGCAAAATAAGTGATAACTTTATTTTAGATATACCATTAGCGTACTCCTATCACTGTTCCGAGGTTAAAGAACTAAAATAAGATGTTCCTTTTTTCAACATGAATCTACCAAAAGGCGTCTTTATTGAAAACAGAATTCACCCGATAAACATCATAAAGCTTATACGTATCTATTTAATAAGCTGAAACCATTTTGTACGTAAAAGCCGGCACTTTTTTCGAAGTATTACTTTCCAGAAAATAGGTCTCTAAAAGCTCTATGTCACCGCAACCTGTCTAAATCGATTGTAATATAGATTATAAAAGGAAATTTATCGCTGTTCTATACGTTAGATAAAGGTGCTTCCTTTCGCTATGCTGCTAACTGTAACTTCTACATTAAAGGGATCTAATATATATATACAAAAATCTGTGGAAAACATTGTGAGGTAACCTGCATATCTATGAGATTTGCATAATATTTTCGGAGATGCGTAATACTAACTCGCATTGAACAGTGGGTTCACTATGGTCTATATTAGACTAATAAATTTTTACTTTGTTGTGTATAGAGAGTTGTCTTTCTTAATAAAAAATAAAGAAACAAATTATAAAATAGTATTAATAGTTACTCTATTTAAATTATACGCGGATATTTACTAAACATTTTTGACATTCCAGCAACATCGCCGCCGTTTATGGACCAGCTTTTGGGCACGCCTCTGCCCACTTCTTCGGGCATATAGGCGTTAAACTTTCAATGTACTATGTATGATTATTTCTGCGGTATCATGACCGCATGATCATTCATAGAGCTAGAGAGAAGAGAACTGAAGATGAAATATAAATGGAAATTTAGTACGAGATTTTCTGCAATTATATTTACAGTATCGGAAAAATCAATTAGTATATTATATGAAAAATGTCGTTTAATTTTTATATCATTGTCCGAGTTTACCATATTCATAATCTTTGTCACCTTTCATGTTATTATCATTGCCAAGGTTACTAACGTCATGGACACTATCTTTAAACATGGCCACATTTTAATGTAACATGATCTAGAAAATAAGACAAAACTCGTTACCGAGTTGCGTGTCAAATTTGCCAGCAACTAACGAAGGAAGTTAAGTGTTTCACCATAACTCAACTCAGGCATGGGCACGTAAATCATCGCTCAAGTTTCGGGGCATTCATTGAACGCCCCGGGTGCAGTAGGTATCATGAATTCGGGCTTTCGTTTCGGAAGTTGTTTGAATTTGAAACTAAAGCCTTGAACTTTAATGGACTCCCCAACGGGACTTTTTGAAACGGAATGACTGATGCTAAAGATTTTGGTATTTCGTATTAAAGTTCCTAAGGACTAAGATTCTTGGAAAATTATGAGAAGTCTTTATGATTATGATTTTTGTTCAACATAGGTAGTACCTGATTGCCACGTAGGTAGTGAAAAAGACTACTGTGCATTAGATCTAGGTTTGATTAGCGGTTCGGGCAATGTGTAATTGAGATTTTATGTCAAGTAGCAATTTTCAGTAGCAGCACGGCATGTGTCACCGTTCCTAGTATTTTCTTTAGTTCACATACGAAAATATAAGAACTAAAAACCCAGGAGCTGATGAAAGGTCTCTTTTGAAGAGACTACGGCTGTTCGAAAGTACATATAATAGTGCCAAGACCCACATTTCACCAATTATCTTTCGATATCACGTAGATATGATATAAAAGATGTCTTTGTTTTCACCTCCGACCTGATAGTAAGTTTTCCTCCATTTTGCTCGAGATTTTTCACAAGAAATTAAAACATACATACATACATACATAGATTCACGCCTGTTTCGCAGAGTGGTAGGCAGAGACTACGGATTTCCATTTGGTACGATCCTGACACACTTCTCTGGCTTCATTCACTTTCATCAAATTCCTCACACACGCCCGTCGGTTCAAGGTGCTCTTAACCTGGCCTTTGTCCAGAACGCCTCCGATCTGATCAAGAAACGTTCGCCTAGGTCTTCCTCTTGCGACTGTTCCATTCACACTAGCCTAGCCAAATAGCCAAATTAAAACAAATTTTTACATATTATCAACATTTACGTTCTTTCGATTATACTCTTATAGCTTTCCCACAATTAAATCCACAATAATTAAATTAAATTACATTTACCCTACAACACTGTTGAGTCTGTTATTATTCTTCAAATAATAACATTAATTATTCTTAATTATTATCCCAGTGAGATAGCATATTAAACAAATCTGTTAACATGTCTCGAAATGCAGACATACTCTTAAACCGGAATGAAACAACACCAGTAAACGAAGTGGAGCTTAAGATGACAACATTAATTACTTCCAAGTGTCATGGCGAAGGAAACATGCATTTGAAATAACAGCACATTATACGCCTCGACACCGACACGATATTATCATTTCCTTTGCTACCCATAACCTATAAAATTATATATTAATTTTAATTCTACTCCCTTGTTGGCGTAGCTTTAGTGAATACAAACGTAGTGCATGAGTTCAATATTATACATAGTATATTAAAAGACAAGCTGTAAGTTGACTTCATACAATTATTATATGATATATACGACTTCGATGGCGTAGTGGTTAGTGTAACCGACTGCCACGCCTGAGGTCGCGGGTTCGATTCCCGCACAAGTCAAACATTTGTGTGCATGAACATAGATGTTTGTCTTGGTCTGGGTGTTTCTATGTATAATATCTATGTATTTACAAAAAAAAAAAAGTAAGTGTGTATGTTTATCCATTGTCTAGTACCCATAGTACAAGCTCTGCTTAGTTTGGGCTAGATGGTGTTGTGTGTATGTGATAGAATACATATATAGAATAGAATATATTATAGAATATTATTTGTTTTGACGCACGCTCTCAGACACGTGTATTTTACATATCTCTAAGTCGAGTAAGTCCAGTAAAAGTCATTATTTTCGTCTTGTGTATTGGTAATTATGCCTGAGCGCTCGGAGACATCGGTTCAAGGGGCAGGAACCTTTCAAGTGTGATCCTAAGTGTGATGGAACATCTACGCACCGCAGACAGTAGGCATAGGTCTACTGCAATGTATGAACTCGAAATATATCTACGCTATGGGGATGGGATGGGGAGAAAATCTTAGCTTAGTTGCTGTTGAGTGTGAACCTATCACGGGCTTATGCCAAGTGGGTCGATCATTAAGCACTAGTTTAAGTGGTGGATGTTAGGAATCACCGGACTATAGAACCAATGTGGATGATAAATTTATTTTTGTAGTTTTATATATAAATTTTGATGTAAATCTAATTATTTTAAGTACCTAACGTTTTTAATGATTTTGGAATGAAGCCTGTCGGTAAAACTATGATTCGAATAATCTTAACTGTATGCTGATGCCACATTTGTCCGTCTTCTAATGAGTTTATTATAGTACAATCTGTATAATAAACCCATTCCAATCGTTAAATGTGTAATACAGTAACTTATTTTTAATTCTATATGTATGTATACATATAAGTATTATATTATATAGATACCAATATTATTATTTAGTATGAAATTACTTTCTGCCATCCACCTTCTGCCTAATTTATTTAAGTTACTCTTTTTTTGTTTTTTGATATTTTGTTTTTAATTGAGTTGTATGTATGTATGTTACTGCCTACATGCACCGAAATCATTCAGGGTCTGCGAGAATACCAGCGTTGTGGATATACTGCAACATTGCTGACGCAGGACCTTATTTGTTCTATATGTACTTTTGGTTGTGTTTTCTGTTACCTTATATAATGAGCGTGGAACAAATAAAATTATTTTCTTTCTTTCTTTTTTCTTTCTTTCTTTCTTATTATGAGTACGTAGGTGTCATGTCATGTCTAAATAAAAAATTCTCAAAAAAATTACCCCTTAAAATTTAACTTATTTTTAATAATATCTAAATAGATTAGTAGCCGCGATAGCTCAGTGGGGAGACCAACAGACTGCAATGCAGAGGGTCTCGGGTTCGAACCGACGTCGCGCACCTCTGACTTTCGGAAGTTATATGACTTTTCGAAATTATGTGCGTATTGATTGACAATTATCGCCTGCTCCGTGCCTCGGAGAGCACGTTAAGCCGTCGGTCCCGGCTGCCATGAACATCTATGGCAGTTGTTATTGGGAAAGTCAGTTCGTCCTAATATCCTGACACTGGTATAGCCTTAGGGTATCGTTAGCCTTCGGGTTGCGGAGGTCAGGTGGCAGCCGCTCCGTGTAAAAACTGATATCCAGTCAAATCAAGTTAGACTAGAAAAGCCGACCCCAAGTGACTTGGGAATAATAAAGGCTAGGCAGAAGATACATTATTGAAAAGACAACCTCTGCATTAGAAATAAATAATAATTAAGGGAGAAGATCTAAATAGATTAGTAATGGTAGCACCGACAACTTATGCATCATAATATCTAGGTATCACTAACACTCATAAAGCCTCATTGAAAAATGCCGCTAAAAGTATGCCACCAAGTTGTGGGTCCTTTTCAAAGACGCCGTTCAAAGACGCTAGTTTAACCAAATTATTTACATTTTTGATATAACACGCTCGCCGCGTTACACGTGCCGTTATAACATAGTTCCCTACTGTACGTCGTGCTCCACATACTATAGTATGTTCTTCCAATTTCTAACTTCTGAACCTCGTTCAGGTAAAGGTCGTAAAGATTCAGAAGAGAGTGACCTGAATAAAATCACGGGATTTACAATTATGATAGTTACTACATATAAAATCAGTTGAGCCTTTGAGAAGATACCAAGAACTAACCCACTCACTTCATAATTTAATTACAAATATATTCATCCAATTTTGGATATAAACATCTTGCCGTGTCTTATCACCCAAATCAAATAATCCCAACCTAAAATCTGAGAAATATACATTTCTAAAAGGTTTTTAGCATCAACGTCGCATCAAGTACAATTGTACTAACGACTTCGTCAATGTGACTTCAGCTACACGATTAAGTTGAAGTGTTACTGTTATACCGATGTTGAATCGAGTTTTAGGTCTATTGTATCACGAATTTGTAATCTTGAAGATTCGTCTCTGAGTTTTACTGATTAAATGTCGGTTTGTAGGTGATTGTGTGGTGTGGTGGTATTTTTAATGGTTATTTGTTCGTTATAGGATTGTGAAGTGTAAGACTGTATAAAAAGTCGAATGAAAAACGTAATGAGACAAAAGTATTACGACTGAATTAAAGCGACAATTTAAATATAAAATTATGGCCCTTGATCTCAGCATTTTATTACAAGTTATACAACGATTTTTATAAAAATATAATAATTATAAGGAATTTAAATACGTAGTTTGTACATAAAGGTCGTTTATGAGAAATACGGATAATTAAAAAAAATTACATATTCAAATATGTAATTCTTTTTAAATTATCCGTGTACCTAGTTAATTTTGCTTTAAAGTGAGTTTTAACTTTATGATTAAAACATAATATACAACAAATATAATGGCAGTAAGTAAAATATAAGACTTACAATCTTGCCATATGCATATTTCACGCGTCTAAAGTTTAACACTGAAGTGTCGCTAAATATCATCCTAACTAATATTATAAATGCGAATATGAGTTCATTTGTTTCTTTGTTACGCTTTCACGTGCAAATTTCTCATACACATAGTTAGGGGAACAGAAAATACTATGTCCTTTTAAAGTAACTTTAATTAAAATATATATATATATATAAAAATCAGTCCCGGTTGTTGTCAAATTGACAGCAGTCGTTAAGCCATGTCAGAGGCCTACGGGCGGCTTGAACAACTCTTGACAACAGGTTGGCCACTAACCACATGAAAAAGAAAAAGAAGAAGATTAAAAAAAACACGGTTACTAACCTAACCTGCATTTACGCAAGCGAAGCCGTGGGCAAAATCTAGTAAAAATAGAAACAAAATAAATTACAAATAGTTGCGCCTGGATCAGAAATGAAAATCACAAAACGAAGGTGTTAAAATAGCACTCGTCTCAAGTATTTGTCGTTGGAAATCGAACAATCCGTTCACCGTGAGCACCGTTGGCAAAACAATAAGGTCTTAAAAATTGACTGACAAATTTAATATAATTGATTTCATAAGTACAGCTGGTGTAATTACGTTAATATACCTGTCTTGGGTCATATATAAATTGTTACAAAGGCACATAAAAAAGCTTAAGAATTTACGGCATATTGTTATGCCAAAACGAGGTGAATGCAAAAACATTGTCGTGGGTTCGATTTCTATCTCTATAGTAGTAAAAATATTGAATTTAGTGTACGAAAACTTGAATTTGCATAACAGCATGAAATAAGGTAAAGGTTGCTTAGGTAACCTAGGGCGCCTCTGAGAGGTACCATGGCAGTAATTACGTGGCTGCCAGAGAGCTTGTAGATAACTACAGGAATAAAAAAGTTTTCACTAACAAAAGAACAGTTTGCATTAACAAAAATTAAGGGAAATCTAATACTCTCACCAATATTGTAAACATTATTCGGGCTCTCAAGCCAATTCACATAACCAAATATAAAGATATATTCATTAGTTAAATGTCTGTGTCGGCTTTTTATGTTGCTAACGCTACGCAGATAGATGCAGCACAAAGCGAAGCAACGCGCAACGGATATAATATTTATTCTTATGTTAGAGGAACGCCGCGGCACAGAGATGTTAAGAAATACTCGATTTGATGCGACATTTAAATGTTGAACTCTTTGCTAGACACAGTGTTAGTTTTAACAAACATAGGATTGCACATGTATATTCCAGACGGGTTTAGTCGATATCCCGTTTCTGTTTAGTTAATAAACCGTTTCAAAAAAGGAGCTCACATAATTTACCAGTCTGTCGACGCGTGTCAACTGCTGTGACTGGTTGACTGAATTAGCAACAGTTATGAGCTCGATTTTGATATATTTATGATAGAGCTGTCTTTCAGCAACCGGGTATTCGCCAGGTATATTATTACAGCACATATAAAGTATAAAATTACTACTATACATATACATGTATTTATTTTTGGATTGGTAGTAAAAATAATTCTCGTACATATTTCTATAATGTGGGGTAATATTTAAAACACGAACAAATAATTCTATTCCTCTTCCTACAATTCTAATAACATACGTCATTACCCAAACTTTATATTTTTATTTTATCAGTTAACCAACATCCACATTCTTAGAATACAAAATAGTCGTATATAGAAATATTTATAGTAAAATCAGTACAGAACGTCTTATAACTGAAAGTCTTAATAAGTTTAAAACTCAAGTAAATTGTTTACAAATCAGTAAAAAAATAATACAGAATTGTCGCTTAAGATCAAAGCAGAAATGCTATTGTATGCCTCGGCCTTGTTTTGACTTTCATTTAGTTGTTTCGAGAAACTAGATACAGCAACCAAGTGCTACGTTTCTGATAGCTTACAAACGCCAATCACGACTATTGAGTCACTATTCAGCATCTCATCTGCAGATCAGAGACTGAACTTTAAACATTATTGCAAAGAAAATGATTATATATATACATCGTCGCGCACCTCTAACTTTCGGAAGGGGGTCGAAGTGTCGCCGGTCTGCACTGAATGGCCCCCACATAAAATAAGATATATATATGTACATGATTTATTCGCATAAACTTCAGACAATATCAGTAAGCTAATATTGTCTTAAGTTTATGCGAATATTATTACTAAAAACTTTTCAGTGTGTGATATATATACTTGTTTTTTATTTATTTGTTTTAATTTTTGCGCGTAGTATAATTTATTTTTAAATTCTATTATAATAATGTTAGTTAATTATATCTAAGTATTGCTGTGAATCTCTTTCTTCTTTTAATAACACTGTTGCAAAACTTTTATTTGTGTTATTTGTGCCACTAGTTCTTAATGAATAATATCTATTTTTTGTAAATTGTGAAAAATGTGATTAGTTGTATTTTTTATAAGTTATTCTATAAGTACCAATGTTCTTATATATTGTAAAGCACAAATATTTATTTTTCCAAAATTTAAAATAAAAATGTTACAAATAGAAATAGCTATTAACTAAATATATTAATTACAATATTACGTTGAATGCTACATTTTTCCATTTCCTTAATAATATTAGGATTTCAAATTTTTTTTTTACTTAATCAAGCGTACACCCTTGAACAGATTTGGAAATAACTTGGATAACAGTTTAACCAGGTGCTGGATCAACACAAAACCACTTGTTATCACGGTATGAGTTTTCATGGGCTATTCGTAAACAATTCTGTTTTTTTTAAATAAAGTGGACGAATAAAATTGACTGTGCTTTTCTGTATTTATCATCGAACTACCATCTAAATCCACCGAGAGAGCTTATATATTACTACTAGCTGCCCGGACAGACTTCGTTCTGTCAAAAGTAATTTTTCTTTTTTTTATGTTTGCTTTATCACTAAGGGGTATGAAAAATAGATAGTAGCCGATTCTCAGACCTACTAAATATGCATATAAAATTTCATAAAAATCGGTCAAGCCGTTTCGGAGAAGCATGGTAACTAACATTGTGACACGAGAATTTTATATATAAGATGGAACTTAATGTCAAAGCGACGTTTGTGTTTAAAATGAAAACTTTTACAGAATAACACGGTATTTGTATATAAGCTGTTGCAATGCTATGCACAAAAGTTTTATTACATGAGAGAGATAGCATAAAAATTACGCTTCTGCGTCGGTATGAAGCGAGCGTAATTTGATGCCGAAGTCTGTCAAAGGGTATGACATATACCAAACAACAGCATGTGCTGTCGTTTGGTATACGTCATCCCCTTGTGCTGATCAAGTGCAGGTGTTCAAGGAATTCTTATAGCTCGGTGGCGCAGCGGTAGTAAACATGGCCGATGAGATGCGATTGTCAAAAAAAAATCAGTACTAGCATGAAGAGAAGAAATTTGGGCAAAAATCACCACAGACTGGGCACCAAATAACAAACGGCCCCGTGGCAGACCTAGAATGATATGGTGGGATGAATTGGATGCGTTCAACCGGGATCGGAGACAATTGGCGTTGGTAAGAAAGGAGTGAAAAAATCGAAGGGAGGCTCTTGCCCTGCAGTGGGACGGTACAGGCTTAAAATAAAACAATAATTATAAAAAATAAGCAGAATTGAAATGAATATTATACATTATTGAATAGCAGCGATAGCTCAGTGGGGAGACCAACAGACTGCAATGCAGAGGGTCTCGGGTTCGAACCCATGTCGCGCACCTCTGTCTTTCGGAAGTTATATGACTTTTCGAAATTATGTGCGTATTGATTGACAATTATCGCCTGCTCCGTGTCTCGGAGAGCACGTTAAGCCGTCGGTCTCGGCTGTCATGAACATCTATGGCAGTCGTTATTGGGAAGTCAGTGCCCTATAATATCCTGACACTGGTCTAGCCTTAGGGTATCGTTAGCCTTCGGGTTGCGGAGGTCAGGTGGCAGCCGCTCCGTGTAAAACTGATATCCAGTCAAATCCGGTTAGACCTGAAAAGCCAACCCCAAGTGACTTGGGAATAATAAAGGCTAGGCAGAAGATACATTATTGAAAAGACAACTTCTGCATTAGAAATAATTCCTGTATTGCGGCGGATTTTACAAACATTCCTACAATGGACACAAAGAACACCCAGACTCAGAATAACCATTCGTGGATCACACAACATTCAGCGCAATAGCAATGACTAGACGACCACTTTAAGCACTAAGGCATTCGTAACATCAAGTAAAAACAAATTGAATACGTTTTTTGTGTTGTTTTTATAACAATGGACTACAGAAGGGGCTACGATTAATATATTTTCTCTATGTAATACCTATAAATAAAAACGTCCAAATTCGCACAAGAAATAAAGTAACCTGCATACCTTGCAGGCGACTTAGCGAAGTGTTAATTCGATAGCTCTCTTCGTACTTAATGAACAGAAATCTTTATGAAAGTCGCATGAAGCGTTGAAGGAATGTGCTAAACCGTCAATGGCTGTAGCAACTTATGATGAGACTTTAATTCAAAGACGGATGACAATACAGCATACAGATAAGTTCCATATTATCGTAACTAATATTATAAATGCGATTGTAAGTTTCTTTGATTGTTACGCGTTCACGCCCTAACTTCTCGACAAATCATCAGAAATTTCGCATACACGTTGTCAATGGTGCAAAAAAGGGCATAAAGTAGTGTACCCGAGGAATAGAAAATTTTTGAAGAATCTAGATTAGCGCGAGCTAAGAAATATTACATAGATTTAACATTTTAATTTAAAATCTAGTATTGTATAAGTGCCGTATTGCTGGCAATTAAATCCGTCGATTTTAAATTAAAATGTTAAATTTTAAAATTCGAATCTGTGATATTGAAGGCCCTCTGTCAAAAATTTAATTTTAATTCGTATGTATGACGTAAAATTTAAATTTGTGAAAGTATGTAGATACTTAGGCTACTTATTGTATTAAATTCACATTAAAACTATATTTAATCTAAAGGAAAATATTTACAATTTAAATATTGGACATAAAAATACTTGTTTATGAAGTCTGTTTTTACATTGTATTACATGAAACTAGGTCAGAGACCTGTGTTTCAGGCTGTTCCTAATATTACATTTTTATTCTACTTTCAATAAAGTAAGAGTCTACAAAAAACATTTATACATGTACTGCAAACATATGTAATATGTAGTTATACAATTAAAATAGTTTTAAACAATAACAATTATAAATGAAAAATTGCTTAAACAATAAGAAATTATTTTACAACTACTTGCAATGTCTTTGTATCTGAATACGTAAGCGTTTTTAGCTACTTTGTTAAACTATTTTTATTTTATTTTATACATACTTTTATTCTATCTTTCAGCGTCACACCACATATGTCTCTCAGCGCTCTCATTTCTACAGAATTTATTATGCTCTCATGCTTCTTTTGCCATACCCAATTTTCACTTCCATGTATAAGTGTAGGCACTAATAGTCCTCTATGAACAGCCAAACGTGCTTTATCAGATACAATTCGACTGTTCATAAAAGCGCGTAGAACGTCATTCACTTTATTGCCAGCAACCCTTCTCTATTCAACACATCTATAATTTAAAAGTTTGCCCTATATAATATCACTAACGATAAAGATATACGCAATTGTTTTTATAGTAGATTAACATTAGACTCTATCACATTGAACGCCTCATCTAATGACATATAATGAGGGCTTGTGAAACTACTCTTGAATTCTTGGATCTACACGATTATGACATTGCGTTTATTGCCTACATGAATTGCGTTTATTGGTTGTACTTCTTCTTCTTCCTAGCATTTCGGTGGCAATCATTGCTCAATATTATATAGCTGCAGCCCAGAACGCAGCCACCTTGATTGCATCAACTGAAGAAATCATCTAGTCCTCACGCGTGCAGTTGTTGGGGCACTCAGAGCACAATATAAGTTGTAACATCGTTTGGGTTGCACCGCACAAACAGCCCAGATTGGAATCGTCTACGAATAATAATTGGTTGTACTGGTTGTACTGGCTCTAGCATTGTATGTGTTTAAAAAAGGTACGTAAATAAGTTGCACCATTACTTGTATTCCTGTTAACTATTACATAAATTGAATAACGTGAAGTAAACAAGTAATTATTCTTATTAAGTTCAAAGAGGTACTAGATATCTATAGAGAAATATCTCAACGTAGATACCTAAACGCGAAGTTAAGCGGGAAGATTCGGTACCTCAAATTTCGTGATGATAAGTCTAAATGTTAAGCTAAACTGCTTATTTACAAGAAAACTCTAGGTTTAGTACTAAATAATAAGAATACTAAAAATAATTTATACAACATTCAGCAAACGAAAGCTTTCTACAAACACAGCTAAAAGAAACTATTAACTACAATATTAAAGTTCACCAGCTACTTAACCAACCCAAGGCCTTGACTTGGGGCATCCCAATCGAGAAGGCAACATTTTTTTATCACTTCATCTCGCTGAAATATTCAGGAGAAGGCGTAAAAACCGCGCAGCGGTAACTACAGCTTAATGTGACGGTGGCACACCGAGTAAGATACTTAAAGAAAACAATAAAATTGTGCTTGGAAATGTTAGTACTATTTTCGTTAGCTCTAAAACTTTAAGAGCACGATATAACGAAATAAAGTCTTAAAGTTATATAAACGTGATGGTGTTAAATGATATAATATTAGAATACAATACTGTATTTAGCATGCGGGACGACCTCCAGCCACCCTGAGTTTGACCTGGGGGTGGCGGGCTTTGTGGGCCTGCCCGCCATCCGCTCAGCACCAGGTCCGAGAGGCGGCGTGCGTGTTCCCACGCGCGCCTTTGTGTCGAGTCCGTCTCCCCTCTAGGGGGGACAGTAGGGATATTATTGTGAGAAGTGCCTTTGGGTAGGTCTTTTGCGTAGTGGCCTGCCGTTTCATACGGCGGGCCGAAACCTCGGCGGGGTCGCGACCGCATGCGAAAGTGATTTGCGCGGCCCCGTCGATAGTGGTTTTGTCGAGGAACACCGTGGTAGGTTTAGTCGGTATTCTGGGAGATACTTTAACATCTTTACCATCTTTCTTTTACCCCGGCGAGTCCGACATAACCCCTCCCCCCGCCCCCGCGGAGGGGTATGCGTCATGCATCACCCCACGTAAAAAAAAAAAAAAAAAAACTGTATTTAGCATAATTGAACAGTGTTTATTTTATCTATTCAGAATGACACACATTCAAAAATACTTCCAATTTGTTGTCTTATTCTGGATCCAGCTTAATTAAATAAAAATGTAATCACAACAAACATTGTGATATCTGCCATCTATTTCTGTTGAGCAAGCTGTTATTTCTTACTAGTTTTTGCACGTGGCTTCACTCGCGTAAATGTAGGTTAGGTTTAGTTAAATAAGTAGCAATACTTATTCTGGAATGAAATGTAGCCTATGTCCTTTTCTGAAGCCCAGACAACTAGAATTTTATGATGATCGATCGAGTAGTTAAGGCGTAAAAGCATAACAAACAAACAAACTCACATTCGCATTTATAATACTAGCTAGGACTAGTTAGGATTAGAATACACGCTATGGTACAATTACATATGCACTTATTATTCGTAGATCAAACACATTTAATGCGTGGATCACACAAATGCACCGTCCTGTAGAACTCACATCACAGCTCTGATTAAGTCCGATCGCCATTAACAGTCAAGATTTTACTATCTGCTATTATTTTCTTATAGCTTCTCAGTGTGTCACTAACTAATACAGGCTATTAGAAAGCGCGAAGGTGCAGGGAGAGGGCAGTAAACCACGTTTACGAGTGGCGGCACAATGAGAGCGCTATTGCGTAGTATCGGTCCGCTACCCAATTCCAATACGCGTACATTTTTAACAGCAATGCCTTGCTTAATAAGTAGGTGTATTTTCGATGTTATTGTTAAATACTGTGAATTATTTTACTGAATTATAAGGACTGTTCTGTAAGTGATCATAAGAAGTAAAATTAAATTTGGATTGCTGTGCTTGCGTTGTACGTTTTGTGTGAACCTTCGACTAAGGCAGCACAGAATAAAGTCAGGGAAAATACACTTTTCACAACTATAAACAGAAGAGGAAATCACAGTAGACTATTTCAAATATAAATACAACACTAACATTGCGAAAAATCGAGAAATTTCAATCACAACACCCAATCACTGGGCTGTCCAGTGCGCTTAATAAGAAACCTTGTTCCTTGGACCAGAAAAGACTGTACCGCCATCAAATAATTTGCAACAGCGGGTTCCCACTCAAATAATAATAAAAGTATATACTGACATAATATACAAATAAACAGTTAATAAAATAAAGAGATCAAAAGTATCTGTCAGTTAGGTTTCAGTGTCAAATGCAGCTTCACATTTCCTTCGAGCGTAATGTTTCTAAAAGTAGATAACTTATTGAAAACAGATTAGCTATGTGGTTTGGAAGCGGCAGTTAAACCGTCCACAAACTAAACGGCTCGCAGTTCCGTATTGGTAGCTTTACACCAGCTAACCTGACTTCAAGTGGGTTTTAAGCCACTTAGCCAAGCTCAAGAGCATATTAAACCACGGAACAACCGTGTAAACACGACCTAACGGCCGCGGACCGTCACTACAGGCATCACGCTCTATTGACGCCCTGGCTCAATGCCAAATACTTTCAAATTTAAAATCAACAAATTTTTCTAATATAGTCTTTACTACAACAAGATAAAGGCTTCGTGAGGTTTAACTATAAGTTTGTTGGTGCGGTCAGCATGACCAATTTCTATTTGCTGTTCTCTACATTCGATTTTCAATTGAGTTACTTTGGGATAAGGTTGATTTTTTAACTTACTAGTTGATAGTGTTGGTTATAGCTAGGTGATAGTAACGGTAACGGGAAAAGGCTTACGGGTCGTCAGGGGTGAGATGTTCAGTTTTTTTTCACTAGCTAGATGCAAACTGAAGCTATACTTGAAAATGGGTTGTGAGTGTTATTCTAACCGTTAACTTAAACAAATAAGGTGGCAAATTCCTTGGCTAGTTTTAAGATGCGTTACCTTGAATGAGAGTCGTGACATTTTCTTTTATATTATTAATTTAATGAAGCAAACGTCAGGTCTAAGAGCGGTGACTGGATGACATTTCATATTAGCTGTTCAAATGCAGTCCATTCAGTTTATTTTTGATATATGAATAATATTCCAAAAATTACCGACTGCCTATGTTATTAAATAAATGTCAAGTTTTTTTTTATATGGAATCGGAGGCAAACTATTAGGCAGATCGCCTGATGGTAAGCGATTATCGCCGCCAATAGACACCCCCAACACCAGAGGAGTCACAAGTGCGTTGCCGGCCTTTTAAATTTGCCCTCTCCCCAAAGGTGAGGAGGGAGGGGAGGGATTGGGCCTCCGGTATCCTCACTAACTCAACGAAATCATCGACGAAATCATGTATTCAAAGGAATATGCTTAGAATATAAATAATACCTTGTCTTCACCATTTGAATTAGCCGAAACTTAAGATCACATATTTTTAATAGAGACGCAATGTATAATAATTAAAGTCTATTGAGAAAAGAAATATAAATGGAGACTCTATACATCTCTTCAATATCCACATCTCTTTTGCGTCAGAGGTATATTACACCTACATCGCGCAAGCTATGATTTTAGTACACACGTAATAGGAACTAAGCCTGTAGGCACTCATCGGTTCGTATATATGCCAGACGGCTTTTCATCGGATACATTTCGGAGAGTATGCAGAGGAACTGCATAATTTGATTCCTCCTTCCCCGTTCTACCATCGGACTACCCGACAAACAGACCAGCGGTCCAGATACATAGTGGATATACCACATTTATGCACGAAACGCTTTGCTTCCACTTTTATAATGCGTGCCGCAAAGGAGTGGAACTTCCTACCTAAGTCTGTGTTTCCCGATGAGTACAATCTGGATGTCTTCAAGTTGCGAGTGAATAGGTATCTTCTAGGCAAGCGTGCTCCATCGTCAACTGCATCTTTACTTAACATCAGTTGAGATCGAGGTCAAAAGCAAGTCTGTAACAATATAAATTTTTTTTTACTGCAAATCCTAAAACACTTTACTCGAACTGAGTACTCAAATCTAAGACCTCATGCGCAGCAGTTACATTCAGTACCGCTATGCTGCTGAGACAGTATTGATTGATTATTTGTATATATATTAAAATAATCACAGCTGCTACTATATCAGAAATCAAAGTGTGATTACTTAAAATGAATTACAAATTACTAATATTCTTGGTATCGCCCCCAGCTAAGCTAATATGCTTGAGTTAGTGAAGTGCGTACACATCAATAGTGAAATGTACTTATTGCACTATTGATGTGAACGCGATATAGAGGTTGTTGATTCGAATTGTACTGGATTTGGTTTCATAACCTTTCAATCGCCAGTCTAATGCCTTAACCCATTGGTGCTAAGTTATTGCAATACTCTTTGGAATGTCTTCACGTTAGTATTGCAATGTATGAACAACTGAATATCCATCAAATCGAGAGAGCTCCAAGTCTTCATCACTGGACTATCATTATTTGAAAACTTTAGTCATTATTTACCAACTTAATTTTGCCCGCGGTTTTGCTTGCCTTAATATAGATTTTGTCAATTTCAAAACTTCGGGAACAGTATGTTTTACTGGGTAAAAAGTACCCTTTGTATTTTCTGTACGTCTGTCAACGTGTATGCAAAATTTTATGATGAATGGTTGAGTAGTTAAGGTGTGAAAGAGTAACAAACGAACAAACTCACATTTGCATTTATAATATTACTAAACTATGCCCGTGGCTTCGCTCGTGTAAATGTAGGTTAAGTTAGTAACAGTACTGTTTTCTGGATGAAAGGTACACTATGTATTGTTTATTCGCCTGACAACGTGTATCCAATATTTCATGATGATCGGTAGTTAAGGCCTGAAAGCGTAAGAAACATACAAACCTGCATTTGCATTTATAATATTAGTTAGGAAGCAACGACTTACAGTGCAATTTTAAAGTCCATCCAATAATGTACCGATGTACTGTTTTTATATAAAGAACTCTGCTACTAGAATACTTTACGTACACAACTCTCACAACTTCCATTCTCCGTACAATTTAAACAAACTTCTATCACCAAATGAACACAATACGAGTCGAACAAAATCAACACTATCTGTGTTCGTTTCAAAACAAACACTGTGATTGAGAGACAAAGACGAATGAGTGACGTCACGGAGGTCCATTACCGGACAAACAGTCAGCGTAATCGATTTAGAGCGATGCGCCCGCGCCGCGCACTAGCGCTAAATTGATTTTAGTTTTAGTGTGGTGCAAGTTGTTAGTGAAAAGCGTTAAAATACGATTATATATATTTAATTTAGATTTGTTTTGTGGAATAACTGCCTCATGCAGGGTAGGCACCCAAATACGAATTGTCGTTTGTTGTCTAAGCTTATCTTAAACTGTCTCACGTGAAAGTATTTAATTATAGTAAAATTACATGATAAGAAAAACAATATCTGATTTTTCTCGCAGTTCTCTCACTGGCATTACATTATGATCACAAATTGTTTGATTATAGTATTAATACATTTGTGATCGACAAAAACCGGCTAAATTACCATTTTGTTTTTTAAAGACATCTCCCGCACTATGAATAATTACTGTGACTCGGGGGTCTTTACAAACATTCAAACAACAGACTCAAAGAACACCCAGATTCGGAATAACCATTTGTGGATCACACAAACTTTTGTCCCGTGTGGGATTCGAACCCACAACACTCGGCACAGCGGCGAACTGACTACTTAAACCAATATGCCATCCATGCAGTGATTAATACGTACAGCTTTCGAAATTTATGATAATTTTGTATAATTGCTTTTTAAAAACTGCCCGCTGCAGGTAGTTTGTAAAAAGTATAGAAATACATAGTGACTTTTATACCCACCATAAAGACGTCCACAGTCAGGAGAATCTATAGTAAAACTTGCGAACAAACTTCTTGTGTATTACCTACTATTAACCAACAAGAACAACAATATTGATTGAATGCGTACATTAGCTTCACACATGTCGTCATGGACATTGCCTTTATTCTAGAATTTTCCGCTACCATCTTATATTACGTACCAATACTTATTTCCAGCCATAGTCGTCGAGGCGGGTTTGAACGAAAACAGACACCGTTCACTGCAACGGGAAATTAATCTGCTCGAGCACTCACAGAATTCTTAGAGAAAAGCTAAACCGATTTATACCTGGGACCTGATACTTTTAAAACCCAGCTATGATTTATCTCAGTGTTTATTTGTGATTTATTAAGAAAGTTAAAGAATATAGACAGATAATCTTAGCCTATTGTCTTTATAATCTCTCCAGGTAGAATTGTTGTCTATGACGAGGGAGCTACATGTGATACAAGTCTGTATAAACCTTTAGTGAGACTAAGTCGTAATGATACAATTTCTATCTATCACAGCAAAAATCTATCGCTTTGCTTTGTATGATTTTAAAACAGATACTTTGTATAAAATTTCGCATAATACTAATTCAAATATTATTCATCATATTACATAAAAACTAGTTATGGTAATCTTCTTCTCTCTTAGCCTTTATTATTCCCAAGTCACTTGGGGTCGGCTTTTCAGGTCTAACCGGATTTGACTGGATATCAGTTTTTACACAGAGCGGCTGCCACCTGACCTCTGCAACCCGAAGGCTAACGATACCCTAAGGCTAGACCAGTGTCAGGATATTAGAGGGTACTGACTTCCCAATAACGACTGCCATAGATGTTCATGGCAGCCGGGACCGACGGCTTAACGTGCTCTCCGAGGCACGGAGCAGGCGATAATTGTCAATCAATACGCACATAATTTCGAAAAGTCATATAACTTCCGAAAGTCAGAGGTGCGCGACGTGGGTTCGAACCCGAGACCCTCTGCATTACAGTCTGTTGGTCTCCCCACTGAGCTATCGCTGCGTGCGTTACTAGTTATGGTAATAAAAATCTATTTATTAGAAACTTCAAACAAATCGACACATTTGGAACTTAAAACAATATTCATTAGCGTCAGAAGAAAATATCACGTATTGGGCAATACGTATACGATACTGCTATTCGATAATTTACGTGGCGTAGGGGGATTAGGAATATAAGTAAGATGACCAAAAAAAAGCTTACTGTCATTTGGCGGGACGTATCAAAGAGAAAGCAGAACATAAATGCAACCGATCATCTAAAAATTCCGGTCATCAATTAAATCCCAGGCTACTCGAAACGCAATCGATCTCTTCCTAGTATTTACTTTCGACTATTCAATTATGATTCGAATGCGCGAAAGGTCATTCAATATACAAATATTCGTTTTGTTTGTTACTGTTGCCCACCGCTTATATACCTTTTTTAAAATGGGATATGCATTTACTCATTTCTCTCAGCGGAAAAAAGGAGGGGAGGAGAGAAGGGGTGAAGATTTGTCGGGCACATCCGGCGAAAGATGGAAAGTCTCGGATCCTACCGACGAAACCTACTACGGTGTGCCAACTCGTTGCCTTGAACAGTGGGTGGGTCTCTGGAACTGGTACTACTGCAGCGATATTGCTAATACACCTGCCACAATCCGTCTAAATCCATAGCTTTTATATTCATTTTACTTTTGTATTTGTTATTTTATTATTAGTAATATTACAGTATTCTTTTACTATACAAAGTAATTTTACCACATTTTAACGTCCATTAGTTTCATGTCTTCGAGCGGCATCGTCGAACGAAGACGCACGGGTCGACGTGCTTACTGGATATTAATCGTCTTAGAAGAGCGAGACCTGAATGCTGAGCGGTGCTATGTAAACCGCATTACACCTGCAAGCCGGTGTAATGTCTACTTTATGATTCAAGAAACCAACACTGGCTTTTAAGCCGATTTATTCTTAATTTTAGTTCTATTTTCAATCGTTATATAACTTTTATTTGAGGAACAAAAATGCGATTTGACATAATTATTTTCTTGCAAAAGCTGTCCCAACGTCAAACATATTAAATTAATCGGCTCTTACAAAATCAAAAATAAAGTGCTAAATTAATTACATATCTAATCCTGGACAAGTCAGATTTAAAATAAGGACGTTTTTATTTTGTGCGCATTTTATTTTGTCGTGTGGAATAATGTACGCATAGTCTATGCTTACATTAATTTCTTGAGTCACAACACTACCTGATTGCTACGTTACATGGCAATAAAAGAGACAGCATATAATTTGTATAGTTATAGTGATTACATACTTTTGAATATTCCTAATTCAAATGCAATCAAATCAAATTTGCGTTAAAACATTAATAAAACAGCCTCAAATATGAAATTTATTTATTGTATACATTATCATATGTCGTATAACATACTCTGGGGTCTTTAATAAGCCTAGAAGCAAATAATAAAGAAACATTGCATAAATTAGGTACATATGATATAGATAACTTTGTAATATTTTAAAAGTAAGGTTAAAAGTACAATCATAGGATTTACAGCAGCACTATAAAGGTAATATAAAATGTAATAAATGGTGTTTAAGCAACATAAAAATACCAATATCCGAAAATCCAAAACGTATAACAACCTTCTAGGATGTAATACGTGCTTCGAATACCTGATGTGGCCTACATAATACCTAAACCTGAAGATCTAGAGCATCTAATGACACATATATTTTACACTAAGCGCATTACGATATCGTGAGGGGATTACAGTAGGTAAGGCTGCATCTGCGCAATTACACTCTGCGATAGTTAAAGGATTTGCTCCGATATAGAATCTATTTTATATTCATATTGAATTTTGTTCTAAAGTCAATCTTCTAAGATCAGGGGGTCTACCGTGAAAAGCGTTATACGCAATTGCGTACGTTCGTTCGTGCTTATTCTTACCATGAAACATCATTCGCGCCGAAATTCGTCGCGAATATCGTCGTATGACATTTGCACGTCCTAAAAAATCCGAAGTGTTTTCATGGTAGGTATATGCTTATTATTTCGTTCGTTATTCGTTTCGGCACGTCATTGCGTAAAAACATTTTCACGGTAGACCCGCAGTTCTTTTCGATCTTGTTCAAGGTCATATCGACGCAAGCAGACATAAAAAGTCGTTCTAAAATCAAATTATTTTTATAGATTTTATGAGCTTCGAAAAAACTTAATGCATAAAACTGTTTTAGCATAGCATTTAGTAATAAAAAGCTTTGTCTATTGGAAGAACTTCAGCCCTATATGTGGACTGTTCACTGCTGGGAAGGGGCCTCTTGTCTGTGTGGGAGGGGTTAGGCCAACGTTCACCAAGCTGGCCCAGTGTAGATTGGCAGACTTCACGTAGCTTTGAAAACTTTATAGAGAACTGTCAGACATGCAGGTTTCCTTACTAACCAGGGAAACCTTCACTGTTAAAACAAGCAATAATAAACTATTTTATACGCGCATTTTTACAAAAGGTCATAGATGTGGTACCATGAGTTTGAATGACGAGACCTCTGCATGGCGATGCAATGGCTCCCAGTAAGCTACTGCTGGTTATTTCGCTTATGTTATTATAATAATTTAGTTCACTTAATTTTTAGTTTACTCTTTAACAGGTAGTTAAAACTCTCTTTTATTTGGCTTTAGTCTACCAGTTTCATTAAAATACAGGTTTCTTACAAGTATATTAGTATCGTTAGCTAGTATTGGCAAAAATAGAAACTGAAATGAGGTCAGAGTCGAAAGGCATAAATTAAATACAAAAGAAAATCGCGTGTGCTTATCGTCTGTAAATTTTTTTTTTGTTTTTTTACCTATATTAATTGTGATAAATATAGGTATCAAAACAAAAAGCAGCGATAGCTCAGTGGGGAGACCAACAGACTGTAATGCAGAGGGTCTCGGGTTCGAACCCACGTCGCGCACCTCTGACTTTCGGAAGTTATATGACTTTTCAAAATTATGTGCGTATTGATTGACAATTATCGCCTGCTCCGTGCCTCGGAGAACACGTTAAGCCGTCGGTCCCAGCTGCCATGAACATCTATGGCAGTCGTTATTGGGAAAGTCAGTACCCTCTAATATCCTGACACTGGTCTAGCCTTAGGGTATCGTTAGCCTTCGGGTTGCGGAGGTCAGGTGGCAGCCGGTCCGTGTAAAAACTGATATCCAGTCAAATCCGGTTAGACCAGAAAAGCCGACCCCAAGTGACTTGGGAATAATAAAGGCTAAGAGAGAACATTAATTATGATAAATAAATAGATTTTCAGCTATTATATAAACAGCTGAACAGATTTACATAGGAGATGGTTCCTATTATCTTCTCGCGAAGAATTAGTGACGATTGTTACTGGCGGTAGGTTAGGGAACGCGCCAACGAGCTACGAATCGTTTACTGCTATTAAGTCCTAAAGTTCCCCTAACTTCAGCAATAAAGAATTTGAATCGTGCGAAGGAACGCGTTAATTCTTCTTAATCTCATCAGCCAATCAAGAGATGGCGTAGCCATGCAAACTAACTTCGTGCGAAAATCCTACCTGTTTACAATATTATTACAAGTTCGCGTTTATAACACAATTCACCTCCCCGGCGACATATTTAACTTAACGCATTAACAAAGCACCGTCTGAAATGTAAATGTATCTCAGATTTAATCTGTATTAAGTGATCCACTTGGAGTTGCGATAACAATGTAAGCGTCAAGATGCTTCTCCTAGGTAAAGATTAATATACCTCTCCTTTTCTCTATCGTATGAAAGAAAAGGAAGGGACACCAATCAGGTGATTGAATTGTATCGCGCGTACAATAGAATGGATATTAGATTTACTGGATCACATTGTTCGTTCTGTTTGTGTAGAGGAACTAAATGATAATTTGGTCTACAATAAAGTGATCGTAATTCTTCTATATGGTTGGGTAATTGTATTGTTATTGGGCAGTGATTAACTGTTACACGGATTTCGGTAACGGTTCATTGTTTTCGTGATACAGGTTGGGCTGTCTTGGGGTGCCAGACATGTAAACAAAAGCGGAATCTTTTCAGAATCACTGCTTTGTTTGTCTTTAAATTATAGTTATGTTATTTGTAATTCGTATGACTTAAAAGCTACTTTAATTCGCCGTCATACTTTACGGCGAATTCAAGTATTCATATTTAAGCATTATACTTGTATCTTATGTGGGAGCCAGTCAGTGCAGACCGGCGACACTTCGACCCAGTGGGATCTTTTGTGTCGACACTCGCCCAATAACGACTGCCATAGATGTTCATGGCAGCCGGGACCGACGGCTTAACTTCGAAAAGTCATATAACTTCCGAAAGTCAGAGGTGCGCGACGTGGGTTCGAACCCGAGACCCTCTGCATTGCAGTCTGTTGGTCTCCCCACTGAGCTATCACTGCTCATAGCATTATTCTTAATGCTTAAATATGACTTGAATTAATATGATTTCTTTTTTATAATATTATAGATTAAATACTGTGTAGAAATACTAATATTCAACATAAATCTATTAACAATCGGGCAAGATTTGCATTTGCATTGATTTTAAGCAGTGATACATTTTTCCAATTTTCGTTTATTTACTTACTTGTTTTATGTATATTAAAAGTATCCAACTAAAACTATATTAGTTACCTATTCAAAGTATATTTCTTGCCTATTCCTTGACGCAAATATATTGCGTATTTTGAAAAAGAAAACGCTTTTAAGTACAGTATTACGTTTCTTATTTAGTTACAATATGGATAAATTTTCGTTCACCATATTTTTTGCTACTTCTAGTTTCTTTAACAAAGTACACACTAATATGGTTAAAACTCAAACTACTTTTAACAAAAGACGTCAACTCGTTAAAATATCGATGATAATCAAGATTCTAGTTCATGCACTAAAGACAGTAAACCATAAATTTCAGGTGTGGGTGTAACAAAAGCTCTCTCTATAGTAAGAATCAATATATAATAACTTAAATCGCACGTTTCAACAATAACCCTTTAAATCCTCACAATGCAGCTTTATTACTGATTCCAGTATAACCTTGGAATCAAAATCGGTACGTGCCTGAAATAGTAAAACTGCCGGTGCACTTTTCGTTGTAAGGCCAAATCCACACAATAGTACAGCTTACGGAACGTCGGTTCGCTTAAATCGCTCAAATATTTCATAATAAGAAACAACAAGTTCTCAGAATTTATTGATCTTGGCAGTTGCCAAGGAGAGGTTGCTTCGAAATTATAGTTGTCTAGACAAGTATTTCTTTAGTAGAACCAAATTTCGTAGAGTATTATAAATAGATATTCTCAATACTAGTACGGATAAAAGAAGAATGCTGGGATTTGAATGAAAACGATGATTACAGAACTTACTGTACTTCAGCTCAAAGGTGCAATGGATATTGATTCCATAGCCCTTCTGGGAAACAGCGAAACAAAATATGATGAAATACTTTGGTAAATATGAAACTAGTAACAAGAAATATTACCATTTTTCAATAAGTGTATTGAGCACATTTTGTTCAAATCGTTTGTTGACAGATATGATTAAGCTATTAAGTAGCAACAGTACACCAGCGTCCAGACACAATAGGTTTTCATATATATCTGGCTTTCCAAGAATTGTCAAGTTAAGCCAAGATTAGTACTTTCCTGACCGAGCCGTCAGAGAAGTATAATAAAAATATTGTACCAACGCAAAATAGTATTAGCACGTTCAGTTGCATTTCGTTCAAAAAGTGAGAACGCAGGATGGTCGAACTCCTCAGCACTACTCTTTCTTCTTTTACCTTCTATCTCCTGTACCTTTCACTTTGGCTTCAATAAATACTTACCATCAGGCAAGAGATCATGTGCTTGTTTGTCATCTATGTGGTTTACGGTAGGCAGAGGCTTGATTATATCTCCTTGCAATTGTTTCTGTAATGCCAAACACACATAACCATGTCCATGAGCGATCGCTATCGGTTACCATTAAGTACCGTATGCTCATCTGGTACTGGAAATAAAAAAAGTTACCAACACTAGTATCAAGTAATCTCAACAAGAAACCGGATCGGTACCATCCGACGCTACAGTGTGTATGTGGCTTAAGCGATAAATCGAGCTCAGTGAACTTATGTCTGACAGCAAGGAAATTCAATTAAAATGAAACCACTTTTCATCGTAAATGATGAATAGCAAAGAAATATTTTATTAAAATATTCACTGATTACATACGTCATGTTCAAATGTTATACAATATCGCAAAATGAACAAAAGGTCATATACATACAAAACCTGTTAACAATTATTTGACAAACATACTTCTTTTTGTAAACATTTATCTCTCTCGAGTATAATCCTTGTGTCGCTTTACAAAGATTAAGAAAATAAAGAACGCCTAGAATTAGGAAGACTCAATATTAAATGCAACGCATGCAACCAAAATTATTTGCACTGTATGTTTTGTATTGTTTTTTTTTCAAATACTGCGCCCGCTGTATAATTAGTTCCTGTGTCGCGGGGGACTTTACAAACTTTCAAACACTGGACCAAAGAACACCTAGACTCGAAACAACAATTTGTGGACCACATAAATTTTTGGCCCGTTTGGGTATCGAACCCACAATACTCGGTGCAGCGGTAGTGGCGAGGCGAACATTTAAACCGCAACACCATCCGTCCAGTCCTGTGCCCCTGACGTTATAATAAATATTCCTACAAATAGTTATTCACGGTTAGGACCTGAATATATAATATATACGTGATATAGTTTACTTATGTGTACTCAAAGGTTTTATTAATCCCAGACAGGGATAGTGCAATATAAATAATAAAAATAATAATATTCTATCACATACACACAACACCATCCAGCCCAAACTAAGCAGAGCTTGTACTATGGGTACTAGAAAATGGATAAACATACATAATATATACTTTTTTATTGTAAATACTTACATATTATACATAGAAACACCCAGACCAAGACAAACATCCATGTTCATGCACACAAATGTTTGACTTGTGCGGAAATCGAACCCACGACCTCAGGCGTGGCAGTCGGTCACACTAACTACTACGCCATCGAGGCCGACAAATAAATATCGGTAGGTACGCTAAGTTTTATTTTGTTATATATTGCCAGAAATATTTTATGAAAAGCAATCAGGTTACAGTTACTGAAAATAGATCTCGATGAACTACCGCAAAAAAGAATTTGATATTTTTGGAAACGAAATTTTGATTTCGGGCTTTGGTTAGGTTCTTGTGTTTATAATATTATACTATAAACGCTTACACAGCAAAAAGTATTTACACGTATGTATATATTTATGTATAAAATATTATTGGGGCATTTATTGCAAAGTTACTAGATATGTTTTTTACTTTAGGAACGAGTCGGAAATAATGTTTACATTTAATTTTACCAGTTTACTTATAGCGGTTGAATGGCAATTGAGAATAATACATACATACATACATAGATTCACGCCTGTCTCCCAGAGGGGTAGGCAGAGACTACAGATTTCCATTTGCTACGATCTTCACACACTTCTCTGGCTTCATTCACTTTCATCACATTCCTCATACACGCCCGTCGGTTCAAGGTGCTCTTAACCAGGCCTTTGTCCAGAACGCCTCCGATCTGATCAAGAAACGTTCGCCTAGGTCTTCCTCTTGCGACTGTTCCATTGAGAATAATAATATCATTATAAATAAAATATCCTGATCTAATACTATATTCGTACAGAATTTGGTATTGTAAACTTATTTTCTTTTGTAAGGAGAATTATATCGAACAATGTTTTGACACAGTACCAAATTGCGACTCAAATAGTATATTTCTATTTTCATGAACTTAAATGGCAATTTATTCAGCGTTCACGTTTTGCGTTCCCACTAGATCAATCCGATAGTATTTGACAGTCCAAAATGAGATTAAATCGTACCACCAGCTGCCCGCTATTGATACAATTGAATATAATATTTCCTTAGAGATAATATTAATATTGTTGATAAGGCCTTTAAAAGCACAGCTGTTTGAAGTATTCCTTATTGCCTCTTGATCAAAGAGGTTGACCCTTGTCTTACTGTAGATAATAGTGATCTCAGTTAATTTGGAGATACTCCAATTGTTCATATTTCTATTTTATTGGGCGCTATTCTGTTTACTATCGCTTGGGAACAATAAACGGAACAAAGTTATACAAACTGCGGAATCATCCTTAAAACAAGTTTCGTGTCACGTTTGATGCATTTTCCTGTTTTATTTCTTCTGGCAAGGAAATGGCGACAAGTATTTTATTTATTTCTAGATACGAGTTATTGCGCTGTGGGATTGTGAGCAATTGCTGTGCATAAAATCAAAGTTTTGTATTCGATTCCTGGATTGGGCAATGTTTTATTGAGATTTATCTGTCAATTTTTTTTAGTATCAACTTGATATCTGGTATTTTATTTGTAAGACAGCAATTTATTCAGCAACAAGTTATTCAAGATAAGAAGCCTTCTTATCCTGAATAACTTAAAATAAAACCTGATAAATTATGGGTACAACGTCTGACCCCAATTTTTTTTTTTTACACTATTATTTCACATACAATACCCATAACCCACCTACATACATCCCCTTCGGAGATGGGGAATATCAGCGCAAGACTATGTATGTTTGTATAGGCGGATATATATTTAAACTTGGAAAAGGCCTGCAGAGTTAATTTAAACTATAGTGACCAAATCTGTGATGCATTAAACCTGAGACAGATACAAAACTACACCCAATATGAAGAAGAAATTCAAAGGCTCATAGCGAGAATCCAGGCTTGGATGTAGTTTCAAAATTATCAATTTGTTAATACTGAATGGCAGAGTTATCTAGTGACGTCTAATTGAAGCCTTGCAATTTCCTCAGTAAGCGTTCTGAACACAAATTAACGAAGTAACGGTTAACAAGTAATAACGGTCGGTGTCGAGAGGGCATTAAAAAACTTATTGACTTCACTGAGAGGTACTTGAGGGCTTAGCACGGCGCTCGCTGATTGGTCTGCTGAAGAAGAAATAGTATTTATATGTATTTTAACTTTAAAGATGATATTTATTTTCTCAAAGATTTTACGGTATTTATTATAGTTGAGTAACAATCTGGGACGTGTTCTATTGACCATTAGAAGATCTGTACAGTTTTATCGACTAGTTCGGACATTTTGAGCAAGATTGGATAACATGGCAATTTGAACATGAAAACATTTAGTATACTTAAAATAATGAAATATAGTTGTTGAAATACTTAGGAGTGGTATGTCTCTTGCTAGTCTTCATGCTGCTTATCAAAAATGTGCCTAGGGTAATTTAAATATACAATTGACCTTACGCATTTGTAGTGGCAAGAAATAAGAAAACTATATTTATAATATAAACTAATGAATATTAGACAGTTATATATTTACTTTACTTGCATTCTCGTCAAAAACATTACTACTAACTAGCGTTAAAAAAGCAGGAAATAATCCCGTTTCTTTCCAATTCCGTTGTTTTTTTCAATGTTTCATTCGAAAGTTTCAAGAAAATTTGACAGTATATATTTCATGTTTTTTTCCAATAAAACCGAAAATATTGAAAGAAACGCAGACTTTTTAAGGGTTTTTTTTTCAAATCCGTACTTTACATACTATATGTACGGGATTAACTTAGGATATTCTATGCTTTAACTCTTTCCATAACCTACGTACCGATAAAATGAAGGGTAGAATGAAAAAAAATCAACGAGCTAGGCGCGCACGCCCTCTGTTGTGCATCTAGTATTCTGTCAGTTGCATAAATAGTTTTATCAATTTACGTTCACCTATTAAAATATATTTCAATTTGTGATGACGCCGGGCCAGTCAACACAACTTTCGTTACTGTTGGGTACGTAACGGACAAATCTACGTGCGTAAAGCACCAAATACGAAAGATACCAAATATCCTGCTATTGTCATACGTTCCAAGGACGATATTGAAAAATATATCGGCCCTGCTGTCAACGATTCCAGTCACGATACATTTCGAGTCGTTTCTAGCATTAACTAAACAAGTACGCCTACATCCTAATATTTTATTTTATTTTATTAGTCTTATTTACAATGTCAACATTTATAAAATATGTTTATTACAATTATTCAATGATATTAATTTTCTATGTTACAAAATTGTAAGGTATGTATTATCGTATTGTGGTATTGACTGCCATAAACTAATACATATTACACTGGATCAATTACTTTATCTGGTAAATTACAAATTACATAACATATTCTTAAAGCAAATATTACTATTATATTATTTTAATTGTACGCTTAATATTATCTATCCTGTGCTCATTGGTGTCATAATTGCATTTCATAAAATTTTATTTTATGACCTCTGTAGAACTTATAGATGATAAAGATAATTCGCTGAACTCAATATGCCACAGGGTAGAGATTATTGAGCACTGTGAAAGCTTTATGTCTAAGTACAAATTCAAAATGCTAACATGTAACATAAGAAGTATATCACGTAATTTGGAAAGCCTTATAGTGACTATAAAAAGAATGAACTTAGTGTTTGACCTAATAGTAGTATTTCTAATAGTAGTACTTACTGAATGTTGGATTAACGATAATACAGTAATTCCGAAAATGGATGGCTATTTGAACTTTAATTCCACTAAATTCATAAATCAAGCAGGAGGAGTAGTTGTCTATGTAAGGGATTTCTGGGATCCCGTGGTATGCGAACCTGATCTCATTGATGCAAACTGCCTGCAAGTACATATACCAAATTGTATTACCCTACTGGGCATATATAGATCACCATCATTTAAGATGACAGAAAATTTCTTAAGTTCCCTTGAAACTATTACCCAAAATTTGACCAAGAGTCCTTGTCACATTACAGCTGGGGATATTAACATAAATATTAGTGCCCCTGAATCTTGTGCAGAATATTTGACTTTAATGGCACTTTTAGGCTTCCAAGCTACTGTAAACAAGCCCACAAGGGGTGAAGCGTGTCTTGACCATGTCTTTACCAAGACGGATTTCTTTTTGAAATCGTTGATATGTGCTTCTTCAATTACTGATCATGATCTAGTTCTGACAGGCTTTAACATTAAACCTCTAAAATAGCGGACGAATCTATGTAGAATGCAGCCTAGATTTGAACTCGAAGCAATTGTATCAAAGCTGAAAGAGACTAACTGGCAATCAGTCTACGATAAGTCGGGTTCATCTGAAGCTGCTCAAGAATTTATGACCAAATTATCCTCTATAATAGATTCAAATTTTAAACTGGTTAAAGTCAGTCGCTCCAAAGTAACTCTCAAGCCCTGGATGACACTTGGTCTAATAAGATGCTCCGCTCAAAAAGATAAATTACATTTAGAGGTGCGAAAGCATCCAGATGACCCAATGAAATTACTTATATATAAAAGGTACAGAAACTTCTACCAAGATCTTTTACGGAAGTTAAAAACACAACACTATGAAAAAGAAATAGAGCAGAATTCTAATTACTCGCGTAAACTGTGGAGTGTTTTAAAAAGAATTACTCATTCTGTACCTATTAGAAGTGATGCATTGCAACTCTGTAAAGCGAAAGCCTCTCCCGTTGACTCTTTGAACTACTGCAACGATTTCTTTGTTAAAACTGGAGATCGTATAACTAGGCCCATTTTAAAACAGGTAAATGAAACAGAAATTACATTAGCTTCCAAAATCAAAACCTCATCTTTCTCTTTAAATTCTTTATTTTTACATCCAACTACTACAACTGAAGTTGAAAGCCTCATTCTTCAACTAAATAATAACTGCGCTCCAGGTTTTGATAAGATTACAAATCGTTTAGTTAAACTGATTAGAAACCATATAATCGAACCATTGACACATATTTATAACTTAGCAATCTCAACCGGCGAGTTCCCTGACGTATGGAAATTGACTTCTGTGATCCCTATTCACAAATCAGGGCCCACAGATGACCCAAATAACTATAGACCCATTTCGCTTTTGAGCGTATTTGCCAAAATGCTGGAGAAAGTTATCAACAAACAACTGGTTTCGTTTTTAGAAAGTAATAAATTACTTTCATCCCACCAATTTGGTTTTCGACGAGGGAAGTCAACGGAAGAGGCAGTTGTTTTACTGACTGATACTGTTAGCAAGTATATCGATGAGGGAAGGAGCTGTCTAGGAATATTTCTAGATCTGACAAAGGCTTTAGACACGGTGTCAACGCCTATCTTGTTAAGAAAATTGGAAAGATTTGGCATTAGGGGAGTTGCTTTAGAATTATTACAAAGTTATCTCACTTCCCGTGAGCAGCATGTAAAGGTCGGTAACTACATCAGTAACCCTCAAAATATATCATTTGGAATACCGCAGGGCAGCATATTGGGACCTACGCTTTTCCTATTATACATGAATGACCTGTCATCAAGTAACCACTTCGATAATTCTAAAATTATTAATTATGCAGATGACACGGTCATATTATTTAGTGAAAAATCATGGGAAAAGACGTTTGAAGTTGCGCAGGTTGGCTTTAATAAAATTTTAAATTGGTTAAATAACAACCTATTATCCCTTAACGCAACTAAAACAAATCTAGTATGTTTTCACAAAACGGCTGTTTCAGCACCACCTGCGCGGTTAAATATTACAGCTCATTCATGCACAGCTATTGCCGGTGTGGATACTCTCCCAGGCTGTCAGTGTCCTAATTTAAACAAGAAAAGCTCAGTCAAATATCTGGGCGTTGTCATAGACGAGAAATTGACCTTCAGTGAGCACGTCGTGGCCATGGCTGCAAGAGTCAGAAAGATCATACACATTATGAAACTACTACGTGACGTGGCCCCGATGAGCTTACTAAAGACTGTATACATAACACTTTGCGAATCAATATTAACGTATTGCATTGCAGCCTGGGGGGGTACTGCTACATCTCATCTTATGGGTTTAGAAAGAGCCCAACGCGCAGTGCTGAAAACTATGTTTAAAAAGCCATATCGATTTCCAACCACTCAGCTGTTTAATGAAATTCAAGTACTGAGTGTTAGAAGACTGTACATACATAAAATCTTACTGGCAACTCACAAGATAGTGCTCAACTCTTCTGACTATGAAGACATGATTAAGAGACGAGTTTTCAAACTTCCAATTCCAAAAATAAATACTACTTTTGCCAGGCGTTTTAGTAGTTTCATGAAGCCTTATGTTTATAATAAGATAAATAAAATTTGCCAAATAGACACAGCATCACTTTGTGAAACGAAAATAATTACCAAAAAGGAATTACTTACATGGACTTACGATGACACTGAGCGTTTTTTGAGGCCTTTAATGTGATTTCTTATGTTTTTCATTGCTTTGTTCAACTGGATGTAATCAATTTCTCATGTGTGTTTTTATACTTCCATACAAATTCTATTGTTATCATTTTAATTCAATTTTTTTTTATTTTATTGTAACCATATTAATATTAATGTATTGTTAACTACCTATCATTTACATTTCAAAATAATTTTATATATTGCATGCAAATTTATTATTACGTTATTCATTTAAATGAACACTGGCAAAACTTCAAAATTAAGAAATCCATTTTGTAAAGTTTTCCTACGTGACAGGCTACGCCTAGTGTAGGAGACTTTGATAATTCTGCCTATAACAGGTTCTTACATTGTATTTACTCCATAATCGGAAACTTGCAGTTTTGTATTTATAAGGACTTGTGTAATATTTTGGTAAATAAAAAGTTATTATTATTATTATTATTATAAAACTTGTTTTTTTTACTTTTCAAAACATCAAGTGAAACATTCGAAAGAATCCTGTTTCTTTCCAAAGGATTCCTTCTGTTAATTTTTCTATGTAACATGCAAAAAAAACGGAAAAATCCACAATTTTTCACGAAAAATACAAATTGTTATTTTCGGCATTTTCAACTCTACTACTAACTCAATACAAACTAACTTACAACTAAAGAAAAAAACAATGTCACGTAATTTGAGAGACAAAAATAAACTCGAACTTATCAGCGCACGCACTAATTACGGTAAAAGAACCGTATTGTTTGAAGGAGCACAGCTGTTTAATAGATTACCGGCTGATATAAAAGCATGCGATAACTCAAACACATTCAAAAATAGACTTAAGAAATATGTATTTACATTGTAGCTTCGATATCTCTAGAGGGAATTTTAATTTACTTGTATTATTGTTTTTAACTCTGTGTATATCTCATTATAAGTGGACTATTGTTCTTATGAGAAATAAATTTCTTTAAACCGATATTTGTATTATTTTAACTAATATTACAATTTTATTATTGACTATTTACTGGCTTAGCCTATGTAAGTTCCACAAGAACTATGAAAATTCACGCGGGCAAAGTAGCAATAGGTAAAAGGTAGTTACTATATTAAAATAACTGTTATTTTAGTGAGTTAATATAGTCCAACACATAACGCGCCAAACCGATGGTCGTTAGGGCAGAAAGGTTTTTGAGTGGCGACCACGCATGGAAGACGCAGCAGGGGTAGGCCCCGCACAAGGTGGACCGGGTGGCCCAAGACCGGTCAGTGTGGAAAAATTTGGGGGAGTCCTATGTCCAGCAATGGACATCTTTCGGCTGAGATGATGAAGTTAGTCTAAGAACAGATATCCAGCCCCCTTGTTACTACCTTACAAAATAATCCAATAACATTAAGTTATTGGATTATTGAATACTGAATGGGTAACCTAAGTAGGTAGCCCATTCAGATCATAACTTTGTGTTAAAATAAACACAATCTTAGAACCAACAAGGCTATTAAAGATAGCCTTGTTGGTTCTAAGGTTGTGATTATCGCAGGCGTATTTTATAATATTTTTACTCCTACTAGATATTTATTTTATTATAGATATATTAGTATGAAACTCTTAAAATATTGGCCGAGTGCCAGCAGCACGTATTCAACGACGAACACTTATGATTCTTCTCCACGAATGTTCAACACTCTCAGGAAATGATACAATGCATTCTATTATTTTAGTTGAGTGAGTCGTTTCTCGTGATGGCAGGACGGGGATACGGATAAAGTGATTGTATGGATCATGATTTATCGCAGGTTTGTTATCTTTATGGAATAGTTTGAGAGATGGCATATTGGTTTAAGTGGATTCACACGGGACAAAAATATGTATCATCCAACAAATGACTGTTTCGAATCTGGACGTCTTTTTGTGTCCGTTGTTGATGTTTGTAAAGTCCCCCGAAACACACGACTTTGTTTGGCGAATGTTGATATTTTTAAGAAAATAATTTACTCTAGGAAAATGTCTGATATGAGCTACACATAAACAAAATATTAACTAAAGAGAAAAATAAAACAAGAAAACTAAAAATAAATTTAAAATACGTAAATAAAGTAAATAGATAAAATCCGTATATAGCAGTTTAATTGCAATGAATAATATTCGCGTAAATAGAAGACAATATTAAATAAATTTAATACAAAATACATCGAAATATGTGCTCTCACATGTTGTTTGTACCCCCCGAGGGATCCCTTGTGTTGTTAATAAAATAGTAATAATAATGTGGGTTACAAGTATTTTTATCAATCCCTCTATCTAAACGAAATTAAGGTTGATAACTTTTTTTTTTTTTTTTTTTTTACGTTGGGTAATGCATTGACGCATACCTCTCCGCGGGGCGATGGAGAGGCTATGTCGGGCTCACCGGGGGAAAGATACCCCGGTAATACCGACTAAACCTACCACGGTGTTCCTCGACATAACCATAGACGGCGGGGCCGCGCGAATCGCTTTCACATGCAATCGCGACCCCGCCGAGGTTTCGGCCCGCCGTGTGAAACGGCAGGCCACTTCACAAAAAATACTTCCTCCACTGTCCCCCTGGGGGGGACAAAGACACGACACAGAGGCGCACATGGGAACACGCACGCTGCCTCTCGGACCTGGTGCTGAACGGATGGCGGCCAGACCCACAAAGCCCGCCATCCCCAGGTCAATCCTCAGGGTGGCTAGAGGTCATCTCGCGCCCTCCGGCGCCCGGTTCTGCGATTGGGGAGAGGGTTTAAACGCTCCCTCTCCCGCTCCGCCGCCTCCTTGATGGAAATGACTTCCTCACAAAAGGAGGCGACGGCGTTCCACGACCTCTCACTCCGGACCATAGACTGAACTACGGCCGGAAGTGACAGGGCAATCAGTCCGACTGCCGCGATCAACTCACGGCGCTGCGATGCCCAGGCAGGGCAGTACGCCAAAGTGTGCAGCGCCGTGTCCTCAACAACGTCGCGGCAGTCGCCGCAGTGGTGGCAACCGGGCGTATCTTGCCGGCGTATACGACACAGGAACTGGCCAAAACAACCGTGGCCAGTCATTACCTGTGTCAGCCGGAAGGTGAGGGCACCATGCCGCCTCTCCAGCCACTCCTCAAAGACGGGACTAACCGCCACTATCGTGGCGTGCCCGGCACTAGGGTGCACAAGTCGTTCCTTCCATTTCTCCACTACGACCTGGCGGAGCTCGGACCTTGCCGCCTCGAGAGCGGGAAGAGCAGGTCCTTAGCCCCGAGCCAGTGCCTCCCGGCGCCAGTGGAAGAGTGACGCCAGAAGCGCCGCTTCCAGGTCCCAGGGCATCGATCCGGCGAGGAGGCTCGCTGCCTCGAACGAGATCGTGCGGTATCCTCTTATCAACCTGACGGCCATGGCGCGCTGTGGCGCACGAAGCGCTGGAATGTTACGGGCCGTCAGGTTGTCCGCCCAAACTGGGGCCCCGTAGAGGGCCATAGACCGCACGACTCCCTCGTAGAGCCTCCGGCAGGAGGTATTTGGCCCACCAAGGTTAGGCAGCAGGCGCGCAAGTGCACCTGCAGCGCTCCGAAGAATGGGGGCCAAACGACTAAAATGAGCTCTAAAGTCCCACCGGCTGTCGAGCAAGAGACCTAGATACTTTAGGATTGACTCGACACCGATGCGGACCCCTCCTACCATGATATGGGCCCCTGGGGGTGGCCGTTTCCGAGGGCCGTGGAAACAGACGGCCTCGGACTTAGACAGGGCCACCTCGAGGCCCAACCGCCGGATACGATTAACGACTTGTGCGACCCCAGCAGTCGCCAGTATGGCCGCCGCCCGGTGCGACTTACCCCTCGCCATGACAAGCGTGTCGTCGGCGTAACAAATGACGCCGACACCACGGAGTAGCGCACCTCGCAGCACCCAGTCATAACCGATGTTCCACAGGAGCGGACCCAGAACCGATCCCTGTGGAACACCGCACGACATCTCTCGCCGACTCCAACCGTCGTGACCCGGGTAGACTACTACCCTCTCAGACAAATATGCCCCGATAATGCGGCGGAGGTAGGTCGGCACTCGATGGAAAATGAGTGCCTCACTAATACAACTCCAGGGCAAGGTATTAAAGGCATTCGCGATGTCCAGAGACACCGCGAAGACGACCTCGCCCCGGGACACCGCATCCTCCGCCAGGCTCCTCACTCGCAGTACAGCATCAATAGTGGAGCGCCCGCGGCGGAAACCATACTGGTTGTCCGCTAGATCCGGGCCCACTGATGAAAGACGCTGGACGAGGCGCTGCCCAATGATAAATTCGAACAATTTTGCCACCTCGTCCAGCAACACGATGGGCCGGTAGGCGGACGGTGAGTCCGCCGGGCGCCCTTCCTTCCTGATCAGGACCAGTTTCCCCACCTTCCACTGGCGCGGAAACTGGCTCTGCACTAGACATTCGCTGAGGAGCCCCCTGAGTCGGGTCGCGAGCTCTTCGAGGGCCAGGGCCAATGCTAGGCTTGGAATGCCGTCGGGCCCTGGGGCGGTGTTTTTCGAACGAAGTCTCGACACCGCCGCTCGCAACTCTACCTGGGTCACTTCGGGAACCACGTCGTCGTCAAAGTCCGCGCTGGACGCCATGGAAGGCGGAACCATGGGCGGAGGAGTGTGCTCCGCCCGTGAGGGAAGGTTGATAACTTGGTTTAAGGCTCAAACTAATGAATCAAATACTGTGAGATTATCAAAAATATCCCCTATTTACATTCGCACCGTGGGAGACCGTTGGACTGCCATAGAGATATTGATTGATCATCTCGAGTCGACCTTTGACTTTTAGAATTTATATGCGTATTAATTATAGCTCGAACGATTGCGGGAAACAAACTGAATGGAGCTCTACGCGCTTTTATGAACAGTCGAAATGTTTCCGAAAATGCCCGATTGGCTGTTCATAGAGGACTATTAGTGCCCACACTAATGTATGGAAGTGAAAGTTCGTTATGGCAAAAGAAGCATGAGAGTAAAATAAATGCTGTAGAAATGAGAGCGCTGAGAAATATATGTGGTGTGACTCTGAAAGATAGAATAAGGAATAGTGTGATTAGAGAGAGATGCGGCATGAAAGTGGATATAGTGACAATAATAGAAAAGGGTATGTTAAGCTGGTTTGGGCATGTAGAAAGAATGGACGCGGAAAGACTGACTAAGAAAGTTTATAAGGCTAGTGTGAATGGAACAGTCGTAAAAGGAAGACCTAGGCGAACGATTCTTAATCAGATCGCAGGCGTTCCGGACAAAGGCCAGGTTAAGAGCACCTTGAACCGACGGGCGTGTATGAGGAATGTGATGAAAGTGAATGAAGCTAGAGAAGTGTGGCAGGATCGTAGCAAATGGAAATCCGTAGTCTCTGCCTACCCTTCTGGGAAACAGGCGTGAATCTATGTATGTATGTATGTAATTATAGCTCGCTTTAACAATAAAAAAAGACCTATATATGTAAGAGTCATCCATAATGTTCTCAATATGTGTAATTTCTATCAACTCGCCTAACTACCTCTTTTCAAACTGAGGTGGGGCCCGCTTCAAACAGTAGGACAGATTATATACAGGACAGGATTATTGTATAATAGATAAGATGTATCTAACAACTGAAGTCAATTGACTACAGATAAGTTAACCAGCTATAATATAAGTTTACATTTGCATATTTGTTTTCGATTTTAAGTTTGTGCCACATAATGTAATTCAATACGGATAAAAGCACGAAACGAATGACAGAACGTTGCTCCAAAATCAACAAACACTTGTTTGCATAAGGTATTTAACAAAGCCACTTACACAACACGTCACCACAAATGCATTAAAGCACACATTGGACATTTCCTTCTACGTTAATCGGATCACATAATAAGCAGTTAGCCTCATCTTGAGGCGCTCGAGTGAGTAGTGGAGCATCCGTTGGAAGGCTGCCAAATGCACGTATGGGAATCACTCGCATTGAGTGCAAGAGCACTACTTGAAACTCATGAATAAATACGATGAGTATTTATATGGACCATCTTTTGTGCGATGGAGTTTGGTAGCGTAATTTATATACATAAGGTTTTATTTGGGACGCTGACTGTCTCAGTGACGCATTTATAAGTTAAAACTGTGTTCAGGTTTGATTTCCGAACCGAGTTTTGATTTTCGAGTTTATTGTTTTTTTCTATCTAGAAACTTTCACTAGTAGCACGGTGCCTAAACTATGTTCGGTAGACGGCAATACGCTCGCTCCTTATTCTGCCGTGGTAATCGAAAGAGCAGTATGTCGAAAAAGGCAGTTTCTGAAAACAGCGCGCAAAGATTTTGTTACAATTTTAGCGTTTGTGATAAAACTATATACTCGATTTATATGTTCTATATGTCAAAAGAAAGGATAAAATATGTTGTTTACAGTAGAGAAGCATTCCAAACCAGTAATTAAAAGAAATGGGCATCTTTGTCTTACCGCCTTTTCGATTACAACGGCAGTATTATATGGGACATAAAACAGCTGTTGAAATCTGCCTAACTCTTCGGGGATGAGAGCGAGTACTATGTGTGTATCATTTAGAATAGAATCATTTCGCTTTGGATTATAAGCCATTATCCAAGCTTTTAAAAAACAATTTGGGTATTGTGTGTGTTCGTGTACGGAAGTGATTAACTGATAAGTTTTCAAATAATATTGTATAATTTTATTAACACCATGTAAGCAGTTGGTAAATGTACATTGTGGTTCATTTATTTTCTGTTATAGTTCTATGAGTGAAAACTTGTAATTGCCTTACCGTTACCTATCATGTCATTGTAATACATTGTCTGTAGCTGTAAGTTTTCCATAAGGTAAATAAATAAAAATAAATAAATAAATTTAGATATAATGAAGTGGCGACGTGGTGTCGTAATAATTAACACATAGCGCGATGTACATACATAATGCTGTGCTATACCCCGTCAAAATCGATGATAAAAAAGCAGCACGATTTTTGATAATTATGAACATATAAAAAAATATTAACCTGACAAAGTACGAAGTTTTTTCAATCCAATAACCAAAATAGGTAAAATGGTGTGCCTTATAAATCTGGTAGGGTAGTTGTCAAACTAGAATGTAAATCTATTATGTGACGTAACGCTATTTATATGCAAGCATTCAAGAAAAATAGTATGGAATTTCTTTTCCACTTTTTCTCACACCGAAATTTTAAATATGAATTGCTCCTACATTTTGAATCCAAAACAGGTGCTCTTTTCAAAAATAATAATATTTTGAATGTTTGTTGCTGTTGCATGTGTAATAATATACGCTATCAAATTCGGTCAACTACTTTATCCCAGTAATTATTTACTATTTAATGCGGATACTAATAATTTACTATTTGCGATGAAAATAATTTTTAATATAGTGAATGCAAATCTACAGTAGTGTATAGATAATACAATAATAATAATATCAGCCTGATACTATTAGAGTATTTAGGGCAGAGGCCGTTTTTCGTCCATAGTTACCAATATACGAATCCATTAAATACCCATCCAACCAATAGCCCAGACTTATTAGAGTACATGTGTAGCAATAGTTCTACGCCTGTTCTATCCCACTTTAGATTAAACCTCTGGAAGGGCCTCTTCACGTTGGACCCATGTCTCCGTGTAAGCCTCCCAAAAAGCCCAAATATTTTTCTAATATGTTAGAAAAATGTATATGATGTGAGAAACATTATATGAGCCCTGTATTAAACTGTATCACTGCTGGATACGGGCCTTTTCTGTATAAGAAGACCATTCATCAATAGTATACATGGTATATTTATAAGCAAGCAATTTACTTAGGTGGCTAAACTAAACATGTTCAAAATGTTCTACCTACACTTTTGTAAAACTCTTATATAACTTCACGATACTTAAACTTCTTTTCATCGTAACACTTTAATTTAAGCTCTATTTTACTCGTCTCTAAACTTTATTGCAACAAACGAAACCCTAAACGGACTAAATTAATTAAACTTTTAAACACACGTACCCTTAATTAATAAACTAGAAGTCTTAAAGTACCGGAGCCTGAATGAACTACAAGTCGAGACGGCGTACAACAAAGTAGATAGTTTAATAAAAATATCGTTTAAATCCTAATTGTAAATTATCGTCGGCAAGTCTTTTAAACTCTTAATGAAATTCTAGCGTTTTTGTGACGTTACGGCCACGAAATTTGCGTTAGTAGAAAAATAATTATAATATAATCTACAAATATTTCTTTTTCGATCCAACACCGCCCATCTCCGAATTTTCGAAGTTATGTGCGTATGCGTTAATTATCGCTTTAACGGTGAAGGAAAATATCATGAGGAAACCTGCATGCTTAAGAGTTCTCTATAATGTTCTCTAAGATATGTGAAGTTAGTCCGTCAGATCTCGCACTGGATCAGCGTGGTGGACTATGGCCTAATCCTTTCCACACTTAGAATAGGCCCGCACCCAGCAGTGGGACAGTTTATTACAGAGCTGATTTTATTATTTAAATATCGCAAAGAAAAGATACTCTTAATAGTGTTAAAGTCCTACAATACAACTAATAAATTAAAAACATTTGTAAAGATGTTTGGATGTTACTGAATCACGCATGAACTATTAAACAGTTATTGTGATACTTGGCACAGACTCCATGTACTAGAATAATATCGCACTCTTAATAAAACAGAGACTTATCTCAGTACTTTGGATAAAAAAAATTTGAACTCTATTGCAATGGTTTAACACAAATATAATATTTGAATTTAACATATACAATTAGAGTTCAAAATGCCTTACTTTCAAATTTCGAGTTAAGTCGCTGTTTTATTAAGAGTGCGATATATAAGATATACCCCCGATTTCTGAATTCAGAATTACATGTTGAGAATGACACAAACTTAACTTAAGTGTTACTAAAACATTATTTTTGTTATCGTACCAAGTTTTAAATACTGTAATAATATTTATTTTGGTATTTGAACATAACATAAGTAAATGCTCAGTCGAATGAGGTTTGATGATATTAATATTAATACGATTCTCTAAAAAATATTTGACAATAATCAGTTGAGATTTGCTTCTTTTTCAGTTCAGAAACTGGGAGATAGCATTACGAGCAAAACACGGACAAACTATAGAAAGAACATAAAATTCAATAGAGAGTCTAAAAGATTTTAGCTTTACGCGTGTTACGGACGACTGCAGTACTGGTTTTAAGCTAAGACCTTAGAAGGGCTGCTAAATATATCTTGGAGATTGGTTTAACAGGGCTTGATTATTAAATTTAAAATTTAATGAAGTCAGACGTTAATTATTGCAGTGTAAGGTGCATGCCGTGAAATTTTTGCATCAAAGTCACGTGAGGCCGAGTCGTAGTGGGGCCTTGCAGTGCGCCTATTGTAAAACCTCCAGTTCACTTGTTCAATTTGAATTTGTGGCTGTAATAATATTATTATACGTATTTCTTAAAGGTAAAAGTATAGCGTGACTAGATTTTGCCCGCGGCTCCGCACACGTTGACCTAGATTTTATTAATAAATTTCTATCTCTAGGACACAGTACTTTTTCCCAGGATGAAGGGTACCCTATGTCTTATTATGTACTGCTGACACCCGTTGTCAGCAGCACAGAATAAGCGAATATGCAAATTTTTATGATAATGAGTCGAGTAGTTAAGAAACAAAAAAACAACTGAGAAACTTACAAACTGAGGTTTGCATTTTTAATATTATAATTAGGATTATTTATGATGGAGGCAATACCACAGATCGACGTGGGTGACGCGTCACCTGCGAACCTGACCCAGACGGTGTTATACAGGTTGTCCAGTAATTAATGGATAGTTTTGAAATGTCTTATAGTAGAAAAGATGGACGTTCAGGTAAAAAATAAAAAATGAATTAAAAAATGCAATATTTAATCATACTTTTGACTGTCTATCTATTAGCATAATTAGATTTTAATAATAAAACAACAAAAACTCGATGGAATTCATTCATTTATGGTAGTAGTGTACAAGAAAGTTAAAAATGGTAATTAAAAAAGAATAAATCTTAAAAAATCATATCTCAGGTAGTCGTTAGGATAGATTTATTCATATTTTTTTCTGAACGGCCATCAGTTCTACTATAAGACATTTCAATGTTATCCATTAATTACCGGACACCCTGTCTAGTACCGCTATTTAAACATAACCTCTCGCTACTTTAATAATATATTATATTGCACATTCTGAACATAACCTCCTTTTTTAAATGTTGACATAATAGAAGTATGACGTACGAAAAATATAAAAGAATTATATATTAAGGCGGCGCTTTGAACTTGGTGACTGGAGAAATTTTGCTGCCTGAAACTTCAGTATAAGCTTCCATAAATGCTAATCGTGTCGACAGAGTGGATTATTCTAGAAAATGTTCTACGCTGACTCTAGAAGTTTGTTTCATAGATGGACGATAAGCTTGTAATTCGTTGGCTATTTCTGTTGGGTATGTTTCACCCTTTGTAAGTTATATTTATTTACACACATATCTTAATAGTAGGATTACAACAACAAAACATAGCTACGTATATTGAAACTAAAATAATCAATTTAATTTAAAATGAATACTATCCACATAATTATAAGAAACGCTGAAATAAAAACAAACTAAACTACCAACTTTCAATTTCATACATAAGGTATGCAAGACATAAATTCTACTATAATATTTCTATTATATATTCACTCTAATCTATCACCAATATATGGAACTAGCTGTTGCCCGCGACTTCGTCCGCGTGGACTTTAATTTATTACCCAATACCTACTTTTAATTTGTTATCTAATTTTAATATATAAAACTACAACTAAAGAAATTGATAAGTCTAACTACACCTATATAGGTGTAGTTAGCTATATATATAGCTAATACTTAAAAACTACCTGCTAATATTTAGAAACTACATACTATATCTAAAGAATTATATCTTTTGAATGAAATGTCTGATTTTAATAATTTAAAATGTATTTTACGGGTATTGAAACGGTCTTTAATAAAATATAATTTAATAGGATAAGGATTAATACAGAAGTATGAATAATATGGTTTGATTATAGTCGGCACTTTTATCAACTTTTAAAATGTAAAAAAGTAGTTATAGTAGCATAACTACAGTAGTGGGACATATGGTATCGTAAACTTTTTGTAGATATTGATACGTTCTATAATACTGTAGAACATTTTTTTGTTCTATCATCAATAGTTTCCGCAGCGCACGTGATGACAGATTTTTATGACAAATTTTTTCACACCTTGTGTTATATTATTGCATTTTTATTAAGGATCCCTATTTTTTTTTGAAAATGTTATATAGCCTATGTCACTCAGTGAAGATGCAGCTTTCTAAGGGTGAAATTTTTAAAATCGGTCCAATAGTTTTTGTGTGAAAACATTACAAACATACATACAAAAACACAAATGTTTTCTCTTTATAATATTAGTTTAGAAGTTTAGATTACATTTGGCTATTTGGGTAGCCTAGTGATTTAACTGGTCGCCTCGACGTTGCCACTGCACCGATTATTGTGGGTTCGATCCCTACACGGGACACTTTGTGTGATCTACAGAAGGTTGTTTTAAGACTGAGTGTTCTTTGTGTCCGTTGTTTGAATATTATTCCTAACGCCCGCCGAGTTGTCATTTTAAAATAAAAGGCATTGAAATATACATAGCAGAACTTTGGCGAGTTCTCTCATATAGTATAAAAATATGTTACCTATGCGCTTATTTTGGCGCCCCACGCTTTCATCCGAGGAAGTTTTTAATAGTGTTGTGTCGAGTCACCGCTGCACAGTTAATTACTCGGCTCTCGCTTCTGACACCTTTCACGCAAGTATGGACTCTGTGTACAACAGTATCAATTGCCAATTAGTCTATTTTCCTATTAACTATTAAGTACTAAGCCGCTCAACCTCTTAGCAACAATGTTTATTGGAAAATTGTTAAGATATTTTAGTTGGAAGTTTATTTATTTGTGTGTATAGTACTGGTTGCTTGTGATGAGATATTTACTTAAAGGATATTGAGATACTCATAACGCTCAAAATAACCATTATGAGATGTCTGTATGTGTAAGTTTGATTAATCACTTAAAAACTAATTATGTAATACTTAGTAAATAAATACCGAATTCATTTTTAGAAAGGGTAGTAGCCTATGTGTATGCTTAGAATATAGGATGAAAAATTTTATACTAGAATTATCCCGCGGCTCCTCTCGCGTAAATGTAGGTTAGGTTAGTAACAATGTATTTTCTACCTACCCTATGTCCTTTGTTGTTTCTCTGACAGTTTGTATGCGAAATTTCGTGAAGATCTGTTGAGTAGTAAAGGAGTGAAAGCGTAACAAACGTACTAACTCACATTAGCATTATTAGTAAGGATTAGAATTAAGATACTTATATTGCACACAATAACCATTATGGAATGGTTGTATGTGTTACTTTGATAAATATATTTGAAAGCTAATTAAGTGATATGTTGTAAATAAATTTTTAAATCAGATTTAGAAAAGGGTAGTCGACGAAGTGTCTGTCGAATTATGGATGAAATAAATAAATATTGCATAATTCTTTGCAATAAAATAATGTCAATATAATAACTCGTAACATTACATACTTACTAAAATATAATCTTTCTTTATGCATTTTTATGAACTCAAATTTGATAATAGCTCAAACTTACCCAAATGTGATATCGCCGAAGCTATTACCGTCGGACAAAAGTAGACACAAAAGCCTGAACAAAAAATCTACAATTATATCCTACTAAATTTTACAGTAAATAACGTACACTACCGTCCAAAAGTTTGGAAGCAGATCAAATTAAGCAAAACCATGTCATTTTAATTTAAATTAATTGATATCAAATACAAAAATAAACAAAACTAACTTAAACAAAATAAATATTTAACATAAAATATTAAATTTAAGCTTTGTCGAAGTGTCCACCTTTTTCCTTTATTAACTAACTTCTCGCATATTCTGGGAATTCTACTAATTTATTTCTTGATATAATTTTTATTTAATTTGTTCCATTCGCTCTCTCATAGTTGCCTCAAATGTTCTGAGCTCGTAGGACAATGATTTTTCACCCTTCTATCAATTTCATAACAAACAAGTTCAATAGGAGAAAGATCAGATGATTGAGATTGCCATAGCATGACTTCAAAAAGCTTATTACGGTTTTTCTTCTTTAAAAAGTTCTGACACGGTTTAGACAAATGCTTAGTCATCAATCATTGTCTTGCTGAAAAATGAATCCAGGACCAATAAGATTTAGTCCGCTGGGTCTGTCTGAATTTTGGAGAATTTTCAAATAGCCTTCCTTGTTCAGTTTTTCGGGTATTCTCACAAGATTTCCAGGTTTATTGTTACCAAAACACTCAAAATAATAATTTTACCACCACTATGTTTGATAGTAGGTACGGTGTACGCTTCGGAAGCCCTCTCTTCCTTGGATTGGCGTTGCGATCCCCAAATCTGAAACTTGGATTCGTCGCTCCAAAGGACATTTTCCCAATGGTCTATTGTCCAGTTTTTATGCGCTTTTGCCTATTCTAGTCTATTTTTCTTATATCGAATTGTTAATTTTGTTTTATTAGCAACAACACATTATTTTAGTCCCGCAGACATGTTCAGATCTGGTAGCAGTGGACTGTGGGGAATGTCGCTAGGTTGTTGGTAGGGCAGGAAGGCTTCAGTCTTTGGTGAAATAAAAATCTGGAGTTACAGACACGTCCATTTATTGCACAGTTTGGTTGGAAGAGAGCGATACAATGGTTTCCACAGATAATACAAACATACATTAAAAATGTTGATGTTGGTGTTACCAACATGCTGCGGCCTGCATAAAGCTATTTGTATAAAGTTATTTCAATTTAAATCTTGAGTTTTATTACATAGTTACCTACTAATTTAATTGATGAACTAACTAAAGACAAATTAATTTAGCATTGTTTAAGACTATTTACTTAATTAGGTATATTTTTTATTACTGTGCAACTATGCATCTTGCAATTAAACTTACAGAAAGTATGAGTTACTGAAACTATTAACATCTAAGAGTTATTACTGTTATAGGACACAATGTTACATTTAAATATTGGTGATATAAGAAACTGATGAAGAACTATTACAAACATCATTAATTACTATAGACATTAAATATAGCCATAAGAAGTGTTTCCATTTTTAAGAAATTAGTTAATAACATGCACTTATATCTATTATGCTTATTATCTAGTCAACTTACAACTACGGACTAAATGTATCAGTCTGTTTGATCTATAGGTAAAACACTAACTTTAGTTATGGAACGTACATGAGTTTTTCCATTAGGAGTTTTTACCTCCACAGCTCTAACTTTCCCATCATGACCTGGAAATACATTTGTTATTCTTGCCATGGGCCAAGATAAAGGAGGGATATTATTCTCTCTAAGTATAACCAGACTACCAATTTTAATGTTACACATACTGTCTAACCACTTAGGCCTATTTTGCAATTGATTCAAATACTGTTTATGCCACATTTTCCAGAATGATTGTTTTAAGTTGGTACATTGTAGCCAAAATGAAAGTCTATCATGAGGAACGTTGACAATATCTGGTTCTGGATACATAGTTAAAGATTCACCTATTATAAAATGAGCCGGCGTAAGATAACTAAAATCATCTACGTCTGATGCAGACACTGGCAAAAGAGGGCGTGAATTCAACACGGCTTCTATCTCAGTTAAAACAGTATTAAATTGCTCGTACGTTAAAATGTTATTTTGAAAAATTCTTTTTAAATGGTGCTTTGTACTCTTAACTGCAGCCTCCCAAAGACCTCCAAATGTAGGTGAATAGCTTGGAATGAAGTTAAAATTAATGCCTTGTTGAGCCGCATGTTCATGAACCTTGCTCTGGTGGTCCTTGGAAGTCTGCAAATTATAAAGCTCAACCAATTGGGTCCTTGCGCCTTTAAATGTACTCGCGTTGTCACAGTGGATCTCAGTGGGCAAACCGCGTCTTGATATAAGCCTTCGTAAACATGCAAGGAAAGTGTTGGTAGTTAGATCTGAAGCCAATTCCAAGTGAATGGCTTTTGTCGTAAAGCAGACGAAAACGCAGATGTAACCTTTACCTATTATTGCTCGCCTCACACGGGAGTTTTTTACACTGATTGGCCCAGCGAAATCGACACCGACTTTCTTAAAAGGACGGCTGGTTGCATTCACTCTGTCGGCAGGCAAGGATCCCATTAGTTGTCTCGAGGCATGAGCCTTTTGTCGGAAACAAACTATACATTGGTGAGTGATTTTCTTTATAACTCTTAGAGCATCAATTATCCAAAATCTTTGATTTAAGTTTGATAACAAAAGTTTAGGTCCCGCATGAAGAAGTCTTTCATGCTCCTTTCTTATAATAAGATATGTAATCTAAGAACCTTTAGGTAATAATACAGGATGTTTTTGTTCGAAGGGAATATTGGCATAATGAAGTCTGCCACCTACTCTTAACAAACCTCGCTCATCCAAAAAGGGGTGCAGGCTCTTTAGACTACCCTTAATCCTTGAATTATTTATTATTAAATCTATTTCCTTTTTATAATGAATTTGTTGCTCATGTTTAATTATCAACATTAAGGAATGCCTTATTTCAGTGCTAGTTAAATAGGGATAACTAATTTTGCTATTTTTTGATTTAACATATTTATAAAACCTGAAAATGTATGCTGATAGTCTAGTCATTTTATTAATATCAGAAATGTTGTACAATTTATCAAAAGTGTCGTTGACCTCCTGAGAGGCTGACGCCTTATCGCTGTAGATTGTTGAACAAGATTTCATCTCGGGTACATCAAGAGATGGGCTGAAATTGGGAGCAAAAGAGTACATGACGTCATGCAAGAAATGTGGACCATGCCACCACATATCGCAGCTACTTAAATCTTGAGGATTGACACCTCTGCTGATGAGGTCGGCAGGGTTGTCCCGCGTGTCGACATATCTCCATGTCCAGTCAGCTGTTAGCTGGTTAATCACATTTACTCTGTTCGCGACATAAGCTTTCAAGTTAATTGGATCTTTGCTTATCCAAGCTAGAGCAATTTGCGAATCCAAGAATAAATAAACACCGTGAATATTAATTTTAAGCATAAGCGTGCTGTGAACCCTTGCTATTAATTTTGAAAGCAATAGTGCTGCATTTAGCTCTAGTCGCGGCACGGTCAGACTCTTATCATTTAGCGGATTAATTCTAGATTTCGAACAGAGCAAATATTGATTAACTTTACCTGATTTATCGATGACCCTTAGGTATATACAGCAGCCATATGCAGTTGAGCTGGAGGCATCTGCAAAGCCAATTAATTGTACAGTGTCTGAATCTATAACTTGAACATTTCTTTTTAAAGAAATTGTACCCATGAAAGCTAAGCTGTGCACAAACTGAAGCCATTCTTGCGTAATACTTTCAGGGGGGGGGTCTGTCCAATTTACTTTGCTCAACCATAGTTTCTGCATAATAGCCTTTGCTTTTACAATGATGGGACTTATAAATCCCATAGGATCATAAAAGCTACCTATGTAACTTAATATCTGTTGCTTGTTAATCTCATTGCAGTCAAATGGGTGTGGGTTACTTATTTTGAACTGATCCTCATTCATGTTTATGAGAAGTCCTAAAGTTTTAAGATTAAAATTTTCCTTTTGCAAATCCATACTATCAAAATGCTGGTCACTTGAAGGAATGTCAGTCAATATACGAGCGTCATTGGAAGCCCACTTGTGTGTTTGAAACTTACCTAAACTAAGCAAATCGCGCAATTGACTTTTTGCTTTAAGGATTGTTTGCAGGCTATGGTGTGAATAGATGACGTCATCAACATACGTTGAATTTTTTAATATTGCTGAAGCTAGAGGAAATTGTTGCTCATACATGCAAGCAAGTTCATTCAAGCAAGCTGTAGCTAAATATGTCGAGCTTTTTAAACCGTATGTAACGGTATCTAGCCTAATACATTTAACACTCCCATTGGGATGATCTCGCCACAATATATTTTGCAATGAGGTGTATTCAGAGCTGACTTGAACATTTCTAAACATGCGCCTTATGTCAGTTGTGAATGTGTATTGGCCAAACCTAAATAACATGATGATGTCAAACAGATCTCTTTGGACTGAAGGCCCATTCAGCATTAAGTCATTTAAAGATAACCTTTTGTTTGTTTTCATTGAGCCGTCAAATACTGTTCGCAGTTTAGTAGTTTTACTTTCTTGTTTAATGACTGCATGGTGTGGTAAGAAATAAATTGCATCTCTACTGAAAAGATATGAGTCTATGTCTACATAGTGACCATGACCTAAAGCTATGTATTCATGAATAAACTTTTGATATTCAATAAAAAGGGAAGAATTTTTGTGTAGTTTCTTTTCTAAATTCAAAAACCTTTTCAATGCAAGATGAAATGAATCACCTAGTGTATCATTTACTTCTGATAGAGGTAATTTTAAGGGTAAAACGACTTTACATTGATTGTTTTCTAACTGAACAGTACTCTTAAAAATGCTTTCGCAAAGCTGATGCTCTGAGGTTTGCTCGTTGAAAACTTCAGGCACACTTTCTGTTTTCCAAAAATTACTCAATGATTCACTGAGGTCTGATGTACAATCAATACATTTCAATGTTACCTTATTGCAGACCTGAGATTGGCACTGTTTTGGCAAACCGCCAGCAATGATGTGCCCGAACTGGGTGTTGATGATGCATGGCTCATGTGAGCTGTTTTGCAGCGCTGACTGCTCCTTCATCACAGGAACAGGCCTCTCCAGCGGCATCAGCACCTGAAAGAACACATCAGCACCCAATAGTACTTGAATCTCACTTGGCATGTAGAAATGATCATCTGCCAATTTTGCGCCTTTAGGTATATTAAACTCTGAAATGTTTAATTTAGTCTGAGGTAATTTGCACGTTATTTTGTCTACTACTTGGCAAGTAACTGTAGATTTGAACGTGGAATTTAATGAATATATCTCTATGGGTGTTCAATCGAGTGATAAAGTTGACATTCCGCTCGGTAGATGGCGATGTGCCGTCCGGCTGAATCGCGGTGTTAAGATTCTCCGACGCACGTATATAAAGGCCCGAACAAAATAAATTTTTGTCTCGCATCAAACGGTTGTTTCATTCTAATTGATTCATTAGTTAAGTAAACCGAACCGTGCAGCTAAAAGCTCAAAAATTTTTTGGTCCTTCGGAGCCGGACGGGTTTATTGTAACAATAAACCTCGTAGTTGATCGATCCGTTGGCTGTCTGTGTATACTATTGCGCCGTTGGCAATAGTGTATGGTTCAGAGTTCGATTCCGGACTGAGTGAAATTCAATTTTGTGTACTCAAGTGTTCAGTGTTGTGTGTGGTGCAATTAAGCGCAATAAAGCGGCAGTCATCGCTATTTGGAATTGTGGCGATTATCGGCAGAGGGCGCTACCTGTGCCTTTTAACTCGAACCAGTGTTTCGAGAGACGACGACACCAGGCGTCCTATTTTGAGCGCTGTTTGGAGTTTGTGACATCAAGTAAAGTGACGTAACACATCGGCAGTGACGTGCAGAGGTTTGACCGAACAATAACTGTAAGTAGTGAACAATTATTAACTTTGATTTTGGAGAAACATCAGTGATAAAACATAGAAAATTACATTAGTATAGTGAAGTAGAAGCATTTGGGACTTGTAATAATTTAAAATTAATTAGTTGTAGTTTGTAAAGTAGTTTTTAGACTTAGAATAATTAAGCAAATTTGGTTCATACGGGGAATCCATGCCCGATTTCGCCCTGGTGTACAAAGTTGTTTAAACACTTGTAAAATTTTTTAGATTTTACTTGGATTTATAATTTTAGCAAGCTTGTTGTTATTCTCATATCTTTAACGTTCATTATTGTAGCTTCATTTGTAACTTAGAAATTTTAGATCAGTATTGTACTTTAGTGAATTCATAATTATAAACTTGTGTATCATATTTATCATATACTTAGTCACAATGAAATCATTAATTAAATTACAATTGAACAACAAAACCATAATTGAAAAGGCTAGAATTAATTTTAAAAAGTCACCAAAGGATCGTATAACACAAACATATTTGCAAACAAGATTAGAATCATTAGAAGAGCAGTGGAAACAATTTGTAAAAACACATAGAAATATTATAGAGAAAGCGACAGATTTAGATTTAAATAATGAGTATTTTTCAACTGATGTATACGATAATACCGAGGAGTTCTACATATTGTATAAATCAGAACTTAAGGAACAAATGAATGTAAAAACTACTACTAATATTAATTCAAAGGAGCAAGAAAGAACATCGTCAAATATTAGATTGCCAAAGATTAGTCTACCTACCTTCTCAGGTATTTATACTGAGTGGACGAGTTTTAGAGATTTATTTCTGTCCCTTATACACAACAACGGGTCGTTAGACGATGTACAACGACTTCACTATTTGAAATCTCATTTGTCGGGAGAACCAGAACAGCTACTGCGACATACACCAGTAACTGCAGCTAATTATAGTGAATCTTGGTCTATTTTATGTAAACGATATGACAACAAGAAATTTTTATCTAACTGTATGTTAAAGCGCCTTGTCAAACAATCAGTAATTGTTAAAGAGTCTTCAACTTCCATTAAAAATCTATTGGATACCACAGTCGATTGTTTACATGGCTTATGTACCTTAGGCATTAATGTGGACGCTTGGGATACAATTGTAATATTTCTAATTAGCGAAAAATTAGATAACGAATCTCGAAAATTGTGGGAGTCGAAAATTAGTATTGACGATAATTTACCTACATTTGCCGAGTTCAAGATTTTTTTGGAATCAAGATTTCGTGCTTTGGAATATTTAAGTCCTAAGTCCATTACCCAAACCAAGAATAATAGTCCAAATACTAATGTAAAAACCTTTCATGTTGCTTCTTTAACTTGTATTTTGTGTTCTGGTGACCATAAATTGTGTCACTGCAAGCAGTTTGCAAAGCAGGATTGTGATGCACGTCGCGACTTTGTTCGAGCCAAGAAGTTATGCTTCAATTGTTTAGGTAAAAACCACGCCGTGTATTCATGCCGTCAGCCTACCAAATGCCATCTTTGCAAAAGGAGACACCACACACTCCTTCATTCTAAAACAACCGTCGATGCCACTGAACCGGTAGAGGGTTCAGCGGACAAGAATGTTGTGGTTGCCGCGGCAGCCGCTTCTTCTAATCAATGCGAGACCATAAACACCATTTGTTGTTTCGCAGATGTACACAACCAAGGTCTGCTCGCTACAGCCTTGGTCGATATTGAGTCAACAACTGGTACTGCTATTGTTTTAAGAGCTTTGATGGATCAGGGCTCTCAAGTCTCCTTTATCACGGAGGCCGCAGTACAGTTACTCGGTTTGAAGAAAACACCTGCTCACACCGACATATTGCGACTAGGCGATGATGAGGGGGCTTCGATGCCTTCTAAGTGGGTAGTTAGTTTCAAAATGCAGTCACGCCTAGATCCTACATTTTATTTATATGTCAATGCGTATGTATTGAGCAGACTCACATCACGTCTTCCTGAAAGGAAGATCGTCAATGTTCTGCCGTCAATCTCATCCTTAGACCTAGCAGACCCGTCTTTTGCTACCCCGGGTAAAATAGATATCCTGTTAGGTACTCGCGTGGTCGGTGAAGTTCTAATGGATGGTTTGGTCAAGGGCCCACCTGGTACACCAGTTGCCCAAAGAACCAAGTTAGGATGGATCCTATCTGGCGAGATTCACACATCGCTCAGGACTCAACCAGTATGTTGCAATGCAAGCGTAGACATTAACAGCCTCCTAAGGAAATTTTGGGAGTTGGAGTCTGAGTCTTCTCCTCATAGAGTGATCTTCACTGAGGAAGAGCAAAGGTGTGAGGACCTATACTCTAACACAACCAAAAGAGATGCAACAGGACGATACATAGTCAAGCTGCCATTCAAAACTGATCGTCCTAGCTGCGTTTATGGAAGATCGGAGGATATCGCTCGTAAACGTTTTAACATGCTGGAAAGAAAATTATCAGGCAATCCTGAGCTAAGACAGCAGTATTCAGAAGTTATCCAGGAGTATATTCGATTGGGACACGTTGAAGTAGTTCCTCAAGCAAAATTGAGAAACGATGCCTTTTATTTACCGCATCACGCTGTAGTACGCGAGGATAAAAGTACTACCAAGGTTAGGGTTGTCTTCGACGCCTCTTGTTCTGGATGCAACGGGGTCTCGTTGAATGACGATTTGATGGTTGGCCCAACCTTGCAACCTGATTTACGTCAAATTATTATGAGATGGCGCTGTCATCCCATAACATTAGTAGCGGACATTATTAAGATGTACCGGCAGATTAAGGTTTCTGACGATGACGTAGACTACCAACGTTTTTTATGGCGTGACAACTCAAATTCGGAGTTGCAACATCTACGTTTGTTACGTGTCACCTTTGGTGTATCTTCGGCTCCATATTTGGCGGTGCGTAGTTTACAACAACTGGCTCATGATGAAGGCAAGGATTATCCTCTAGTTGCAGACCGAATCCTTAAAGATTTTTACGTTGACGACCTTTTGTCAGGTTGTGAATCTGTAGCTGAAGGAAAACAGATCTATCATGAGATAAATGAGTTATTAGCACGTGGAGGTTTCAAACTTCAGAAGTGGTCCAGCAATAATAACGAATTATTGAATAAAATACAAACCGGAACAGAGGCAACCCATGATATAGTAAATTTCAAAATTGATAAGATCATGAAAATTTTAGGTTTAACTTGGAATAGAGATACGGATGAATTTCAATACACTGTCCATCTTCCTCCGCTGGAAACACCCTTGACTAAGCGAAGAGTGATATCTGACATTGCCCGTTTATTCGACCCACTGGGTTGGCTCGCGCCAGCAATAATAACAGCTAAGGTGTTCATTCAACGCCTGTGGCTTTCGGGTATAGATTGGGATGATGCATTGCCAGATCACCTAGCAACGGATTGGCTTAGTTACAGGAGAGAACTTAACAGTTTAGTCGGTTTCCATCTGCCTAGATGGATTCACACAAGCAGACACGACCATCATCTTGAACTGCAAGGCTTTTGTGATGCTTCTAATGAAGCGTATGCTGCAGTAGTCTATACACGGTCCATTGATTCTAACGGCTTAGTTTTCGTCAGTCTAGTGGCATCAAAAACCAAGGTGGCCCCCGTCAGACAGGTATCCATACCTCGTCTGGAATTATGTGGCGCGGTGCTGCTATCAAAACTTCTTCGTGAAGTTTCGGACACCTTGGGGATTAAAAGGGATAATGTACATGCCTGGACTGACTCATCAGTGGTTCTTGCCTGGTTGGCGAGCCACCCCAGTCGTTGGAAAACCTTTGTCGGCAACCGAGTTGCCGAAATTCTCACCGTTATGGACAGCAATCAATGGTCGCACGTCCAATCAAAAGACAATCCCGCTGATTGTGCCTCCCGTGGAGTAAAGCCTTCCATGTGTGCAGATCTTGAGTTGTGGCTAAGAGGACCTAGCTGGCTTAGGAACTACACAATTGATTATAGCATAAGGAAATTTAATCAAACTAACATAGAGGAAAGGAAATCAAACATAGTATGCAATGTAATAATCAACAATAAGGAAGAGAATAATATAATAATAAAATTTTCATCTTTGAGAAAGTTAACTAGAGTAATTGCGTATTGTAGAAGGTTACTGAAATCAAAAAATAAAATTATTAATCAAACTAAATCACAAAATAATTGTTTAACATTTGCCGAAATTGATCAAGGTCTACTTACATGTATAAAAATGTGTCAGAATGAATATTTTTGTAATGAAATAGACAGCATAAAGAAAACTGGTAAAGTTGAGAAAAGAGGAAAACTTATTCACTTAATCCCTATCTCGACCAGGATCAGGTTATGAGAGTTGGCGGAAGGTTACATAGAGCTGATATTGAGGAAACCATGAAGCATCCTGTAATAATGCCTCACAAGTCACACTTAACGAACCTTATAGTTGCCGATGCTCATGAGCGCACTCTACATGGCGGACCACAATTGGTCCTTAATTATATAAGATCCAAGTACTGGATCATCAATGCGAAGAGTGTGGTTAGACAATATGTGCGCAAGTGTGTGACTTGTCTACGTTATTCAGCTCGAGTTGTACCGCCCTTAATGGGACAATTACCATCAGCCAGAGTCAATGCCGGCCGACCTTTCTCTAAAAGCGGAGTGGACTATGCAGGTCCTATTAGTGTGAGGCCCACAAGAGGGCGCGGATATCACTCCACAAAGGGCTACATTTGTCTATTTGTCTGCATGGCTACCCGTGCTATTCATTTGGAGGTTGTAAGTGATATGACTGCGACAGCATTCATAGCAGCCTTCAAACGCTTTACAGCCAGACGGGGCCATTGCGAGGAGATGTGGAGTGATAACGGCACCAACTTCGTCGGAGCTAATAAAGAGTTAAAGGCTTTGTTCATCCAAGAAAGGTCAAGCGTAGCATTAGACATTGCGGACTGGTTGGCAACCAACGGGACTAGTTGGCACTTCATTCCACCCCACTCTCCTAATTTTGGAGGGCTTTGGGAAGCTGGAGTGAAGTCCACCAAGCATCACCTCAGAAGAGTCGTAGGGATCAGCACTCTTACCTTTGAGGAACTAACAACAGTGCTCGCTCAAATAGAGGCGTGTCTGAACTCAAGGCCGATCTCTACGTTTAGCGGTAGTCCCGACGACCCATATCCCTTGACACCGGGTCACTTTTTAATTGGAGAACCGTTGCTGCTTCCGCCTGAGTCAAACTTCGAAAGTTCAAACGTAAGTACACTAAGGCGGTGGCATTTAACTCAGCGTCTAGTCCAAGATTTTTGGCGTCGATGGTCCCACGAATACCTTGTCCAGTTCCATCATCGGTACAAATGGTCTCATCAGACTGTAGAACCTAATAAAGGGGATGTGGTTTTAGTTATGGAGGATGACTTGCCTCCTGCAAGATGGCTCTACGGCCTTATAATCGAGAAACACACTGGCTCAGACAAAGTCACGAGGGTTGTGTCATTGCGTTGCAAAAGGTCAATAATTAAAAGACCCGTTTCTAAGCTAATAGTGTTGCCTATTACTACTTAATTGTTAAAATTTTGTAATTAAGATTTGTATTGAGATTTATTGTTCGTGTAGAATTAGCATTCTTTTTGTTGAGTTCAGTTGAAACCCTTCGTTTGTGAATCGAAATTGTAATATTGTATCACCCCATGACTAGGTAATTATTTTAGTCGCTAATTATACAGTCCACTATTGTTTGTAATGTCTCAAATACATTTTTTTGAAATTTCCTTTATTACCTACGTCATGGTGGGCGGTTTTATGTTTATTTATTGCTGTTGCTAGTTTTAATTTTAGTTATGGACATTTCGTCCATGGTGGGCGGGATGTTCAATCGAGTGATAAAGTTGACATTCCGCTCGGTAGATGGCGATGTGCCGTCCGGCTGAATCGCGGTGTTAAGATTCTCCGACGCACGTATATAAAGGCCCGAACAAAATAAATTTTTGTCTCGCATCAAACGGTTGTTTCATTCTAATTGATTCATTAGTTAAGTAAACCGAACCGTGCAGCTAAAAGCTCAAACAATGGGTAAACAAAACCTTATTGTACTTTTCATATTAGTAATGCCAATGATGTTTGTGTCAATTTGCTTTGGTTCCAAACCTAGAACTTGCACAAGTGAACTTGTGACAAATGACAGTTGCGACCCACTGTCAAGCAGAGCCTTGACTTGCAGCTCTGACCCATTATGGGCAACAATCTTGATTTTAGCTGTGGGAAGAAGTACATCATTAGTAGTATTGCCCGTCAATGATGTGACAGGAAGTGCGTTTGCAGCAGGATCGTGATGCAATAGAGTGTTGTGTTCTTGCTTGCACTCTTTGCATCGGAAATGAAATTTACATTTCCCTGAATGCGCACTTAAGCATATTTTGCAAAGTTTATTACTTGTTGCAAATTGCACTCTCTCATGAGCGGTTAATAAATTAAACTTTTTACAATTAAATAATTTGTGATCTGTTACCTTGCAGTACAGGCATGAAGATTGCTTTCCAGCTGCAGCATTGTTGGCCACTTTGGGTCCCTGTAGCCGTGGTCCACGCTCTTGATCTACACTCTCCAGCGCAATCGCCCGCCTCTCAATATATTCTAGGAAGTCAGCCAGAACTGGTTTGGTAGGTTTTTTCCGTTCCAGCTGGTAGGCTTGCGAGGTGTACAAATCTAGTTTGCGGTAAAGAATGCACAACACTATAGGATCCCAGTATTTAACACTTGGTTCAATGTTTTCTAATGCGGCTAATTGTTGCTTTACATCAGACAGAAAGTTTCTCAGATTACTACCTGTAGATTTAGCTATTGGTTTCATATCTATAAGAAAGTTTATGTGGTCATTTATTATTTTTTCTTCATTATTATACCTATCGTTTAATATTTTCAATGCTTGACTATAACTATCACTGACCAATGGTAAGTTTTTTATCAAGTCATATGGTTCCTCTCTAACGAAACTCCTAAGATAATACATCTTTTGCACAGCGTCTAGCGATTTATTGTCGTTAATCATTGAAGTAAAAACATTGATAAATGGTATGTAGTCGCTAAACTTACCCGTGAATGTTTGAATTTGCACCTCTGGCAGTTTTATTCTTGCGAGCGCAGTGGCAGAATTAGCTGATGGTGAGGAACCTGAAGTTTCTAACATTTTAATTTGTTTATCCAAAACCCCAATGATGTGAAAGTAAATTGTCTCAATTTCGTTTACATCTTCTTCGTCCTTGGGGTGAAGACATAAAATTGACTTGTTAGCTTCTTCGTAATCGTTGAATACCTGATGTGCCCGTGTTCTCTTGTTCACAAGCTCTTCTATCGAGGCTGAACCAACGCCCTTGGCGTCACTAGCAAAGTTATTCAACCGCGTGAGTGAGGCTTTTAGATAGCCTCTTGAAGCCACAAGGCGCTTTAAATCTGGTTCTGACATTGCACTCGCAAACACTTGAAACTAACACGATTCTTGGCAGTAATTACGATTATTAACAATAACTTAATATTAACAAACTAACAAGACAGAAAAAGCTAACAAACACTCGTACAACAAGATGGCTACTCAAAAATACAGGTAGGTAGGTCGTAGAAGATCTCGTTGCGTCACTTGGTCGCTTGCGCCGCACGCTGTCGCCAATCGCCTTGCACTTGCCGCGTCGTGATTCGCCGGAACGTCTTGCTGCCACGATTGACCGTATCACCCGTCCCGTTCGCTCGCGCAGGAAATGTTATCGCTGTCTCACTCGTACTTGATGCGCTGTGTTGCGTCACGTCGGAGATTGCTGATTTGTTGACGACTCAAACCGAAGATAGGCGAATGTACACGATGTCCTGCATGCATCAACTCAACCTTGTGTGAAGAAAAAATGTCCGCCACAGAAATCTTGCTCCAACTTCACAAATCGCAATTTCTGTTGCCTCCTCCTCTTCAATATCCGGCTCGAAGGACCATGTTCAGATCTGGTAGCAGTGGACTGTGGGGAATGTCGCTAGGTTGTTGGTAGGGCAGGAAGGCTTCAGTCTTTGGTGAAATAAAAATCTGGAGTTACAGACACGTCCATTTATTGCACAGTTTGGTTGGAAGAGAGCGATACAATGGTTTCCACAGATAATACAAACATACATTAAAAATGTTGATGTTGGTGTTACCAACAAGACAGTAAACGTCTTTTATAAGTTGTTTTTGAAACGAGTGTTTCTTGGTATAATTCAGAGCTGCAGTGATTTGTCTTGCAGTTAAGCGTCGCTTACGTTTTGTGAGAACTCTGATGAAATTGTCCTCTTGATTTGTTGTGGATTTGGGCCTACCAGATCTCTTTCTATCTTCATTTTTCCAGTTTCTTGTTTTCTAGTAAGCGTATAGTGGACACATTTACGAGAAATGCCGAGCCTTTCTACGATTTGACGTTCACTGTGTCCATTCTCACGTAGAATAAAAATAGCGCCTGCACTCGGCAAAAGTATACTTAGTCTGGCCATAAATACAGCTACAATAAAAAAAAGTGTATCACATTTGAATTTGGAATCTATCATTCTTATATGAATATTTATTGTGTTTTCTCATTTTCATGCCAATCGGTGTTAAATATTTTTGTTATATTAAAATGGAGTGGGGTGATAAAGAGAACCGAATTGCTGTGATAGCATTACACAAAGTAAGTATGGAGTTAAATGCAATTTTTGAAACTCTGCATCCGCTTGGTATTAGTCGAATGTTTATGTTCCGGGCTATTGATAAGTACAATGAAACCTCCTCTGTTTGTGACACAAAAAGATTTAGCCGTCCACGTAGTATTCGTACGAAAAAGGTGATCAAAGCAGCGAAAGAAGGCATTCGAAGAAAGTCTGTCCGAAGCAAAAGATTTTATCTCGGAAAAGGAATATAGCACCTAGAACCATGTCGCGTATTTTAAAAGATAACTTAAGACTTGCAGCCTATAAGAGATGCACTGGTTATTATTTTACTGATATTTATAAAATGAATTGAATACTATTGAGCAATGTTTTAACTCAAAGCTCTATTGTAGCTTCTCAATTAGTCAGCAGAGCCTATTATTCCTTTGATAGTCCTTTATTTATTTGGTTAACTCACCGTAGCATATATATGATACAGTTTAGAAAAAATTAAATTATAGAGTTCTAATATACATGCCACTTACGAGCTAACACAGCATTCATAGTTGAGACAATAAAATTATGTGAAAAGTTTACAAACAATTTTCATAAAATGTAAACCTTAAATATAAAAATTAACATTAGATAGTTTTAAAATTTTAAACTTAGTTTTAAAACATAAAAGAAGAAACAAACAAACATAAAACTTTACTTATCCTACTTAAACTAAATGTTTTAGAAGCGATAAGTATTTATTACTTATTTATATCGTGTTGTATCGTGTTTTCTAAGTGATTTCAATATTTTTACCCAGAACTGGCTCTCACTATCGTGATGCACATCAGCATCAGGCACAAACTTCATGAACGAATTCAAATCCCTACACATTCTACTTGACGGTGCGCTCAGACCAAGGTTGTTTTTAGATAACTGTATGGTAAGGATGGCGTGACGAGGACGTCTGCTGGGTACATTTATGGTTACGTTGGAGGTTAAATAATTACTATCTATTTTATTGTGCCACAGTTTGTGTATAAATATTAAACCGTGTATCAGTCTTCTGTCACGAAGAATGTCCATTCAATAAAAATTAAGCCGGTGCTAGTATGGACATCTTGGAGATATGTTAGAAGAGAGGTAGGCTATGTGACGAGTGAATTCTAGTTGGATATTTTCAACTCGTTGAGAATTAATAGCGTTGTAACATATTCTAAGCGGCTATGCACAAGAGCGTTATATAACATATCCAACTTCAGACATAGTTTGACTGAGCCATATTTATCAAGAAGTGACTGAGCTATATTTGTGTGAAAAAGTTGTCATATCATCGGCCCAAGTGTATCAACATACGATTCTTAAGAAGGTGGTCTCATGTATCGTATCTTAAATAAATGGTAAACAACACTATATGCCATAACCAAGAATGGTCCTTGCAGCACGACTCAGCACCGGGTCATAAAGCTCGATCCACCCAAGCGTGGCTTGAAACGAACGTTTTGGACTTTATCAGAGCTGAAGACTGGTCGTCATCTAGTCCCGATCGTAATCCGCTGGATTTATGGTCAGTTTTAGAGAGTATGGCATGCTCTAAACGCCATGATAATTTGGAGTCCCTAAAACAATCTATTGGCAGTAAAGAATATTCTCATGGAAAGAGTGCGTGTTTCTATTCATAACTGGCCTCAACCTTTAAAGGACTGTATAATGGAGATCATTTTGAATGAGCTTCATATATTAATGTATAAACTAATACACATTACAGTAATAAATATTCTATGCAACAGAAAAAAAAGATTTTCCCTTGTAACAATATTTATGGCAAGACTAGGTTTATTATAGGTAATAATTTTAAGATCTATTCTAAACATAAGCACAGCTTTTATCTTGTCTTTGTATCTTTAAAAAATATATTATAATATAAGTTCCTAAAAAAAATTGAACACATTCATGTACCAACTATGTAACAAGTATGCTTTGGAAGAGCGGGGCCTCCTAATATAGACATTGTTTGCTTAAAAGGAAGCTCCAATCAGGAACATTGTTAGACGCATTTTTGGTGACGAAATAAAACATTTTGTAGGTATTTGTATTTTATTCGTATGGACATGAAAACACAAAAAACACATATAGTTCCAAATTAACATCAGGTAGCGAAAAACTAAAATCACTCCACCATCATAGACTGCACCAGAAATAGGTAATAACGCTAAAAAATAAGTCTATAATAAAAAACCCTTGAGAAAAGCTCCTACAATATTAAAATTTCGTTTCATAAAACAAATCGAGTGCAACGCTCAAGCATACTTTGTTCTTCAAAGGCACTCAGTTGAAAGGTTTTACATCCCACGGTAAGAACCTCATTACTTTAAAATCTAAAACATTTTCCATATTCTATACTTCAGTTTTCTAAAACCATTTTATCTCAGTTGAACTTCAAAGTTGGTTGCGCACCAACAATTTGACCAGATTACTAGTTTCCAATACATTGCTCGCTACAGAGCTACTCTCTGTAAAACAAGAACAGTGCAGGTTAAAATATCGGATTTTCTTATGCAATTTTATTCTGTCGTTTGATAGAGTAAGTAATATTTTAGTTACTTAAGTAATGGAGCAGCAATAGTTCAGTGGGGAGACCAACAGACTGCAATGCAGAGGGTTTGGGTTCGAACCCACGTCACGCACCTCTGACTTACGGAAGTTATATGACTTTTCGAAATTATGTGCGTATTGATTGACAATTATCACGTGCTCCGTGCCTCGGAGAGCACGTTAAGCCGTCGGTCCAGGCTGCCATGAACATCTATGGCAGTCGTTATTGGGAGAGTGTCGACACAAAAGATCCCACTGGGTCGAAGTGTCGCCGGTCTGCACTGACTGGCTCCCACATAAGATACATACATACATACTTAAGTAATTAATAAATACCGTATTCGATAACGGGTTTTGATCGCGTTGGTAAGTATTAAAGGTATAAGTTCCTATTTATTTTCTTATGTAATAATTCTAATACACCATAATCACCATGATCATAAATAAACAATTGCACCAACAGTGCAATTGTTTAAAATGATCAAGTGTGGGTAGTTGCAACTTTAGACAACCTATAATCGATGAAAATCGTTCGAAACACCAAGAAATAAATAGGCATTTATTCCTCTAAATACTTACCAACGTGATTAAGACTTGTAGAGACACATATTGTGTAGAGACAGACTGCTGCGCATTAATTCTATATACAAGGCGCGCAGTGTGTGCGCAGCGCAGCAGTCGTCTCCCCACACCCGCTCAGCTAGGTCGCGTACCTAATTATGTAGTTTATTTTACCACCAAAGAAAGTATATATCAATGTGACCATCATTTATTACACATCATATGACATAAGACTCATTATCTAATAATGTATTATAATGAATACCGGATCAAACTATCAGTTATTAGGTTATATTAAAAACAATATTTTTGCTGCACCTCAGTGATAGGCAGTTTGTTTCGTGCCTCGATGATGTTGAATTGCAGTTCTATCGGAATATGGAATAGATAAAAGACAATAATTAAGTATCTTCTTCCCAAATGACTGTGATCAAAATTCGATTTAACGGACTATACCTAAATACCGCATATTGAAATTATACTACATAGATTTTATCCCGAATTTTTAGCAGTCACTGGAGTATTGACTTTACTGACCATGACCTCTTACCGTCTAACTGCTGAAAAACGGTTGAAACGCCAAGTAAAACTGCAATATAAAAGTTTTAAACTGCATAAAAATAATATTGTCTTCTATTTACGCGAATATTATTCATTGAAATTAAACTGCTATATACGGATTTTATCGCGTTGTTTATTTGACACTTTATTACAAAATTTTGAAAATTGTTACACTATTACTACTATTAAACTTTACTAATTTTTAAGCTAATTAAATTATTATTAAACTATTTAGATTTAATTTATTTTTACACTTTCCCCGACGTTTCGGTTGCTTTTCAGCAGCCATGGTCACGGGGAGACTAAGATGGCAGTTGTCTCAATGTTCCAGTGTAGTTATTTCAAAGTACCCGAACATAATTTAATCATTGGTGTTTCTATTTACGCAGAATGAGCTCAAAGTATCATGAAGTCTAGCTGTGGTTTGCTTCTTCTTGGGTTTGACTATTTTTATTACTGGATCCCAAGCTGGTGGTACATTCCGCGATAAAATCCGTATATAGCAGTTTAATTTCAATGCATAAAAATAAATAAACGTTGTTTTTTAAAATAAACTGCGATGAAACTCGTTAAAAGTATAATTCCAGTTTCGTGTAAATTGTAAAAGTAATACAATATTAAATGTAAGCTTGTCAAAGTGGAGTCCGATTGTTAGAGCATCTTAATTTTGACCCGTCAGCAATACAGTGGACTTAGGTACGAACTTTGTATTTTAAGCCATATAAGTACATACCATGTCTTATCCGCTATATTGGTGACTCCCTATCATTTTACGGAAATAAATACACTGGTAGAAGCTAATAAAAGCGGACAATATCTCAGGGACTGGAATAGCACTGACACAACCTAAGCTCCAAACATACGAAAGAAGGTAAGAAGTTGAAGGTGATAAAATAAGACTACTTTAACACTTCTGAATATTTCATTCATTATTGTGGTCGTCAAAAATATTTATGATAACGTCATTATAACAGTACTAACTTTGAGAGGTTAACTTTTAATGCCTGCAGTAGTCAGTTCACTGCCACATCCAGCGAAACTTTGTTGAAATGTCAAGCAATTAAGCGCATGACACTTTGTCCTTATTCCAAATTGTATACAACATGTTTCGTCCATATTTCTAGCTTTCTCTAAAAGGCAACTCTAACGAATAGGAATAAGGCGTTTGTCTATTGACTGAATAATGGATTACATAACTAGAAAAGTATAATGACTTTTGACTGCACGGATGGCGTACTGATTAAGTACACGTCTAACCGCTGCCACAAGGCTGAGTGTCGTGGATTTGATCCCCATACGCGACAAAAATTTGTATGATTTATAAATACACTCAGGGGCACGGAAAGTGGCCCAAACATATTTCTTAAATCATAATCATAATTATATGAAAACATTATTGTTCCGAGTACGGAAGTTCTTTATGTTCGTTTTATAAATGTTTTTAAAATAAAGGAAGCGCAAAGTAAATTCGATTGCTTTTAAATATACCTTATTATTTAACTAAAGCGAGATTCGCCTTCAGAACCATTTTATCCATCGAACAATATGTTCTTATCACTTTAACATTCTAAAAGTACAAACAGACGTATTAACACGATGCGGCCGAATTAATGCGTGGTACGATGCTACGGTGCGCTCTTTACCTCACTGCATCGCACCATGGACAGACATATTATTTTCGGTAACACACTGAGTTTAATGTGCAAGCGATCGAACCAGCGTACCGGTAATAATAATAATAATAATGTTTGGCGCACTGTGCGCCACAAGATCGAATATGGTCGGAGAGTGTATCGCATTCGTGATTCGGCCGCACCATGTTCAATCGCCTATTTTCGCTTTAACAGTAGGTACATAACGCTATTTAGATTTACATATTACATCCAATATTGTACCTTGAAGGTCTTTTACATTGTTTATTCAACATCAAGACCTTCCAAATCAAATCTATATTTTGGCTCGTTTAAAGAGAAAGGTCCTGAATTAGATTGTCTGTCGTCTGGGACCCAAGGCATTGAACTAACTCAGTTATGTCTGATCATATACACTTTTATAGGTACCTCTCCTGCGATATAGATGTTTCAATATGAAACTATTTGCAAGCATGATTGATTTTAGACATAGTCAAATTTAAATTCATGATATTAGTCAGTGAGTCTATTTGATCGATATTTGAATAAATTGGATATACATATATTTATTAGCTTATGAATAAATTACAGCACATAAAAATAAATGATAGACAATAAAAATAGAAATTAAATACTATATACGGGCTTTATCGCGTTATTTATTTTACACTTTACTACAAAATTTTGAAACTGTTACACTACTACTAGATACTATTAAACTTTACTAATTTTTAAGCTAATTAAATTATTAAAACTATTTATATTTAAGTTAACACTTTCCCCGATGTTTCGGTTGCTTTTCAGTGTAAACTTAAATATAAATAGTTTTAATAGTGACAGTCAAGCTGCTCTTAAGGCTCTGTAGAGGTCGACTCCAGACTGGTCCTGAACTGTGTTAAAGCCCTTAACATACTTGGCAGGAAAAACACAGTCAGGCTGGTGTGGGTTCCGGGGCATGCAGGTGTGCAGGATAATGAGGAGGCTGATAAATTAGCTAGGACGGGCTCGGAGCAACAATTACCGTCAACAAGTACCGTCAAGGCAGCTATGAAAACACATGGCAATGATAAACACAGGCGGGAGTGGATGGCCCTTAGGGGTCTGGAACACTCCAAGAAATTGATTGCAAACAGAGCCACGGGCTTCACCCGGAAGTTCTGCGGGTACAACAAGGGCCAAATACGCCTGCTCACAGGAGCGTTCACTGGCCATTTTGGCACCAACGACTTCCTGTGCAGATTAGGTTTGGCAAACAATTTGATCTGCAAAGCCTGTGGTGAATGGGACGAGTCCATATCACATCTACTGTGTGAATGTGACGCGTTGGCTGGACTAAGGATGGGT